>OY856411.1:128376766-129576766 GCA_963693085.1 Alisma plantago-aquatica | reverse complement strand
TGCACAGAACAAGCCCTAACTCACCCATTCTCTTACTCTGTGCGCAAAACTTCCATTTAGGGATTGACCCCTCTCACAAGCAGAGACATCTGCCATCATCTCAATGCATCCTTTGTTGATATCATGATGTCAAAATTGCGGCCAACTCTTGCTCTTTCCTTCTCTTCATCCAATTAATGCCCAATATCCTTCAAACTCTACCGCCTTCTCCTCATTCCTCTTCATCATGTATCACTTTTCTTCAGTCACCTCCCCACCTTCCAACTCAATTGAGAGACCAATAAGCATCCATGAACCTCAGTGGTTCTTTTCCTTTTCCCGTGTGTCCTACAATAGCCCTAGCCGATGTACCATATAGACTAGTTTTGAGGGATTCATTGCCATGCCATTTCAGTGACCCTCCAATGTAGGAAACTACGTCTATATCTTCACATGACCTCACTTATGTATTTTGGAACTCTAGTGACTCCTTTTACAACATTTTTTGCAGATTAGGTCTCTACCTTCTTGTTCCCCTATTTCTTGATGTTTTCTAATGCACATAGGGGAATTTCCTTACTCAATTTTTTTTTCTTTGTCTACTATGTGGCCCTGTGAGGATTTCTTTACAAGTTAGTGAGGTAGTTTTGTAACCATTCTTCCCTAGTATCAATCACCTAATCTTCCTCCATGGCCATGGATAGGAAACTGGCACTCGGGTTTACCCTAGAGCCTGAACCATGGCTCGTTGGTCTTGACTGGGAAGGAGAAAGCCTCTTGTTGCCTCTATTTGCATAGTTGATCACCATGCCTCAAGTCTAACATGATATTTTCAAGCCCGGGTTACTACTTCTCATGTTGGAACAAAGAGGAAGATGCATGGGAGTCAGCTTACTACGATACCCTTTTGGATGAAATCAAATAGTTATTATCGCAAGGATATTGCTGAGATTTATTGCACACCTTTAATTTATCATTCACAAGATTTATTTTATAACTATATGACACTTTTGCCCCAACATGTTCAATTAATGTGTCACACGCACGTATGGTTTTCTAATAATTCGTCCTTTTATTTACATTGACTTTAGTTGGGATTTAATTGACCATCACACTATAATTTTCCTAAATTCTTATAAATTGATAATGCAAAATTCATAAATTTTGCATATGACCTCAGAAAACGATGGAAAAATTATTTGTTAGAAAGATATTTTGACTGTCAAACGTTCAATTGTGTTTTCGAACACTATCTTATACATTCAATCTCTTGAATAATTCAATGACCAAGATTAGAGTTTAATGATTATGATGTAATGTACATGCCATGTTATCAAATCAAATTATAGGTGATTAAAGACATCAATCAAGTCATATGACATAACCTAAGGAGGTTTACTCTATGTAAGCAGGCCATGAATATTTGGCAAAGTAATTTTGGTTTAATACATGTTTATTTATGATTATGCACATTAGTTGATTCCATGAATTATGAATCCCTTCTCAAGAAGACATAATGCATATCTACCACTGTTTGGTTGATTTTTTAATAATAGTATATGGTAAGACCCTAATTATGATTATGGTTAAGATTAATGAATCGTGAAAGAAGAAAAAAACCCTATTATGGTTTATGAGGGAGAAATCCCATTTAGACTTCAAGATGGATAATTCCATTATGATTCAAGGGGAGAAATCCCATCATGACACTAAGAGGGAACAATCCCATCATGATCATGATTATGACTAAATAGAGTTAATTTTAAGTTAAGATTTAAGTTAATGATGAAACCTATAGATTGGCTAACTTTTCATATGTGCCCCATTCATGGACCTCAAGAGGTCGCTAAGGGCTTTCCTAGAATTATGTGTTTCCAAGCAATTTTGGGACCCTATGTGGCATTAAGAGAGGTGGGACATATCTACTTTTCTGATTCATCATGTTAAAGTTATTCAGTGAATGCTTAAGACAATCCATGTTCAAGTTCAAGTAAAGTTATATTTATTTTATGTCTTATAAAGTGCCAAATATCTCTTACTGATGTGATGTTTATTTTGTATGGCTGGGGATGCGATGTCCGCAGGACTTGGAGAAAATAAAGAGTATTAAGGATAATCAAAGACCAGAATTTTTCAAAATTGTCCCGGTGGGGTGCCATTAACCAAACCTATCCAAAGATTTAGATATCATTTACACTACGTTTCCTAATGTTACCAAGTAGACTAGCTCTCGTAAGATAAACTAGTTGTAGTTTTCTGTTACCCAAGAACTATGTATGAATCAAATTTCATGCAATGCAAAGTGTTTCATTTATTTAAATTGATAATACTAACATATTGTGACACCCCCCTTGAGTATGAATGTTTTAGCTCATTGATATTTATATGTTGTGGAAAGTGGGTTGTTACATTACGATATCATAGAGGTTTAGTAAATAGCCACTAGGAAAATATGATTCCTGTAGTCACCGTAGGATGAAGATGTTGTTTGGAAATATGGGAACAAAGTATAGTAATGAAAACATTTTTTTTATCAATCTGTATTCCCATAACAGCAAGATCATGTCAACTAATATGAAATAGGAACAGTTGTTTAGTGAGTTATAACTAGTCCTAGAGAATATCCAGCGATAAAAACTCACTTCAATAAAAATGTTTCCAGTTGCCCTTGGACGGTGGTTGTGCAACTCCTGCTCTTCACCACAAACAATGAATACAAATAGATTTTGCAGTGACTCATGTGGTCTCACCACATACTTTAGGCTTCCTTTGCTCTTTGAGCAGCATCCAAAGGAGTCCTACCTCAAGAGTAGTCCACACATACCAAATATAACTCATTTCATTCACCAAGAATGGACAAGAAGGATTTCTCCTTCGCATTGGGGTACTAGTCGCCAAGTTGCTCTCCCACCACAAACGATCACATGTTGTTTCTCTCCTATAGCTATCCCTCCATGTTGGGTAGGACTTTCTTGGGATCTCTTAGTTAGCACAACTAGAGAGGATAACAATTCTCAGAGGAAATGGTTCTAAATTGTCTATGTTGTATTCTGTTAAGCCCCAAATACCCCTCTCTTTATAGGTGGGGCTAGGGTCAGGGTTCCAAATCAGTATGAGATTGTGTAGGAGTTGAAGGGATAGGAAGAACTTGAACTTTCCCTCTGAGATGCAAAATAGTTGTCTGGAACACCTAGACAGTCCTCTGGTGTGCAAGACGGTTGTCTAGCAGTTTTCCAATCACACATGAATTTGACAATTTCAATTCCATTCAATATTGCATATTAGATTACTTGCACTTCAAGTATGTGCAATCAAAACTATTTGGTAAACACCCAAAATATTCTTTCAGTCCAACTGAGCCATCTCACTCAAGCGAGGTGCCTGCCTAACTTACCCTAATGATCGTCTAGTGAGTCTAAGATGAGTCGATCGATTCAATCACATTGAACCGATCGATTCAAGTGCAGAACTTAGCCAATTTGTACTCTGATTAGCATGACAACCCAAACGGCCATCTCAACACTTCAGATGCCTATTTGGATGCCAAAATGCCATTTTACCCAGTATGATGGTCATTTGGCATTTCAATCAGCCAATCCAGTGAGTTGTTGTCTACATTAAATACCTAAACACTTTAGTAATCAATCCATTTGTCATTCAAGATCAAAATCCTCTTCTAAATGAGTTCATATGCATGTGATGGTATAGGTCCTATCACATTGGAAGGGAATTCCCATAAATGGCTTATAACATCATAAGTAGAGAGTTGTGCTTAGTCACACATCAGTTCTACCCAAGTGAATGGAAAGTTGGAGAACAAATTCAACCTACAATCTGCTTAAGGTGTTGCAGTGATTGTATAATTCATTTTTCACTTCCCAAAATGAACTCAAAGGATGGACGTGTCATTCTCTCAACATTCAATCAATGTTCCTTGAACCTAGAGCAAACTGTCTGAGATAATCTCACTTTAATACCATATATTGATTCACATGTGCATGTGCTTACGTTTCACAGTCTCACTTATCAAGTGGCCAGGATATCATACTCCAGTAGGAGGGACAAATCCCTTATCTATCACTCATAGTCTATCCTCATGTCTCAAAGTCACCCAATCATCACTGTTACATCAACCCATGTTTCATAACTGTGTTTGATGATGTCAAAGTGTACCGAACGACATGTGACGAGTGTAGTGATTTCAGGTCTAAGAATAACAATCATCACCCTCACTATGAGAAATGACTACGACCACCAAAGATGGTTTCCATGTGTCAATCTCAACGTTGGTTTGTCAGATACACTATTCCCTAACATGTATCTATGTGCTTGGTTTGCTATTTCTATATAATGACTAAAGACATTATGTCACAAACCAACCCACAATATTGTCTTATGTGTTACTAGTATCTATGAACCTTCCATAGTAACAACCGACTATGTACATAACAAGAATGTACACACTATTAACATTTTTATGATCTCATCCTCCAAGGATACTTGAACACATATGTCATTGAGTATTGTCATTCTTACACATTCATAATATTTCCTCATTATCTCATAAATGAGTGAAAAAAATGAATTGGAGGCTTGCATGTATTACTATTAATCAAATCCTTTATGGTTTATGCCATGTCAAACATCACATGATTGTCTCTCTGGGCATACCTTACCAAGAGAGTCCCAGTTCCACTTAGAGCCAATCACCCACGAATCTCATTCTTAGTGATCCAAGCATGTCCATCATGCTTATGCTGCCAAGTGCTTATCACAACAGGTTAGCATCACTTTGCTATTAGTCAATATATTACATGTTTCTTATCTCTTTGGTCTAATTTGAAACCACCATAATATGGTATCTAATACCCTTGCCTAACAAGTAGCTCCTTTGGTGTCTACATAATACTACTGAGTCATCAATTGTTGGAACATCCACAAGTTCATCATATGAACTTCTATATCCATATAGTATCACTCTGTGTTCATAACACAAGTATACTCAACTTCTATTTTATAGTAGAATTAATGGATATTAGTTTAAAACCTTTCCAACTAACAACATTTCTCCTTTTAAATCAAACATATTATTGTGATTACTTTGTCATTGTGGAAGCTTGCATCAATGTAACCATTTACATTCAACTCTTCCTTTTATTGCTATCCTTATTGACTGGAAACTTATCCATAAGTATTACACAAGTACTAATGGATGTCTTTATGACATTTCAATAACCCTTATTGAATTTTACCATCATCTTGTCATGTCCAATACATACAAGATATATGGGATTAGTACATTTACAACATTCATGATAGATCCATCATATGGCATCTGATTCATGATATTTACATTCTTCACAAGAATTGGAAAATATGGTTCAGGAGAGACAAATCCAGATTCTCCCTCATTGAACCCTTTAGTGTATAACTCCTTCAACACATTGCTATTGTATGTATTTAAGATTCCAATGTGAAACATTCAAGAACTATCTCATAGGTCATGGTCCTTTCCTAATAAGACATTTCACCTTATCCTCCATTGTTGAAGGGGTTTTCATGCCAAATCTTAATATTCACAATATTGAGATGTTCTTCCTCATCCTATGTGGAATATTCATATATGTTTTAACTAAATCTTTTGTAATCACAGATTTCGTCTTTTATCTTGATTCAAGTCACACTCTCTGACTATCTTGTCAAAACAATCAATCCCATCTATGAGATTCTTGTTTCAATCCCAAATTGAACTTTGCAGTTTATAGACTTTATTTTCATTCTTGAAGTTAAAAAACCTTTTAGTTTGTGTCATGTACACATCCTCTGGTGTATTCCTTTTAAGGAATCCAATTTTATCTTCATATGCCAAATCTATTAGTGTATTACAATTACAAAAACAAGCATGACAATTGGTAAAGGAATTTCTATCACATTCAACAATTAGAACTGATTTGAAAAACTATTCAACCAATATGTCCTTTTTATGTTATCCATATAGGTCTTTTCCACAAGACCTAACATCACAATTAGGGTTTTATTCCTCATGTCGTACTGTTAGTTTACATGGATCTATTTTTGGCCGTGAGCCATTACTAAGTTTATGGTATTTAATATCTACTATTTGATTTGTTGGATCATCTTGTTATGACCAACTTATCTAAATTGTTGGATTCACAATCCTCCAATCTCAGACATCCTCTACTAGAACGAATTCATTCTATGTTGCATGTTGAACAACTTATTATTCTCTTTGTTCTCATTGTACCTCTTCGTTGGTATCGAACATTTCAAGTTTTACTCTTATTCCCATTGATTATTTAGGAACTCAGTTATCCTATCAACAAAAACATTTGTTATTGGAGTGGGATTGATAGTAATATTCAAAAATTATGGTTTGAGGATAAACCTTCTTCAAGAAATTACTTTCTCAATGTAGGTTTCAATCCTTAATGCATATTGGGACATTCCCAAATCATATCATATATGATGTCTTATAAACTATTTAGATGGTACATCATTTAGTGATAGCTTCATATTTATGAGGGTATAAGAAGACTAGGTTAATTGATAATCATATCATGCCTCATCATGGTATAATTCATTCATCCTGAGAAATCATCATGTTCAGATGGATTTGACTTGTGATACATTATCACATTTCTACCTGAATGTTCTCAAGGTATTAATGTAATTTATTTCAAAATTTGATCTCATTAAATTTTCTTAATATTTTCATCAAAATAATACTTCATTTATAATCTCCTCGAACACTTCAATAGATTTATGTTTCTATTTTACTGAGTACATATCATCATATTACCAGTAATAGAAATGAGGTATGGGTAATTATCTATAGCTTCCATAATATCTTCATGCATCATATGTATGAGGTCTAGTGGAAAACTTATCCTCCCACTACATTTAGTGAAGGATGTCATGTCACGTTATGCACAACCATGAATTGCATATTTCCTTAGGTTCAAAAACTAAGGGAATCTAGATTAACATCAATATGTATTCTAGATATGTAGTTCTTATATATAAATCCAATGTAACTATTGCTACTAATAATTCTTGAGTCATTAATTACAATCCTTTGATATCAACGTTATAAAACCTATCCAAGATTATTTCAAAATAAAGATCATTACATATTTGGGCATTGCCATGCAAGATCCTATCTTTTGAGACAAAAACAATAATCTCATACTTTATTGATATATCAACCTTGTCATACAAGAATCTCGAACGTAAATTGTTTCTTATGGAATAATGAAATAGAAGTTCAACTAACTCTATTGCATTCCCAATGGGCTAAGATAAATTTAAATGTAGACCAAAACTTCCGCAACTCTTGCTCCTCCTTGTCCATCATTGTCCTTCCAAGAAGGCATACACTTCTTGTCCTATCCTGCACATTAGTAAGTTAGATCTCTGTTTGGTATCACATCCCAAAATGAAGAAGTAATAAAATTTATCTTAGAACATTTATACCTAAAGTGGAGGCCTTAGTACCAACCTTTTTCTTCTTCAATTACTCTAACCAGTGTGGAAAATTTCTTCTCCAATGTCCACACTGGTGACAATAGTGACAATCACCTCTTAGTCTCTTCACACCTCCCTTTGACTTGAGATCTGAGACTTGGCGTTGTGGCTAGCTTTAGAACTCTTCTTAGCTTTTCCTTTGAATTTAGACTTCCCCTTTTTCTTGTTGATCATCATCAAATACTTGGGCTTGTATTTCTTCATCTGTCCCACAGTTGTTCTCAACATGCCCAACAACTCAGTCAAGGACTTGTTAAAGTCGTTCATGTTATAGTTCATGCCCAAACTGACCATATGACTCTGGTAGTTACTACAAAATCATGTTAGTGGAAAACTCTTGACTCAAGAGGAATCCCAATATAGGTAGATTCTCCACATAGACAATGATCTTGAGCACATGAGGACCTACTGGTTCAACTTCTTCCATGTTACATTTAAACAATGCCTTGGAGACTTCATATATCTCTTGTTTTTGCCTAATCTTGGAATATGTCCTTGATATGTGTGACCAACTCAATCACATCCATGCTCTCATGTTACCTCTGCAACTCATAGTTCATGGAGCATAGCATCAAACACTTGACATCCATGGCATCTTTAGTATGCTTCTTATAAGCATCCCTATCATCCCTTGGTGCATTTTGAGGTGGTTCCTCTTATTCTGGCGTTTCCAGAACAGAGAGCTTGCACTCCTATGTGAGAATGATTCTCAATATCCTGAACCAGTTTTGGAAGTTATTCCATGTTAATTTGTCCTTCTCATGACCAATCATAGAGAAAAGTGATTGTTTTTCATTGCCATTTGTTTTTATAAAGAATTTACAATTTTGTCAAAAACTCATTTTTTGATTTGATTTGATTTGATTAAATTTGGGAGATAATAATTAGTTCTTTATTTAATTATCGTTCTCATTATTTTTTCAAATTGACAACCCTAAAGTATTAATTCAGAAAATTTTAGCGAATCCATTTTCTAATGAGCCAAGTTCCAAAATGATTCAATTAGTACCTAACCTACACTAACGACCATAATAAACCATTGAGGTAGGCAATCATGCTAATTGCATCATATGCAACTCTTATATAGACGATATGCACAACTCCTTGCCATGATCATCTGCATGCTTCTGGGCCCATACATTCTGAGAATCACTAGTTAAGCATGGCCCAATAGCCAATATGATAATAACACACTCCGCTTTTATGGAACCAATATTATTATCATCACACTTCTACGAGGTAGATGACACACCACTCTTTGAAGAAACCTACGCTTGTTCAAATATGTTTTTCATGTGTATTTCAATTAGAAAGCATCTTAGATTTAATATATTTGATTGAGAGGTTTTATACATATCATATACATATATACACATATATTGTATACAATCACCACATATATAGTAAGTATCATATACATGGTATATCCCACAATGTAAACATGCAATGTAAATAAAAAGCAATGGTAATGACCATGTGTACATGTAATTCCTTGATGCCATAAGAAATTACTACCACCTACGTCAATCATCATATTACATGTACAAACCAGTTGTCAGTGTAGACCTATGGTTGCCAATCTAGGTAGGCCGGTTCAACTCTTTAACCAGTCATCTTGCCCAATGGCCGGTTGGTTGGTCCACTTTTCCAACCGATGTTTAGAATCCTTCCAAATTGTCAGTTGGGCCTACTGGGATGGTCACCTGGACTCTTATCCAACTGATGTTTGGACTCCTTCCAAATAGTCAACTGTGCCCACCAGGTGGTCATCTAGTTCCATCTTACTGTCCTCCATAGTCCTCCAAATGGTTAGTTCATCTCCCGAATAGGTCGTCTAAACTAAAAATGAATATCTTCCTCATTGTTTCGTGAAAAGAAACTATCCTATTTCTACTTTATTACATTGAATAAGAGAAACATCGTGGTAAATTTGAGGGGAGCAAAGGCAGGCAAGCATTAACTTTATATTAGGAAGAGGGAGGTACAGGCTAAGTACACAGACTGAGATAAACAACAACCAAACCATCCAACCACACATAAATATATGGTTTAGGTCATAACCACGCTACACATCCACCATAAAAATGGCTTTTGGGGCGAAATCTCTAAATTGCATATATATCATATATATACATATACATATACATATACATACATATATACATACATACATATATATATAGGGCGTTCATTCGTTGCCCGCGCGGGTAACTTGGATTTTCGCTACCCTGCAGCCAAAAAAGTAAGTCTGCTGTCAAAAAAGTAACTATGGTGGCCAAAAAAGTAACTCTGCTGGCCAAAAAAGTAACTTTGTACAAAATATACAACAGATATATATAAGGACAGTTTTTTTGAATTTGGAGGGGCAAATGATATTATTTTTGGCCAAAATTTTTTTGAGAGCTAGAAAAAATAGTCTCTACTATTGAGAAAAAAATTTGAAAAAAAGTGATGGGAAGGGTGGGCGGGTAGCTACCCGCGCGGGCAATAAAGATGGGCCCATATATATATATATATATATATATATATATATATATATATATATATATATATATATATATATATATATATATATATATATATATATATATATATATATAGTTTGAGATTATATTGTCTTGATCGGATACACATATGATATAGTTTAAGTATTTGCATCATATGTAATAAATCAATGATTAAACCAAAAATCCGATCATATTGATCATAAATGATTAAAACACAGTAAGTTGACGTGGCTCTGATACTACTATTGGGAAATAAGGACACATAGTATAGAAGTGAAAACATTTTTTTATCTATCTGTATTCTCATAACAACAAGATTGCGTCAACTGCTATGAAATAGTAAGAATAATTTAGTGAGTTATACCTAGTCCTGGAGAAAATCCAGGGGGGAAAAATCCCAACAATGCAATTGTTTTCCAGTTGTCCTTGGATGGTGGTCGTGCAACTCCTGGTCTTCACCACGAATAAAGAACACAAAAAACTTCTACATCGACTCATGTGGTCTCACCACAGATTGCAGGATGACTTTGCTCTTTGAGCAGCAGCCAAAGGGCTCCTACCTCTAGAGTGGTCCACATGGATCCATTAGAACTCCTATCATTTACCAAGAATGGACAAGAAAGAGTTGTCCCTCCCGTTTGTGTATAAGTCACCAACCTACTCTCCCACCAACAATGATCACTGGTTGTTTCTCTCTAGTAGCTATCCGTCCTTGTCGGGTAGGACTTGCTTGGGCTCTCTTGGTTACCACAACCGTAGACGAAAACGTTAATTAGAGGAACTAGTTTTTAGTTGTTTGTGTTATGTTTTGGGAAGCCCCCAGTACCCCTCTATTTATAGGTAGGGTTAGGGTCAAGGTTCCCAGTTGGTACAGAATTGTGCGAGAGTGGAAGGGACAAGAAGTACTTGAACTTTCAAAACTTGTGAGATGTCAAATGGTCATCTGGAACTCCCAGAAAATTGTATGGTCTCTGAGATGATCGTTTGGTAGTTTCCCATTCGCACACTAATTTTGCAATTTCAATTCCAATTAATAATACATATTAATTTACTTGCACTTCAAGCAGGCACAATCAAAAGTATTCAAGAAACATCCAAAATATATGTTTGACCCAACCAAGACGTCTCACTTAGGTGAGATGCTTGTATCACTTAGGGAAGATGCCCATATCACTCACCCAGATGATAGTCTAGTGAGTCTGAGATGAGCTTATCGGTTCAATCACATTGAACCAGATGGATCAAGGGAAGAACTTAGCCAATTCGTACTCTGATTAACCTAGCAGCCCAAACGGCTGACTCAACACTTGAGACGCTCGTCTGGCTTCCCTAATGGCCATTTACTCAGTGAGATGGTCATTTGGCTATTCAGACAGCCAATCCAGTGATCTGTTGTGAGAATTAAATACCTAAACACTTTAGTAATCAATCCAATTGTCATTAAAGATAAAACTCCTCTTCTAGATGAGTTCCTATGTGGGTGACACTATAGGTCCCGTGTCAGGTTAGCAGTGAATGACCATAACTAGCGTATAACATCACAAGCAGGGAATGGTGCCTAGTCATACATTAGTGCTACCCAAGTAATTGGAAAGTTGGAGAACAACTTCAACCTACAATCTACTTATGGTGTTGCAGTGATTGTATAACTCCTTTCTATCTGATATCTAGAATGAACTCAAAGCACAGACTTGTCATCCTCTCAACATTCAATCCATATTCCTTGAACCTAGAGCAGACTATCTGAGATAATTTGACCTCAATATCATATATTGATTCACATGTGCATTCGAATGCATTTTTCAGTCTCGCTTATCAAGTGGCCAGGATATCATACTCTAGTAGGAGGGACAAATCCCTTATCTATCACTCACAATCTATCCCCATGTGTCAAATCAACCCAATCATCACATTTATAACAACCCATGTTTCAGAACTGCGTTCGATGATGTCAAAGTGTACCCAACAACATGTGATGAGTGTAGTGATTTTAGGTTTAAGATTCATAATTACCACAATAACTATGAGAAAGGACTATGACCATACAAGATGGTTTCCATGTATAACTCTCAAGGTGGGTCTGCCTGATACATTGTTCCCTAACATGTATCTATGTGCTTGGTTTGATATTTCCATATCATGATGTAACGAACTAAAATTTGGGTATATTACCTTTTTGACCCTCTTCCTAAGAATTTCCTATTTTTTCTATCCCATATATCCATGATGTTGAATTTTTGAAAATTATAGAGGTTTGGACTACATTTGTTGACTATTTATGTCAATATAAGGGTTTATGCACAAATTCCTTGGTGATAGTTTATATAAATATCTAATAAGCAAGTTTACCACTTATGTGAGATAATGATCAACTGAATTCATTATAGAACATTCAATAGACTTATGGATCAATGAAGAGAAAAAGAAGAATGAATAATAATGCTTTAAACATGTTAATGTGATATATTTCTTTTAGGAAAGTCAGAAGGCCATTTTATTCATCCCACCCTTCTCTTGCAGGTAATGAAATAGGAGTACAATCTTATTCTACTGAAAATTTAAATTTGGTGGGTATCCCACCATTACATAGAAAACAAGAAGGAAGGTGACCGACAGGGTCGAGTGGAATAGCCTTATACCTACAGCTATCCCTACTAGTTTTGAGGTGATGCTTGGAAAGGGCATCAACTAGATGAATCAATTTGCATAATGTCTTCAGAATCCTCACATTCTCATGACTATCTAACAACTTCTTAATCGGTTCAATCCAATTGTCCAGCTTAGGAAACTTCCCTGCAGTGTCTTCAATAGCTTCAATCGCCATGAAATAGTCTGACTGGATA
Source organism: Alisma plantago-aquatica (assembly GCA_963693085.1). NCBI lineage: Eukaryota > Viridiplantae > Streptophyta > Magnoliopsida > Alismatales > Alismataceae > Alisma > Alisma plantago-aquatica. The sequence goes on along the minus strand of OY856411.1, from coordinate 129,563,892 downwards.
CTAATAAGCGTACTGAGATCATTCACAAGGTCATGCATGGTTGAGCTAATTGCACGCAATTCAGCTTCAATCGAGGAATCCACCTCGACTATCTCAGCCATCCAGTGTAGCCACTGACTATTACAATTCAACAAGATCTTTGCAATCACAACAGTCTTGCCTCTCAGTGCCGCATCCACCATAATGACTTTCCCCGTATTGGCGGTGATCTCCTCAGGCAATGGGTCATATTGGAGATCAAATTTCATCTTCGTCTTGGTCTGCTGCCCATCTTTGATGAGCTGATTTGATGTACAATATCACACACCTGACGTTCCGGAGTGATATTAGCATTTTCATAAACCCAAACATTCCTTTCCTTCAAGATTATCCAACATGTAATAACAAAGAGAGCTTGGTATGCCACATGCGCCTTCAGGTTGTTCAAGAGCCAATCTCGCGTACCCTCCACCTGGTCTTCATTGATTTGTATAGGATGTGTCGATCTGTGCCATACTACCATAGCAAAGGGATAGTACATTAGTGCATGCGTCGTTGTTTCTACAACCATCCCACATCTCAGAAAAATATCATTGTCAGTGAAATTTCTTTGCCTCCTGCATGCATTAGTCATGATTGCATTGTGGGTGACTGTCCACACAAAAGTGTAACCCTTACCTGGTACTTTCAGGTTATAGATCATCTTCCAAGTATCATCTGCTATAGCATTTTCAGTCATGTGGATAAGAATGTAGGCCGAGCTAGAGTTGTACACTCCCCTCACATCAAACTTCCAACTCCAATGGTCTGAACCAGCATTAGTAACTAGCTCAGGTAGGGACATAATCCTATCTGCAATGTCATCGTTAAGGTATGACTTCAGAAATTGTGCATCCCATTTGCCTTCAAGATTCATAAGACTCAAAACAGTAAGATCAACTATGTCCTCCTCCACGGGTCGTACCGTACATTGGCCTAGCTTTTCGATCCCCGACACCCAAGGATTGTGCCAAACCAAGGTCTCTTCGCCACTGTTGATGGTCTTGGTGTAGTTTCCTTTAACATAATCCATTCCTTTGTATAACAACCTCCAGAAGGGGGTGGCATTTCCGTGCTTATTAGTGTTGTAGTTTTTATATTTCAATCGCAAGACATCTTTCCAAAGAGCCTTATTATTGTTGAGGAACCTCCACGCATGCTTCCACAAATGTGCTTTGTTCCATTTGGCCATGGAACGGATGTCGAGTCCTCCATGATTGGGGCTAGCACACACCTTCTTCCAAGCAACCAAAGAAACCAGGCGAACTTGGTGTCCGCCACCCCAAATGAACTGACAGACGATTCTTTCATGTTTTGTACAAACACCATTAGGAATAAGAGCAGTTTGCATGGTATACGTAGGAAGGGCAGTGATGACAGACTTATAAAGATAGATACAGCCTTCCAGGGACAGTGTTTTTTTAGCCCATCCATTGGTACAAACTTCCATATTCGAGGCTATGTAGGAGTATGTATCTTTGGATACTTTCTTATGTAAGATTGGGATTCCCAAATATCTCCCGAGGTCCTTCATTTCCGGGATGCTTCTAGCAGAACAAATATCTCTTCTGGTCTGTCTATCCACTGGCTTAGAGAAGAAAATACCAGACTTGTGGACTGAAATTTGTTGTCTAGATGCCTCTTCAATGAGCTTAAAGCAATGGTAGATAACTTCTAATTGGGGTACATATGCTTTGGCAAAGATAGTAATATCATCAACAAAGGTAATGTGAGATATCCATGGCCCTTGCTGTGCCATTTTCACTAGTTTCCATTTTCTTTTCAGAAACACACTTCTTGATGAGTTGGGTTAAGCGTTCCATGCACAACACAAACAGATAAGGGAACAAAGGGTCCCCTTGCCGAAGACCACGTGAAGCCTTGAATGAGGGCAAGAGTTCACCATTAAATATGACACTAGTACTCCCCGTGTTTAGAGAATTCATAACATATTTCTTAATGTTAAGAGGCCACCTCCATTTGTTCATGGTGTCAACAATGAAATCCCAAGACATACGGTTGTAGGCTTTAGATAAATTGACTTTGATGGCCATCTGAGGGGCACAAGATTTACGTCGCATATTGTGAATAATTTCCTGCACAATGATGATGTTATCTGAGATGCATCTGCCCCCAAAAAAACTAGTCTAAACAGGAGAAACCCATTGAGGAATAAATTTCGTTACTCTGAGGACCACCACTTTAGACGCTAGTTTCATACATGTGTTGTTGAGTGTAATCAGTCGCAGTTCATTGCAATTAGTAGGATGCTTTGTTTTAGGAATAAGCACTATGATAGATTCACCCATATACTGACTAAATGGGTTGCCATTAAGCATACCTCTGATGGATCTGAGCACCGACAACCGGATAATTTTCCAATTTCTCTTGTAGAAGTACATATCAGTGCCATCTAGTCTAGCCACTTTGAAAGGATCATAATTCTTTATGATTCTCCATATCTCGTATTTAGTAGGAGAGGCTGCTAGTCGCCACTACTACTGCTCGATTAGAGGAATGTAATGTGCAGGCATGTTGTGCATAGCCGCTGGGCTGGGAGGCACCGTCGCTATAAAAAGTTGCTGGAAATGATTGGAGATGAGATGTTTGAGAGTGTGTTCATCAGAACCCCAAGTCCCATGATTGTCTTGTAAAGTTGTAATTTTTTTCATTCTTCTTCTATTACTGACAAAGGCATGGTAAAAGTTAGTGTTTCTGTCCCCCTCCTAGAGCTAATGGATGTGGCTTCGTTGCTTCCAATCTTGTTCCTCTATCTCCATGATGTTTTCAAGTTTTGCCACAAGCTAATGACAGTGGCTATCACATTCAACAGTGTAATTGTTCTCCAAATCCTTCTGGGCACGACCAATAAGCTTGTATAGAGTATTTTTCTTCTTTTGTATTTCATTTCTGCACTTGGTGTCCCATTTAATAATAGGAGTTATGCTACGCTCCAGGTTCATAGTAAAATCTGCCATTGCATCCCAAGCAGTGTCAAGGATGCTAGTGAAGTCAGAGTATGTTTTCCAGGATGCCTTTGTTTTGAACCTTCTTGAGATATTTGCCACCCCATTGTTTAGCACAACAATGGGGTTTTGATCGGAGCCTACTCTTCGGAGGGAGATACATGTGAAGATAGGGTACAATCTAAGCCATTCAGAATTCGCAACCGCTCTTTCCAATCGCTCATGAACGAGTCCTCTCCTATAAGTTAACTTGAAACTAGAACACCCGATATCAGTTAGACCAGTCTGTAGAAGAGCATTGTTAAAGCACATAGCTTCATCAAGGTTGAAATTCTTCCCGCCAACTTTTTCTGAGGGATTCAACATGCAGTTGAAATCACCCATTGTGATCCAAGGTTTGTCGATGGATTGACTGAGTTGAATGAGATGGTCCCAAAGAACCGGTCTGTTACCCGGTCTGGGAGACGCATAAATGAAGGTGTAGAGCACCGTCCTATTAATACAGCAATGGACATAGTACTTGTGATTCTGAATGATTTGAACATCACACTAATTTTCATTCCAAGAAGTTAGAGTAGATGATTGATTTATATAAGCATTTATATTCTTATCTAAGTTTGATCTTTGATGGTATAAGTTTCCTTATAACATTTTAAGTTGTATATAACTTGAATCCAATTTGGAAGATTCAAAGCTAAGTGTAGATGATGAAATTACATTCCCTTTTCTTACTTAAGATGAGCTAAAATAAGATAAAGTTGAATATGCATGAGACTCAAGATCTTCTACAAAGGAGGACCTCCAGTGTTAGGACAAGATATGTAGTGAATGTAGGGAAATACAACATCAGATAAGCTACAGAAACAAAAAAATTACTGACATATTTCCCATTAACTAGCAGATCACATCAATAACTATGCAATGGGAAGGATGGTCTCATGAAGATATACTTGGTCCTGGAGCATGTCCAGCGATAATCATCGTTGATGTAGATGTGCACGCTATCTTGGATGGTGTATCTGTAGCTCCTAATTGCACTTGGACTCGTCAAGCTGCTCCTCCATGGACATTAGACTCAAATAACTACTGCAATGACTCTTCATCTCGCTGCAAACTACAGGTTGACGTTGCCCTCCTAGAAACATCCAATTGATTCCTGCCTCTAGAGTAGTCCACGTTGACCAACTAGAGCTCATGTTGTCCTACAGGAATAGATAGGAAGGAGCTGTCCCTCCCATTGGTATAGTAGTCACCAACTTGCTCTCCCACAACAATGATTCATAGCTGTTGCTCTCCTATGGCTATCCCTCCCTAGTCGGGTCAGATTTGCCTGGGCTCTCATTGTTACCACAACCAGAGAGGACAACACTTGTCATAGCAACTGATGCTCAATTGTCTTTGTAGTAGTTGTGTTCTAGGAAGCCCCCAGTACCCATCTATATATAAGAGGGGTTAGGATTAGGTTTCTTAGTCCCTGACCAATGCAGGACTAAAGTGGGAGTGGAAAGGACAAGTAGATCTTGAATTTTCACAACTTTTTTGGAAGTTTCACAACATGTGTGCAACAAAATTGTCATCTCACCAAGTTAGAGGGTCATTTCACTAAGTGAAATGATCATCTGGAACGTGAGATGGTCTTATCACTAAGTGAGACATTCATTTTGCACTTTCCCAGTCAGATATGAATTGGCAAATTGTTTCCTAATTAATGTCAAACATTAGTTTGCTTGCACCTCAAGTGTGTGCAATTGAAATGTGTTATGAAAAACTCCAAAACCTTATTCGTCCCAACCGGGCCATCTCACACAATTGAGATGCCTATCTCACTCACCCAGACGGTCGTCTAGTGCATTTGAGTCAAGTTGGTTGGTTCATCAGCTTGAATCGGTCGGTTCATATGGTACAACTAAGCCAATTCAATTTTTTGATATGCTTGAGAACCCAAATAGCCGTCTCAACACTTGAGACATCTATGTGGCTTCCCAACAACTGTCTTACCCAGTGAGATGGTTGTTTGGCATTTCAGTCAGCCAATCCATCGATTTGTTGTGTGAATTGAGACCTAAACAATTTAGTACTTGATTCAATCATCATTCAAGATCAGAATCGTCTTCTAGATGAGTTCCTATGTGTGTGACCCTACAGGTACCATATCGTGTTGGTAGTGAATGTCCATAACTAGCTTATTGCATCACAAGCAAAGAGTGGTTCCTAGTCACACATCATTGCTACCCAAGTGAATGGAAAGTTAGGGAGCAACTTTAACCTACAATCAATGTATGGAGTTACAGTGTTTGTATGGTTCCTTTGTCACTGATATCCAGATTGAACTAGAGGCATGGATTAGTCATCCTTATTATTATTTAATCTTGTTCCTTGAACCAAATCCTACTACGTGAGATATATGTAAGCTCAATATCATATATTGACTCACATGTGTATGGACATACTTTTCTCAGTCTTGCAAATCAAGAGGCCTAGGAAATCATAATCTTATAGAAGGGAAAAATCTAATATCTATCACTCATAATCAATACCCATGTGTCAAAGTCACCCAATCATCAACGTTATAATAACCCATGTTGTAGGACTGTGTTTGATGATGTGAAAGTGTACCCAATGACATGTGATGAGTGCATTGATTTTAGGTACGAGAACCACAACCACCACCATCACTGTGAGACCTGACTATGACTTCCAAGATGATGGCTTCCATGTGTCAGTCTCACATTGGGTTTGTCTGATACACTGTTCCCTAACATGTATCTGTGTGCTTGGTTTGATATTGCCATATCATTACTAATGAGATTTAGTCATCAACAAACTCACACTCTGATCTTATGTGTTATTGTAGTCTATCTATGGGACTAAGAGAGGCATTCTGCCCTCCTCTCCTATGCTCGTGGTGGAGGTTGAACGCCTGGTAGGGTGGTAAATCAAGGTGGCAACTGGGATTTGAAAATGGGTCCCTTTGTTAGGAGACATCGTGCTTGACCACTTGAGCCACTCCTTGTCAGATATTATTGTCTATCTACCTTCCACAATAACAACCGATCAGGGACATAATGAGAATGTTTATATTCTTAACATCCATATGATCTCATTCTTCCAAGTCACACAAATGAAGACACACATCATTGAGTATCATTCTCTAGACATTTATTATAAACTTCATTATCTCATAATTGAATATACAAAATAAATTGGAAGCTTGCCTTTATTATAATCAAATCAGCTATCTAATGCCATATCCCAATCATCATATGATTGGTTCTCTGGGAATACATACCAACAAACTCCCACTTGAACTTAGAGTGAATCACCCACAGATCTCATCCCGAGTGACCTAACATGACCTTTATGCTTATGTTGTTCAAGTGCTTTTATAGCGGGTTTAGCAACATTTTCCTTAAGTCAGTATTTTGCAATATTCACTTCTCTTCATTGTATGACTACTCGTATGAGATGGAAGTGTCGTAGTATGCTATCTGAGACTCCCAGCCTAACAAATATCTCCAATATTGTCATCAATATTTCTAATGTATCATCAATGGTTTGGAACCTCACACAAGTTCACCCATTTGAACATTTTAATCCATGCAGTATCCTATGTTGTTCTCATAACACATAGATACTCAGCTTCTTTTGTAGATTAGTGCAATTCCCATTAAGTTTGAACCCTTTCTAGCTTACTTTTATAATTTAATGTCAAATACTATTGTGATCATTTTGTCAGTTTGGGAACTTGCATAATTCCTACTCTTCCTTATCACAATCACCAAGGAACCATTCCTTTAAGTGATTCACAATCATCTTAGGACATTCTTTATGGTAGGCTTGTGACTCTAATTGGTATCTGACATATACCCTCTCGTCCTGCCCAATACATACAAGATTGCTAGGTAGGTATATATAAGTAATATCATCTTGTCTACACATATGAGATCATTGTATATCCTCTCGTCATGTCCAATACATATGAGATTACTAGATATCTTCTCGCCATGTCCAATACATAAAAGATAATGAGATAAGTACATAGCATTGCATTCAAGATAGATCCAATGGCATCTATCCCTTCTCCCGGTTCTTCATAAGAACTAGGACACTAGGCTCTTGAAAGACTGACTCCATGGAATATGGACAACTTTTCTCTCATTGAGTCTTGCATGTTGAACCCTTCAACATCTTACCAATGTATGTGCTTTTACTTAGGTCAAGAATATTTTCAGATCTATCTCTATAGACCTAGATCTCTACCACATAGGATGCTTTTCCTAAACCCTTCATATAGTTGGTACTTCCTTTCCAGGTTTTATCATTTTGAGGATAAGGACATTATTCCCCATTATTATGTGGAATATCAATATGCTCCCACTAAATATTTTGTAATCATAGATTCCATCTTCATTATGATTCAAGTCAAACCCTTTGACTATCTTATCAAATCAAACATTCGAACTCTGATATGCTGGTTTCAATCCATAGATTGACCTTTGTATCTTATAGACTTCATTTTCATTAATTCATATATAAAACCATTTGGTTGTGTCACATACACATCGTCTTAGTTACTCCAATTAAGGAATGTGGTTTTAACATTCATATGCCAAATCTCACAGTCATAATAAGTTGTAATAGCAAGCATGATGTAGATGTATTTCACCATGGTAATTGGTGAAACGCTTCATCACATTCAACAATTTAAACTAGTTTGAAACTCCTTTGAAACCAATTTTACCTTTCTATGTTGGTGTTCTTACAAAGACCCAAATGTGCCCTATGGGTTCTATCCCTTTAGTTGGATCCACCAAGGTCATACCTTGGTGGTTAACATGGAGTCCATCATAGATCTCATAGCCTCAAGCCATTTTTCAAAATCTATTTCCTTAATAGTTTCTACGTAGGTAGTTGACCCATCACTATGATCAACTTACCTTCTTTATAACATATAATAATCTTTCAAACTCAAGACATTCTACTAAAACTGTGAGTTTTGTGTTTACATAAGGAACTTGAGATTCCACGAAAGTTTTTTATTCTCCTTGTTCCATGTTGTATCTCTTTAGGTTCAATGTTTTCTTATTTGTCTTGATCATTTTAAGTTCTTTTTTTTTAGTCATAGGGAGACCCTGCTCTCCCTCCTCCTCAAATAGGTGCCAAAGCCCAAATGACCCAAGGAGTTGGTAATTATAGTGCACTCAGGGGGACTTTTGAGTTCTACTTTCACTCCCACTGATTACTTTGGAACTAAGTTCCCTTTAGGAATTCAGCCATCCTAGCAACAAAGACTTTGTTGTCTTCCTTGAATGTATGTAGTATTCAACAAGATAACATTCATGTAATTTGTGGATAGAGTCATTTAAGAAACTATTTTATTATACAAGATTTCAATCCTCATCACAATGTTGGGTACTTCCCATGCCATATCTCATATGGTGTCTTTTGAACTATTTCAGAGGGTACATTGTTTTAGTGTAAAACATGTGCCTAAAAGAATATTGAAAGATGGTTGGATTTTAATTGATAATCATACAATGATTTAATAGGATGTGATACCTTCTTTCTAACACATTAGTATGTTTCAGGTGGATTCATTATGATACACTATCATGATCTCCCAGAAGGTACTCAAACTCTTAGTTTACATATTTTAACAACATTCCTATTGAGGTATTTTAATACTTTTACCAATTTAGTTACATACTTCATTTATGATCTCCTTGAACACTTCAAGAGATCCAAACATGTATTTCATTAAATACAAATTTCAATATCTATTGATCGTATCAGTAAATATAATGAGGTACTTGTAACTACCTTTAGCATTCATCCAAAAAGGTCTATGTACATCAGTATGTACTAGTGCTAATGGAATAGTCAATTTCCCTCTACATCTAGTGAATATTCTCTTGTCATATTACAGAAAAATAAGACATCCATGACTCTATTTGTCAATAACCAAAAGAGTCCAGATAACCATCATATGGATTCTAGAAATGCATTTCTCGTTTATGTTCTCTACATGATAGAGCTATAACTATTCAATGTTTGAGTTATCACAATATTCAATATATGTGGCATACAAACTAGTCTTTACAACTATCAAGTATAGTTTATGAGACATAGGGCATCACCATACAAGTTCATAATGTTCTTGTCATACAAAACATATGATGTCTGGCAAGTACACAATAGTAGTTCACTAATTCTATTATGTGCCCATGAATGAGAATTGTTAACTATAGTGGAATCAACCCTTGCTCCATATAATTTTATCTTACTTCTTCTTAGGTCCTGTAGTAGAGATATCTATCTCTATCTTCTTCCTGAGATCATCTATGAAGAGAATAATTCCTTTCAAATGTCCAAACAAGTGACAATGGAGGGACTTTGTTTTCTTTATCCTTTAAGTGAAAAAGGAGAGATTCCTTTTACACTTACCCTTCTCCATATATTGAGTACAGAAGAATTGGACTTTATATTAGCCTCAGAATGCTTCATGGCCTTGCCTTTGCCCTATGAATCACTTTCATTGATCACCATCACAGATTTATCCTTCATCTTCCTTGATTTGGCATCAACGTGCCAAACAATTAATAAATTGACTATATCATTCATGTTATGCTTGCATAATCATACTCATGGTCAACTCTTGACCTAAGAGAAATCCTAGTCATTCCACATGTCCAATCACATTGAGCACATTGGGTTCTACTAGACCTCCCTTTGTAAGTTTGCACTCAATTAGCCCTTTGGAGACATTATACATTTGCTTCACATGATCTTTAAGTTGTGTTACCATCTCAAGAATGTCCATGTATTCATGTTGTTCATGCAACTCATAGTTCATACAACAGAGCATTAGGTATTCAAATGTCTTTGGCATAAATGGCATGCTTCAAATATGCATGCATTTAGCCTTTGGCTCTTTTTGAATGGGTTCCTCTGCATTGGTCTATCAAGGACATAAAGGTTTCACTCATTGATGAGAGCATTTCTCAAATTCCTGAACCAATCATGGAACTTTAGGTCATTTTGTCCTTTTCAAGTATTGATCACAATTTCAATGTGTTTTGTGTTTGACATTTAAGTCTACAAAGATATATTGCAACATTTCAAAACATTTTTATTTGGCATGATTTGATAATTTGTACCATATTAATAGGTCTTTAATTATTATCGCTCCAACTATTTTTCTAATTGATAGCGCTCAATAAAAATTTGGAATATTCTAGCCTATGATATTCTAGTGGGCCGTGATCCCAAATAATTCAACTGTTACCCGGCCTACACTAGCATCCACAATAAATTATCAAGGTAGGCAATCATTCCAATTGCATCATATGCAAATCTTCAATAGATGATATGCGCAACTCCTTTCCACAATCATCTGCATGCCTCTGGGCCCAAACTCTCTGAGAATCACTAGTCAAGTGTATCCTAGAAGTTGACACAATAATAATTCACCCATTGGAGGTGAAACCTACATTATTACCATCACACTTCTACGAGATAGAAGGCGCACCCCGTAGAGGCAGAACCTATGCTTGTTCGATCAAGTTTTTCATGTTGTTATCGTTTGGAAAGGATCTATGACTTGATATTATAATGAGGAGTTTGTATAAATACATATATTTTATCCAATTACCACATATATAGTACATATCATATACATGATATAACCAAAAATGAGAACATGTAATAAATAAAATACACAAACGATGGTTATGGCCATACTACTGTAATTCCTTGGATCCACAATGAATTACTACCACCTATGGCCCACATCATATGAAACCTTTTGTTGGTGATGATTTATGCTTGAACCAATCTAGGTTGATCGGTTCTACTCTTGAACCAGTTGGCTTCCCTCCTAGTTTCTCGATTGGGCTCTTCTGAAACAGTTGTCTGGTTCTCAGGTCCAAGTAGCGACTAGACACCTCCAGCCGGTCGGTTGGGCCACCAGTCTATCGATTCGTCCTCCTTGGTCCTCCAGCTGATTGGGTCTTCTTACATTCCAATCATTTTGCATTGTATAGATCATCATATCATGTTGAAACATAAATTAAAAATATCATATTTCTTATGACATTGTTTGTGGAGAAAACCTTGAGTTACATTTGAGGGGAAATAGAAACAAAAGCATTAATTTACATTTGTAAGGAGAGAGAGTCTTGGTACGTAGACCGATTAACAACATGAATAATAACCACAACCATGCACACATAGATCTGGAGTTTCGGCCATTACCATGCTTTACATTACCATAAAAATCAATTTTATGGTGATGCGTGTAAATTGCATATATATATCTTTTTTTAATGGTTTGGGTTCTTTATGTCGTGAATAGATAGACCTGCACATCAAGCATTAAATAAGTAAACACTACAACCAAAAATTCGATCATATCAATTATCCCAAAATATAATTAATTGATGTGGCTTTGATGCCACTGTAGGATAATATGGCATCAGATAGGCAACAAAAACAAAAAGTTTACTAACATATTTCCCATTAACTAGTAGATCGTGTTAATAACTTGCAATGGGAAGGATGGTTTCACAAAGATATACCTGGCCTTAGAGCAAGTCAAGTGACAATCCTCATTCATGTAGATGCACACTCTATCTTGGATGGTGCATGTGCATCTCCTAGTCACACTCAAACTCGTCTGACTGCTCCTCCACAGACATCAGAATTGAAAAACTACTACAATGGCCCCTCAGATCTCGCCATGGACTGTGAGTTGACATTGCCCTCATAGCAGCAACCATCATACTCCTACCTCTAGAGTAGTCCACATGAACCAACTACAACTCATGTCATCCTATATTAATAGATAGGAAGGAGTTGCCCCTACCATTAGTGTACTAGTGACCTACGTGCTCTCCTACAACAATGATCCTCAGTTGTTTCTCTCCCATGGCTATCCTACCTAGTAGGGTAAGACTTGCCTGGGCTCTCTGGTTACCACAACTAGAGAGGAAAACACTTGTCAGAGCAATTGATTCTCAATTGCTTGTGTTGTAGTTGTGTTATGTGAAGCCTCTAGTACCCCTCTATATATAGAAGGGGTTAGGGTCAGGGTTCCCAGTCCCGACCAATGTAGGATTAAAGACGGAATGGAAAGGATAAGTAGATCTTGAATTTTCACAACTATTCTAGAAGTTTCACAACCTGCGACCAAAAAAACGGTCATCTCACCAAGTGAGACGGTTATTTTGTTAAGAGAAACAGTCATCTGGGACGTGAGACAATCGTCTAGCTAAACGAGAGAGTCTTTTCACACTTTCCCAGTCAGATATGAATTGGAAAATTATTTCCTAATTAATGTCATACATTAATTTTCTTGCACTTCAAGTATGTGCATATGAAATGAGTTCGAGAAAGCTCTAGAACCTTCTTCATCCCAACTGGTCCATCTCACATGAGCCAGACGCCCATCTCACTCACCCAAATATCCATTTGGTGAGTTCGAGTTGAGTTGATCAGTTCATCATCTTGAATTGGTCAGTTCATAGGGTAGAACTAATCTAATTCAATTTATGATCTGCATGACAACCCAAATGGCAGTCTCAACACTTGAGACACCTATCAACTTGTTGTATGAATTGAGTACCTAAACATATTAGTACTTAATTCAATCATTATTCAAGATTAAAATCCTCTTCTAGATGAGTTCTTCTGTGTGTGACCTTATAGGTCCCATATCATGTTGAAAGTGAATGTCCATAACTATCTTATGACATCCAAAGCAAAGAGTGGTGCCTAGTCGCACGTAATTGCTACCCAAGTGAATGGATAGTTGGGGATCAACTTCAAACTACAATATGTATATGGTGTTGTAGTGTTTTTATAGCTCCTTTGTCACTGATATCCAGATTATTAAATCTTGTTCCTTGAACAAGAGCAGAATGCATGAGATATATGTAAGCTCAATATCACATATTAACTCACATGTGTTTGTCCATACTTCTCTCAGTCTCACTAATCAAGAGGCCTAGGATACCATACTCTTGTAGTAGGGACAAATCCCATATCTATTGCTCACAATCAATCTCCATGTGTCAAAGTCACCCAACATCACCGTTATAAAACCTATGCTTCAGGACTGCATTTGATGATGTCAAAGTGTACCCAACGACAAGTAATGATTGTAGTGATTGTAGGAATACTAAATACAACCACCACCATCACTGTGAGACCTGACTATCACTTCCATGATGATGGCTTCCATGTGTCAGTCTCAAAGTGGGTCTGTCTAATACATTGTTCCCTAAGATGCATATGTGTGCTTGGTTTGATATTTCCATATCATGACTAATGCCATTTAGTCATCAACCAACTCACACTCTGATATTATGTATTATTGGTGTCTATCTACCTTCCACAATAACAACTGACCAGGGACATAATGAGAATGTATATACTCATAGGGTCTGACTAGTTTGGTGTAAAATGTCCTGAAAATATTGGAAGTCAAGTTCCCTTTGTAATTTTACCTGACTAGTTCGGTGTAAGTCCCGAAATTGAGGTTCCTAGTTTTCCCTAGACTTCCAACAATATATATAGGTTGAATTTATGGACATCCGAAAGAAATCCGTCTAAAAATGAGTTACACTGTGATTTCATCTTGCCCTCTTCGCACGACCTGAGAAGACCAAATGCCACAACATTGTCTCCGGCCTGATGCGTGACCACGAATTCTCATCGGCCTGATGTTGAACGAGACCTATTCCCAGGAAATTAAGAGAGAGCACATCAGCCCTTTATTTGATTCCCAAAACCTGTGCCGACGCCCTACCATCTATTTCTCTATTCACATTTTGAGGAGCTCCAAAGATTAGACGACGATATCTTTTGCTATTATGTTTTTCAAACTTGTTAGAGGATTAGATATGAATGGAAACCTAGAACTGAATGGCCTACTAGTGTTTAAATGGACATTGATGAGGGTTTAGAACTATGGATACCTGCTTCAGATATTAAATGGTGATTGATAGGAGAAGCCTATTTCCAGATTATCATCTATCAAACCAATCACCTATAATTCATTTTCCTGGAACTCAGTTTCAGTTCTAGGAAAAAGAGCTCCAAGAAAATATTACTTACTCTAAACTAGTCAGACCGATAATGTGAATTGATGTTTCCTAAGCTGGGTTACTCCTAATTTGATGAGTTGAGTCACTTTGCATGATTCAATCTTATATGTGAGAGTTAGGATGACTCATAATGAGAAAGGATATCCTTTTGATTGAGTTAGGTCCTAGATTGAGTGGCATATTTTTGTGATTCTCATCATTAGTTGCAAGGTGAGTTGATATATGAAATGCTAGTTAAGATAGTAAAATACCTTGTGCATAAGATACTCATAAATGTTGTTCCTTCCTTATCTATTTCTTAAAATATGATGTTGGAAACCTCACTTGAACTAAAGTTGATGATTACGTATGGAGAGTGACTCAGGTAAGCTTGACCTAGTATATTATCCTTCCTTCTACAACACATGTGGCATATATGAGTTTCAAATCATGAGCTTAACTTAGTATGTTCTATTTCCCTTAATATCATACGTGTAAGATATAAGTATGAAATCATGATCTAGAAATAAAGATATCTTTGAATGATAGATTATATGATCAAAAAATATAATTCTTAACATCGATCCTTCTGAATAGATGCTTCTAAGTTTGGGGATAACTATCACACAATAGAATGAAAACCCTACTATGTAAATTCTAAGATAAATCTCCACTAATGATGAAGTTCTCTAGTATGATGATGATCATAAACCACACTAAAGATGTTAATTTTGATAATTCTAGAAGAAAAAGAATCGGATGAAACCTTGACATCGCCATATGATTAGTAGAATGAAAGATGAAACCTTGAGTAGTACCTTATTAACTTCATATGCATAAATAAAACCCTTGTCCTTAAAGGAATGTGAGGACATAAATTCTAAATTATAAGAATGTCATGTGATGACTAAGACACTAAGCAATGTTGGAATTCCATAAAGAAAATGTTATGCTTGAATCTATATAAGGTGGTGGTGGTTACACCCAAGATGCCAATCTAAAGATGACAACTTAGGGTTCCTTAAGAATCATGATAACCATGGACACTACTAGTGGTGGCCTAAATGTATACAAAACTACATGATGTCATTTTAAGTATGAGATTGTCAAATTTTGAGGGAAAAATTCCATATAAGGTGGGGTGAATGCACTGACCCTAATCTTAGGGTTCACACATATATTGAGTGTAGCATTTGAGGACCATTATTACTCCATACACATTTGAACATAAATTGAGAAATTGGTCATTGAGTCATGGATTCTTTTCATTGAAAGTATCACTATAGATATTTGAAGATAATGAAACAAGAAAATTAAATTGGAATAAATAGATTTTGCAAATTGAATTGAGATTCTTTTGATGAGTTCAAACATCTATTAGTGACAGACATTGATCCCTAGGTTTCATTATGATCATACTAAGTTTATTAAAGTTGTGTGGTTACTATGAAAGATTAATTCACAATTACGAAGACCTTAATACCCTTATAAATAAAGTAATTGGAGGAAATAAGTTGACATGCTAAACAATGGAGTTTGGGCCTTGAACTTGGAAGAATGCTCTTTAGGTCATTATCAATGCAGTGGAGTATTAGATAAAAAAAGATAGAAGTTTTAAGATTCTTGATTGATTTCATTAACTGAATTGAGAACTATACTAGGATATTTTTAATAAATGTCACTTGGGCATAGTTGTAGATATTTGATAATCTCCTAGATCTAATATCTAAGGAATAGGTGTCCATGATCTGGACTCTTGAGGAATGAGTCATCTCTAGGGTTCCTGCATATTCTACAGAAATCGTTGAGTCTTTGCGTGGATCAACCTGACACCTTGACGACTCCACTTGTTCTCAGCTACAATATGTCCATCTTTTCCATATAAATGGATTGAGAGAGAAGCAATAGGAGACTCAATTGGCAAGTCCTTGCTACAGAAACGTGACCCCCACCCCAACTGGACATTTCCATTAGCTCTACGAGTGGAAGAACATCGTTGAGGCTTCGTAGTGGGGAAGGGACACAATGGTATGACTGCAATCCCCATTGTTGGAAAGAGGATGATTAAGGGGTAGTCCTTTGCCCTTTCCCACCATTTCCAAAGACTTTGACCACATCCAGTAGATAGCCGCAACATGATCTCCATGAATCACAGACACCATCTTCGATGGAGAGGGAGATGATTTTAGTCATGTGATCGTGGATGTTACCACCCAGAATCTTGAGAATCACCAATTCGAGGAGCAGGTTCGATGGTCTAGGGATCTTTCCAGAAAATGAATGTCCTCCCTGATGGAAACACCTCCCCATGGATGTGTAGCTCCTACCACCATGATGAGGATGGAGGTATTCCTTCCTAGGAAGGCTTCTAGAGAAGATCTATAGTCTCACTCAATGGAAGTGAGCATATGATGGTGGCTCAACAAGGGTGAAGTGGAAGACCTAAAGGGGGACCAGGATGAAACTCATAGACAACTAAGGATGCCCTTCCTCTTCTCAATTGATATTTGTATATAGTTTCATGGAGGAGCTTTCCGATGGAGATGGGTCTCTGTATCCTTGTGAATATCACAATTAATAGTAGATCACAATGCTAGGGGTGGGGGCATGACGAGAGTCGAGCTAGACTGGGCCCAATGCCATTCCAAACTGACCATCTGATCACAAGAAAACCAATCGAGGGTGCACGTTTAGGATATGGACCTACCAAAATGGACCAATCAAGGGCCTCCATCTTAGGCAATGGTAAGGTTTTATTATTTTTATTTCCAGAAAATGACCTTTTCGTAGAAAATCTATATAAAATAGCTTCCATGGCCAATAAATACGTCAAAAATACCCTTAGGCTCATAAAATGTCCACTTTAATACATACCCCTAGATTAGACCCTTGAACCACTATTAATGATGATATTTAATTTAGAGTATAAGGCTCCTTTTTATGTTTCATTAAATGAAATAAATAATATCCAGTTGATATTAATTCTCATAAAATTCTCCTAGAACCATAAGGATGATTTAAGTCCAACTTAAAGCTCTGATCTGAGTAATATACCTAAATAATAGGTCATTTTATGTTAATGAATAATTAGATTCTTTTATCACCATATGCTTTTATCCCCATATTAATCATAGAAAATAGACCAATCATCATAAATATGTGAAATATGGACCAGATGCTACAAATGACATCCTGATCAGTATAAAAATACTAGAGACATATTTCAAATTAGTAACACCTAGATTTGACCTAAACCCTAATTTGGACCGGAAATACCTCTAATATGATGAACAATTATTGATGATGATTCATTGTTATTCATCAGGTTGACCAGATGTCTAGATGATCAAGGATAACTATGATTCTCTAAACTCATGTATGTGCATATAATTATAAGGCTAATATTGCTGGATGTTATAAGTATGTGTACTTTCTTGCATAAAATTGCTCAGATGTGTATATATTATAGTACTCCTCTACCTTAAACATTAAAACATTAAAGTAAGAAAATGAAATTTAGTTACTGATGGTGTTCATTAATCTCCCAATTAGAGAGGGAAAGTATTAATGTTGACTAGAAACTCCCTAATGGTACATGATATGCAGGGAGATCCCTAATGGTACAAGGTACACGGGGAATGGAAAGAATAACATATGTGATGTTATGATAAGTCCACCATAGTAATGCATGTTCATTGAAATGTGATTAATAACTTGGGTTTACCTGATTCTCTTTCTTAAATAATGTTTTTGTAAGGACCTTGACCCACTTTTTGGATAACCCTATTTGTTTTGCCTAAGTGTGTTGCTTATCACCTTGATCTAATCATCTAAGATGTAATTAGGGCTTGTTGGAAGCTTGAATTTTCTTGTTTTAGCTTGTTTGGTTGATGCTTGTATGTTGTGGTGAGGTTTTGGTGCAAATTGCAATTCACCTAGAGTAGGGGTTGATGTGCAAGTTTGCCACCTATAGAGTATTCCTTCTCTCTCATGGCATCATCTAGAGGAGAGAGATAGATGGACACATTGTTTGGGCCTTGGTTGTCTGGTGACATCCTTGGGGATGCGTTGAACACATGGGTGAGGTTCGCCTTGCACCTAGATGTGTTGTCTCAGGATAGAGAGCCTTGGAGAGGTTGTGTCTCGGTTTGTGAGGGTGTAGGATTGCATCCTATCTGTTTTTGAGTGTGTAGGTTTGCACCCTATCGGTTTGCGAGTGTGTAGGGTTGCACCATATCGGTTTTTGAGTGTATAGGGTTTCATCCTATCAGTTTGTGGGGTGTGTAGAGTTGTGCCCTATCCATTTATGGGTGTGTGGAGATATGGTATCAGACATGACCTTGCTAGGAGACCTAGGGGATGAGACCTAGATCTTATCACCACGTCTTGCATGGTGTTTCATGTGGCCCTCCTATGGTGATGACACATTTCTCTTGATATCACTCTGATAACATTGTACTTTACGTACTTTCTATATATATTTTACACCACTATTAGTATAACTTTAGTTAACTTTTCACATAATTTCTCTATCTTTTTTACTAAAGCCTCGTTTAAATGATTTCAGGAATCAACACAACTTGGGTAGTGATCCTTGGGAACTGCGACCGTGATTCCAAAGCACTAGACATCTCGAAGCATAACCAGAGACCGCGACCGTGGAGACTGCGACAACGGTTTTCCAAGGGCTGCGACCGTGATTATTCAAAGACTTTGATCACGACTATGACAAGAATCGCGACCATGGTTATAGGAGGACCACGACCAAGCTAGACTGTGACCAGAGTGGAATAAGGCAGAGACCGCGATCGCGGTCTTTCCCTCACTTAATAGAAAAACCGCGACTGCGGTTATCAAAGTATCACGACCGCGGTTATTGCCAAGACCGTGACCGCGGTTTCTTCCCCACTTATCACAAACCACAACCGCAATTCTAAGTTGGTGGTGTGTGCCTATAAATAGCGCACACATTTGTCTTGTCAAGGGGGAGAGAGATCAGATCCCGAGGCCATGAAGTGCTGCTGCATTTCAGACTTGTCTTCAACCATCTGTCCATCAGTCTTGGACCTCCAAAGGCGGAAGCTGAGGATAGAGAAGATTGTTGTTCACTCCTTCTTCAAGAGGAGAAGGCCATCCACATGGTAGATCCATATCTGAAGAAGTAGTGTGTAGTATCATGTTTCTTCTCTTTCAGATCTATCGTCTCATCATATTGTACCCCTTTTCCCCCATCGTGGTATCTTATGGATCTATCTTTTTGTAACATCGTCATGTTGTCTGCAAACATGAACAACTAAATGCCTTAACTTGGGTTGGGAGTATCCACTAAGGCTCTCCCAACATATATATTGTCTCTTTCTTTTGAATATACATATTCTTATCAAGATTATCTCCATGCACCTATTTTAATGCTTCACTTGTATGCTTAGCAACCATCTTGTGATGTTTGATTGTTGATATCTCGAAAGAGTAATATCATTTTTATCCCATGTCATGGAGTAATGACTATAAAGAAGTGAAACCACCTCCTAACTAAAAAATTTGAACAATAAAACCTCCAGTCCAAACACACTCAGATGGTATGATGGAGTGGGTGTAAAATTTTCAATTCTTTATATAATGGTAACAAAAGACCAAAGTATAGAAGCGGAATAAAAACTTGACTATATTCAATTATAAAACAAAGGGTTACGAACTTACATCACCAGGATCCATGTAGAGGGAATCTAAACCACCTCAAGATTGTCTCCAAGCTTTAACTTCATATTCTAAGTCCAAGTCATCAAACCTTGTCAAGCCATCCATGTCCTCCACCTAGGGTTGGAAGCATACCCCAGCAAAAGAGAAAAAACATGAGACATCAGCAAAGGCTGGTATGTGCATACTAGAAAGCAAATTGAGCAACTTATAAACAATAAGGGACATTAAAATAAAAGGCTTCCCATGCAAGAGATAAGTACCACCCAAACGGGTTATCAAGAGAAAAGTTACATGACAAAAGGGATACTTGCCATAAAATAACATATAAAAGGATTGTGCCATAAATAAATCCACTACCATGGTGGGAAACAAAGCACAAGTAAGGCACACACCCCACAATCAATATCCTACATGCATGTGATATAAACATACCCCTAGAACAATATAAACACAATTGGCGGCCAAGGCTTCACATCCTAGCAAACCTGATAGACAATGACTCACTGCCAAACTCCCAAATATATATAAAATGGGTCAAGACACACATCTTGCCCTAGATACGAGGTTCCTTGCCATCCCAAAAACAGAAGGAAATATCACATATGCTATAAACAAAACCAATGAAATTATACTACTCTAGTGCTACTGAATCACATAGTAGGTTTAATGTAGAGGAAAATAAAATGTATAGTCAGAATATACAATGTTTCCATCACACAATGGACAACACAAACATATAAACATCCACTTCAAAGTGGGCACATATCAACAAGTAAAAATACACACCACAGTGGGCATATAATATCAAAAGTCCAAATTGCACCAAGGCAAAAAGATAAGATTCCAAGAGAATATCCATGATCACAAGATCAATAATAAAATAAGATACTTCACATGAAGCATGATTTCAAAAGAACAAGACAATGTATAGTCTAATGTCCACAGGACCAAGAGTAAGACAAAAATAGGATAATTGCTCAAGAAGAATAATCGTGGATGCAAAATACCTCAACTTCAGAGTCAAACATTCCAAAGTCACTTCTAGGTCCAAGCCTATGCTTCCAAAGCACCTATTAGCATATATGTGGGATTAGGGTTAGATTTATATTGATTACTCAAAACCCTAAAAATCGCCTTTGTATTGATGTGTGCATTAGGTTATCAAAACCATATGATATTTAGGTTATATTTTCCTAAGTTCAAAACATATTTTATTATATTTTTTTGACTTTTATATATTTAGTTATGAATTATACAAGTTAGTCTCTTATTAATTAGATCCATTAAAATCACCTCTTTAAAACATAAGATTCCGGTGACAAAACCAATACCAAAATAAAGCTTAAATTTTTGTGAATTCAACGAGTATTTATTTGTAATTTTCTGACCAGTAGATTTTTAGTTATTAATTTTCCAAATCCAACCAATCAGAAAATCCGATATAGCCACATAGGCAAGAAGTAGCGGGAGAGAGAGGGAGAAGGGCGCTCGCACTGAGTTGGCCCAAACACACCCGGCCAACTCAGCCGACCCCACAACCACCCATGCAAATTGCCTTACAATCGAGCCAGAGCAACCACTCATGAAAAGACCATAATACCCCCGAAGGCTAAAATGAATAGCAAAGAGAATCGAGAGGGCTAAAGTGTCAACTCGACAGGGGTTCTCTTCCCCAAGGCCAAGCACGCCATGGATGGCCAACAGAGAGCAGCTGATGCGACACCTAAAAGTGAGAAATCAAAGGCCAAAATGAAAGAAAACAAAGTCGTTCGATCGGGAACTCTGTACCGAATCCGATGGTAGGCAACCCAGATCAGAACGGGGCTGAAGCACGAAAATCACCTCAGAGGACCCAACTGGTGGGAAAGAAGGCAAATAGAGGGGAAAATGAGGTGTACCCTTACAGGAGAAATTGGCGGTGTTGTGGGCAACCAGAGACCTCGGAGAAATCTGTGAGGTGGTCCCTTGGCCTCGCAGCCACCAACGGAACCATGGCGATCTACCGCCACCTCCAAAACTTTAGGAAGCGCAAGGGGAGGAGGGAGAACGAGCTCATAGCCGATCGAGCCAAAACCAACCCAACCAACAGAAGCACGGGAGCACGACGAAGGTGAGGGAACAATTCCCTTGCAGTCTGATCGCCAGAATAGGAAGGAGAAGGCTTGAAATGGGAAACAGGGGCACGTACAGAGCACCGTAGTGGTGCCCCAAGGTTAGAGAGATAGGGGTATTTAAACCACACAAAACTTGTGATCAAAAGCTGCGGAATTGAGCAAGGATGCCAAAGTAGAAAAAATCGGGGAAAACAGTGAGGAGGAGAGCGAGAAAACTAGGATTTACAGAAGCTTTTATAAATAGGTTGTTTACTATTTTGGCTCAGGGTAGGAGATAACTCCAGAGTCGCACGATCAAGATCCATTGGTGATGAATCAAACTGAAATCCAATAATTTTAGGAATACAAGCGTGACATGGAAATAAATCAGATTAAACCAAAGTGGAACATATTTAATGCACATATTTTATCTTTCTTCTTTTAAGGGTCTTATTCTTATCCACATTAAACCAAAATTTGCACACAAGTTAAGTTAAATATGTAGATTCCGAATATAAAATTAGATTTTCTTTTTGAAAACTTTTAATGTGGCAAATAAATAAATTACTAGTTTCTCTTTCATCCTTCATTAGTAACATTAGGATTATCCAAAAATTATAAAACTTGACTCACAAGTCATATTTAATGTTCTAGATACGAATTTGTCATCAATTTTACATATTGGAGTTGTTTGAGCATTTATTTAATATTTTGAAGGTTCTACATACTTTCTCTCTCATGATTTCACCTTTTAAGCAAACATTCTCCAAATTGGATGAAAATTCACACAAAGGCTATATTTATTATGTAGATCACGAATCTAAGATTATTTTACCCTTTTGGAGTCATTTATTATATTTATTTATTAATTACAACTTTTAGGAAATTTCTCTCTCCTAACCATATTATTTTGAGGTGGTCCAAATTAAATGAAAATTGACATGTAGACTTATTTTAATGTGTAGATTATGAATTTCAAGTCTATTATTTAATTTAAGGCTTTCTTAAATGGATTATATCATCTATCCCATTAGAGGCCCATTAATCATATTATGCATGAAATTGAGTTATTTATCATTTATTATCACCAAATGAATTATATGACATATTATATCACATTATTCATGCATTATATTATTAGGATCATCCTAACCTCAACCTTGTTTGGTCAAACCCAAAAGGTAAAAGGTCTAGGGCAGGGTTCTAGATCTGGTATGTTACAACACTCCACCCCTTAAAAGGATTTCATCCTCGAAATCTATAGATCCAAACATCAACAACCAACTACTCTCCACCCCTTAAAGGGTTTAGCCTAACAAGTCAAACTAAATAACTTTTTAAAGCTACCCATATCACCTAATTGTTAAAGTTTTAGAGATTTATGTTTCTCATGGATCCAACTAAATTCACCATCTAGGGTTGAGTTTTAGGTCTTTGTGTCACTAACCTATCAACCCTACATGAACATCCAAAAGCCATAGGGTAGGACAACTACACCTTTTTATCAGTCCTAGTCCTGGAAACTAGGGTTAGATTCTATTCAAACTAGAGTTGTTGTTCATTGTGACTTAGTTCAAGAAAACATCGATAAATCTGAGATTTTTTTTTGTACATATAGTAATATAATTGAAAATAATTTTTGGTGATGAAAACTTTTTGAGATGAAACAAAATATGGATCCAAAATCAATTGTGGAAACCAAGTCACAATATATCCATATGAATATTTCCTCATAACCTGATCTTATCCTCAAACAAATCCTTTTTGCATAAAAAGATCATCATTGATCAAGTCTAGGGTCAACAGCTCACTTAGAGCTATCTAGAAAAGTCAAGGGTTCTATAGGGAGAAAAAATTGAAATAGTCAGATTTCGACTACCATGGGCTCTGATACCATGTTGTAAAGAAGTGAAACCACCTCCTTACAAAAAATTTGAACAATAAAACCTCCAGTCCAAACACACTCAGAAGGTATGATGGAGTGGGTGTAAAATTTTCAAATCTTTATATAGTGGTAACAAAAGACCAAAGTATAGCAGCGGAATAAAAACTTGATTATATTCAATTATAAAACAAAGGGTTACAAACTTACATCACAAGGATCCATGTAGAGGAAATCTAAACCACCTCAAGATTGTCTCTAAGCTTTAACTTCATATTCTAAGTCCAGGTCATCAAACCTTGTCAAGCCATCCATGTCCTCCACCTAGGGTTGGAAGCATATACCAGCAAAAGAGAAAAAACATGAGACATGAGCAAAGGCTGGTATGTGCATACAAAAAGCAAATTGAGCAACTTATAAAGAATAATGGACATCAAAATAAAAGGCTTCCCATGCAAGAGATAAGTACCACCCAAACGGGTTATCAAGAGAAAAGTAACATGACAAAAGAGATACTTGCCATAAAATAACATATAAAATTATTGTGCCATAAATAAATCCACTACCATGGTGGGAAACAAAGCACAAGTAGGACACACGTCCCATAATCAATATACTGCATGCATGTGATATAAACATAGCCCTAGAACAATATAAACACAATTGGCGGCCAAAGCTTCACATCCTTGCAAACCTGATAGAGAATGACTCACCGCCAAACTCCCAAATATATATAAAATGGGTCAAGACACACATCTTTCCCTAGGTATGAGGTTCCTTGTCGTCCCAATAAGGGAAGGAAATATCACATCTGCTATAAACAAAACCAATGAAATTATACTAATCTAGTGCTACTGAATCACATAGCATGTTTAATGTAGAGGCAAGTAAAAAGTATAGTCAGAATATACAATGTTTCCATCACACAATGGACAACACAAACATATAAACATCCACTTCAAAGTGGGCACATATCAACAAGTAAAAATCCACATCACAGTGGGCATATAATATCAAAAGTCCAAATTGCACCAAGGCAACAAGATAAGATTCCAAGAGAATATCCATGATCACAAGATCAATAATAAAATAAGATACTTCACATGAAGCATGATTTCAAAAGAACAAGACAATGTGTAGTCTAATGTCCGTAGGACCAAGAGTAAGACAAAAATAGAATAATTGCTCAAGAAGAATAATCGGGGATGCAAACATACCTCAACTTTAGAGTCGAACATTCCAAAGTCACTTCTACATCCAAGCCTAGGCTTCCAAACCACCTTTTAGCATATATGTGGGATTAGGGTTAGATTTATATTGATTATTCAAAACCCTAAAAATCACCTTTTTATTGATGTGTGAATTCGGTTATCAAAACCATATAATATTTTAGGTTATATTTTCCTGAGTTCAAAACATATTTTATTATATTTTTCTAACTTTTATATATTTAGTTATGAATTATACAAGTTAGTCTCTTATTAATTAGATCCACTAAAATCACCTCTTTAAAACATAAGATTCAGGTGACAAAACCAATACCAAATGAAAGCTTACATTTTTGTGAATCCAACATGTATTTATTTGTAATTTTCTGACCAATAGATTTTTAGTTATTAATTTTCCAAATCCAACCAATCAGAAAATCCGACATATCCACATAGGCAAGAAGTAGCGAGAGAGAGAGGGAGAGGGGCGCTCGCACTGAGTTGGCTCAAACACAGGCGGCCAACTCAGTCGACCTTACAACTACCCAGGCAAGTTGCCTTACAACCGAGCCAGAGCAACCACTCGTGAAAAGACCATAATACCACTGACGGCTAAAATGAATAACAAAGAGAATTGGGAGGGCTAAAGCATCAACTCGATAGGGGTTATCTTCCCCAAGGCCAAGCACGCCATGGCTGGCCAGCAGAGAGTAGCTGTTGCGACACCCAAAAGTGAGAAATTGAAGGCCAAAACGGAAGAAAACAAAGTCGTTCGACCGGGAACTCTCTACCGAAGCCGATGATAGGCAACCCAGATCAGAACGGGGCTGAAGCACGAGAATCACCTCAGAGGATGCAACCGGAGGGAAATAAGGAAAATAGAGGGGAAACTGAGGTGTACCCTTACAGGAGGAATTGGTGGTGTAGTGGGCAACCAGAGACCTCAAAGAAATATGTGAGGTGGTCCCTTGGCCTCGCACCACCAACGAAACCATGGTGATCTACTGCCATCCCCAAAACTTTAGGCAGTGCAAGGTGAGGAGGGAGAATGAGCTCAGAGCCGATCGAGCCAAAACCAACCAACCAACAGAAGCAGGGGAGCACGAAGAAGGTGAGGGAAAAATTCCCTTGCAGTCCGATCGTCACAACTGGAAGGAGAAGGCTTGAAATGGGAAACAGGGGCGCGAACAGAGAACCGCAGTGGTGGCCCAAGGTTATAGAGATAGGGGTATTTAAACCCCACAAATCTTGGGATCAAAATCTATGGAATTGAGCAAGGATGCCAAAGCAGAAAAAATCGTGGAAAATAGTGGGGAGGAGAGCGAGAAAAGCATGATTTATAGAAGCTTTTATAAATAGGATGTTTCCTATTTTGGGTCAGGGTAGGAGATAACTCCATAGCCGCACGATCAAGATTCTTGGTGATGAATCAAACCAAAATCTAATAAGTTTAGGAATACAAGTGTGACATGGAAATAAATCGGATTAAACCAAAGTGGAACATATTTAATGCACATATTTTCTCTTTCTTCTTTTAAGGGTCCTATTTTTATCCAAATTAAACAAAACTTTGTACACAAGTTAAGTTAAACATTTAGATTCCGAATATAAAATTAGATTTTCCTTTTGAAAACTTTTAATGTGTCAAATAAATAAATTACTATTTTCTCTTTCCTCCTTCATTACTGACATTAGGATTATCCAAAGATTATAAAACTTGACCCACAAGTCATATTTAATGTGTTAGATACGAATTTGTCATCAATTTTACATATTGGAGTTGTTTGAGCATTTATTTAATATTTTGAAGGTTTTACATACTTTCTCTCTCCTGATTTCACCTTTTAAGCAAACTTTCTCCAAATTAGATGAAAATTAACACAAAGGCTATGTTTATTATGTAGATACCGAATCTAAGATTATTTTCCCCTTTTGGAGTCATTTATTATATTTATTTATTAATTACACCTTTTAGGCAATTTTCTCTCCTAACTTACCATATTATTTTGAGGTTGTCCAAATTAAATGAAAATTGACATGTAGACTTATTTTAATGTGTAAATTACGCATTTGAAGTCTATTATTTAATTTGAGGCTTTCTTACATGGATTATATCATCTATCCCATTAGAGGCCCATTAATCATATTATGCATGAAATTAAGTTATTTATCATTTTATTATCACCAAATGAATTATATGACATATTATATCACATTATTCATGCATTATATTATTAGGATCATCCTAACCTCAACCTTGTTTGGTCAAACCCAAAAGGTCAAAGTGGGTAGGGTTCTAGATCTGGTATGTTACAATGACGGCAATCGGTATCAAGAGAAAGAAGAGAGACATGAAGAGGATAATCGTCACCACGAGGAGCATCGTCATTGTCGCAGGCACATAAGAAAAGCATAACAATCGTGAGAACAATCATAGGAACAATGATAGAGAAGACGAGGAGGAGGAGGAGAAGACTCTTCGGGAGTTGGCAGCTACAAAGGCCAACAACTCAAGATGTCTTTTGATCATCCCAAGGTTTGATGCAGCGAACTTCGAATTGATGCCAGTTGTAATCTCTATGATCCAGA
Organism: Alisma plantago-aquatica; assembly: GCA_963693085.1. NCBI lineage: Eukaryota > Viridiplantae > Streptophyta > Magnoliopsida > Alismatales > Alismataceae > Alisma > Alisma plantago-aquatica. The sequence goes on along the minus strand of OY856411.1, from coordinate 129,536,352 downwards.
ACAAAAACATTCTAGGGAGTTCAAAGAATGATAACCCTTATCATCACCTCGATGCTTTTAAGAATATCTATGACACCATCAAGATGCAGGGAGTTCTGTAAGAAGTCATTTATTGCAAGGGTTTCATTTTCTCCTTAGAGGACAAGACAATATCTTGGTACCTTGGATTACCGCATCAATCTTTGAATAGATGGAAAACATTGGCTGATGCTTTTGTGAACAAGTTCTACCCCACAGAGAAGATTATTCGTAATAGGCAGAAGATCACATCTTTCATGCAAAAACTAGGTGAGAATCTTCATGAAGCCTGGGAAAGGTACCTAGAGTATCAGAGAGATAGCCCTCACCATAATTATAAGAAGGGTTTCCTAATAATGATGTTCTACAATGGTTTATCACTAGACGAGAGAGTCTCGCTAAATGCAGTAGCAGGAAGAGACTTTCTCAGTAAAAACATCAAGTAGATCCAAGAAAATTATTGAAAACATGGCTGAGTTACAATCTCGGACAGATTATGACAGGAGCGACAGAGGGTGTGCCAAAAAGGCCACCAATGAAGGGTCATCAATTGAATCAAAGGCTCTTTATGCAATCATATCTCAGATACAAAAGATAGCCATTGATGTTCAACGGCTGAAGAAATCAGGAGGAAAGGGAAGGAAGCACATTGAAAAAGTGATGAAATGCGTCACTTGTAGCGCAGGTGGGCACGGAATAGATAACTAGATATACACCTGATCTGAAGAATCAAGTGAAAGTGGGTATGAGGAAGAGGAAGCTGAAAATTTCTCTTATGATAACTTTAAGAGACTGGATCACCCATGTTTTAGTTATGGCATCAAAGATGCTACAGAGAATTTGCATCAACTGCATAATCCACCCAAGCAACCACCAGGTTTCGAGAAGAAAGGTGGGCAAGGTCAGTACACCAAAACAAGTACTTTCCAGACAAACAAAACCAACTATCAAGGTCAAGGGAAGTATTAAAACTGCCAAGCTGCAACCACAAGTCAAGGACAAGGACAAGCTCAAGGACAGAGTCAGGCAAGAAACAATAGTCAACCTGACTTAGTGGGCCAACTATTCGATTTTTTCACGGGACAAGACACGATAAACAATCAACTAGCACAAAGTGGATTGTCCAACTATGGCATCCTGAATACGATGCATGTCCAAATGATGGATATGCAAACACATCAATGTCAGATAGACCAACAGATCGCTTAGTTGGCCGATCTAGTGAAGAACCCTTTAGAGAAGATACCATCTAACACCGAGTCTGCCAAGATGGTGGTCCTTAGATCCAAGGAAGGATGGTAGAGCAATCTGAACTGACAAGACTTGAACAACCGAAGCTAGAAATTATTATGGAGAAATCAGTCGATGAAGAAAACCAACAAGCTCAAGTTAGAGAATCATAACCTGTGGAGGACATATTAGCCAAAAGGAGTCAATACTCTCCGAGGTTGCCATTTCTGTACAGAATCGTAAAGGCACATCTCAAAAAGAGGTATGAAAAGTTTATGGAGTCGGTGAAAAAGCTCCACCTCGATGTGCCATTTCTAGATGCTTTAGAAGAAATGTCAACAAATGCCAAGTTTTTCAAGGACCTAATCACAAAGAAAAGAAGAGGAGGAAGGATTGAAATAGTGCACCTTGCCAGTATGTCAACTACTTTTGTAAAGGCGGAATTACCTACCAAGAAGAAGGACCTTGGAGCCTTTACTATACCTTTTGCTATAGGGGATATCATCGAAAGGAAAGGTCTTGCTGACTTGGGGACCAGCATCAGTCTTATACCTTTAAGCCCCGCACAACAATTGGGACTGACTCATATGGTTAGGACCAATATGAGAATTGAGTGGCGGACCATACCTTCAAAAGACATGTGGGATTAGTTGAAGATGTTTCAATTCGCATGGGAAGATTCTTCATCCCTTGTGATATTGTTGCCATTGACACTATTGAAGACCCTAAATGTTGTATCATCTTCAGACGTCCTTCCTTGGCGACCGGGAGGGCACTAATTGATGTCACTGAAGGCATCATTACTCTGAGGGTCGGAAATGACCACATTGATTTGAAGGTAAAAGATGCCATGAAGGGACCATACCTGCTCGAATCTTCTTACTTCATGGATAGCTACAACCAATATTTTGAAGAAGTAGAAAAAGATACATCAGTAGTAGACCCTCTTATGAGGGCACTAAACAATCATGATTCAGAAATCAAAGACCTCGAGGTTGCTGAGATCCTTGACTACCTAAATCAAGATGAAGAAGATCTGAGCGAGGAAGAGGAAGTCATCGAGACAGTCAAGCATGCTTCTCTAGAGCTGACACCGGAGGAAGAGAAGGCACCTAAACCCAAACCAGAACTAAAATAGTTGTTAGAAGGGTTGAAGTACAAATTTCTTTATCATGAGGAGAGAAACCTTGTCATAGTTAATGCTAATCTAGCTGAAGAGCAATTGGAAAGACTTCTTAGGGAGTTAAAGATACATAGGCAAGCTATTGGCTATTCTGTGGATGATATCAAGGGACTTAATCCTGCCCTATGCATGCACCGCATAAATTTGGAAGAATCAGCAAGACCACTGGTTCAACCCCAGAGGAAGCTAAATCAAATGTTAAAAGAGGTTGAAAAGAAGGAAGTCATTAAGCTAAGATACATAGGTATTATTTACCCAATTAGTGAAAACAATTGAGTAACCCATATTCATGTTGTGCCAAAGAAAGGGGGAATGACTATTGTGAAGGGAGATAAAGGAGATGAAGTATCCACCCAGACTGTCACCGAGTGGAGAATGTGCATAGACTATCAAAAGCTAAACCAGGCAACGAAGAATGATCACTACCCGCTACCCTTTATCGATCAAGTTCTAGAAAGACTGGCGCATCATGAATACTTCTGCTTTTTAGATGGTTATTTCAAATTTTACCAAGTTCCTATCCTACCTGACGACCAGGAGAAGACTAACTTCACTTGTCTATATGGTACCTATGCTTTTCGAAGAATGTCATTTGGATTATGCAATGCTCCTACAACATTCCAACGTTGCATGATCTCGATGTTCTCAGACTTTCTGGAGGACATTGTGGAAGTCTTTATGGATGATTTTTCTATCTATGAAAGAGGCTTTGATGGTTGTTTGAAAAACCTATCGTTGGTCGTGCAACATTGTGAAGAGAAGAACTTGGTTCTCAACTGGGAGAAATGCCATTTCATGGTACAAGAAGGTGTAGTCCTGGGCCCCAAGGTTTCAAAAAGAGGAATTGAAGTAGATGTCAGCAAGGTCGAAGCTATCGCTAGACTACCTCCACCTAAGTCCATGACTGGAGTTTGAAGTTTCCTTGGAAACGTTGGATATTATCGAAGATTTATAAAGGATTTTTCTAAGATTTCCAAGCCCTTGTGGAATTTGATGATCAATGATGTCGAGTTTGATTTTACAAATGTTTATTTGAAGGCTTTCCAGACATTGAAGGAAGCGCTTGTAACCCCACCTATTCTTCAAGCTCTAGATTGGGAGCTACCCTTTGAGCTGATGTGCGATGCTAGTGACTACACTATAGGAGTAGTCTTGGGATAGAAGAAAGACAAGAAATACCATGTCATCTGCTACGCTATCCATACTCTTGATGAAGCACAAATAAATTACACAACCACAGAGAAAGAGATGCTCTCCATCGTCTTCGCCTTCAATAAGTTTAGGTCTTATCTGATTGGGGTAAAAGTAAAGGTCTACACTGACCACGGAGCAATAAGATACCTAATGTAGAAAAAGGATACTAAGCCTAGGTTGCTTAGGTGGGCTTTATTACTCTAGGAGTACGATCCTGAGATCATTGATAAGAAAGGGGAAGAAAACGTAGTTGCCGACCACTTGTCAAGGATTGTCATCAAAGATAAGAATGAGCCACCCGTTAATGATAACTATGCAGATGAGGCTTTTCTCATGATAAAAGTCAAACAACAAAAATTGTCATGGTTCGTGGATATTTGCAATTATCTTTCTTGTGGGGAGTTATCCCTAGAGATAACTTACCATCAGAAAAAGAAACTCTTCTCTGATATAAACAAATACTATCAGGATGATCCTATGCTAGCTCTTCAAGAGATGCTCTAACAATTTATACGGAAGATGTATTACTAAGGAGTAAGTGCCTGATATTCTGAGGGAATGCCATTCCTCACCCTATGGAGGACATCTGCGAAGTGAAAAGAAAGCCACCAAAGTCCTACGATCATGTTTCTACTGGACTTCGCTATTCATGGATGTTGTTGCATATGTAAAAACCTACAAGGAATGTCAGATGACAGGGAATATCAAGAAAATAAACAAAATGCCTATGGTAGAGTGGGTTGAAGTAGAAATTTTTGATGTATGGGGGATCGACTACATGGGCCCATTCCTGCCATCCCAAGGTTATAAATACATCCTTGTTGGTGTTGACTATGTTTCAAAATGGGTGGAAGTCATGGCTACCCAAACATGTGACTCCAAGGTGGTTATAAAGCTTTTTGAGAAAACAATTTTCCCAAGATTTGGTGTACCACGAACTATTATCAGTGATGGAGGTTCCCACATTGGAGAAAAGCAATTTTAAAAGTTGTTGAAAAAGCATAGAGTCAGACAAAAGGTTGCTACACCCTACCAAACGCAGACTTCAGGGTAGGTGGAAGTGTCAAACAGACAACTGAAGCAAATTCTTGAAAAGACTACTAACAGAACAAGAAAGGATTGGGCGATTAAGTTTCTGAACATGGACATGGAAAAGACTGGCCAAGGGCGTTGTCTACAACTACAAGAATTAGAAGAATTCAGATTACATTCCTATGAAAATGCAAGAATTTATAAACAAAGGACCAAAGTATGGCACGACACCCACATAAAGAACAAGGATGTTCATGAAGGAGACAAAGTACTCATCTTCAACTCTAGCATTCGGTTTCTCCCTGGAAAGATAAGAACTAGGTGGTCAGGTCCCTTCACTGTGGTAAAAATCTACCCAGAAGGAGTAATGGAGATCCAGGGAGAGAAAATTGGAATCTTCAATGTTAATGGATACAGGGTAAAAAGGTTCTATGAAGATCATGTCTTTGTGAGAAGATATGAGATTGATTTGGAGGAACCAAGCCAGCCAGAGGAGAGAAGCAATGAAGAGTTACCACACCCAGCAGAAGTACCCAAAGAATAAGGTTTTATGAAGTCTAGCTAAGAGACTTTAAAGAAAGTGCTTCTTGGGAGGCAACCCAAGTTTTATCTTTCGTCTTTCTTCTCTTAATGTTTGTTTGCTCTTAAGTTTTACTTCCTTTTCTGGACTTTTCTGAGTTTTATTCAAGAGATAGACTTTTGTTTGATCTGGTCGTGATTATAACCGTGACCGCAGTTTTGCATTTGCTTAAACAGAATTGAGACTGTGGTTTTCCGTGTCAATCTGAAATACTGCGACCACGATTTTTCTCTTCAACCAAAAAACCACGACCGCAGTTCCTTCAAGGGAAACTGCGACTGCGATAGTAATCATGACGGTGATCATAATAGTGACCGTGGTCATTTCCCTCGGTTACTTTGTTCGTGGTTTTAATGTCTATAAATACCTTTAATCCCCAAATGTTCGGTTCTTTACATTCTCATCACTCTCGTCTTTAACCCTAAAACCCCTGTGCCATTTCAAGACCGCAAGTTCACCATTTGACGCCTGAGATCATTGTCGTCATTGCATCTGTACCCGTCGATAAGGTAACTTTTTGTTTTTCTTTATGCTTCTTGTCATCGAGATATCTTTTATCTCGAAAACCCTAACATGCGCTCCTGGCGTTGACCGACAATCAGCTATTGCAGAGTAGTCGGTGGTTGCCGCTGCATCTCACTTCCTTTTCATCATCGCACATGCTTCTATCATCAAGGAAACCTTCTTTTTCTCTTAAAAACCCCTCTCGAAGCTGTTTCTTGGTGGGCGATGATCAACTATCACGATTCTAGTTCTCCGACCACACAGCCTTATTTGTTCTTTTTGCTAAAGAGAAAAACCCCTTAAAACCCTAAAAATAAAATAATGGATGTTGGTATGAACTAAGAATGAATGATAAATTTGAAGCTGAAGAGTCAGAAGAAGACAAACCAATCACGATCATCTTAACCACAACCGCGGTGCCATCAAGAAAAACTACGATTGCGATCATAACAGTGACCACGGTGTTTGCCTAAAAACCCAAAAAGATTGTGAGTTTAGCCTTCCCTGAAGGCAAAATGTGCCCACGATTATAATCATGGTCACAATAATGACCACGACCACGGTCTTTCTTTAGGTAACTACAACCTGGGTAACGTAAGTTTTGCCAAAAGAATCACGACTACGGTTGTTCTACACCAAGACAACCACGACTTTGATTCTCCCTTATGACCCATAAGTGTGACCATGATCTGTTTAAGAGACCGCAACCACGATATGCTCTGAAGTAACAATAACCACGACTGCGATTAAAACCACGACTATGGTTCCTATTGTTTAAACCATAACTATTAGGTTAATGAAAATATCCTTCATGACCTAATTGCCTTTGATGTTTTTAATTTGTAGAATGTCTTCCCCAACCTCAAGCAACACGATTTAGAAAAGAGCCACATCCTTGAAGGAGGTGGAAAAGATTGTCAAGAGCTTAATAGAAGCTCTCAAGAGGAACACCACTCGGCTAGTTCCAAAAAGGGTGGAGATACAGTTGCGACTAGAGTAGTATCAAAGGATACTAGGGGAGCTATCACAAGAGGAGTTCACAGAAGAAATAAAACAATCAGAGGAGATAGAGACATCTGAATACTGACCAGAAGAGTCTGGATGCCCAGTGAATGGAAAAAAGAGAAAAGTTGCACCAAAAGAAACCAAGCCCAACAATAAAGCAAGGGCAGAGGAGGCAGTAGGAGAAACTTTTGCGTAGAAAGGGGATCCACCGTTCATTCCCCAGGACGTAGTACACCAGTCTTCCTACGACTGGATGTCCTCGAACAAAGAATGCAGTCTGACACGTTACTTCAACATGGAGGAGTTCAAGAAAATGGGGATCTATGACAGGATGGTAAAGTTCTTGGAGGGTGCAAATCTTTGAACTATTTGCATGCCCGAAGTGAAGTCCTACAGGAGGCTGGCTCTGTAGTTTTTGTCTTTGCTGAAGAAGGTTGCCTCCAGTAGCGAGTCGTGAGCAGTAGGAGGTCATGACTTAATGCTCCAAGTACAGCTAGGGGGCAAAACCCACATGGTGATGGAGGCAGACTTGAACAGGATATTCATAGTAACAGAAGAAGAAGCGAGAGCCTGTTCAGCTGCTCCAAGAGAAAGAGAAGTTGCTGAATACGAAAACAATGCCATGTGGAACGAGTTGAATAGGGAGGAGAAGCACAATGCAAAGAACTCCAAAGCCTCCTAGATCACCTCTTATTTCAGTAGAATAATACAGAAGATCTCTGCCTTCACCATAGATGCCAGATCAAAAATCGGGACAGTCAGCAAAGGAGACCTCTTCCTCATATGGTCCATGATTAACAAATGACTGGTAAACATTAGTAGAATTCTGATAAGAAGACTGTCAGCAGTTGTAGGCGGTGACCTGAAGAGAAATTTTTCCTTCTATATGGGCAGTCAAATTACAATAATTGTTTATTACCTCTTGGAAGTAGGAGAAATCCAAAAATATGAAGAAATGGAGGGACAACAAAGCATTGACATTAAGTCCCTCGCCAGCATGGGAATCCTGGATGTGAAGGGGGAGAAGACATACTTCAAGCATAAAAGATTAAAGAAACCCCTCCCCCTCCTTGAGATGGTGTTTTATGATGCCCATAAGATGCGGCCTACTCTCGATGACGTTAAGAAAATGAGCTTCGGGGAGCTGCATGCTAGCACACTGACAGATCTGGCACCCATAATAGGGGAAAGCAGTACCCCACCCCTAAAAGAAAAGAAGAAGAACCAAGAGCCAAGAAAGAAACTGGCGGTGGAGAAGAAGAAGATAGAAACCACCATCAAGCCAGCTGAGAAAGAGACAGTTGCAGAACAACAACCTGGTGTAAAGGCTATAGAGCCCACCTCTCCCAAGCCACAAGAGGAAACAATTATTGTGGAGGAAGAGGCGGAGAAGGGCAAATCTACAGAAGAAGCCCCACAGCCCACCAACATGCCGGAGGTGGAGCCAGAAAGACAAAGGTCTCAGGTTGTACTGGAGGCAGATGTAGAGAAGGGCCAATCTGGAGAGATGCCCCCACCGTCGCCACCTAAGCAACCAGCTGTGTCGAGCTCATCGACAGCATGAACGGAGTAGCAGCTACACTAGCAGCAACGACAAGCACCCTCTTTTGGGAGTGCCCTGAATACAAGGTTTGATGCGATGTGGGAACGCATGCATCAAACCAATACTATTACACGTCGTTTAGCACACAAATCACTAAGAAAATTATCCTAGAGTATATCCTTTTCTACTTTCTGATAAAGGCTAGTATAGAAGGGTCGATCCATAGAGACGGAGATGAAGATGGTTGAGTTTCAAATCTGATTACGAGAATGAGAATGTAAAATCCGTTTCAAGAGTTTGTTAAAACTAAAACAAAAAGATAAAGTTACTGAATCAAAATTTAACAATCCAAGAAGGAAATACCAAAGCTAAGGTATTTTACCACCCTAGTCAATGCAAAACAAGATCAAAGAAATGATAAGAAAGATAAAAGAAGGTATGTGAAACATTTATAAGTGATTCACAAAAGATGAACTCCTCGTGAATCCATTCGTCCTGCATTCAGGGATCCTAGATCAGTCATCCTAATGGGGACTTTTCTGAGGTCTCATCCAAATTCCCATTAAATCGATTTGGTTGTTCTAAATCTTCAGTTCCACGGCCGCATCCTCCAAGATTAACAAGTGATGAAAACGAGAGATCACTTTTATCTAAAAAATCATATAAATCTTGAATCTAGTCATTACATGGCTAAAGGGTTTCTCCCCTTGCCTCGATAAGAAAACTACTCGCTAGTCATACTATGGGATGGAGAAAACAAGGAAGGAAGGTAGAAAGCCATAGACCAGAAGTGACAGAATCTCCTAGGAGATCTTAGCTGGTGACAATGAAATAGCTTGCTCTCTTAGTTCCCCACTCCAATGAAAAGAATAAGAAGAAGAAATGAGATCTATAAACCAGAGAGAAAAGAATAAAATTTATTACAGAAATGAAAGACTACACTAATGAACGGAAACGACAAAGTTCAACTACAAGGAACGACTACAAAATCTGAGATGCCTTTCTTGGTGGAGTCCCCCCTCCTTTTATAGGGGAAGGAGGGGTAGAAACCCTACATACATGAATTTCTAGAAGACTCTTGGCCGGAGGCTAAAAACGTTTCTGGATCTGGTCAATAGAAGAAAAGAAACGTTCGATTGCTTTGCATTCTTTTTATAGTAATTTTCCTCAACAACAATTTTGAGTCATTTTTGGGCCAGTCATAAATTCGGGAGCAGTCTGAAAATATGTTTTTCCTATAGATAATTGAATTCTCTTTCCAATTCATACTTGAACATTAAATTCTATCTTGGAATGTGGGTGTTATACCAATTTTGGTGAAATATATATACTGAAGTCAGAAACTGCGGAAATTTGTGCAAAATATCTTCTCAAGGAAAATTTGATCATTAAAGTGATTAGACCATTTTCCTACAAAAAATAGCCAAACACAATTAAAACTCCAAATAAAGGGAGAAAATCTAAACTAATACAATGAATTAAAAAAATAAGAAAATAAATAACAAAACAATCCTAAAAAATATCTAAATGATTAAATAAAAAAAGATAAATATACATTTATCAAAATACCTCGGACTTTAATCTTTGTTTGTCCTCAAACAAATAAAATCACAAATTATTCCAATTTATACTAACAACATGTCTATCCTCACCCTTGCAACATCACTTTATTCCTTACCTCCAAATTTGGCCAAGCAACCCAATCTCCTAAAACCACAAAACACAAAATTCTATATTCCCTATTAAAAACAAATATCATATCTTGGTTCTAAATCAAGATTTTGTAGAAAAACATGCTTCATCTTGCTTTTTCTTTGACACTCTCATTTTTATTAATGTATTGTTTCATGTGAGTTGTTGCACAAGAATAAGATGAAATTAGGGGGTGTGAAAACAAAGAAGGAAATGATGATTTTTTTCCCCTCCTCTATTCGACTTGGGAGTTAGATTTGTGGAGTTGTGGCTACATTGGTCACAATTTTTTGTCATGTGTACTTTTGGCATCTTTTGATGGTACGCCCCTTTGTGGGGTATGGATTTTTTTTATGGGAAGCATGCCACCCTGGACTTGATTTTTGTCTGGTGGTGATTCTTTGCTTCTTTTTTTAGAAATAAAATAAGGGGGAAACAAAATGTGTCCTTGTGCTTATAACTTCACACATTTATTTTCTCCTTCTTTTTTTTGGAAAGTGTCATTACATCAGAAAGAACATTCATGTCAATCACATTATACAAGATTTATATCAAGTTAATCAACAATTTAAAAATAGAGAAAATTTGTGTTTGGTTTTGATTGATTCCATATGGGTTGCCAACTTTTCCAAGGAGTGATGCTATTTTGGGTTCCTAGGTGACATGGTGGTTTCAGACATGGAAATTTGTAATAATTTTTGCAAAAGATTTACTAAATTCAAATGGGTACAGTGATAAACATCTATTCATATTGGCCGACTAGATAAAGGCCATTTTGCAACAAAAGAAATAAAAACATGGCCGACTAGATAATGGCCATGAACAAAGCAACTATATGCAAAACAAAAAAAGGTAGAAATAATGCAAGAATGAAAAAGATAAGGGGTGGAATAGAAACATACCACACACCTCCACCCCAAACTTAGATTTTTTCTCGTTCCGAGTAAAATCAAAACCCGAGATAGAGGGAAGAGAAGAGAAAGAATTTCCAGGTGGCCCAGGTAGCTCAAAAAATGTCCTGCTGAAGGGGATGTGTATGAGGATTGGGACCTTTATCTGTGGAGCTCCATAGTGTACCCGATGATAGTTCGGTTGTGGAAGATTAGTGGGGTGTTCATATTTTCTTTCACCTTGCATTCCCTCCAATAATATCCATAGATCTTCCTTCGATAGCAAGGGAAGTGTTGAAGAAGGATGTGGATTGGGGGAGGTTGGCAAGTACCCGACCAGTAATGCCAGTAGAGCATGATGAACTGAGTCGGGTGGAGGATTTGGTTTAGGTTTTTGACCATCATGATGACCTACATATGGGAGAATTGATTCTAATACAAACAATTTGAAATCATTTACAAAAGTGTTTTGTTTCTCCTTAAAATTAATGTCATCAACATTGGGTTTGGTAAGTTTCGTTGTTTATATAACATATGTCTCTATAGATTTTGTACAGGGGTTTCCCAAGTATTTAGGAGGGATGATGATGTCTTCCTTGCAAACAACATAAGGGGGTGTGTGGGCTTCTTCCAATGGTGGTATCTCCCCTTCTAGATCAGCCATGTGTGGGATGGAAATTGGCTGTGACGGCTTGGGAAGAATCATAAAGGGGGTTAGATGCTCAATATCCAAAATAGACTCAAAAGAAGGGTATTGGTCTATTGTATTATTCAACTTTATGTTGAGGATGGGATATGTAACGTCTGATCCCACTTCCCTAGGCTCTAGTAGAGTTTCAGGAATGACGACTAGCCCCACAAATCACCACTAGCCTTAACTACGCACTTTGTCCACACTGACGCGCAAACCAGGATCAACTTCCCGACTGGTCACCCATCCTAGTACTACTCCAAGATGAGCATGCTTAACTATGGAGTTCTTTAGTGATGGGCTCCCGGAAAAGGAGGTTCACCTTGGTGATATGGGTAGTCCAATCATTCCTTTTAAGATCAACTTATCTGAGGCCTCAAATCATGTGATGTTACAATGTCCCCCACTTAGACTCTTGACGTCCTCGTCAAGGCTCAACTATAGGGCCTCATAATCTGACCCCATTTCAGTGCAGACCCACAATGGCCCATGGACACCCAACTCCCATCCACGACTACCAGCACAAGGGTGGCTCCATCTCGTCTCTACGGATAGCCCTTTGTAACTTGCCTGGACCACACAGCTCAAGACTGGGATGCCACATGCCCATATGGGCCCCACCTACTGGAGGGGTTATGGCTCTGATACCATTTGTAACGTCCGAGCCCACTGCCCTAGGCTCTAGTAGACTTTTAGGAATGACGTCTGGCCCCACAAATCACCACTAGCCTTAACTGCGCACTTTGTCCACACTGACACGCAAACCAGGATCAACTTCCCGACTGGTCACCCATCCTAGTACTACTCCAAGCCGAGCATGCTTAACTATGGAGTTCTTTAGTGATGGGCTCCCAGAAAAGGAGGTGCACCTTGGTGATATGGGTAGTCCAATCATTCCTTTTATGATCAACTTATCTGAGGCCTCAAATCCTGGGATGTTACAGGAGAAGTTTTTGGATCTTCATAATGACTCTCCTTCTTTGACATTTGGTATTCAAGTAAAAGAGTCTTTAAGGGAAAGATAGGGATACCGACGTCCTCATCACACACAAAATATGGCTCCATGGTTTGTGCTATTTCTTCAGGATCCAACATATATGACACAAAATAAGGATCATCGTCATTGTTGTCATCAGGAAGAACCATCTTGCGTTGCTCAACCTCTATAGGGGGAGTTTGTTATTGATCCTCTAGTAAGGTGGCTAACATGGTTTGACTGGATTCAAGTTTTGCTTGTCCCTCTGCTGCCATCTTTTCTAGGGCCTTAAGTCTCTCTTCCAGTTAAAGATTAATTTTTATTTCACCATAGGATTTATACACCCCAAAATTTTGGTCATCCTCACCACACTCCCCATAGTGTCCTTGGCCATAGTACTCCTCATATTGTTTTGGGTGGCATTGGTCCTCATAATAATCTCCAGAAGATGGTGGATTGTAATTTCCATTGCGTCCATCTTGGTAGGAAGATTCAATATTATAAGATGTCACCAAATCATGAGGAAACATATTTGAACAACCTATATTTTGGGTTTGGGCTTCTAGAAGGGCGGTTAAAAAGGCTTGACTGGCTTTTAGTTTTGTTTCTCCTTCTACTACTATCTTCTCTAGGGCACTAAGTCTCTCTTCTTGTTGAAGATTAAATTGGGTTTCGTTAACATGCTCATAACCCCCAAGGTATTTTTGGTTACACCCCATAAAATTTTGTTGATCATATCCTCCATTAGACTATGGATAGCAAGGTTCCCCATAATGGTTCTCAGAAAAATGTGGATTCACATTGTACCCACCAGGATGAAAGGGCTCGCAATTAAAAGGGATGCTATTATAAGCATGGGGTAGAGTCAGGCAGGCAAGATATGCATGGTGGTAAAAACCACAATAATAACATTTTGGGGGATATTGGAAGGCCCACTCCATTTTAAAAGAAAAGTTCTTGAAATATATGTCAATCAATGAATGAGAGAAGAAAGATTACGAGATAAGAAGTTAGTCAAAAATTACAAAGAAAACTAAAAATTATAAATGTAAGAAATTATGAAGTAAACTAAATACTAAAAAAGTAATTAGAAAGCAGTACTGCTGGAATGGAAACTCAGGAGAAAGAGGAGATACACTTCCGGAATTGTGCTCGGAAGGCAAAAATAAATTACAAAAATCTAAAAGAAATTATAAAAAAGACTAAAGTTATGAAAGTTAGAGTATATGAACATAGATTATACAATATATACAGGCAACCAGATCTGAAAAACAACTATGCCGTCTCTGGTAATGGTGCCAAATTGTTGCACGTCGTTAAGCACACTAATCACTAGGAAAATTATCCTAGAGTTTATCCTTTTCTACTTTCTGATAAAGGTTAGTATAGAAGGGTCGATCCACAGAGACGGCGATGAAGATGGTTGAGTTTCAAATCTGATTACGAGAATAAGAATGTAAATCCGTTTGAAGAGTTTGTTAAAACTAAAACAAAAAGATATAGTTACTGAATCAAAGATTAACAATCAAAGAAGGAAATGCCGAAGCTAAGGGATTCTACCACCCTAGTTGATGCAAAACAAGATTAAAGAAATGACGAGAAAGATAAAAGAAGGCATGTGAAATATTTATAAATGATTCACAAAAGATGAACTCCCCGTGAATCCATTGGTCCTGGGATTCAGGGATCCTAGTTCAATCATCCTAATGGGGACTTTTCTGAGGTCTCATCAAAATTCCCATAAAATCGATTTAGTTGTTCTAAATCTTGGGTTCCACGATCGCATCCACCAAGATTAACAAGCGATGAAAATGAGAGATCACTTCATTAAAATCATCGAGATCCAAATCAAAATCTATTTATCTAAAAAATCATATAAATCTTCAATCTAGTCATTACATGTCTAAAGGGTTGCTCCCCTCGCCTCGGTAAGAAAACTACTCGCTAGTCATACTAAGGGATGGAGAAAACAAGGTAGGAAGGTAGAAAGCCATAGACCAGAAGTGATAGAATCTCCAAGGAGATCTTAGCTGGTGACAATGAAATAGCTTGCTCTCTTAGTTCCATGTTCCAAAAAAAAGAATAAGAAGAAGAAATGAGATCTATACACCAGAGAGAAAAGAATAAACTTTATTACAGAAATGAAATATTACACTAATGAATGGAAACGACAAAATTCAACTACAAGGAACGACTACAAAATCTGAGATGCCTTTCTTAGTGGAGTCCCCCCTCCTTTTATAGGAGAAGGAGGGGTACAAACTCTACATACAAGAATTTCTATAAGACTCCTGGCCGGCGGCTGAAAACTTTTTTTGATCTAGTTAATAGAAGAAAAGAAACGGTTGATTGCTTTGCATTCTTTTTGTAGTAATTTTCTACAACAGAAATTTCGAGCATATTTTTGGGCCAGTCATAAATATGGGAGCAGTCCGAAAATATTGTTTTCCTGTAGATAATTAAATTCTCTTTCCAACGCATACTTGCACATTAAATTCTGCCTTGGAATGTGGGAGTTATACTAATTTTGGTGAAAGGTATATACTGAAGTCAGACACTGCGGGAATTTGTGCAAAATATCTTCTCAAGGAAAATTTGATCATTAAAGTGACTAGACCATTTTCCTAAAAAAAACAGCCAAACACAATTTAAACTCCAAATAAAGGGAGAAAATCTAAACTAATACAATTAATTACAAAACTATGAAAATAAATAACAAAACAATCCTAAAAAATATTTAAAAGATTAAATAAAAAGGATAAATATACATTTATCCAATACTATAAATGAAAAAAATTTCTACATCTTTGTCATCCCTAACAACGCAGGTACAAGCATTGGATGACAGGATGGCAGCATTCCCAGACTTCATCCAAGAAATTTTAAGCAATCAATGGATGATGATGGGGATGCTGAAAAAGATGCAGGAGGAAATGACAAGCCTGTGGAAAGAGGGGCAGGCTATCCACACAAACAACAAACAAATGCATCATGACTACGAAGAAGTGATGGCTGCCCTCGAAGAAGAGCACCAGGGCATACAAGAAGACCACTGGAAGCTCGAACAGGAGTGTGAAGAACTCGAAGCCCGACTGGAGAAAATGAAGACTAAGCGCCCAGCCAGCCCAGCATGCTCATTAGCCAGCCCCTCCAGCCACGACGACAACATCGGGGGGGAGGGGCGGGCTTGGGCATCGGCATAAAAGGAGTCGGCATAACAAAACTCGGGAGAACAAGTAGGAAGACATCTCCTGCTATAGATTCAAAAGGGACCCAATCAATAGAAAGGTCAAGCCCCCAGAATGAGAAGCACACAACACAATCTAGGAGGTTCGACCTCAACTGCGACCCATAGGAAGTAATGGACGAAGCCGCCAATGAAGATAAGCATCAGACGAAACATCATCTCTCCCCTCTAGTACACTCTCCAACACTAAGATAGCAGATTGCAGCTGCTCATCGGGAGGAGGTGGTCGCAGAGCTCAACTCAGCCCAAGAAGAAGAGCTAGATAGAATGATTGTTGAGCTAGAGGATGGGTTCGAAGAAAGTAATGATTTCCTCCTCTTCCAGCCTCATGAGCATCACGACTACATTTATAATGGGAATATAGAGGCAGCTCTGAAGATGATTGCAGAAGTAAGACTAGGATAGGCCTCTGAGGAAAGTCACACCAAGGACACTACTGCTGAAGCCTCCTCAGAGGTAGCTGGACTAGTAGCCACAGTACAACCAATGCTGAAAGTTGTTGAACAAGTGGCAAGGGACATGCCCACTATACAAGAAGCACCGACACTGACGACACAGGATGCTGAAAGTTACTGAACAAGTGGCAAGGGATATGCCCACTATACAAGAAGCCTCAGCACTGATGGCACAGGAGGCAACGTCCGAGGATGAGAATGGCAGGCTAGCAACCTTCTTCATAGATGAGCCCACCAGGGAGAGACAAGCTGAAGCCAGGATAGAGATACCTACAACAGCTCCCCCTCTGCCCTACATGATGAAGGACATGGACATGACGGTTGTATCGTACATCTCCTACAGAGATGTCCATGTCTTGGCAGATGTCGTCGATGACGATCTACCCGGATCAGACATTATGTACAACAACAAGGGTAGACGTTTGTCCAGAGGCGACTTCTAGAGGGTTTTCTTGAAGAGGGCACAAGTACACAAGAAAATGTTCAAATTACTTTGTGCCACCCTCCTTGAAGAATTCTTGCACCTGGACAAGCCACAACAAATTTTGAATGGGACCACACACCTGGAAAGCCTGCTGTATAAAGAGGAACACATGGTGGCGGATGTGGCTGAGCTAAAAGCGGATGTCCAGAGGAAAGAGACCAAAACTGTGGTTCCGCCCATCTGAAATGCAAATCATTGGGTACTAATCGTCATCGATCTACCAAAACATAAGATAATTGTGCTCACATGCGGTGCAGTTGAGATGGACATCACCTCTCTGGTCTACAAAAGGAAGGATGCCAGGGATGCCTTGAAAATCCCGATAGACCTACAATGAGCTATCAAGGATGTGGGAAAAAAATTCCAAGGGTGCTGGAAGTTGTTCTTAATCAACAAGAACATTCCCCAGGAAGAAGCTGGTTTGGGGGATTGCGCCTTCATAGTTCTACGCAAGATAGAAGCCATCAATAAGGGCATCCCCTAGTAGATCTGAACGCAGAGGATCTGCATGGACTGTGGGGTTTACATGTCATGGAAGTCGTCTACGATCGTCAGTTCTCTAATGATCCAGTGATTCCTACATACACCATACCCCACAGGATTCACATGGACATCCCTCTTACCAAAAAGGTAATGTGGAGGGAACAACTCAAGACCATGCGGGTCGATCTGTTTGAACCGGGCAGAGCTAAAACTTAGAAAGGGGGTCGGAGTGCAGAGACTGAAGAAGTTGTGAAGCAGATAGAAGAAATCCTTCAGTAGCAGAAGCTCCCAAAGTTCCTCATGTAGAAGAACAGCCCGCGGAAGTAGAAGGTGAAGAAGAAGTGTTGGGGGACGATAAACCAGATGGGACGGCAAGAGAAATCATGCCTTATTTCGAGAACTTTGACAGATGGAGCTGCTTCAACCTGTCATTGGAAGAACTGACGATAATTATGAGTTTTATGAAAGAAGACAACTCGTCGGGAGATGTTATCTTTCAACGAGATAATATCTGTGTATTTAAAGATGACCTCCGTGAAACATTGAAAACTGGAGGGTATCTTTCTGTGAACACGATGTCGGCCTACCAGGTATTGTTAGGGGACACAATGCCAAACTCACACATGGTGTATTTCCTACTGGTAGACAACATCTTAAAAGATAAGAAGACAGGAGAGATGGTGGGGCTGCAACGACGACTTGAAGCAGCCATGTCATAGCACATCTTCTTGCTGATTCTTCACGACAACCACTGGACTTTGATGCATGTCAACCTCATGAAAAAGACTGTGGCTCTATATAACAACTCTGACGTAGCCTTCTCTCTCAATAAAAAGACAAATATGACAACAACAAAGTCTCCTACAGAAGAAAAGGCAAATACCTGTGTGAAAGATATTGTAGAGATGATAAGGAAGCACTGAATAGGGTACGTCATCACAAAAGGCAAGGACTTCAAGAAGACTCAATACTGCCATAGAAGCCCTCAGCAGGTACCCCTATCAAATGATTGCAGGTTCTTTTTCCTGTCGTGGATGGTAGCAATTGCCACTATCGGCTTCAAGGTGGAGAATATGTAGTACGAGCAATACCATGCACTTAGGGGTATCTATGCCAGCATGCTCCTGGAGTCCAAATGGGCACTCCCCAACAAATAAGGAAAGAAAGAAGGCACGTTCATACTTCTTCATCAAATTTTGACACCCCGGGATAGGGTGCAGGATAAGTTTGGGGGAGGAGTAATAAACGGACTACAAAGGTACATTTACCATCCTTTTTTCCTTTTACCCCCTTTTACCGCCAAAATTTTGAAAATTTTTGAAATTGCCCCTAAAATTTTGAAATTGAAAATTTGAAATTTTGTTACAACTAACCTTTTAGAAGATCACTCTCTCTCAATAATTTTCTGATTGTAGTGTTTCAACCCTCTTAGACAGAAATATATGTGCAACATATATAAGTATATATGGGTAAAACAACAGTCATAACAAAACTGTTATACCTCATTCTTGCAATAAGACGTTGTAAATGTGACAACCTTAACTCATGAAACCCTCAGAGACTAGAGAACTTCACCTAGTCATACTCCTAACCAACCACCCTCACCTGACACTTTTGACCAGAAAATCCTTATCTTCGAAGAAAGGGAAAATGATGCCCTCTTCAAAGAATTTCTAAAATAGGCTTGGCTGCCCAGAAGACCAAGTAAAACTACCCAAACCCAAGCCTGAAAAGAGAGGTAAAAAGCCAAAAATAAATAATGAAAAAATATATGAAAGTTGTGCCCGAAAAGATGCCAAATTTTTCCTCACGACTGGTATATTGTTGCACTCATGAATGTAGATATGTCATGCTCGTAAGTGGAAACCTGAAGCCAAGCTTACATACCTCCAATCCTGAATGGAATCTCACACAACCACCTACCTTAAAGTCAGAAGCCCAAAAAGGGCAACATTGTTCTTATGACAGTTGTGGGTGGGAAGCTTAGGGGATAGAGGAAAACACCTAAAAGCCTTTAGCCTACCTATACACATTAGCATAGGGCCCGCTGAAAATAAAGAATAGGTGTGAAAGATACCTTTCAAAAAAGATTTGGCATTAGTACGGGCATTAGATAAGGGGAAGGGTGATGAGTTGAGAAGGAGAAACCTTTTACAATAGAAGGTTATGACAGATAAAATGAGGTTATGCAACTCCGGTTAAAGGGGGAAGATTGACACCAAAGGGATTGAATACATACAACAACAGTCTTGATGCAAGCATGAGATATGTCAGTCATGTTATTATGTTGTCTTCTAAGCTTGTTCATTATTTCTCTCTCTGAGTTCTCGAACCTGCACTTAGCCGGAGGACAGGATTGATTTAACATTTGGGGGAGTTGATAACACTGTACTTTACGTACTTTCTATATATATTTTACACAACTTTTAGTATAACTTTAGTTAACTTTTCACATGATTTCTCTATCTTTTTTACTAAATCCTCTTTTAAATGATTTCAGGAATCAACACAACTTAGGTCATGATTTTTTGGAATCGCAACCGCGATAACAAAGCACCAGACATCTCGAAGCATAACCAGAGACCGCGACCGCGGTTATCCAAGGGACGCGACCACGGTTATTCAAAGACTGCGACCACGGCTATGACAAGAATCACGACTGCGGTCATAGCAGGACTATAACCAAGATGGACCGTGACCAAAGAGGAATAAGGCAGAGACCGCGATCACGGTCTTACCCTCGCTTAATGGAAAAACCGCGATTGTGGTTATCAAAGGATCGTGATCGCGGTTGTTGCCAAGACCGCGACCAAGGTCTCTTCCTCACTTATCACAAACCACGACCGCAATTCTAAGTCTATGGAGTGTGCTTATAAATAGCTCACCCATCTATCTTGTCAAGGGGGAGAGAGATCAGATCTCGAGGCCATGAAGTGCTGCTACGTTTCATATTCATGTCTGACCATCCAACCATCAGTCTTGGACCTCCAAAGGAAGAAGTTGAGGAGAGTGAAGATTGTCGTTCACTCCTTCTTCAAGAGGAGAAGGCCATCCACGTGTTAGATCCAGATCTGAAGAAGTAGTGTGTAGTATCACGTTTCTTCCCTTCCAGATCTACCATCTCATCCTGATGTACCCCTTTTCCCCCTTCGTGGTATCTTATGGATCAGTCTTTTTATAACGTCGTCATGTTGTCAGCAAACATGAGCGGCTAAATGCCTTAACTTGGGTTGGGAGTAGCCACAAAAGCTCTCCCAACATGTATATTGTCTCTTTCTTTTGAATGTACATATTTTTATCAAGATTATCTCCATGCACCTATTTTAATGCTTTACTTGTATGCTTAGCTACCATCTTGTGATGTTTGATTTTTGATATCTCGAGAGAGTAATATCACTTTTATCCCATGTCATGGAGTGGTATGAATGCATGAGAGTGTTGGAATGCTAAGGCTCTAATCATATGTTTTTCTATGAGGTTTTTGAGTTGTCATCTCGAGAGAGAGGCTTCTTTTAGACTTAGATTTATCCTCATCTCGAGAGAGAGTGGAACAGACGTTTGAATGGTTTCTTGTAATCTTTATATGATTATGCAAGAGAGAGAGAGATATTGTTACATGTTGGTGAGGTGCTTTGGTTGGTGAACCCCAACCTAGGTTTTCCCCATATACTTGTTTACAGTTTGTTTCTTTTACTTCTTATTTTACTATTCTTGTTTATGTGATATCGTTCCTTAGGGAACATCTCTTTATCCCTTTTTAGTTTTCGACTGGAGTATAAGAGTGTTTGATTCTGCATTCTTAACACGACCAACCTTGTCCATCTGTTCGACCTCGATTGCTACATCGGACCCCGTTTATCATTGCGGTGGCTTGAGAGTGGGGTTATCTCTTTAAAATTCTGACTACTTTAATCCATCCTTTTGGACGTGTGATTCAGGCCGATCACTCTCTCATCCCTCTTGTATATATACTCCTTTCTCTCCATCAAAGAGGATCCTTTTGGCCATCCTTGCTTCCTCAACTCCTTGGTGGATGACCTTGAGAAGCCTAAGGAGCTAGAGAGTCTCCTTTGGAACTTGGTGGATGGGTTCCAAGTTGTGGTGGTCCTTGATCATCCTTCATCGTCTACCTTAGTAAGCCATGTTTTCTAGCTTGTTATGCATTTCCATCTTGGCCATGGATCTTGGATACTTTCTTTCCAACTTGAACCATCTTAACCTTGGTATTGTCTTCTTCCTCGGAGGTGTGGTGGTCATCATGTTGGTTGATCTTCTTCTATCTTGAGATCGTGACCTTGGACCTTGACCTTGGAGCTTGGATCTTGGTGGTGATCTATAAGGCGGGTTATATAACTCTTAACCTCCTTTGTTATTATCACGCTTTATATGTTTACAATGTTCTTCATCTCTAGATCATTTATTTGTTGTATGTTAGTAGTTCTTTTGGTCGTTTCGAGATCTATTTTGAGGTAGGGAGTTTCCTTAGTTGTTGCCCATGTCTTGCACCTTCTTGCCATGATAGTAGGTGGATGAGTAGATGAGTTCCTATAGTTGAAGATGACTAGGTTGACACTTGGTAGTGTGTGTGGTCATCACGACTTGTAGTGCAACAAGCAGACACACCATGTAATAGTTTGTCATGACTTGTGGATTTCTAGGCCGACATACCTTGTGAATGTTTAAGTCAACATGTATTGAGAAGGGTTAGCTCATCATGGGTTTTGGTTGATAGACTTTCAGGGAGTTAGCCTGTTATTCCCTAGGACACCTAGACTGATATGTGTGATGGATGAACCGTTTGCATGAGGGACATTAGCTGTCATGCCTATGGATGTACCTAGTGGGGTTGGTCTGTTTTGAGGGCTAACCGTAATGCCCTGGTTGGGTGGAGGGTGACACACCTCCAAGGTGATGTTGTTTGATACACCTTGATCGTGATTCCTAGCTAAACCCTAACCCTAACAAGCAATATAACTAGGGTTTCTCGATATGCCTTGGTTTCCTGACACCCTTAGGTGGTGCTGAGCATAACACCTTAGATGGTGTTCACTGACACGTGCTTCAGAGAAGTGGTAATCCGCTACACCTTCTTGCAAGGTCATCTCCTGTGCCTTGCATAGCGGTAGTTGACATGTTGTGATGATGACAAGTCGACACCCTATAGCAAGTATCACATGACACACCAAGGAGGTCTGAATCCACATACTATATGTTAGCCCCAAAAGATTCCTTGTGATTGTGGTTGTGTTACATCATATTGACAATAGGGTTACATGATATGATGAGATGCCCTATCAGATGGTTGTATGATTACCAAGGAGCTTTGTTTTCTATAATATACATTTCAAACATACCTAATTATGATAATGAAAGTAATGAACTAATGGTGTTTGTTGATCTAACCTTGTAAACCATAATTGATCAGTAGAAACCCTAACCCTAATGATGTAATGTGAATGGCATGAATCTTATGAGATGGTAGTATTGTTGGTGTATTGTTCTTATCGTTACAAGTCTCTAATCATGTAGGTAACACCAGTTGATAAGAATATCTAGGTATGAGTTATGTTGCTTATGATATGTTTGAATGGGCCTTGTGAGGCATATGTGATGTTGGTACCATTGAAAGAGAAGGTAAATGGTCTTATGACCTAATGATGGCTTATGGCCTTATATGAGATGATGATTTCCTTAGCAATGAAATGAGGGGTTGCTACCCCAAATGTATGTGGTTCATGGGATGGATGTTATGGTGAATGACAAGAAACAAGTGATAATGTGATAAGATTTCACCTTATATGCTCAAATATGTTCCAGGGATGTGTTATGCCATTATTTATGTAGAATTTGTTTAGAGGTTGTATGTTGTAACTTGATTGATGCTAAAAGATACTTAAATGAACTAACTAATCAAGTGGAACCTAATCATGTAGATTGCCCTATGTCATAGATCCAATCAGTATTAGTACTTGTTGAATGGTGAAATGGGTTTAAATTAGAGCGCATATTCTTGAATATGTGGGGGTGAGGACGAATATCCCCTTATGTCCAAGAATATGTGAATCAAGATTGGCTATGGGTCATACCTAGAAGAGTGTGGCTTTAGACTGTAGCTCAATGATATGTGACACATGACTAGCTGCGGGCCATACCCTAGAAGACTACAAATGTGAGTCATAGCTCAATTTCACTAGTGTCATGACTTGTACCAAGGTGGGCTAGATTTTAACAACTGGAGTATATGTCACTAGAAGCAGTTCGATTGGTGATGTCGCTACATGTTTCTCTCGTGTACTGACCACAAGGTGGTGAGGTCATGGATTCTGACTCTTCCACTAGACCTGGCATGGCACCAATTTTGACTTAGTAGTGGTCAGTTGGATTTGGGTGGTAGGACTCAAATCCTTGAGGAATAATAAAATATGTTAATAGTTGTGTAATATATCTGCACAGGATCAAATATGGAAATATTGAATGAGGCCTTACTTGATCTTTATGCAATATTTTTGGTAGGAATTAAACATGTTATTCATATTCCTTTTTAATTTTTAAGAAGTTTCATAATAAAATTATAACTGCATATCCTATTAGTAATGAATACCTACTTCCTATAGTTGTACCTTTACTTCTTCTTTGTTTATATTATCTATGGTAATAAATGAGTTGGTGGAGACTTCTATCTCCTATTGAGATTTGCAATCTCACCCCGTGGGTTTAACACATCCTTTTTAGGTGGATGTACATGAATAGGCAGAGATTGTGCACCAGAGGTTGACAAGCAGCGAGAGGTATAGTAGTTGACAAGGTTGGAAGTGATGTTGGATGTCTTTTGTTGATAGAGTCCTA
Organism: Alisma plantago-aquatica; assembly: GCA_963693085.1. NCBI lineage: Eukaryota > Viridiplantae > Streptophyta > Magnoliopsida > Alismatales > Alismataceae > Alisma > Alisma plantago-aquatica. Next base: position 129,512,299 of record OY856411.1, on the reverse strand, counting down.
GAGTTGTCCTTATACAATCAGGTCCTTGGGGATGTTTCGTAGATGTTTTGTGGATGTGCCTTTGATATATGACTGGCTTGTATGCCCTTTTGTATACAGGTGTAGTGGATATATGTATATATGATCTAGAATAGGTTCTTCGATAACAGGTTGATGGAACACACAGTAAGTACTTTGAGGCATGAAAGGACTCATATGTAAAAGTTTTTGTTGTTTGTCAGTTTATGAAAATAATTTTAAATTTTTTAGGATTTTCCGTTACTCTACTTGTTAATCTCTCTTCCATGGTTTGTTTTGAGTGATCTCACTTTTTTTGGAAAAGGGTTTCAGAATTTTCCTTTTACTTTTCTTCTTTCTTCAATTATTTTAAGTTGCTAGCATAGTATCTATACCTTTTCAACCACGTGCCAACTTTATGTTGATTCATCTATTTTACATATTTTCAAGGTTTAGGGCTAGAATGGGAGAAAAGACAGTGAGTGAGAAATTTAAACAGTTTCCACCTATTGTGTTTAAATCATGTTAGCATATATGTTCATAGACAATAGAATCTTCATTTGATATGTAATTGAAATTCATGTTGTAAAATTCATTTTGTAAATGTACATGTTGAATGTTGAGAATGTTATGGGGTATGCATTATTTTTTAATGTTCATGTATGCATATGTATCTCCTGCATCACACTCTGATACAATTGCCTAATGTTTTCATATTTTTCCTCTCGGGCCTTCAAAGTCTCAAGATGGTACAATCAAGGGACGTTACAGTATTCTTGTTGATGGTCCTGGTGGAATCAGAAAGACATTTCTATACTAGACATTATCAACAAAAGTAAGGTGAATGGGTTTCATAGAATTTGAAATAGTGACATTTGGTGTTGCAACATAGATATTACCAGGGGGAGAACTGCTAAAAAAAGATTCAAAATCCTACTAGAGTTCAAACAATTCAACTTGTAATGTAAGCAAACTAAGTAGTCTAGCAGAACTACTTAGATCGTCAAAATTAATTATATGGGATGAGACATCCATGACAACAACACAAGCCTTTGAATCCTTGGATTTCAATTTACAAGATATCATGGGTTCAATCCTACCATTAGGGGTAAAGTGGTAGTTTTTTGTGGTGATTTAGACAAGTTTTTCCTTTTGTCCGACGTGCAACTAGAGGTGAAACAATTGTTGCAAGTCTAAGAAAGTCATTTTTTGGCAAAAAATGCACAAACTAAAATTAAAGAAAAATATGAGAGCTTTGTCAGATTCATCCTTCTCAAACTTTATACTACTTATAGGTTAAGGAGCAAAACTAGTAACCCATGATGATTACATTCTCTTCCCACACAAAATGGTTCTAGTGTACATAGATGGCACACCTCTAAGAAAAGTCTCATACAACATGTCTTCCCATATCTTGGTGATAATGCAACATCAGTTGAGTACATGATGATTCATGCAAGATTATGCACAAAGAATGAGCATGTTGATGAAATGAATAATGATCTCATACAATAGTTTCCCAGAGAGGAGATCACCTATTATATTTTTAATAGTGTTGTTGATGATGACAATCATAAATACCCTGAGGAATTCCTCAATTGACTAGCTCCAAATGGTTTTACCCTTCATTTCTTGTGGCTAAAGAAAAATTGTCTTATAATGTTATTGCAAAATATTGATCCCAGAAATGGGTTATGCAATGGTACACAACTTTTTGGTAAAAGGTTTAAAAAAAATTTAATTGACACAGAGGTTATGGTTGGTCAAGCACGAGGAAAAAGAGTTTTCATACATAGAATACCTCTTATTATGCCTGACAATGATGGTCTTCCATTTTCTTTTACATGGAAACAATTTCCAGTGCATTTGAGTTTTGCAATGACAATAAATAAGTCATAGGGTCAAACTATTTCTAATTTTAGAATTTATTTGCCCCATCCTATATTCTCTCATCGACAATTGTATATAGAGTTGACCTAATAGTTATAGATTGTCCATATTTTTATGATGACTCAATCATTTCATTCATATGTATCTAATATGTCTATTTGAGATTGATTTTGAGTATTAGGTACAAGAAAAGGATCAACTCAATCAAGTTCCCACTTGACTCAATACAAGCCAAAGGCAATGCAAATGCCCTTTTTTGGAATATACCCAAAATGGCTTAGGGCAATTTTTGTAATCATTTGCATCGATGTTATGACTTGTAATTAAGATGAAAAAAATTAGGAGCACTTAACTAGAATGTTTAAGAACTTTTATGAAAATTTCCCAAATGCATCACAATCTATTTAATCGGTTGAGTTTCCCTCACAAAAGTTAGATTGACGCATAGGATGAGTCTTGGAAATATCTAGGGTCAGCCGAGTTTACCTCAGGATAAACTCGACCAACACTCTACACAAGAAAACAAATTTTAAGCCATCACTCAAGTTTCATCGAGGATAAACTTGACCAACAACTCAAAATTAGTTTTTCATATAGTTATATTGGTTGAGTTACCTTTATGGAAACTCAACCAATTGTGTTGCATGGAATGTGCAGAAAAAAGTGTTTTCATCCATTGGAGTATTGCAACCATCAAAAATAGATCTGTTGCAACACCTAGATGACTAGAATTTATTACCAAGAGCTTCTAGTATCTAGTGGACATCTTTAACTATAAATAGGACCCCTAGGGATTCATCGCAAGTTTTATCCTTCATGCTATTCATGTTCCTAGTTATAGTTGAGTGACTTTGTTCAAATATAGCCCCTTTCTATCTCTTTCTTACAAATCCAAACGTCCATATGAGTGAGATAGGATACTTGTGAGAGAGATATTTCATTGTAATCTTGTGAAGCTCACAATCTTCTCTTTCCTCTACTCCTTTCTTCAAGCATTATTGGTGAAAGCTTCTCCAAGTTGAAGGAGAAGGTGAAGGTTGAAGATCCTTGAGAAGAGTGGGTAATTCCTTCAAGGTGGAAGACTTGTTTCAAAATGGGAGCTCCTTGGTGAAGGTGTCCAGCTATTTGCAAAGGTTGGTAAGCCCTTGTAGAGGTTGAAGACTCTTACTCAAAATATAGGTAAGACCTTGTAAGGTTATTGGCTCCTTTTGGTCCTTAAAAAGGAAGGTTGGGTATCTTTTCCCTTCAAATGGAAGGTCTTATTGTATGTCTTATAATTGAATATAATATTCAATGGTTGTAAAATCCTAGGGCTTGACCTCTTTAGGTAGTGGATTGACATTTTCCTAGTTTGGAGATTGGAACCACTCTACATAGAGTGTTCTTGATCTCATTCAATCTCTCTCATCCTTGTTATGTATGTTTAGTTGCACATAAAATTACATATTTGCAATAGCCTCTGTTTATGTAACTTGAAGATCTAATGAATCTTGTTTAAGTGCTTTTAAGCTCTATTGACCCCCTCCCTCTAGCGACCTTTTGATCCAACAAGTAGTATCATAACCACAGTCTTCTCTGACAACATGTCCGACGAGACGAGAAGATGGGTGACAACCTTCTAGGTTCTCTCAACTTGTAGGGTGGTTTCTCCATGAGACCTCCAATCTTCAATGACACAAACTTCCTTTATTGGAAGAAAAGTTGCAAGGAATGAGCTAGTATGTGTGGAAAGTAGTCATCCTTTCATACAAGGAACCAGAGGGAGATTGACCTACATGGGATGCAGCTATACTCAGGAAAGAACAATTGAATGCAAAGTCCATAAGCATCATTTATGAATCCCTCACCCCTTCTGAGTTCAATCAGATCTCTTCTTGGGATACATCCTATGATATATGGAACAAACATTGCATCACCTATGATCTTCGACTAAGTAGGTGCAAAACATGTATTACATATGCATTAATATATAAGAAACCAGATCACCGGATCTTACACAAGGTATATGGATGTATAAACAAGATCTCACCTTATCCATGTCTCTATCATTGATGTATTCAGCCAATCATACATAAACAGCTCAATAATATCTTGTATAAATAAAGAGATATCTTATGATTGACCTGCATAATCTGCTTCTAAAGAAACAATTATAGGGCAATGTATATTATGTGCCCGTAGCCAACATACCATTCCCCTACAAGCAGGACCTAATGGGTATTTTAGGTTAGTTGGAACCCAACTTGGTAATGCAGGAAGTGGAGGTGGAGGCCTAGGTGCTCCGGGTGTCTTCTTTTTATCCTGTATATATAATTTCAGATCAGTTGACCTCATATATACACATTAACAATCTAAAGTAATGTAAATTTATCTTACAATTTCAGTAGTGTAGACGACATCTGCTTTGGGCCACAATATCACCCCGCCTTCTGCCTCACCAAGTGTATCAATATCTGGGTGGGCATATGGCAATGCAGCTTCCCTCCAATCGGGTAATACACATATTGGGCTCACACGAACGTAGCCCTGCGGCATTGGAGTCCCATGAAACGTTGCCCCAGGAAGGGACTGGTAAGCCTGCACCTCTGCAACAACATAGTCTTGCATTCTTAAGTGGCATGGCTTCAATGCCTACAAATTTATGTAAAGAATGTTATACATATATACATATCACCTTTTGAACATATCATCTTGAAAAGACTAGCTACAATGTCATAAACAATACTTACAGCAGATGTGCTAGGCGATGGGTCTCCAGGATTGCTCGCAGTCTGTGCATCATGAGAAGAGTGGGTCACCATAGGATGATTGGAAGCCTGAGATGCCTGCCACCACACTATTTCTTCCTTGACCTTCTCAACGACTATATCATTGACCTTCTTAGCAACTATATCCTCGACTCTCTTATTCTCCTATACATGGATAAAAGAAAAATTAGCTTCTTATTATTGAATTCCCTTTTGCAGTAACATTATAAAAAAAGAATAGGTTACCTCTTCTTGTGAAAGTCCCGCTCTGGGTTTGCACTGGGATGGCCCAAAGAATGCTTTGATGCCCACACTAGCGTCTGCACCCCTAACACGCCCAGGATGCTCTGGGTTACCCAGAGCAACTGTCAATTCATCCCTTGTGCCCTGAGGGATGAACGTGCCTTGTTTCCTCTACTCATGCAGCTCCCGCTAATCACCATAAACAGAAATTGGTAAGTTAACACCACAAATAATCAATATTCAAACGATTGCTCTAAGAGTTGTATTTTACCATTTTCGCATCCGCCTCAGCAGTTACGGGCTTCTTTATTTCACCCTTCTTGTTTTTCCTCCCAGCTATCTAGATATCATGGCAAGGCATGGGTGTGGCAGACTCCTGAGTAGGAGCAGACTCCTGAGTAGGAGCAGACTCCTGAGTAGCCGCAAACTCCGCCTGTAGTCTCTGGTGAATGCTTGCATAGCCCTTTGGACCCATAGTGTGGTCATGCACATTCAGTGCACGCCTATCTTTTTGTGCGTCACTGAGGGCCTAGTTAGTATGCACATTAATGATTTGGTTAGTAGAACTAAATGTTAATCTTTAATAGGTGAATACAACATATATTAATTAAATTGGGAGTGACGCCTAATACCTTGAATTCTTCAGATTTTCTTGAAGCAACAAAATTGTCCCAATCTTCTTTGTCCATGAAGTTCCACTGCTCAAGGGCTGACTTCTTCTTCTTATCACCATCTTTTATGTATTCTCTGTTCAGATTTGTCCTATAGTTCCTAAGCATCTTTCCAGGGGCGTTGCATCACGCTTTTACGATGCAGCTTCTCATCCAATGCAAACAAATTCTGTAAAATAGAATTCTTATTAACTAGTATCCAAAAATAGAATTGCAAATAATATAATTTGTAATCTACAAAATAGAATTGCAAATAATAATAACTCACGCATAAATCCTTCCATATCAAGTCTTTCTTCCCCTGAGGAAGTTTATGCCAATTATCATACTTAACACCACAATGGCTTCGAGTGACACACCCAAGATAGTTTACAAAATTATTATGGTTCACTCCAATTGCATTTCCTCCATTATCAAACTCCACAACCAATTTGGATCCACTACCACTCAACGCTATTAACTTCTTCAACAGAGTGATGCCCCTTTTCTTGTTAAGTGTTTGGTGTTGCGCATCAAGTTGCTCTAGTGCTTCAGTGGGTACATGTGCATCATCAACCTAAAATTTGACAAAAATAAACCCACTGAATCAGCGCAATATAGAAATATGGGATATATGACATAACTAGAAGATAATGAATTTTATAGAAATACATGATATGTTTTTAGAACTTACATTGGTATCCTCACCATGCTCGTCATGGACAACATGCTCATCATGGACTTCATGCTCATCATGGACATCATGATCATCATGGTCAGCCATCTGAAAATGTCATTAAAAATGTCATTCAAGAACAGTCCCAAATCGGGAACTATCCAAGATTTACTCCTAATGAATAAATCTTGGAAGGGTTTCTAGGCCAACAAACACATGTGATGTCGTTCTTATATATAATAAATGTGTACCACCTATCCCATCCTTGAACACCTAATCTCACTAGTAAGTGTATAATGTGTATTGGGTTTTCGAGAAAATTTCGGCAGCATTTCCCCGTTGTTCTCTAAGTACATATGTACTTAGAGAACAAACGGGGAAATGCTGCCGAAATTTTCTCGAAAACCCAATACACATTATACACTTACATCCTAAGTGAGATTAGGTGTTCAAGAACAGTCCCAAACTGGGGACTATCCAAGATTTACTCCTAATGAGTAAGTCTTGGATGGGTTTCTAGGCCAACAAACAAAATAATAGATATGTACATGTTAGGGTTTCATCACAATTAATGTTAGGGTTTCATCACAATTGATGTTAGTGTTTCATCAATGTTAGGTTTAATCAAATCAAATTAGGATGCTAGAATTGACAAGTTTAAATCTTATTTCAACATGCATCAAAATTTACTGAATTAAGTCAAACATTAGGATTAGAAGCACAAATATATGCAAGCAAAAAATTTGTTCATATCCTAGGATTTACATAAAGCATTACATTAAAATTTGTTCATATCCTTAGCAACAGCAAGCACGGTCGTGGCTGTGTTGGCCTACCACGGCCGTGGCTGTGTTGCCCTACCACGGCCTACCTGGAGCTAGTGTGGAAAGCGCGACAGCGAGCGGCGACAGCAGTGGCCGTGGAAGAAGAGAGAGCAGAGCGGCAGGCAGTGAACCAGCAACAGCGGCGCCGGGAATGAGCAGAGCAGAGCAGCAGCGACAGCGGCAACGGCGAGTAGAGGTGCACTAGCAGTAGCGGTGCACTAGCAGTAGTGGCGGCGGTGAGCAGAGAAGCACCAGCAGTAGCGGCGGCGAGCAGCAGCGGGGTCGTCAGGTGATTTCAGGAGAGTGGTGGGAGAAGCACAGCAATATCGCGATGAAATAGGAAGAAAGGGGAAAGATCCGGGTGATCAGGATTATTAAGTTGTTCAATGGCGTCAGTTATCTATAAAACCGACGCCTATTATGATTTAGCGTCGGTTGATAGTAAAACACCGACGCACAACTAGACAACCTTTACCCTAAATTATTTGGCGGGAACCATTATCAGCTTTGGTTATCGAAGGATAACCGACACTGAAAGTGGGACTTTTCACGAAAATTTTCATTTTAAATAGGCGTCAGTGAATTGTTAAAAGACCGATGTTGTAGGTAACCTAAAATGTTTTCGCTCGAAAATTGGATTTCACAGGCGATTTTAGGCGTCGGTCTGTTATAACCAGCCGACGCTGAATACAAAGTGGTACCCGTGTCTGGATGGTCTTCAAATATAGACGTCGGTTTGCATAAATAACTAACGTCTATTATTATCGGTGTCGGTTTTCCTAAATAACCGACGCCCAGAAAAGCGACACTGAATGTTGTTTCTGTAGTAGTGCATGTCTATTTACACAACACTGGGTACCTCATTCTTCTACTGACATTTAAAATTTGGCCATGCCATCATGGTCAATCACAATCCTTATGTAATACAAGCATCCCTCTCTTCTCCACACTTGTATAATCAAGGTTCCATCATTATTATTGTATCCTTTTGTTATAATTATTATGTTACTAAGTTTCCATTTTCTTAGTTTATTAAGAACATTATCATCTCTTACAGGGGACTTTTATAATTATCTTGGTACCTTTCACTAGGTATCAACTTACTCATGTGGTTCACAAGGCCTATCAAAATATCTTGTTACCTCTCACTAGGTAACAACTAATCTCGTGGCTCATAAAGCACATTTAACATCTTGTCACCTTTCACTAGGAAACAACCATTCTCATGGTTTATAAAACACATTACATCTTGATGTAATGATTAGGATAGCACTCTTTATATGTTACTCAACAAAGTATGTTGGATTTGAGGTGCATCAAGGGATATCATTCTTAAAGAGCTGGATGTGATATCTTGATATATCACTTCCCTTAGCACTTTAAACTTACTTGATTTTATCCATTTATATTGTATTAAGGTATTTCCCATCTTAATACTTCCATATACTAACCTATCACCTTTATTGTGAAGTGCATAGGTCATAAAACACACATAAGGATTGTCCAACTATCTTCAATGATAGGGACTTATCTCAGATTAAGGCATTGCTTGCTATAAGGTTACCTATAATCAATCACTTTAAGTATATTCCTTATCAGTGTAATAGTCACCATTCCATTATTAGGATCAGGGTCTCCCATACCATCACCCTTTATTAGGGTTTAGGGTTTCACATATTATCATCCTTCATTAGGGTTAGGATTTCACATACCATCACCCTTTATTAGGGTTAAGATTTCACATACCATCTCCCTTCAATAGGGTTAGGATTGCATATAGCATCACCCCACATTAGTGTTAGGATTGCACATAGCATCTCCCTTCATTAGGGTTTCATATCACATTGCCCATAATTAGGGTTTACTATTCATTCCAATTAGGGTTTTCTCATGGCATCACCCTCAATTAGGGTTTCTTATGGAATCACCCTCAATTAGGCTTTCTCATGGAATCAACCTCAATTAGGGTTTCTCAATTCATGTCAATTGGGGATACTCATCCGATTACCCAAATCAGGATTATAATTTATCACAATATTGTCCAAGATTAAGGTTTCATATAGCATTACATAGCATCACCCTAGATTTGAGTTGTACATCATATCAATACATCAGGGTTTTTGTTGGTTGTTTACACTAACGAGTTTCAATCATTAAGAATGATCTTTTACTCAACTAGCTATATCCTGCAAGTATACAAGAGTAGTTGTAGTCGAGGTCGAACACAAGGAGTGTTGGTTAGTTAGGCGTAAAAGTTATGATTTTCAATAATCTAGATCGTTGTACACAAGATGATTGGATTAGAACAACTAAATTATACATTTAAAACAAAATAGTAAATTATCACTTAAGAAAGGTTAAGATTCAGATTTGGAAGGATCTTAGACTTGGGATTTCACTATCACATCATAGCTTATCTTAAAATATGAATTTAAACATGTTAATTAACTAGCGAAGGAGGTTTGTAGTCATCACTCACCTCCCGGTGAAGTGATGATGATTTTAACTCCATACATCACTCTCGTGTATGTATTTCATTTCAAATCACAAACCTTGCTCCTCAACATAATCCCAGCCACTCTCGCGGTCAAGGACAAGTTGCCAAAAGAGTAACTCCATACTCTCAAACACATCTTCTCATATTATGATAGAAAGTATAAAACATGCAAGTATGATGGCCAATCACACAAACAAGCATTTCAGATCTGAAACAACTCTTGGAATATGTAAGAAACTAACATTTAGTATGAAATTCATATGTTCATACAAGCTATGACATGGGAGTTACTCTCCCATGTCCAAGATTTGGATTCTACTCGTCCATGATCATGTATTGCAGAAATGCTACAGAATTTTCAGAGTTTAACATGGTTTAGAGAAGGAAAAGCTATACAATCTTAAGGTGTAGCCAAAGAAAGGTAGAATTCCGACTTGAGGATGAAATCCCACTTCTACAACTGCTCCAAACCGGACAAACTTCCCCCCCGAGAAGCTTTGTGGAGTGAAGAAGATTTGCTGCACCTTGGAGAAGAAGCTTGGAGAAGAAGAGAGGAAGAATGGGGTTTCTTTGGCAAGAAACCACCTCCTTTCCCCTCAAAATCACCCTCCTATGCTCTAGGCTTGCTCTAGGACGAGATAACTTCCGCAAATGACCGGGCATAACCGCCCATTAAGTTCCCACTTCGTTTTAAACAAAAACTCATATTTTTCAAAATGCTAAAACTGCCAGGTGCATGCCGTGCACTTTAAAGTGCACGCCGTGCAACTTTATAGAAACTTTTAGTTTGCTCCAGAATGCATTGTGCACGGCATGCACTGAAGAAATGCATGCCGTGCAACTTTCCAGAAACTATCAGCTCCCAGGTGCAAGTCGTGTAACTTTCCAGAAACTTTCATTCTGCTCGATGCTCCAGGTGCACGACATGCACTTTGCTGTTCTGGGCTGTTGTGTATTTTGATCATAACTTTCAGTGTGTAGGTCCGATTTACATGCCGTAAAAAGTGGTATTTGCGCAATTGCGAACCCCAAAAGATGTAGATACTTGAGGAGTGATCCAATAAGAAATAATATGATATATTCCTCATAATTGCATTGCAATATGTGGTACCTACAATCCAAACCATGAGACAAGTAAGAATAGCTAAAAATATAGAATATAGCATGAATGAGAGTGATAATTGAGTCAAAAAAACATGGATATGAAACCAAACACGATCCAAAAGGTGATATGATTTGTGCACATCAAATCCCCCTAAGCTTAAACTATTGCTTGTCCTCAAGCAAAAAGAGCATAGAAACATAAATGAAGAATTGTCAAGTTCATGAATAGATCAAATGAAATGAAAGATGTGTATAAAACCAAACCAACCATGATCAACATGTTTATGCTCATAGCCATCAATTCAACTTAAACACCCAAGAAAGAGATTTTTAGTTCTGCAGGGGTGGTCACAATTAAATGAATCAATCAATTAAACAACACTAAGTAGAATTTGGATGACCAAGCCAAACAATTAGTGGATGTGCAACTCAAACTCTCAACTATTAAGGATACAAATGATGAAATCTTAGTTAAAATTGACAATTTTAGTTATACTCTCCTTCTTTCCCAAAAATGATATGATAATGGATTATGGGTTCCGACACTCGACTGCTAATGTAGGCTTATTCACACGTGGAATGTCGGTTGGGGTATTTTACCCTCTTTTAAGACATATCACCTAACCATCGTGGCCAGATCAGACTTACACTAGGCTAGCATGATATGTGGGCGGTTTAGCCATCTTTTATGGGGTATAAAGATGAGATAAGCCAAAAGAAATTTTAATTTTTTTTCCAAAAGTTAGGAGAGTCAACTAAATTGCAACATTAGCTAGATTTCATTCATTTGTTTTGAAAATTTTTCATAGAAAGAGTCGTTGAAAATGCACTAAGAGCTTGGCAAGGTCATCTCGTATTCCAAATGATGTTGTAAAGTTGATTTACTCTTAAAAATTAAAACCATTACATGTTTTAAGCAATCAAGGATGTGAAAGGTGAATGTTCAGGTTAGAAGCATAAACCATAGTTAAGCACATGTTGATGGCCAAAAGTTTTCATTTGATTAATGCATATCTTTTACAATTTCTCCAAATGATATTTCTCATCAAAAGAGGACAATCAGTTAAGCATAGGAGTTCTATCCACATATAAAAGATAAACCACATATCATACTAGATTTGCCATAAGAAGAGCATAATTGAAAACAAAAGACTGAAATGTGAACACAAAACAAAAGCAAATGACAAGAAGCAAATAACATGAAAGGGAAAAGCTAAAAGAACTAGGTTACCCTCCAGTTGCTCCCCCCTAAGCTTGAAATTTGTAGTGTCCTCACTGCATAAATCAAACTAAAAATCCATGGAGGACCGGTGCTCTGATTTGCAGCTGGAAATTGTTGTGGTAAAGATTGATGCCTCCTTGCAAATATGTCTTTGATTTGGGGCAAGCAAAAACACCTATTAGATGCAACAAGAATAGTCTTTTGTATGCCAATACTATTTGTATTTTCATTCTCCTTTGAAGCATCATCAAAATATGAGTTGGGAAGAATGTTCTCACTATAAAGCAATGTGTCATCTAGAGTGTGAGGAGGAAAGACATGTGGCTTGCTTGAAGAATCAACATGTAGAGCATGTGTTGTAGTTTTCTCCCCTTTAGTTTCAACTTCATAATCATCATGGATATCAACATCATCATACTTTGAAGGATATAACTCTATAACAACTCCATTCTTCAATGTCACCGACCTAAAATATGTAGGATTTGTCTCTGGTGGGCTAGGCAAGAAAGGTGGAAATGCTTCTTCGCCAAAAACTTGTTGGTTAATTTGTTTCTCCAATATATGTGCATGAGTGGCTATAGTCTCCACCTTAGAAGAGAGGTGGCAAATGGCACCCTTCATTGATTGGATTTGTTGATGGAGCTCCTCATTTTGCTGCATTTGAGTTGAAATAAATGCTGCAAGCATGGACTCTAATCTAGAAGTTACTTGTGGTTGTTATGGCTGAATGAAATTCAAGTTCACAATTTTGTAGAAGTCCGGTGGAGTGTAGCCCATTGGAGAATAAATAGAAGAAGCATAACATATAGAAGATGAGTGTCCAAGAAACCCACATGCATCACAAATATTTTTGGCTATTTGAATTAGTTGTGTGCTTAGATTCTCAAACCTTTGTGACAAAGTGTCTAGCCTTATTGCAATCAAGTCTATAGCATCAACCATGTGATCTTCCACTTGCATTTCAGAAGTAGTATGTGAAAAGGATGGGTGGTAGCTTGTAGCCGTACTCCATTGGAAGTAATTTGATGTGATATCTTCAATAATAGCATAGGCTTCTCCATAAGATTTGTTCATTAGAGCTCCATTTGCAGCTGCATCAATAGACATCCTTGTATTGTAGCACAAACCATTATAGAAAGATTGCAATAGAAGCCAATTGCTTAGACTGTGATGTGGAAAAAGATGTTGAAGATCTTTGAACCTCTCCCATGCATCATACAAAGTCTCTCCATCCCTTTGAGAATAATTGATGAGTTGAATCCTCAGCTGTAAAGTTTTGCTAGGTGGAAAATATCTTGCCAAAAAGACCTTTTGAAGCTCCTCCCAAGTGTTGATTGACTTCTTTGGCAAAGTATAGAGTCATGCCTCGGCTCTATCTCTAAGAGAATATGGAAAAAGGATTAGGCGTATCCCATCAGTAGGAACACCATATATCTTTATAGTACTTAGCAACTGCAGAAATTCAGCAATGTGGAGGTTTGGATCCTCCATTGGTGTCCCTCCAAATGCATTCAGCTGTAGCAATTGTATGATGGATGGGCTGATAGAAAAATCCTTTGCCTCAAATTCTGAAATATTAATAGCCCCACTCATGTGCATTGCAGCTGTACCAAAGTAGTCCTTAAGAGGAAGGCCATCCTCCTTGACTAGTTTTTCATGTGGATCTGGAGGATTAGGTGGGTGTGGCGTAGATGGTGGTGATGTATGTGGTATGTGTGTTGGTGGTGTATGTGATGGTGGTGAATTAGGTGTGAATGATGGTGGTGTGGATGAAGGATGTGTGGATGAGGGTGGTACATATGAAGGTGATGTGGATGAAGGCGGCATGGGTGAATGTCGTTTGGATGATGGTGACATGGATGATGGTTGTGCGGGTTGTGATTCCTCCATACATGTTTGGGTTTCACTCCTTCTTGCTCCATGAGGGCTGCAAATAGTGTGTTCATTTTCTGAATGTAGAGATATGCACAGTTCAAGGATCTTTTTATGAACACCCCATATGCTCCTACAAATAAACATGGTGAGTGAGATACAAAAACAAACATGGAAGATACAACAAATTATGATGATCATGATGAATTATGATTTATGGATATGATGGTGGATATGAAGGTTGTGATCTAGTCTCATTTACTTATCAACAACTCTTACTCTAACAGGAATACCGATGCTCCCCGGCAACGGCGTCAAAAACTTGTTGGTTGTTTACACTAATGAGTTTCAATCATTAAGAATGATCTTTTACTCAACTAGCTATATCCCGCAAGTATACGAGAGTAGTTGTAGTCGAGGTCGAACACAAAGAGCATTGGTTAGTTAGGCGCAAAAGTTATGATTTTCAATAATCTAGATCGTTGTACACAAGATGATTGGATTAGAACAACTAAATTATAGATTTAAAACAAAACAGTAAATTATCACTTAAGAAAGGTTAAGATTCAGATTTGGAAGGATCTTAGACTTGGGATTTCACTATGACATCATAGCTTATATTAAAATATGAATTTAAACATGTTAATTAACTTGCAAAGGAGGTTTGTAGTCATCACTCACCTCCCGGTGAAGTGATGATGATTTTAACTCGATACATCACTCTCGTGTATGTATTTCATTTCAAATCACAAACCTTGCTCCTCAACATAATCCCAGCCACTCTCGCGGTCAAGGACAAGTTGCCAAAAGAGTAACTCCATACTCTCAAACACATCTTCTCAGATTATGAAAGAAAGTATAAAAAATGCAAGTATGATGGCCAATCACACAAACAAGCATTTTAGATCTGAAACAACTCTTGGAATATGTAAGAAACTAACATTTAGTAAAAAATTCATATGTTCATACAAGCTATGACATGGGAGTTACTCTCCCATGTCCAAGATTTGGATTCTACTCGTCCATGATCATGTATTGCAGAAATGCTACAGAATTTTCAGAGTTTAACATGGTTTAGAGAAGGAAAAGCTATACAATCCCAAGGTGTAACCAAAGAAAGGTAGAATTCTGACTTGAGGACGAAATCGCACTTCTACAGATGCTCAAAACCAGACAAACTTCCCTCCCGAGAAGCTTTGTGGAGTGAAGAAGCTTTGCTGCACCTTGGAGAAGAAGCTTGGAGAAGAAGAGAGGAAGAATGGGGTTTCTTTGGCAAGAAACCACCTCCTTTCCCCTCAAAATCACCCTCCTATGCTCTAGGCTTGCTCTAGGATGAGAGAACTTCTGCAAATGACCGGGCATAACCGCCCATTAAGTTCCCACTTCGTTTTAAACAAAAACTCCTATTTTTCAAAATGCTAAAACTGCCAGGTGCACGCCGTGCACTTTAAAGTGCACGCCGTGCAACTTTATAGAAACTTTCAGTTTGCTCCAGAATGCATTGTGCACGGCGTGCGCTGAAGCAATGCACGTCGTGCAACTTTCCAGAAACTTTTATCTCCCATGTGCACAGCGTGCAACTTTCTAGAAACTTTCATTCTGCTCGATGCTCCAGGTGCACGGTGTGCACTTTTGGTGCACGGCGTGCACTTTGCTGTTATGGGTTGTTGTGTATTTTGATCATAACTTTCAGTGTGTATGTCTGATTTACATGCCGTAAAAAGTGGTATTTGTGCAATTTCGAACACCAAAACATGTAGATACTTGAGGAGTGATCCAATAAGAGATAATATGATATATTCCTCATAATTATATTGCAATATGTGGTACCTACAATCCAAACCATGAGACAAGTAAGAATAGCTAAAAATATAGAATCTAGCATGAATGAGAGTGATAATTGAGTCAAAACAACATGGATATGCAACCAAACATGATCCAAAAGGTGATATAATTTGTGCACATCAGTTTTACATCTCATTACCCTAGTTTAGGGTTTCATGCACTTTACCCTAAAATTAGGGTTTCTTATTCAACTATCCATAATTAGGATTTACTATTCATCCTAATTAGGGTTTCATATTCCATTCCCATAATTGGGGTTTTACATTATGTTACTCTGAATTAGGGTTAGGGTTCATTAACCTTCTTGATTAGGGTTTCGTGATCTCTTTACTAAGGATCATACCCTAATCACCACATGATTAATACTCATGTATGAATTCCTTTCTATCATCCTTTCAACTTTATTAGGTTACATCAACCCTCCAATCAAGTACATACAACTATGATTGACATAGTGTACTAAGTTATTGCTTATGTAAGCTTCAAGGATTAACTCATCTAAGGATTATCAATCACGTAGTATCTTAAAGGTACAACCCTAGTGATTATCTTTGAGATAGATCAATAACAACCATATGGTCATTTGATCTTTCATCAACTTGGGTTTCCAATTGATTTAATCATATAGAATCATCCAAACGATCTTGATCATTGATGCTCCAAACGGTTCAAAACCGTTTGGGCCAAACTACCCTTGAAACTGAAAGTTCAAAAGGAACCCTCAATCAACTAACCCGATTAGGGTTTTGTATCAACAATTCCTTCATCAATTGATTTATGGAAGTTCATCAATCAACACCATTGGATCTTCACCATCAATCAAGATCAACCTTTGACCTCCAAACGGTCCTGAGACCGTTTGATCCCAAACGGTGTCAAGAACGTTTGGACTCAAACAGTCTTAAGACCGTTTGGTCCAATTTGTCTTGAAATCAAATGGATCACTTATGGATTATTCAATAAATTGATTAGGGTATGCGATTGGTGGATTATCTATTCATTGAACCACTTAATTGGATCCATTGGATCATCATACAATATGTCCTATGGTCCTGACCTCAAACGGTCAACCCATCCATTCAGTCAACCATCCCAAACGGTTTTGCAAACTGTTTGGTCTTCAAACGGTTTGGTGAAACAGTTTGGACCAAAAGTGTTGAAACTGTTTGCAACTAAAACTTGTTAAGATGTGGTCTTTATATGATGTCATCATCATCAAGCTTCAACCTATCGAATTATACTACCATTCTCATGGTAGTTTCATCAATTATTCAAAGGAATTGCAAGAAGGACAATTGAACATATCTAAGTGAGGAATTGGATTCAATAACAATGAATAAGGGTTCAAGTTATATAACCCGCCTCCAATTGAGATTCAAAGCTTCTACCTCCACGTTTTTAATGGTGAAAGAAACACCTTCAACTATCCCAAGCTCGTCCTCAAGCTTTGAGGGAAAAGGAATGGCTAGAAATGAAGATCGAGTGAAGATAAGAAGAAATCAAGCATTGATTTGTGATTTCTACCATGGAATCAAGGTGAAAGAGGGCCATGGAGCTTACCTACAGGTTGGTAGTCGTCCTCCTATTGATCCTAATCTCCCTTGGTCGTTTTGCAAGCAAGAAGTGAAAGTGGCTTCGAAATTACCCATTCACGCTATGGATAAATGAGTATATATGAATTTTATTGAAAATTCATTTAAGAGAGAGAAAGTAGGAATTATCTCCTCCATTTCCTTGACACTTGCCCCCTTCTCCTCCTTAGATACGAGGCTATCTTGTTTGCCTAATATTCCTCTCAATTATCTATGATTTAAATAAAAGCAAATTAAACACCTTAAATCATATTATAATAATATCCATATGTGAGTGGATATTTCTTTTTCTTATAATAATGTGAGTGAGTTATCCACTTCCTTTAGATATTTTCGTGCCTTTGCAAGGAAAATGGTCGTCCATTATTTTTCAAAATCATCCCTCACCTTTTGGTTGAAGGGCTCTTCAATTAATATATTTATTTTTGCATTAAATTGAAGTAAAGTTCCAATTATGCTTAAATCTTGATTATTTTAATATCAAGATTCTCTCTCCTCCAAAGTGATTCAAATGAGGCACCCCTCTCATTTTATTTACTCTACACGATGACAAGAAACATTAGGGACTCTATAGAAGTGGTATTTTGCATATTGAACCCAAGGTTTTGGGTAAATTACACATTACACCAAAACTAGGTTTTAATGCACAAACATTGCTTAATAAGCTCTTTCATGGTGATCATGCTTTCACAAGCCATACCTCTGCATCATCTTCATTCTCATGATTCTTAGAAACATGAGGAACATTTTATCATGTAACATTTGAAATTTAATCCTTCAACTTGGGTAATTTGCACTTTAATCCAAAACAGGAAAAACATTATTTCAACATTGTTCAAAAAGGACTAAAATTGAAATATAAGTTCCTATTAAACCTTAATTACTTTTCAAAAGATAATAACAAGCATATAATTGTCTTTTTTAAACAAAAAACCTAGGGTTAAAGCATAACCCAGGTCAGGGATGTTACAGCTAGCCACCATGGGTTGTTTATATGATAGGCATTGCCACCCAACTAGAAAATGTGGGATCTGCAATGAAGGGAAAGAGAGTGTCAACCACCTCCTATTCACATGTAGCAGAAATTGGGAGATTTGGGGAACATGGCCGCTGAGGAAGCAGACACTGATAAAGGAGGTAGAGCATGTCCCAATAGCAGAGGCCATCTTCAAGATCACGAACCCGGGAAATGAGGAGGAAGACGAGGAAATGACTGTAGCTCTATGGGCTATATCGACAAACAGGAATGCTATCATCTTCGGCAACAAGCTACGACCAACTGCTACTATCCAACATGCACTAGCAGGAATGATCAAGAGCCACCGGGAAACACGGAACCAAGGAGATGGACAGAAGCGAACGGAACTAGATCGACGATGGATCAAACTGCAACCAAAAACTACCAAGCTCAACTCTGATGCAGCCATCAACATTCAGGGATGGGATGGATCAGGTCTGGCCTGGAGGGACAATGAGGGGAGCATTTTTCACATCTGTGGCACAATAAGACTGAGCCTTCACAACACAACCTATGTAGAAGCTTGGGCGATCAAGGAGGGGTTGAAGAGGTCGAGGGAGATGTAGTTGGATAACCTACAAGTGGAATTTGACTTGGAGAGCATCATCAGAAGCATCAACTTTGGAAAAAAAAGGAGAGACCTATTGGGGACTCTTCTCAAGGACATCTCCACATTTAAATCTCATTTTTCTATTACTTCTGTTTCCTTTTGTAGAAGACAAGCCAATGGCCTTGCCCATGTGCTTGTTAGAGAGGCAGCTAGTAGAACCGACCCTTTTAGTCTTTCTAATTCATTTCCCATTCATGTATTTGACTTAGATCAAGCAAATTTGGCTAGTTAATGGTAGTAAAGGGGTTTTCAAAAAAAAATTTAAATTTATGTGGTTTTTCTGAAACGACCTGTATTTATGGGGAATAAATATAAAGAAATGATTAGTCTTATACAAAAAATTAAATATTTTCAATATCACTTGTTGCCATTTTAAACTCATCTTTAATGTAACATGTCCTAAACATATGTAGAATGTTATAGTATACATAATCATATGCAATAATAGATATACATAGAGATTATTTTAATCACATCTAAAATTAAGTACTCTACAACATGGTGTGATATGTATTTTACCTCTTTCCTCTCTAGATCTAAGTAAATAGGTAAATAACATGTTGACACTCCATTTTTCTCATGGCGATAATTGAAGTCATATTTACTTTTTATGTAATGTGAAAATAATATCTATGTCACATAAATACTTAACATTATTTTTATATGCAACCCCCTTCATTAGGGGTTGGCTCCTCCAGGACCGCCACTGCCCCTATGTGATATTATAGTAGAGTAATTAATTAGCAATCACGTTCAAGACCTCTTTAGTCCCCCTATCCTTCTTTTCCTCTTCTCCCCTCTGACTGTAACTACACACAACAAATGACTCTCCTATTTTAGTTTATTCCTTTTTTCATAATAGATCATGTTACCAATGAACTAGCAATCTACGTTTGTAATCTAAATAATTCTTTATGAATATGTTTACATTGTCATTAGTTACATCCCCCACTTTATTCTTTGTTTTGTCTATTATTTCATAGTTTTTAAAACATGTCAGTGTCTTTTAGTTTTCAATATTTTTTTAGTAAACAACATAAATTTATAAAAAAATCAAAAATATTAAACTTCACAGATGTAATGATTAGTTTTCTATTTTTTTTACCATATACACATTCCACAAATTAATACAACACACATTTCAAATGTTGTTGACTATCGTTTCTCATATCTGATTAATTGTTATACTTTTACTACATCTGAATTATCTTTCCTAAATGATTTGTTTCTCTCACTCTCTCTACAACTGTTTTCCCACTCTATTTGGAATTCTACTCAATCTCCATAACACTTTCTATAATTACCCCACTCGTCATAGATTCTCACTTTTAAAAACATGTTTCTCTCTCTCCCCCCTCTCATCTCCATAACTCACTCCCCAATGTCTCACTTTCCATCCCACAACAAATTTCCTATTATCAACCCCTATCTCTACCCGTTTCTCTACCTATAATCATGTCTCTTGTATTTGTCTTACTTTCATTGTTTTTGGTTCCAACTAATATGGCCGTCCCATTCGGGGGGCAACTTGGGCGACGGCTAGGGGCCCAACAAAGAGGGGGGGGCATAATTTTATTTTTCTAAACATCTCTTGTTGTTCCAAAATCCCAATTTATGCCATTTGTAACTTCCGCTAACCATTTGGTAGTTACACTCTCTGCTCCCATTCGTTCCTCTTGTTCAAGTTTGGTAAACTCTGTTGTAGAGGCAACATTGCTCCTCTACATAAGTCCATGACACCTCTTGCCATCATGCACATTCAACACCTCCTATTCTCCTTGTCCGTTGACTACACTGCTCCTGCTCTACAAACGTCCATGAGGACCACAACGCCTCTTACTACTGTATTGGTTTAGCCGTCACCAAACTTTTTGTCGGCAACTGCAGGAGTGGGGTGAGAACTAAGAAGGATCCTTGCTATTCACCCTGAAATACCATCCATACCAGCCAATCCAGAATCAGTAGCGGAGGTTCAAGTATTATATATAATTCTGGCTTTATCTTGACATCTTGCACTACAGACTTCACTGGCTAAGGCCCTGATTAGTTCACTGTAAGTGGATTGAAAATCTCTCTGCTCATTTTTACCCTATTTGTCGACTCACATGTGTTATTACTCGACCGTAGATTGTTATTGTCTTTCATAACTTGTTGCCGTTGTATACGAATTATTTTACTAGTCTTCTTTTGAATGTAAAACTGAGCAAGACTCCTTCAAAGTTCTAAAATCTATCGCATATGAATCCCACTGATGGAAGTAGTTGTCAGATGGATTAAATTAATATGACTGTTATGAAACATGTACTGACATTGAACAATCTATTTGTACATGACTGTGCAAATCTAGAGGCCAAATAGTACTCTATGTTTGTTTTATTGAATGTGTTTTTTTTAGAAAACAAGATAGAAATATATATAAGAAACAAGAATGTGGAGACTAAACCAAATAGAGAAACTTCTGTTTAAAACTCAAATTTAAACCGGTCGTTTAATAATTATGATCCCTTAAATTGAGATAATATTGACAAAAAAGTTAGGGATATTTTAGTTGAAAAGGGCCCTAAAAGAGAACTGAATTTTGTGTTTCCTTTAGTTGAAAATAAGAGACACTTCTCATATTCTTATTATTCTCAAAATTTGAGAAATGGAGGGACATTTGATAGGAAGTGTCTAGTTTACTCAAAACATGTTGATAAAATTTATTGTTTTTGTTGTAAATTGTTCAAGTCTGAGTATAATAAAAGCACACTAGCTCATAATGGGTTCAAATATTGGAAACATGTTAGTGAGAGACTCAAAGAGCTTGATAATAGCATTAAGCATCTCACTAATATGAGCACTTGGCATGAATTAAAAGCTAGATTTAGCAATGAGCAAATTGTTGATAAATAGTTACAGAAAGAAATTTCAAAGGAGAACGAGCGTTGGAGACAACTTTTATTAAGAATAGTGTCCTTCGTTAAGTGTCTTGCTAAATGTAATTTGACTTTTTGAGGATCAAATGACAAACTTTTCCAATATAGAAATGGAAACTTTTTGGGATAATTTATATTCTTGTAGAATTTGATTTGGTAATGCAAGTTCATGTTCGACACATTCAGGATCATGAGATTCACCATCATTATCTTGGCCATGCAATTCAAAATGAGTTGATATATCTTTCATCCCAAAATATTAAGAGTTCTATATTGAACATCATTAGAGGGGCTAAATATTTCTCCATATTTCTTGATTGTACTCCTGATGTGAGCCACCAAGAACAAATGACTCTCATTGTATAATGTGTGAACATGTCTGGTCAAAAACTAAAAATAGAGGAGTTCTTTTTAGAGTATGAAAGTTGATGATACGACTAGATTGGGGCTTTTTAATGAACTTGTAAATTCTCTTGAGTCTCTTGATCTTAATGTGGAGGGTGTGAGAGGTCAAGGTTATGGCAATGGTTATAATACGAAGGGAAAATACCAAGGTGTGCAAAAGTGGTTACTAGAGGTAAAAGCCAAAGTGCTATATATGCCTTGTGCTTGTCATAGTCTTAATCTCACTATTAGTGATATGGATCATTCTTGTGTTTCGGTTATTTCTTCTTTTAGAATTATGCAACGCATATATACATTATTTGCAATTTTTTCAAAAAGGTGGAAGTGTTTTCTTAACAATGTCTCAGGTTTGACTGTTAAATCACTATTCGATACTCATTGGGAGAGTCATATTAAAAGTGTCAAAGTTATTAGATTTTAAGCTCCTCCAATTAGGTTGGCTCTATTGGAGTTATCCAAGTCTCGTGATGATGCTAACACACAAAGTGAAACAAACAGTCTGATTTACTCGATCAAGAGTTTCGAGTTTCTATTGGGTATTGTTATTTGGCATGATATTTCGAATATTGTTAATATAGTAAGTAAGAAGTTGCAATCTAATTTTTTTTGCATTATTGCTGCTTTTAAGTTATTGAGGATATGATGTCTTTTCTTGAGAAATATAGAGATGAAGGATTTGCTTCTAGTATTATTGTTTCTACTGAGATTGCCTCTGAGATGAATGTTGAGCCAACTTTTTAAGTTAAGCATCATTGTTAGGAAAAGAAAATTTGATGAGAATGATGACGATGATGATATTATTCAATCAGAGAATGAGTCTTTTTAGTGAATTACTTTCTAGTGGTTGTGGATATGTCAATCTCTTATTTGATGAAGAGATTTGAGCAAGTGAAGATATTTTTTGATTCCTATATAACTTAGAGATTTAAAAAAGGCATGTTGCACTTAGTTTCATGTTACCTTTTCTCATGAAAGTTCATCGAACATAAACTTGGATGACTTTTTTTCTGATTTGAAAGTATTGCATGTGAGTTTGCCAGAAGAGAAAAAGTCATCTATTGAAGTTGTTGAATTTGTGAAAGATGCAGATTGTTTCCCTCATATTTCAATTGCTTATCATATTTTGTTGACAACATCAGTGACAATAGCATCTACAAAAAGGAGTTTTTCCAAGCTAAAATTGCTGAATAACTACCTTAGATCATCAATGTCTCAAGAAAGATCGAACGGTTTTCCAATGTTATTCAGAAGGATATGTTGAGAAATATTGATGTTGATACTAATATTCAAGATTTTGCATCTAGAAAGACTCAAAGAAGTCATTTTATATGATGAGTGAAACTTCATAAAGAGATATCTATATTTAATTTTTATGTTATTTTTAGTTTGATTTGTAAGAACATGTTCTATTTTTTATATGATAGTTTTGACAATTATGACTAAACTTGTGTTTATTTAAATTTGTTAAATAAGAGTATAGAGAGGGCCCATTTTTTATCTTTTCCCCAGGGCCTCTCAAATGTCTACAATGGCCATACCAACTAATTTCCAACACCTCTCCTCTATTCTTCATATATTTATGCCAACCCAACCACAATGGTGTGTTACGTAGAAATACCAGTGCCAGGAAAGTTGGATCTTGAGACACAGTCACATAAAGGTGTGGGAGTGGAACATGATCTAGATTGGTACCTCAAAATGATGGAGCCACTTTTCTTCCTTTTATTTTCAACTTGGGTTAACTTGTAATTTACCAAGTTCTTACAGAACTAATGAGACAAGTACTTCTCTATATGCATGTATTTCCATGAAGTTGGTTGGAGGTATCCTATTGTTGGCGAGGACACTTAAGTGTAAGCAAAGTATAGGCCCCAAAATGGAAATGGTGCTCTTCTCCACCCCTTTAGATGAGGGCCCATATGGTAGGATGTCAACTTAGATGAAGAAATAACTATCTTTTTCAGATAAGTCATTATTTACATCACCATCCTCATCGAGTTACCAACTAAATCAAAATCTCTCTCATAATGCGGGCAGAGTTTGATGCTCCTACTACTCTAAATCCAAGGAAAGGAGCCCATTATATTGTATACACCATCGGTGTTTTAGATACTACGATCTCTCCTATTTTTTTTGTTGTTTCTTTCATCGTTTTCATTATTCTTTTGGGTACTACAATCTATCCTATTATGTTTTTTTTTTTCATAGTTTCCCTTATATAAAAAGTTCACAATTCTTTTAGCTGAATTTGTATATTTTTTATGCTATCAAATACTAACAATGGAATGTTTTGTTGATCTATTACTTTTTTCAAGGTAAGATAATATTTTTTTCTATTATTTAATGATAATTACACTACCATTTATTACCCTCTCTCATCATCTGTTCATTATGTATTTAGACGCACTACTTGGTAATTAAGTTTGAATAAGGATGTTATTCTAATGCTGAGAAAATTGACTAAAAGTGGAATTGGGTTGTTCTCTTGAACCATTAGCACATCAAAATGTTATTTTGTATTTATCTCATATTTATTTTAACTAGTGTCCAAAGCAGCCAAACAATATCTATTGTAAGTATTATGTGTTGAAGTACATGAGAGACGTCATTGATACAAGAATTAGAAATATTCCTGA
Source organism: Alisma plantago-aquatica (assembly GCA_963693085.1). Lineage (NCBI taxonomy): Eukaryota > Viridiplantae > Streptophyta > Magnoliopsida > Alismatales > Alismataceae > Alisma > Alisma plantago-aquatica. The sequence goes on along the minus strand of OY856411.1, from coordinate 129,487,556 downwards.
ATGTGTAAGCTACTTATCATTATTTCTTTTATTTAGTTTAAATTTCTAAATATATTGAATAAATGACAATGTGATGATATATTTAGCATATGATTGTAGTATTATTTGAAGTATATTAGTCATTTCTTCAACCAATAATAGATCAATGAGGTTCGAAATGAGTGGGCGACATGTGTTCCTGAGCATACAACCAATTATGTGACATGAGGGGGAGACATATGTTCTTTAGCCTAGACCAATGTGTGAAATCATTGTAGTTAATTTTCAATTTGATTCTAGAATGTGCTCTCACTACTTTTCATTATTGAATCATTGTATGGATGATTGGTTATTTATTAAATGGAAGTTTTTTTCAAGGATTGACGGAATTTTAGTTCAATTATGTCCTTGTTTATGAAATGAAAGAAAAGTATAAGTTTATATATATTATAAAATTTTAAAATATGATTATTTGATCAATAAAATGGGTTCGATATGATCAGTCGAACTCTAATCAAATACAATAGTTAATGATATATTGTAAAAAGTGTGATACTTCAACAAACAACACATGTTGTGTTAGCCACACCTATTACAATGCGTGTGTCTGGAAAATGGACCCTATTACAACATGTGTGTCTATGAACTACAACAAGCACCACATGTTGTATAAAATGTATATATTACAACATGAACACCACATGTTGTATACACACCCCTATTACAATGGGTGTATTATCAAAATACAACATGCTTCGACTGTTGTATAAACATAATATTACAATAGGTGCATTGTATGTTTTATGAAACACCCCTATTACATTGAGTGTGTTTAGTGAAAGACAAAATGCTTCAATCATTGTATAATATATATTACATCAGGTGCACCACATGTTGTAAAAGACACTGTTATTACAACAGGTGTGTTTAATAAAAGACAATATGGTTCAAATATTGTCTAATATATACTACAACATGTGCACCACATGTTGTATAAAACACCCATATTACAACGGGCCATACATTGAAAGACAACACATTTCAACTATTATATAAAATATATGTATTACAACATGCACATGACATGTTGTATAAATCACCCCCCATAAGACCACATGATCTAATACAACGGTTAACACCTGTTGTAAAATGGAAAAATGAACTATTGTCAAAAACATTTTTTATAGTAGTGAAGGAACATAATGAGAGGATACAAAGGATAATGGTTGTGAATAAGAAAAGAAATAGAGTGATGAGTCTTGAAAAAGGTCCCTATTTAAAAAATTATAGATGCAATATTTATAATCCTTATTAATGCAACTAGGTCCTTGTATTCAATTTTAAATGAATAACTATAAGTTATAGTTTCATACAGACTTAACTATTTGTTATGGATCTACTACTTCATAGTTTTTAATTATACATAGTGATTCTTCTTTACATCTCTTTTTTCTCTTAAAAACATATGTCTTTATGCATGAAAAAAGTTAAAATTTCTTCCTTATAGTACTACTACACATTTTAAATGGTTATCTTTACTTTTTCATTTTATTTTTTTTAAGATTAGTGTCTAATTATTGTATAGTAACATTAGTTTTAATTACTTTGATTGTTTCATTTGACATAATATATTATTTCTTTGTGATCGTAATATTATATCAAAGACAGAATTTCTTATTTTTAACTTTTTTTGGGAAACTACAAATTGATTTATCTATACTCAATTATTATTATCACTTGTTTCATTATTAATTTATTTTGAATTTCCTTAGATTACATATATTGCTTTGATGTAAAATATTTTGGCTCAATGTTTATTATTTATGATACACCCCTTCAATAAAAAATACACTAGTTATATCAATAGTCACACCAATTCTTTATCTTTACGGGGAATAGTTCTTCACTTTACTATATAATATATATATATCCTATAAAATGTGTTTATCGAAATTTGTATCACAAATCAACATTCATAATAACTTTAATATTTTAAACATGGTACTATTTACATATTTAAATATCCTAATTTTTTCTTTGTATAAATAGGGTTTCTAAATGATAGAACTAGACAATCTAGGCCGTTGTATTTAATTTACAATGTCACATGCATTTTTCCTTTTTATAGTAATTCACAATTAATTTAGGAACTATATATGTTTATTTATTGTTGATCTTCATTTCTTTTATTAATAAAACCCAAGATTTCTCCATTTGTTGTGGTGGTGGAAATGTTCATGTATGTCACATATACAAAAATCCACATGACCCAGTCTATATCCACCACTCAAGTGCTACAATATTAGCTCTGCTCCCCATTTCCATCACACCATGGGAAAATCCATGAGGAAATTGTTCTTATGTATGTCAAGAGAGCCATTCATATGATGATTGTAATGAGGCATAATGTAATTGATTTGAAAATAATAAAGGAAATTCCATTTATTATATTTTTTCAGTTATGAGATAATGATATAACATAATTGATGTCTAAAGAATGATTATACTCAATGACACATGTCTTCAGGTTTAGGACGTATACAATGATATCATATATATGATAAGAGTGCATACATTCTTGTTATGTCTTTAGTCAGATATTACTATGGAAGAGTAATATAAGATTGTAATACATAAGACTAGAATGTGTGTTGCTTGATAACAAAATCTCATTAGTCATGATATATGATATTAAGACAAACACATAGGTATTTGTTAGAGAATAGTGACAAACCCTCCATGAGAGTGTAACATGCAACCATTAAATGGTAGTCATAATTAGCTTTTATGGTGATAGTAGTGATTGTGGTTCTTAGACCTAAAGTCTTTACACTCATCACATGTCATTCAATGAATTTTGACACCATCCAACATGACCTTGAATAAGGGTTGTCATAAAGGTTAAGCTTGGGTACATTGTGGCACATGGGGGTTGACCGTGAGTGAAGTAGATGGGATTTGTCCCTCCAATCAGATATGATATCATGACCACTTGATAAATAAGACTGAGAAATGCATGGCCATGCTCATGCATGTTAGTCAATATATGATACTAAGCTCACATATATCTCAATAGTCTATTTTGGTTGAAGAAACGTGGATTGAATTTTAAAAGGATGACGATTCCATGCCTCACATTCAATTTGGATATCAGCTAGAAAGAAACTATACAATCACTATAAGACTCATCACAGATTATAGGTTGAAGTTGTTCTCCAACTTTACTATTACTTGGGTAGCAGTGATATGTTTCTAGATACTGCTCAATAATTATGAAGTCATAATCTAGTTATGGACATTCACCGCCAACATAATTTTGGATGTATAGGGTCACATGCATAGGATGTACTTGAAATAAGAGTTCACTCATGAATATAGTTTAACTTGACTAAACAACATCGGCTGACAATTAGCTGACTGGAGTGTCCAGTCGACTGTTTAAGAATGTCGGTCCACCCAAACTATATGATCAATAAGACTGGAGCTAGGATTGATGTCAACATCATGTTATGCATTAATCATCTCATTGAAAAACAATACGTCTGTGAATAGGAAAAATAAACAATTGACTAATTGGAGTGTAATTGACTGGAGTGTAAATCAAATGTATGGAGTGTCCAATTGAGTTACTGGCAATTCACAACTACCAAAAATTCATGAAATTTATCTTCTCATCTCCCCAGGTTTGTGTAAATCCTGACCCAACCACTCCTATATAAATGGGGGAGGTGTCCAAGGCAGTCAGGATAGGTCTTGTAATCTCAATATGGCGGTAAAGTGACAACCAGAGGCATCATACCCATAAAAGGAAGAGATAGACAAAGGGGAGAAAAGTTTACTCTATCACATTAAAAACACTAGGGACAACTCCTTCATGTCAGTTGTAGAAGAAGGATATTAGTTCTCGGTGGTCAACATGGACTATGTAAAGTAGTGGATGCCTTTTCAATCACATTCAGAGAACGTCATCAACCATCATCCGTGGTGCTACAACACAAGGCCGCCACCGATAACTATTTGTGTGCTACTTTAAGAAGACGTGTGACTCTATGAGTATAGTCACCATACTTGATCCAGGACTTAGTATATTCCTCACAACTCTCATTCCCAATTCATAGTTATTGACACAATCTTCTAGTTATGGGGAATATGGATAGAAAATTTTTGTTACCCATGTCATATTTGTGGCAATACATATTTCCCTATAGTGGTATCAGATCCATGCCAATTTACTATAATTTTGGATTTAAACAATCTCATCAATTTATTTTTGCATGCGATGTGAGTATTCTAATTATGAATGTGTATATCTGCTTAAAACTATATAAACAAGGGAATGTCCCATAACTCTCTCATTAAATATGATATGATATATATAAGCAAGCACTACGTGTAACCCTAAAATCATTTTGATGGTGGATGTATGTGTTATGCTTAATACCCCTTCTGGATGTGAGTGCATGGTTAAATGGTTTAATCTCTATCTTTTAAATCTAGTTTTCATACTGAGACTCCTTCTTTTTCTCCATATGTAAGTTAATGCTTTCCTCCTTGTACTCCTCTAGAATGTAATTCGAGAATGTACTTTTTGCAATATAATAAATAATAGGATTAGCTTTGATTTTGGCTTCAATGAAAGAGAAGACATTTTGCATCAAGAGAGTTGGCCGAATGGGAAGTCGAGTCAATGAAATGGAGGACCGAAGAGTTAGTAGATCGGATGAGCTAAATTGATTGATTAAAGGATTCCAGACAACTACTTGAGCTAGGAGTCAATCAGCTGATCGATGGAGACAAATTGAATGATAGGAGGACAAATCAATTCCTTAGAAGATTCCAATCGACCAACTGTCTTCTTTACAACACAACTTTTTCATTTACATGTTGTACACATATGATATATGTGTTGGTATGTATGTCCAAAGATACAATCATATGATGGTTGGAGTGTGGCATTGGACACCTAATTTGATAAATAATAAAGGTCATTTTGTCTATTGTGTTTGTCTCTGTCATGAGATGATGACACATACATAGTATATGTCTAAAGAATGATGTTACTCGATGACATATGTCTTGAAGTTGAGGACATAAATGATGAGACCATATGTATGATAAGAGTACATACATTCTTGTTATGTCCCTAGTATAATATTATAGTGGAAGCAAAATAGACAACAATAATACATAAGACTAGAGTGTCTGATGACTGATGATAGAGTCTCATTATTCATTCTATAAAATATCAAGTGATGCACACATGTACATGTTAGTGAACTATGTATCAAATAGACCCACTGTGAGAGTGAGACGTGGAGACCATGGAATGGTAGTCAGAATCAACTCTCATAGTGATAGTTTTGTGGTTCTTAGACCTAAAGTCACTACATTCATGAAATGTCATTATGTACTTTGATATCATACAATGTCGTCCCGAATAAGGGTTGCCATAATGGTGATGATTAGGAGCATTGTGACACATGGGGATTGAGTGTGAGTGATGTAGATGGGATTTTTCTATCCTATACGAGATTGACATCCAAGCGTCTTGATAAGTGAGACTGAGAAATGTATGGCCATACTGATGTGACTCAATAGGTGATATGTGAGTTCACATGCATCCCAGGAAGTCTGTTCTAGTTCAAGGAACATGGATTGAACATTGATAGGATAATAATTTCATGCCTCAAGTTCAATCTGAGCATCATAGACAAAGGAAGTATACAATCTTGATAACGTTGATCACGGATTGTATGATGAAGTTGTTCTCCAAATTTTATAATTACTTGGGTAGAAATGATGTGTACAAGTCACCACTCTTTGCTTGTGATGTCTTAATTGGTTATGGACATTCACTGCCATGTAATTCAGGACCTATAGGGTCACACACATATGATACTTGAATAAAGGAGTATATTCATGAATGATGTTTAGATTAAATACTAAAGGTGTTTAGGTATTCAACTATACAATTAATTATCTGACTAGACTCAGAATCATCAAGTAAAGTGTTAAACTAACTAGTTGGAGTGTTAGTTTGAATGGAAATTGAATTGGCAGAATTCTGCATGAGTCAGGACATCAACCCATTGGCTCACTAGGTGAACCAATTGTCTCAGGTTGGTGACACAACCGGTTCACCTAGTAAACCTATTGGCTTGTTCAATCCAATTGAAGCTTCTGGTGATTTTCCCTAATAATGAGAAAAGTTGATCATTTCACTTTGTTAAATTAAATTGGTACAAGGATTAATGTTGGACACTAATTGTACAAATTGTGAATTCAATTACGATTGGGAATTACTGTGAAATGATTAGCTCACTGGGTGAACTGATCATCTCACTGTGTCAGTCGACCGGTTCACTTGTCATAGGCTACAAAATTCACAAAAATTTTGGAACCTTCAACTCCCACACAGACTCAAAACACGGACCCTATCCCCTTTTATAAATATAGGGGTACTGAGGGCTTTCCAAGACATACAATATCAGTTTCTCTAACAATTGTTATCCTCTCTGGTCGTGGTAACCAATAGAGAGCCCAAGCAGTTCCTACCCATTAAAGGGAGGAACAAAGAGGGAGAGAAAAATTGAGAACCAATTGTGGGAGAGAATGTCAGTGAATAATACGCTGATAGATGGGGATAACTCCTTCTCATCAGCTCAGGTAGCACAATTTAGAGTTCTCAGTAGTCAGTGTGGAATACTCTAGAGGCTTGAGTCCATTGATTGCTACTAGGAGGACATGACCAACTGATGTCCATGGTGTTGCACCAGGTGGCTAGTAGAGATGTTTGTTCGAATGTTGCTGTTGCTGAAGGAGTGTGTTGCTGCCTAAAGAAGAAGAAGAAGAAGCATATTTTGGAATGGTAATGTCGTTGGACTTGCTCCAGGTCTAGGTACAATCTTGCAAACCTGCCTTCCAAGATTCATTGTTGTTTACGCGATCTTGCTATTTTGTGAAAAGGGCATTCATTTTTTTGTTTCCTCTACCTATATGTGTGACCGATTTCCCTACAGTATGACCTTAGGTGATTAGCATTTTTTTGTGAATCCAAAGGATTGCATCTGTGTTGCCACAACCATTGATCATATGTTTGTGATTTCATGTTTTCTTTTTTAGATATCGTATGTATATGATACATATTATAAGTATGTGGCGATTGGATATGTATATGTACTTATATATAAAACCCCTCAATAAATATTAAGTCTTACATGTTTTCATAAGAAACACACATGAAAATCTTGATCGACTAAGTGTAAATTATGCCAAAGCATGGGGCACCCTCTATCTTGGGGAAATGTGATGGCAGATATGTGGGTCTGCCAAAGCATTTGCATATTCTACTGTGTTGGATTTTGGGTTAGGCTTAACTAGTTGGACTTAATAAGACGAAATTCCTAAAAACATACAAATGGAATATGACACGGATTTGTTCAAACAATCTATCTAAGAGTTTCATTTGGATGCAACTGGAAAAAATTTCCTACCTAAATAGTCAAGTTATGGAAATCAAACAAAGGTGACTCATGATTTGATGAAATATGTATCATGACTCACTATAAGGTTTATACTGCAATCTTTTGAATAGATAGTTAGGGCTATCAATTTGAACAAAATAATGGAAGTGATAATTAACTAATGGCCTAATTAATATCATCAATTTTATGAAATCAATCAAAAGTATTTTGACAAATGCAATTTTTTTCTTCTAGAAATAAATGGACAACATACACTCATTGCGATCAGTCTTTAAGAAGGAAAATTAAATGAGACCAACTTCCATGACTAGTTTAGGACTTTGATAAATGTTCCCACTCATGAGCACAAGGTCTATGACCTTGAAACACCAGTGCTAGAGGAACCCACTCCAAATGCACTTATGGATGAAATGGATGCTTACTTGAAGCATTCCAATGATGCCATAGACATCAAAGACCTTATGTTGGGTTGTATGAACTATAAGTTGCATATACAACATGAAAGCATGGAAATTCTCAAGATGGTAAAACATCTTAAGAATCATGCAAAGCAAGAAAGGTATAATGATTCCAATGCTTTGTTTGAGTGCAAACTGACAGAGTGAGATGTAGTAGAGCCCCATGAGCGTAATATGATTGGGCATGTTGAGCAGCTAGAGAGACTAGGATTTCTTTTTGGCTAAGAGTTGGCAATGGATATGATTCTACAATCATTTCCTAAATTATAAAGTTAGTTTATCAAGTTCTACCACATAAGTAACTTTGCCAAAACATTGTCTAAGTTACTTAGAATCTTGATTAATGATGAAGCACGAATGAAGAAGGACAAAACCATGATAGTGATCAGAAGAAGGGAGTCCAAGGGAAAAGGCAAGGCAAAGAAATTTTTTGAGGCTAAGCCAAATTCCAAGTCTTCTACAATCAAGATAAGGATAAGGGTAAGTGCAAAAGGAATTAGTCATTTTTTGTTAAAAGAACTAATAAAGATGAAGCAAGTGATAGAGATCTCTACTTCAAATATATACATAACTAAAATTAACTATTCTACCTCTTCATCTTGGGTAATTGGTACCGGATGTGGATCTTATAGTTCCTCAAATGTGACAAATCTGAAAAGAAGTAGACCTTTAGAGAAAGGTGAGGTTGAATTGTGTGTTGCCAATGGAACAAGAGTTCCTACTAGTGTAGTTGGAACCTATGAGTTATCTCTGCCGAGTGGGCATGTAATAGACTTTGAGAACTATTATTATGTACCTTCCATTAATAGGAACATCATATTTGTATTTTATTGGACAAGAATGGATTTGGATTTCTTATAATGAAGGATCCATGTTTGATTAGTAAATTTGAGATCTTTTATAGAAGTTTCCCTATGCCATGTGGTCTATAATTGTTAGATTTGTAGACAAGAGTATATAACGTAAGTACCAAAAGGCTAAAAAATGATAATCCAAACAAAAAATACCATAAACATTGTCGTCTAGGGAACATAAATGAGAAATGCATTTCCAGACTCCATAAAGATGGTTATCAAGTCTCTTTTTATTCGAATCAATAGAGACATGTGTGTCTTATTTGTTGGGAAAGATGAGAAAAGCACTTTTCACTAATAATAGTGGGAGATTAAGTGATCTATTAGGACTTATACATATTGATGTATGTGGCCCTTTTAGAACAAATTCTAGAGGTGAATACCAGTAGTTCATTACCTTTACTGATTACTTCAGTAGGTATGGCTATGTATAGTTGATGAAACATAATTCAGATACCCTTGAAAAGTTAAAGGAATTCATGAATGAAGTACAAAAGAAACTTGATAAAAGTATTAATGCACTTTGTTTCGTTCGAGGTGGAGAATACTTAAGAAAAGAGCTTGAGGACCTTATGTAAGAGTATGGTATTGTATCACAATCGACTCCACCTAGAACACCACAACATAATGGTGTATCAGAAAGAAGGAATTGCACATTACTTTTTTTTGACACTCTGGGGAAATCTTATTCATCATGTTCCCACAGCCCAGGTACTCGCGAGTTCATACACAACTTGTGGCTCAATGCGGCTTCCTCTCTCACCATGTCTGCGAAGAAACTTGGGCATCAACACCACCTACTACTCATGGCGTTCTGTTTCAGGAACAACTTAGCTACGACATCTGCCACCTTATTACAGACTCTTTTCCTAAACTTAAAGGTAACATCATTGAATTACCTACACATCTTGCTAATAAGATAGCAACTCACCTTATATTTAGCTGGGATGGGGATTTTGTTGCTCAACATCTTCACTACTCTTTCGCTGTCTGATTCCATCTGTACCTTGTTGAACTTTGAGCGGCACTCCTGGAGACCCCGTAGAATGGCTATCAGTTCTACTGATATGATGTCTAGCATTACACCTTTATCGCATCCTCCTCCTATCCATATACCTTCATGATCCCTAATGACAAACCCGGTGGCCATAGCCTTCTTTTTCTTCTTCACTACATCATCAACATTGACCTTCACTTATTCTTCATTGGAGGGTTGCCAACCACTTTCCTTTGTTTTCTAGTTTTCCTCTTTTCCTTTCCTTCTATCGAATGCCATCGTGCACATCATGACCTCCCATTTTATACTTTGAAACATGCTCACAACATTTACTCTTAGATCCTAGAATACTTCATTGCATTTGAATCCCCATAGCTTCAAAATATAAATGGCGACCCAAGTATTCCAATTGGTCCTTTCCTTCCTCTTCCTCAGATTCACCTTGAGCCATTTCTCCATTGTGCGTTCTTGAATCAGGCTTACTCCCGTAAAGTTTTGGATATGCCTCCAAACTTCCTGGACTTCAGCGCAGTAGATGAAAGAATGCAGTGTCGATTCTGTGACTGTGTGACATCTTGGACAAATCAAATCATTTATGAATCCACGCCTTGCCCGAGTTTCATTTGTCATGAGACTACCATGCATCGTAAGCCACAATGTCGTCTTGACCATTTGTGGGACACTTAGCTTCGATAGGGTCATCCACCGGCCTGGTGATTCCCTCGTGTGCTCTCTCTGCAAATGACTATAGGCCCATTTAACCGTGAATCGTCCCTCATTGTCCTTCAAATATATGATTTCATCTTCTCCTACTGTCGGTTCGGGTGGCGACATTTCCAATATATGATGTGTTGATTCCTCTTCGAACCACTGGTTGATGAATCCTTTGTCCCAACCTCCGCACATGTTGATCATGGAACTTACTGTTAGGCCTGACAGTTCTTCTGGTATTTGTACATGGTCTCTGAGTTTCGGCTGTGTGCCACCCATCCAGTTATCATCCCATACTGACGTGAGTTCTCCTAACAGAACTGTCTTACCCATATCAGGTAACAGCTTAGTCCTTAGTTTGATAATTACCCACCAAAGCTTTGATGCTCGAACTACTCCTTGGTTAGCTTTGTGGTGTACTTTTCCTTCATTACTATCTTCCATAGAGCGTTGCACTGTGACATATAGTCCCAACACGTCTTCTAGAGGAGCGCTTCATTCTACAGTTTTGTCGACTTGATTTCGAGTCCACCAGCTTCCTTACTAGCACAGACTTTGTCCCACGCAACTAGGTGGGTGCCCCCTTGCCTAGCTGCTCTTTTCCAGAGGAAGTTCCTGACCACCTCATCAATGTTGTCGCAGACCGCAATGGGAAGGGAGGTTGTTTGCATAGTATAGATAGGAATGGTATTTAGAACTGATTTAACCAGAGTTGCCCTGCCAGCAAACGACAGTGATTTATTGACCCACAATGATATCCTCGCTTCTATCTTGTTGATGATGTCAAGGTACATGGTTTTTGATGTGCGTTCAGGTATGATTGGTACCCCTAGGTGCTTCCCTAGATCCTCCGTTTGCCTTATGCCTGTAATCGTCGTGATCGCCCTTCTTACTTGAGTGGTTGTATTTTTTGAATAGTAGATGTTTGATTTATCTTTTGCTAAAATCTGACCAGACGCTTGCTCAAACCTCTTCAGAACCTTCATCATTGTCTTTGCTTGTCTCGATGTTGCCTACCAAAAAAGTATCAGATCGTCGGCAAAGTAGACATGCGATATGCCAGTATCGTTTCTTATAGCTTGAAGCGGGGTCCAATTTCTGGTTAACTCCTCGTCAGCAATGGCTTGTCTAAGTCTATCGAGGCACAACACAAATATGTAAGGGGACAGAGGGTCTCCTTGTCTCTCCCCTATTGTGGCCTTGAATGGTTCTAAACTTGATCCATTCCAAGCAACGGTAATTTCCCCTGCAGTGATGATGTTCATGATGATATTCCTCAGGTGTTGTGGTATATGTGTTCTCTTCAGAGTGTCAGAAATGAAATCCCAGTCCATCCTATTGTACGCCTTTGAAAGGTCCACCTTCATTTCCGTAGCAGTGCGGTTACCCAATCTAATCTTCATAGAGTGAACTAACTCCTGTACGAATATGATATTATCAGTGATTCATCTTCCCGGCACAAAGTTGCTTTGCACTGGTGCGATCCACTCCAATAAGAAAGGCTTGATTCTCTTAACAATAATTTTTGATAGAAGCTTCAGTCCTACATTGTTCAGAGCAATGGGTCTTAGGTTGTTGTAGCTCTCTGGCGTCTTCGTTTTGGGATCAGTATTAGGGTTGAATGCGCCATATCTTCCTCAATCAGGGAACCTACAAAATACTTATCAATCATTAGGGATACTGAATCACCTAATCGACTCCAGTTTCTTTGTAAAATTCCCGCATCCACTCCATCCGACCCCGACTCCTTGATGGGGTTCATCTTCATCAAAACTTCCCACGTTTCCTCCTTACTAGGTACCCGCCCCATATGTGATATGTACGTCTCCTCCAGCATTGGAAATCTTCCTACATACTCCACTGCGGTGTTATTACCCCTTCTTCTTCTTGTCTACATGAACAGGTCAGTGAAGTACTCACATACGACCTTCTTCATCTCGTCCTCTTCCACCCAGATGCCTTCATTGTTCTTTAGCTTAGTAATTAGGTTCCATTTCCTTTTAGCTTTAACCAAAGCCTGGTAATATTTGGTATTAGCATCTCCTTCCTTCATCCAATCACATCTCACCTTTTTTCTCCACTCCTCCGCCTCTGAGTTAATCAATTCGTTATATTCTAGTTGCATCTCACCCAGAATGTCATCATATTCCTCATTCAATGTGTTGTTGTCAGCCTCTTGCAGTTTCCCAATCTCAGTCAGTAGGTGATTCCTCCTAGCCATGGTCTTTCTTCTTTCGTCCATGTCCCATTGCACCGATCTCTTCATCAGAGTCTTAATTGCTTCATGGAAGGGCAGCGATGTGTTCCATTTCTGCTGTAAAAAATTGGGGACGAATTCTCTTTTATTCCACGTAATAATCGTCTTCGGTCTGAAACATTCAATCTGTGATCTCTCCCTCATTGTAACAAGCACAGGTGCCTGGTCAGAATTAACACGAGGGAGATTTGTAACCATTGTTGTAGGATATGTATCTAGCCATGAGTGATTAGCTACCGCCTGATCAAGTCTTTGCGTGAGCCATCCCCTTCTGAACATCATCTTGGGTCCCGATGTGCCCAAGTCTTCAAGCTCAACATTCCGAAGACCCTCCGTGAATTCTCTACAACTACTTAGAACAATAGGTTCCCCACCTACTTTCTCATCTGAGCTCAGCACTTCATTGAAGTCCCCTAACACCAACCATGGTAAGTCTGACATAGTTGCCATTATGTAGAGATGATCCCAAAGAAGGCATCTCCCCACTTGCTTGGTGTTTGTATAGACAAAGGTCGACCTTAGTTTCTTGTTCACTCGAGAGTATATGAATTGCCTGTGGCTCGCTAGAATCTCTACCTCCCCCAGTCTTCTTCTCCACAACACCCAAATGCCTCCTGAGAACCCCATGGCTTCAACCTGATAGGACAGATCAAATCCTAACGTCCTTACAATCTTGTCTACTTTATCTCCACTGGTTCTCATCTCTAGAATAGCGAGAACATCAATTTTGTGCAGATGCGATAAGTCTCTAATTGTGTTTTGGATATCTCTTCCATTGATGCCCTGTACATTCCAAGAAGCTATTATCACTAGGTGATCATATCTGATGAGCTCGGGTCTTCACTGCCCGGTATATTAACCTCCTGATCACTTGTTCTTCGGGTATTCTTTCTTGGGCCATTCTTTGTTAGATCTTTAGAGTTCAGGATGTTACAGTTCTGGAGATGTACCCCTATAGACATGCCGAACCTCATTGATTTGCTCGAGTTTCTTGTTAATTATTTCATCTTCTGAAATCCTCCCATCTTGAAGCTCATTCCTTCAAAACCTCCCCCCTCGTCATCCAGAATGACTATAGTGTCTTCTCCTTCGATTGTCACTGCTTGGTGGTTCTGTGATTTCTAGGCCTGGTTCGCAGTCCCCTCTTTTGTGTGTCACACTTTTGTATTTTTGTGACATTGCTCCTCCACATGGCGCTTCTTCTTGTTTGATGCCTTCCATTGACACCATTCAAAGCCTGGTTTTAGACCTGATGATTCTGCTGGTACCGCTCCTGCAACACAATCCACAGGTTCATCTAAGTTACTGAACTTGTTATGTGTTGGGATTCCTCCTCTCTTGCTCTATTTCTCATCCTTCCTCGGCCTCCTATCGAACACCTTCACGTGTAAATTCTCAGTGAACTTCCCCATGGGGCTCGACCTGATCTCCTCACCTTCCTTTAGTTTTCCCATCTTCTCCTGGGCTTCTATGGCCTTCTTCCTTTCCATACAGTCCTCCTCGCCATGACCGATTTTGCCGCAGAACATACAGATACTTTTCAAGTTTTTGTATTCCACTCTGTACGTCTGCCCTTGAACAGTGATCTCTGGTACTAATGGCTTGTTGGTATCCAGTTTCACTGCTATGCGTGCAAATTTTCCTCGCTTCTTCTGATCGGTGTTAGTGTCCCCTTTGATCGTAGTTCCAATCGCATCTCCTGCTTCTTCCAGAAATTGTGTTTGGTAAAGAAAGATTGGTAGCCTTGGTATACGTAACCAGACCACCATATATTTGGGGTTCACATCTGACGGGGAGAAGGATTGGTCCCAAGGTTGGATACTAAGATAGGATCCCATCACCGGCCACGGTCCTCCCGTTAACATCGTTAGATAATCATCCTCTCTTGTTAGCTACACAATGAAGTAATTGTCCTCCAAATCAATGAGTCTAAAAGCTCCTACAAGCCTCCACATAGCTCAGATTCTGTCTTGTAGGGTAAGGAACCCTATATTTTGCACGATTACCTTCACGACAACCGCGAACATCCATGGTTACATAAGTTCCTCGAATCCGTCTTTTACAATGTCGAACTTTGGTGTCCCTTCCACCACGCTCTTTGCAATGTCCTTCTTATCTAGTTTGACATTTGGATCGTCAAAGACCAAGAACAACAGCTGTTGTACCTCTTCTCCAATGCCCATGATGTCTTTATAGGATACTAGCTTCCGTGTTTCCTGCCCCGACATGGGAGGTCTAGTACTCACTTCAGCTTGTAACTCAGGAAAGTCCTCTTGTCTTGGCATCTAGGCCCCCCCTATTTCCTTGCCTGCGGTGATGTTCCTTCTCCTCCTTTCCTAGTTTCCTTTCTGTTCAAGTTAAGTGCTATTCTGAGTCGTTTTAAAATTTCCTGTTGCGATTGTCTTTTGTTTTCCTTCTCTACCGTATATAGCGGGTTGTTTGATAAGACAATCATGTTCAGTACTCCTCCTCCGCCCGTCGGTCCTTCATGTATCGTGCCTCTTTGCTCATCTGGTATCACGTTCGCCGCCTCGGACGCCGGTGTCCTGGAACTAGGTGGTGCCGCTACACCTTCTCCCTCATCTAGATCTTCCATGTCCACATATATTGTACCCTCTCTTGCAGTTGGCATTTCCGACGGTCTCGTCCCCCCGGAACTTCCTCTTCCTCCCCGGCCTCCGCGGCCTCCATGAGCGCCCCCTCGCATCAACCCTAGTAGAGCACTTGATATGGTGAAATCAATAATGAGTTTTATTGATCTTATGATTTCTTTATGGGGACATTCTCTACAAACCACAACATTCATACTTAATTGTGTACCCTCTAAATCAGTTCAAAAGACACCATATGATATATGGAATGGGAAATGACCAAAAAAGTATTTTATGAAGATTTGGGGATGTGAGCTTATGTGAGGAAAATGTTTCGTGAAAAGTGTGGCCCTATATCAGATGAATGTTATTTTGTTGGATATCCCAAGGAAACCAAGGGATATTACTTGTAACCTATCTAACAACAATGTGTTTCTTACCAAGGATGATGTATTCCTAGAAAAGGAATTTACTTCCAAAGGAATCAGTTAGAGGAAAAAGAACGTGAAGATTCAATATGAACAAGAAGATATTGAACATGTAGAGGTACAAAAGGAACAAGGAGACTCACAAACTATTGTGGAATCTCAAGCACTGATGTAACACAAGAGACTCAAAGATCTAGTAGGACACACCTTGAGCCTAAAATATTTGGTTATCTTATGACTCAAGAAGGCAGTGAGTTGGTCATAGATTATGAGCCAACATCCTACCTAGAAGCTACTAAGGGATTGGATTTTGAGAAATGGCCGGACTCCATGAGATTTTTGAGATGAACTCTGTGTAAACCAACAAGGTGTGGACCTTGGGGAATCCACCCAAAGGGTAAAACTAATAGGGTACAAGTGGATCTCTAATAACAAGACTGACATGGACGATAATGTACAAATCTATAAGGGCACATTGGTAGAAAAGGGTTTCAGACATGCTCAAGGTGTTGACTATGAAAAAATCTTTTCACCAGTTACCATGGTTAAAACCTTTAGGATCATGCTTGTCATTGTAACTTATTATGACTATGAGATTTGGCAGATGGATGTCAAAGTTGCTTTCCTTAATAGAAATCTTCTTCAGGATGTGTACATGACATAACCTGAAGGTTTTATAAATGCAAAAGATGTAAATAAAGTCTTTAAGACACCAATAGAAAAAAAATAAAGTCTTTAAGATACAAAGGACAACATATGGATTGAATAAAGAATTTCAGAGGGTGAATCTTTGATTTGATGAGGCAATCAAAGAGTTTGGCTTTAGAAAAATGAAGATGAACCTTGTGTACACAAGAAGGTTAGTGTGAGTTGAATGAATCATATTGTATGTTGATGATATACTTTTGATGGGGAATGAAATCTCTTCCCTAGAAATGGTAAACAACAGGGTGGGAAGTACCTTCTATATTAAGGATTAGGAGATCATCCTATATCTTAGGAATCAAGATCAAACGAGATAGATCTATAAGATTTATTGAACTAAGCTTAAGTAGATGCATTGAGAAAGAATTTAAGATGTTCAACATGTAAGACTCAAAGAGATGGAATTCTACAATGTTCCATTGAATTAGTCTCTCAAAAACCCAATGTAAATTCTGATACAAAATGATAACACATGAGTAAGATGCCATATGCATCTGCAATTGGATCTATCATGAATGCAATGTTATGTACTTGTCCTAATATCTTGCATACCTTGGGCATGACAAGTAGATATTAATATATCCTGGTGGAAGTCATTGGATTCTCATAAAGAACATCATTAAGTACTTGAGAAGAATTAAGTATTAGTTCCTTGTTTATGGTAGTGAGGAAGAGTGTCATAAAACTATTTATTACCCTAAGTCCACACTCCTAATGGCTACGTATCCAAATGTGAGTGGATTTGGGCATCCTTACCTAGAATGGCACATAGTTTCACACAAGTAGTTTACACTACTACAGAAACAACATTCAATATCTCTTTTCTGGGCGTCAGTTATTTAAACAAATCGATGCCTATAACATTCCACGTCGGCTATTTAGTAAGTCCGACGTCTATATTCGAAGACCATCCAGACACGGGTTCCGCTTTGTATTCAGCGTCGGCTAGGTAAAACAAACCGACGCCTAAAATCGCTCGCGAAATCCAATTTTCGAGTGAAAAAAAGTGTCACATACAACGTCGGTTTTTTAACTACTAACCGACGCCTATATAAGATGAAAATTTGCACGAAAAGTGTCACATATAGTGTCAGTTATCCTTTGATAACCGACGCTGATAATGGTTCCCGCCAAATAATTAAGGGCAAATATTGTCCAATTGGACGTCGGTTTTTATGATCAATCGACACTTAAGATGTTTAGGTGTTAGTTTTTTAGACAACCGATGCCTTTTACAAACTTAATAGACCCACGATCACCCGACTCTTCCCCTTTCTTCTATTTCATCGCGAGAATTCTCCTACTCTCACCGCCGCTACTGCTGGTCGCCTGACTCAACCCCCACCTACCCGCATTCAACCTTGCGCGCCGCTACCGCTCCCCTGCTCCTTCTACGCCACCGACGTCTCTGGCCCCTAGTCGCCGTGTCGGTCTCCGGTCCCTAGTCTCTGCTTCCCTATTGCCGCTATGCCTTCCTGCCCTGCAGCTGCTGGTTCAGGAGCTCGCCGGTATTCCTTGCTTGTCGCCTCCCACCACCTCCATTCTCCTTACCACCGACCTGCTCGATGCCGACCTGCTCGACCTCAGCTCGCCTCGACCTCACCTTGATCTGCTCGCTTGCCCAGGTACCTGCCGACCTACCCAGGCGGCACCCAGGCACACCTAGGAAGCCCAGACATTCACCTAGGGTCCCAAACCCAAGCACCCAGCCTAGTTAGGCCTCTGGGATGCCTGGGCGGATGCTTGGGCTGCGCCAAGGCACAATGTTGCTGGGTGTATTTTTTTATAAATTAAGTTATTTACTGATTTTTGTTTATTTATGTACTGATTTGTATTTATTTTTGTACTGTTTCAGGAATTAATTGATCATCTACTGCTACCCACCGCCTCCTTGCCCATCGCCTGCTCACCTGCCTGCTTGCCTGCCTACTCGCCTACCCTCCGTCTCGCCCTCTCCCCCTGCTGACGCCCGACTGGGCTCAATAAGTGGTAAACCCTATTTTATTACACTGCTTGATCTTTTATCACATAGACTTAATCAACATTGCTACTTGTATGATCCTAGTGATTAAAAGCACTCTTTCCTGGTCCCCTCAGTAGCTAATGTTCCCTTGAATTGATTGTTAATTGATCTTGCTTGCTTACTTTCCTTATAATGCCATCTTTTATGTGATATGACCCACTAGTCACCTTTAGAGTATTAAAATGATGCAACTTGTACACTTGTTAAATTTGAATCTATAAATCCTATGAAATGATATCACCCCACAAAATCAGTAGTCACTATTATGTCTTGTACACTCCAAAATCAATATCTAATACTCTTATGCTATTTTAACACCATGAGACCTTTTTTGCTCTTTCTAGTGGATTATTATGACCTATGATGACCTAACACGAAACCATGCTCTTAATGATATGATTTTGTTGGCCTAGAAACCCATCCAAGAATTACTCATTAGGAGTAAATCTTTATTGGTCCCCGGTTTGGGACTGTTCTTGAACACCTAATCTCACTTAGGATGTAAGTGTATAATGTGTATTGGGTTTTCAAGAAAATTTTGGCAGCGTTTCCTCATTTGTTCTCTAAGTACATATGTACTTGGAGAACAACGGGGAAATGCTGCCGAAATTTTCTTGAAAACCCAATACACATTATACACTTACTAGTGACATTAGGTGTTCAAGAATGGGATAGGTGGTACACATTTATTATATATAAGAATGACAACACATGTATTTGTTGGCCTAGAAACCTGTCAAAGATTTACTAATTAGGAGTAAATCTTGGATAGTCCACAGTTTGGGACTATTCTTGAACACCTAATCTCACTTAGGATGTAAGTGTATAATGTGTATTGGGTTTTCGAGAAAATTTCGGCAGCATTTACCCGTTTGTTCTCTAAGTACATATGTACTTAGAGAACAACGAGGAAATGCTGTCGAAATTTTCTCAAAAACCCAATACACATTATAAACTTACTAGTGAGATTAGGTGTTCAAGGATGGGATAGGTGGTACACATTTATTATATATAAGAATGACATCACATGTATTTGTTAAACGTAGACCCTAATCTTGCCCTAATATATACTTGCTTTCTCTTTGATCATAGAATGGATAGATCATGGATGTCCTTTCGCAATCACTGCACCCCATAGTTTATATCTGGTCTTGATCAGTTTATTAGATTTTCCGAGGAACATAGGAAAGAACCTGGAGATAGGTTCTACTGTCCATGTAGGCATTGCGGTAACAACTTGAAAGTCAACACTGGTGACGAAATCAAAAGTCATGTCATGTGCAACGGAATTGTACAAGGCTATACAGAATGGCACTGGCATGGAGACATTTCAAACTCGAAACCAGTGAATGTCGATAGCAGTTCTTGGGTGGAAGAAGAAATTGCCTCCGATGACATAGAAGTGAACGAACCAGTTCCAGTAGACATCGTTGATGCGATGTTGGATAGTTGTAGGGTAGAGCACACCGATCCACCTCCTATCTTTAGAAACATTGTGCTTGATGCTGAGATACCATTATACATAGGTTGTGCTAAGTTTACAAAGCTTAGCGTTGTGTTGAGATTGTATAAGTTGAAAGCTAACAATAGATGGAGCGACAAAAGCTTCACTTCATTGTTAACTTTGTTGAAAGAAATGCTTCCTGAAGGAAACGAGCTGCCAATCTCAACATACCGGGTAAAGAAATTGTTGTCCAATGGGAATGGAGGCCAAGAAGATACACGCATGCCCGAATGATTGTGTATTATTTCAAAAGGACTATGTGGATTTTAAAGATTGTCCAAAATGTGGTGTGTCACAGTATAATTGATGACTTCGGGGGAGTCTAAAACTGGTTCTCCTACCAAGGTGATGTGGTATCTACCTATAATATCACAGTTTCAACACTTGTTTGCAAATCCGAAAGATGCGAAGAATTTGAGGTGGCATGCAGATGTTAAGAAAATTAATGATGGGATCCTACGACATGCGTCTGATTCCCCACAGTGGAAGAAGATTGATCTATTGTACCCCAAATTTGGTGAAGAAGATACAAATCTAAGACTTGGGCTTTGTACAGATGGGATGAATCTGTACAGGACATTGAGCAGCCAACATAGCACTTGGCCAGTCAGGCTTGTTATATACAATCTTCCTCCCTGGTTGTGTATGAAAAATAAGTATGTAATGTTGTCGTTGTTGATATCGGGCCCTAAAAAACCTGGAAATGACATTGATGTTTATCTTGACCTCTAATTGATGACTTAAAGAAACTTTAGGATGAAGGTTTGATGACCTATGATGCTTCAGGAAGAGAGACATTTCGTTTGCATGCTATGTTATTTTGCACTATTAATGACTTTCCAGCGTACGAGAATTTGTATAGATATAGTGTCAAAGGAGCTAAAGCATGTCCTATATGTGAAGCAAACAGTGATTCAATAAGACTAAAACATGGCGGCAAGACTATATATCTTGGTCATCGAAGATGTCTTTCAAAACTCTATCTGTATTGTAGGAAGCGCAAAGCATTCAATGGATGGAATGATGAATGGAGTGCACCTAAACCTATACCAGGAGATGTTGTTTATGAAAGAGTAAAAGACATTGTCAATGAATTTGGTAAGAAATCACAATGTAGTATGGCCACACGGAGTGACAATTATTCATTCAAGAAGAAGTCAATATTTTTGGATCTTCCTTATTGGAGTGCTTTGACAGTCAGGCATTGTATCAATGTAATGGACATTGAGAAAAATGTCTATGATAGTGTCATTGGTACTCTTTTAAATATACCAGGTAAGACTAAAGATGGGATAAAATCCAGACTGGACCTACGTGAAATGGGAATAAGGTCAGAATTAACAAAATTACGTGAAATGGGTAATAAAAGAACATACTTACCTCCTGCTTGGTACAAGTTGTCTAGAAAGGAGAAGAAAGCTTTTTGGGTAATAGATGCAGAAGAGTACTATGATAAGTATGATGACTCCAGTCCATTCTCAGTTGGGTTGCCAACTCCACAAAATATTGAAGCTAATGATGACTTATATGTGCGCGGAGATCACAATGAAGGATTGTTAATTGATAAAAGATCACAATTTTAGAGGCATGCATGTTTATATTTTTTATTCAAGATAAATGTTTGCTTTTTTAATATCAATACCATTTTCAGATTTAATGTTTCATTATCTTCTAGTTAATATAAATGCTAAATGTTTTCCTTTTAAATGACATTTTCAGATGGCTGACCATGATGAGCATGATGTCCATGATGAGCATGAAGTCCATGATGAGCATGCTGTCCATGATGAGCATGGCGAGGATACCAATGTAAGTTCTAAAAACATATCCTGTATTTCTATAAAATTCATTATCTTCTACTTATGTCATATATCCCATATTTCTATATTGGGCTAATTCAGTGTGTTTATTTTTGTCAAATTTTAGGTTGATGATGCACATGTACCCACTGAAGCACTGGAGGAACTTGATGTGCATCACCAAACACTTAACAAGTAAAGGGGCATCACTCTTTTGAAGAAGTTAATAGCACTAAGTGGCAGTGGATCCAGATTGGCTGTGGAGTTTGATAATAGACGAAATGCAATTGGAGTGAACTGCAATAATTTTGTAAACTATCTTGGGGTTGTCACTCGAAGCCATTGTGGTGTTAAGTATGATAATTGGCATAAAGTTCCTCAGGAAAATAAAGACATGATATGAAAAGATTTATGTGTGATTTATTATTATTTGCAATTCTATTTTGTAGATTACAATTTCTATTATTTGCAATTCTATTTTTGGATACTGGTTAATAGCAATTCTATTTTATAGAATCTATTTGCATTGGATGAGAAGCTGCATCGTAAAAGCGTGATGCAACGTGCTAGAAAGATGCTAAGGAACTATAGGACAAATCTCAATAGAGAATACATAAATGATGGTGATAAGAAGAAGAAGTCAGCCCTTGAATAGTGGAACTTCTTGACAAAGAAGATTGGGACACGTTTGTTGCTTCAAGAAAATTTGAAGAATTCAAGGTATTAGGCGTCACTCCCAATTTAATTAATATATGTTGTATTCACCTATTCAAGATTAACATTTAGTTCTACTAACCAATCATTAATGTGCATACTAACTAGGCCCTCAGTGAGGCGTAAAAAGTAAGGCATGCACTGAATGTGCATGACCACACTATGGGTCCAAAGGGCTATGCAAGGGTTCGCCAAAGACTACAGGAGGAGTCTGCTACTACTCATGAGTCCTCTACTACATGTTCCACACCCATGCCTCTCCATGATTTCTAGATAGGTGGGAGGCAAAACAAGAAGGGTGAAATAAAGAAGTCCGTAACTACTGAGGCGGCTGCGAAAATGGTAAAATACAACTCTTAGAGCAATCATTTGAATATTGATTATTTGTGGTGTTAACTTACCAATTTCTATTGCTGGTGATTAGCGGGAGCTTCACGAGCAGAGGAAACAAGGCACGTTCATCCCTCATGGCACAAGGGATGAATTGGCAGTTGCTCTGGGTAACCCAGAGCATCCTAGACATGTTAGGGGTGCATGTGTTGGTGTGGGCATCAAAGCATTCTTTGGGCCATCCCAACGCAAACCCAGAGCAGGACTTTCACAAGAAGAGGTAACCTATTCTTTTTTTAGAATGTTAATGCAAAAGGGAATTCAATAATAAGAAGCTAATGTTTCTTTTATCCATTTATAGGAGAATACGAGAGTCGAGGATATAGTTTCTAAGAAGGTCAATGATATAGTTGCTGAGAAGGTCAAGGAAGAAATGGTGTGGTGGCAGACATGTCAGGCTTCCAATCAGTCTATGGCAACCCACTCTTCTCCTGATGCACAGACTAAGAGTAATCCTGTAGACCCACCGCCTAACACGTCTGCTGTAAGTATTGTTTATGACATTATAGCTAGACTTTTCAAGATGATATGTTTTCAAGATGATATGTATATATGTATAACATTCTTTTCGTAAATTTGTAGGCGTTGAAGCCATGCCACTTAAGAATGAAAGACTATATTGTTGCAGAGGCGTAGGCTTACCTGTCCCTTCCTGGGGCAACATTTCACGGGACTCCAATGCCATAGGGCTACGTTCATGTGAGCCTGATACATGTATCACCCAATTGGAGGAAAGCTACATTGTCATATGCCCACCCGGATATTGATACAATTGCTGAGGCAGAAGGCAGGGTGATATTGTGGCCGAAAGCAGATGTCGTCTACACTACAGAAATTGTAATATAAATTTACATTACTTTATATTGTTAATGTGTATATATGAGGTCAATTGATCTGAAATTATATATACAGGTTAAAAAGAAGACACCCAGAGCACCTAGGCCTCCACCTCCACTTCCTTCATTACCAAGTTGGGTTCCAACTGACCTAAAATACCCGTTAGGTCCTGCTTGTAGGGGAATGGCATGTTGGCTATGGGCACATAATATACATTGCCCTATAATTGTTTCTTTAGAAGTGAATTATGCAGGTCAATCATACGAAATCTCTTTATTTATACAAGATATTATTGAGCTGTTTATATATGATTGGTTGAACACATCAATGATAGAGACATGGATAAGGTGATATCTTGTTTATACATCCATATACCTTGTGTAAGATTTGGTGATCTAGTTTCTTATATATTCATGCATACGTAATACATGTTTTTTAGCTACTTAGTCGAAAATCAATGCAAACAATTTGCATTTGACCATGTGGGATTTTTGATTCCATCATTGATTAGCATGGTAGCTAAAGACCATGATAGTGTTCAACAATACTGTATAGATCCTTTTACAATTTTCGGTCAGCAAAAGAAGACGATAATAATAGCTCCATTCAATGTCAAGTAATTTTACTTTACTTATAATTTGGACTTAAGAAAATTACATTTTTATTGTGGATTTTGAGTTATTAATTTTTAACTTTTTTACCACTAGCGGTAGGCATTGGGAGTTACTAGTTATTCTCCCCGGGACATTCACTATTTATTATCTATATCCTGCGGGGAGTACATTGAATACTTAAATTGGACACGTAATGAGATTGCCATTATTCTGGTGAGAAATATTTCATTTTTTTATCCGTTAACATATGTTATTACATTACTATTTAATTATGCAATTTACTGTGTTACATTAACATGTAGGGGTTTAGATGCATTCCAAAAGGCTGGATGAAAGGTCCCAAGGAAAAAGAACCAGCCAATAATTTGGAAGAACGTAAAATTAAGTTCCCAACTCCAATGTATATATTATTTATGTGAACTATGCTTAGTTGTATTTTTTAATATTTTGTATGTTTCAATTTATAGTGTGCTACACAAGACAACGACTGGGCATGCGCATACTATGTGATGCGATTTATGCAGATGATTATCCAATATGCCGCATTGGGCATCGATACCATACATGAGGTATTATATATAGTCTCATTAGTTAGTATGAAATTTATCAATCTTATTTTTATATTATTACTTTTATATATACATCATTCTCTTTGCAAGTGTTTAAAACTGACCACACTATAGGTAAACACTTAAAATATGTACATGCTCCATATACGATGGAAGTATTAAATGAAGCAAGAGAAGAATGGGCAAGATCCATTCAAGCAGTGGTGATTGTAAGATATAATTGGGATGCTGATAGCGATGTTGAATGATATTTTGTAAATGAATATTTCTGAATGTTTATATATGTCTGAATGTTTCTACATGTATTTGAATGTTTCTACATGTGTGAATGTGAGAATTGAATTGATGTCTGAATGTAACTACTTGTGTGAAAAGTATATTTGTTGATTTTGTAGGTTTGTGGCCTATTTGTAGGCTGAAATCAATGGATGTCGTAAACCTGTAGTTCAAAAAAGTAAACTACAAGTTCTCATCCTACTGACCAGCCACAACAGGCCTGCAAACTGATAAGAAAAAAAAACATAAGCGTCGGTTATTTATAGAACACCGGCATCAAAGGCTTACAACGTCGGTTATTGGATAAAAACCACTGCCTAATATGACAAACAACTCGACCGTGCAGGAAAGCACGGCCGTGGCAGAAAAAGCGTCGGTTATTAGTACAAAACTGACACCTATAGTAGCATGGCTGTGGCATCTGGGAATATGGCATCAATTTTTTGGTAGCAAACCGATGCAGATAGTGCCCTAGATGGCACCCTTTTTTTGGCACGAAGCCTTGTGGCGTCGGCTTACTATAAATAACCGATGCCTATCGTTGCCCCGCTGGCGTGTTTTCGGTGGAGCGAAGCCTTTTGGCGTCGGTTATAAAACTGACGTCGAAGAGTTTGACCTTTAGCGGTGCCCACATAGGCGTCACTTTAGAACCGTCGCTAAAAGGGCATAAACAATCGACGCCAAAGGCCTGTTCTGTAGTAGTGTTATATGAAAAAGCTAATAGAAAAACTGAATAGATTACAAGATATTAAACATGGAGAAAAGAGATATGTACCCATTTCAATATCATGATAACCCATTGGTGTTTCATGTCATAGATTAGATCCTTGAGTGTAGCAAATCTTCATTTGGAAACTAAAAATTTGATAAACAAAACATATTACTACTAAAGCATTAAGTGTGTTATGAAAATGCAGTAAACAATTTAAGAATATATATAGATGGTGCTTGGCTAGATCAAGTACTAAGAAATAACAAGAAACAAGGTGAGGAAACTTAATGACATTATCTTATATAAAGCATGTTTTAGGTTTATTTATTCATTATATTAAAATTGATGTATTTACATTATGTTCAAGGTTTGTCAACTTATTATAACCAAACATGAGAGTACTAACCATAGGAACAATAGCTCAACCGAGTATGTGAGTATCCAAGTGTTCATATGAGTATACATACAAACAAGCCAATATCATATTAGGGTAAAGAGAAAAATGTACCTTGTGTGTAGACTACAAGTTATAAACCTTGGGTGAGATTCCTAGGGAAGGCCCAAGAGAACATGGACATTTATTTATGGAGTGTTTTGGACACTTGAGATTGGATGCAGTGGCTTGCTTCCCTTGTCTTCCTGCGCTCAGTGACACCAGGGATGTGTGGCATCCATTGATTGCTCATGTTCGGGCGATTAAAGCTTTGGGTTGTTGAGAGCTGTGGTTGGCAGTTTGGGCTCGACTCCCACTACTCCACGCTCACCGGACCCAATCTCCCATATCCCCTAGATGCATGGTTGGCATCCTCACATTATTTGTGGGTGTCGGTGGTCTTCTTCCATCCTTCGCCTCCCTAGAAGAGAGCCAGGCGATCTGAGCCCTCAGCTCACAATCTGAGGGCTACCAACTCATCTTACTTCTAGCGACGTGAAGCCAGTCCCTACCCATAGCCTCCCTCACCGGAGCCGAGGTGAGGGTGTCCTTAGACCTTGCACAACTGTGGCCAAGTGTCAGCCAGGCATGAGGGATCCCAACGAAGTCAGTCATAGGTCCCCATTAGGATAGAAGGGATATAGGCGATAATACGAAAAAGATATAACCATTGTGGCGCCCATGGTTAGGGATTCAGAAGAAGAGGTGAAAGAGGCTTCTAGGGCTCATGGAATCCAAATAAAAGAGCAGGAAAAATCTAGGGAAGAAGCTTTATAGACGTGTTGGTGGTTAGGGAGCTCCAAAGGGATGGGAAAGAGGGAGTTGGTGAAGCTTGATGCCATTACTGCCGCTAAGGAATGAAGCTAGGATATGGCATCTTGGATGTCAGATAGGAGCTTGAATTTTTAGAATCATGATCAAATGATTGAAATTAATAGCTAGGGAAATCAAGGCATGTTATTGGTTAAACAACAAAGGTCAGATAGCTGATGTCTAGCAGGGGGTGGGTACTGGGCCGCCCCTTCACGACACCCATATTTGGCCCGGCAAGGCCAGTCCAAAGACAAAACAAAAGAATAAATGGTTAGAAACTAGGGTTTAAAGGTATAGTCATCATTTAGACATATCTTCCTCATTCGATCTCTAACATGGACAAAACCACATACGTTGGAAACGTGAGAAAGAGTTCTACGCCCTGAGATCAATAATTTTTCTTACAAATATATGATAAAAATTCATGGTAAAAGTGATTAGGTGTGACATGAATATAGGCTTCACTTTTATCAACTTGAGCATCACCTAGGTGATACATGCATACTAGGTGGATCACATATACAACAAAACACATTTATATATGTGAAAGTTGAAGTATAAGTGAAAGTGAGGTCAAAATTATAAGCAATATTCAAAGTGTGAAAATCCATGTTATCAAATCCTTCGCACCTTAATGAGAATTTCGTCCCAAAAATTAAATCAATTCATAAATAGGGATTCGAATTTCCTATTCGACATCAAAATCATTATAATATTCTTGTAATATAAAATTACCACTTAAAATATCATTCTCATTCCAAAATCGAGCAATCGAGCATCATAATAAACACATAGTCACATTGATCATCAAATCGGGTGTATCATCACATGAGTCATGTATCAAATAGATCATCATGAATATCAACAAATTAGGGGGAGATCATATTCAAAGTCAATAAAATAGAGATCTTAAATCAAGAGTAAGGTAGGGATCTCATTTCTGACATTTTAGGGATCTTGCTATTTCATTTGCCTAGGTGGTGTTATATATCCATGATTGAGATTTTGTATTGCAATAATTCAAGAGAAACATCATATTTCAATATTATGATTCCATGTTCAAATTTGATGAAAGGTCCCACCCTAGTCCATAAGAGGTCTAAACCATATATCATAAGTCGAGTGAGTTGACATGATCATCATTTCAAATTGAGATTTGGGAAGAGTCATATATTGAGGGTGATCTTAATGTCCAAATTGGATGATTATAGGAGTCAATCAACATCAAGATCATTAGTCATGAGTTAAGAATTTGTTATTTTGTGTCAAGAGTCGATTTGAGACATCAAAGTCATTGACTAAACATTTTGAGGGTAGGGTTTAGGTTCTTATTTTAGTCCATAGGGGTTACTTTGGGCTCTACCCTTCCTATGGTTTTATTTAGATATCATCCTCATTTTTCTTGAGGATTATCTAACAATATTCAAGCACATTATTTTCTATGAAATTCTTTAACCCGAATTTTCTAAATCTCTTACGGTTCATAGCATTTGCATTATGTCCCAACATTGTGCTCATGGAAACTTTTTTTCCTGGGCATGGTCTTTTGGGTGGCCTTCCCTCTTGGGTTTGGTCTTCATGGTGACCTTCCCTCTTCGGCATGACCACTTGGCGATGATCCCTCCTAGTCTTAGTCTTCATGTTGGCCTTCCATCTTGAGCTTGACCTCTTGTCGACCTTCCCTCCTGGGCTTGGTATTCATGTTGGCTTTCCCTCCTGGGCTTTTCCTCTTGGTGATCTTCCCTCCCAGGCTTGGTCTTCATGTTGGCCTTCCCTCCTGGGCTTGGCCTATTGGTTACCTTCCTTCCTGGGCTGGGTCACCTACTGTCAGCCACTTCCTCAGTGACTTTTCCTTATGTCTGACAAAGATGGCATACTTGGGTTTAAAGAATTATACTCAATATCTATTCTTACATGCTTTGTATACTTAACCCTTCAAACATTAGGAAAAATTCGTGGTTACCTCAATTGTTAAATTGATTGGTTAACTCACCCTTCTAGGGGTGATCATTCATCCATATATATCAATCGACCAACAATTGGGCAACAATTTGAGCATTATTCAACATTTTATGGCATCAATATCAAGTTCATTTTCATGGTATTCAAGGCTGTTGAATGATCTAGGCCTATGTCTTTCTAGGAACTTAAACACTAACTTTGGTCAACAACATCACATTCGAAGATTATCATCAAATCTTGATTAAGATTGAGTATTAATATTAGCATATATTTAACCTATTAGAGACTTAGGTCAAGAAATTAGAATAGTTTGAAAGGGGCTACCTTCCTAATCTCTAAACAAGTCAATGAGATGGACAAAAAATTGAGGGAGTCATAATAGAGAGGTGGCCTAGGTTAGGGAAGTCATAAGTCAACTACCAGTCTAATATTGTCCACTAGTTCATACTAACCATGAGTCATCAAGCTTATCCAAATAGGACAAGTATCATCTACCAAATCGTATTTCAAAATATTATTAGTCCATCAATGTCATAATTGGGCAAACATACTTCAATATTTTGTAAGATCAAGTTCATAATTTGACTCCCTTCCTTTCAAGATCAAGGTATGGGTAGATTTTGGTAATAAAGAACTCAAATTGAGAACTCAAGAGTTTATACATTATTTGACAACTTCTAGGTCTGTCATATTATTCAAATTGACTTTACAAATAGTAGTGGTATCCAATAGGTAATTTTCCTCTTGTAACAAGTCTTCACATAATGATCAAGGGTTCTAAAGACATGGTCATTTCATGGCATGATCGTTGCACATATCAAATAGGGTAAAAAGTATGCAACTTATATTCAATTTGCTATCATTGAGTTTGCATAACTCTACACATGTGTACATTACTTCCAAGAGCACTTTCATTACATCAAATAGGTTTTCAAATTTAAGACCAAATCAGGGCATTATCACCACAATCAACTTTCATAATTTCAAGTGATTTTTAGTTTTCCCAAGAATAAGCTACCCATAATCAAGAAATCATGTGATTAATATTCATGACAGACGGGTTACATGAGAATATGAGAAGGATAACTAATCATCATCTACTTGTGTGTCTTAGGTGGTCCTTTATGAACATGAGAGAGGAGAGAAGACACTCTAAAATTTAAGGAACTGATTTTATCCCTCCTTGAGTTCTTAAGATGTCTTACGCCTTAGACATATATAGAGACCTATGTGTATGGATATGATACAATTTGTCATGGTACTATTTATTACCCTTAGTCCAAACTCCTAATGGCTACATAGCCAAAGGGAAGTGAACTTGGTTGTTCATCCCTAGAATTGCACATAGTTTCATACAAGCAACATATATGAAAAAGGAAATAACACAACTAAAGATATTACAAGATATTAAACATGAAGAAAGAGATATGTACCCATTTCTATATCAAGATAACCCATTGGTGTTTCATTTCATAGTGTAGTGCCTTGACTGTAGCAAATCTTCATTTGGAAACTGAAAATTTGATATAAAAAATATATTAATGCTAAATCATTAATTACACTATGAAAAGGCATGTAAACAGAGTAGGAATATATATAGACGGTGCTTGGATAGATCAAGTACTAAGCAAGAAAAATAAAAAAGTCAAGGAAACATAACAACATTCTCTTATATAATGCATGTTTTTTTTTTCTTTATCCATTATATTAAAATAGATGTCTTTACATTATGTTCAAGGTTTGTCAACATATTATAACCAAACATGAGAGTACTTACCATAGGAATAATAGCTCACCAAGTAAGTAAGAAAACAAGTGTTCATACAATCATACATACAAGAAAGACAATATCATAGTAGGGTCATGAGAAAAACATACCTTGTGTATAGATTAAGAGTTATAAACCTTGAGTGAGATTCCTAGGGAAGGCCCAAGCCAACATGGAAATTTATTTCTTTATTTTTTTTTACCCTTGAGATCAGATCTAGTGGTCTACCTCCCTTATCTTCCCTCACTCAGTGACACTAGGGACATGTGGTGTCTATTGATTGCTCGAGTCTAGGCAGTTCATGCTATGGGCTGTTGTGAGCTTTAGCTAGCAGTTTGGGATCAACTCCCACTGCTCCACGCTCATTGTCCCCAGTCTCCCATTTCCCAGGGATGCCAGAGTGGCATCCACATGTGATCCATCGGATTTTGTGGTCTATTTCCATCCTTCTCCATCGTGGGAAGAGAGTTAGGCGATCTGAGCCCTCGACTCACAATCAGAGGGCTACAACTCATCTTAATACTAGCAACGTGAAGCCAGTCTCTTCCCAACTCCGCCCTTGCCAAAGATAGGGAGAGGGTGTCTCTGACCTTTGCATGACTATGGCCAGGTGCCAATCAAGCCTGAGGAAGCCCCATGTAGTCTTCCATACATCCTGATTAAGGTA
The DNA here is from genome assembly GCA_963693085.1 of Alisma plantago-aquatica. Classification (NCBI taxonomy): domain Eukaryota; kingdom Viridiplantae; phylum Streptophyta; class Magnoliopsida; order Alismatales; family Alismataceae; genus Alisma; species Alisma plantago-aquatica. The sequence goes on along the minus strand of OY856411.1, from coordinate 129,456,011 downwards.
GAGGGGCGTATAGACGACAAAACCAAAAATCTATAACCATGGTGGCACCCATGGTTAGGGTTTTGGAATCAGAGGTGAAAGATAGTTCTAGGGTTCTTGGAATCCAAAGAAAAGAGGAGTAAAAATCTTGGAGAAAGATTTATATACGGGTTGGTAGCTAGGGCACATCAGATGGGTGGGAAAGAGGTAATTAGTGAAGCTTGAGTCCATCGCTGTCGACCATGGTATGAAGCTAGGATATGGTGTCTCGGCGGTGGAATAGGAGCTTTAATCTAGAGAAGCATGATCAAATGATTGAAATTCATAGCTAGGGAAATCAATTCATGCTATCAGTTGAAGAAAAAAGGTTGGACAGTTGGTGCATAGCAGGGGGCAGGTACTATGCTACTAGGTCGTGGCGCCTATATTTGGGCCCAACAGGGACACTCCAAAGATAAAACAAAGGAATAAATAACTAGAAACTAGGGTTTAAAGTTATGGTCATCAGTTAGACATATCTTGCTCATGTGAGGTTCAAATTGGATGAAAAAACATCTGTTGGAAATGTTAAAAAGAGTTCTACAAGATGATAATAAGAATATGATACACATTATTACAAATATATGATCAAAATGCATGGTAGAAGTGATTAGGTGTGACATGAATATATGATTGATTTTTATCAACTTGGGCATCACCAATGTGAAACATGCATACTAGGTAGATCAAATATGCACCAAAACACGTTTATATACATGAAATTTGAAGTATAGGATAAAAGATGGTCAATATTATAAGTCATATTCAATGTGTGAAAATCCATGTTATCACATCCTCCACACCTTAATGGGAATTTTGTCTCCAAAATTAAATCAATTCATAAATTGAGATTGGGATTTCCTATTTGACATCAAAATCATGATAATGTTTTTACAAGATATCATCACCACTTAAAATATCATTCTCATACCAAAATCAAGTAATTGAGGATCATAATCAGCACATAGTCACATAGATCATCAAATCAGATGTATCATCACATGTATAAGATAGATCACAATGTATATCTTCAAATTTGGGGGAGAGCACATTTCAAGTCAATCTAATAGAGCTCTAAAATCAAGAGTAAGGTATTGATGTCATTCCTAACATTTTAGGGTTCTATCTACGTCATTGGCCTAGGTGGGGTTATACATTCATGATTGAGATTTGATATTGCAACAATTCAAGACACACATCATATTTCAATATTATGATTCCATGTTGAAATTTGATGGAAGGTCCCACCCTAGTCCATAAGAATTCTGAATTTTAAATAATAAGTCGAGTGAGTTGACATGATCATCATTTTAAATTATGATTTGGGAAGAGTCATATATTGGGGATGATCTCAAGGTCGAAATAGGATGATTGTAGGAGTCAATAAACATCAAAATCATTATTCATGAGTCAATAATTTGTTATTTAGTATCAAGAGTCATGTTCGGACATCAAAGTCATAGATTAAACATTTTGAGGGTTTTGGTTCTTATTTTAGACCATTGGGTTGACTTAGGGCTCTACCCTTCCTAAGGTATTATTAAGATTTCATTCTCATTTTCCTTGAGTTTCTTTAACAACATTCAAGCACATTATTTTCTATGCAATTCTTTAATATGAATTTCCTACATTTCATAGAGTGCACATCATTTGATTTATGTCAAAACATTGGGCTCATGGTAACTTTCTCTCCTAGGCTTGGTCTTCTCAGTGGTCTTCCCTCTTGTGCTTTGTCTTCATGGTGACCTTCCATCCTAGGCTTGACCTCTTGGCTATGATCCCTCTTGGGCTTGGCCTTCATGTTGGACTTCCTTTCTGGACTTGTCTTCTTGCTGACTTTCCCTCCTAGGCTTGGTCTTCATGTTGGCCTTCCCTCGTAGGCTTGGCCTCTTGGTCACCTTCCCTCTGGGGCTTGGTCTTTAGGTTTTCCTTCTCTCCTGGGCTTGGCCTCTTGGTCACCTTCCCTCCTGGTCTTTCTCACCTACATTCAACCACTTCCTCTATAACTTTTCCTTATGCCCCACAAAGACGACATACTTAGGTTTACAAAATTATACTCAATGTATGTTCTTACATGCTTTGCATACTTAAGCATCCAAACATTAGGCGGCATTTGTGGTTACCTCAATTATTAAACTGATTGGTTAACTCACCCTTGTAGGGGTAATCAATCATCCAAATACATCAATCGAGCAACAATTGAGAAAAATCTGGAGCATTATTCAACATTTTATTTCATCAATATCGAGTTCATTTTCATGGTATTCAAAGTTGATAAATGATCTGGGCCTAGGTCTTTCTAGGAACTTAACTACTAACTATGGTGAGCAACATCATATTCCAAGATCATCATCAAATTGTGATTAAGATTGAGTATCAATATTGGCATGGATTTGACCTATTAGAGACTTAGGTCAAGAAATTAGAATAGTGTGAAAGTGGTTACCTTCCTAATCTATAAATAAATCAATGAGATGGAAAGAAAATTATGTAGTCATAATAGACAGGTGACCTAGGTTAGGATAGTCATAAGTCAACTACCACCCTAATATAGTACACTAGTTCATACTAACCATAAATCATAAAGCTTATCCAAATAGGATGAGTATCGTCTACCAAATTGTATTTCACAAGATCATGAGTCCAACATCAACTAATGTCATAATAGGGAAAACATATATGAATATTTTGTAAGATCAAGTTCATAATTTGACTCCCTTCCTTTCAAGATCAAAGTACATGTAGATTTTCATAATCAAGAAGTCAAATTGAGAACTCAAGAGTTTAATCATGATCGGGCGACTTTGATATCTATGTGTATCATATTATTCAAGTTGAATTTACAAATAGGAGTTGTACTCAATAGGGAATTTTCCACTTGTAACAAGTCTTCACATCACGATTTAGGGTTCCAAAGGCATGGTCATTTCATGGCATGATAATTGCACAAATCAAATCAGGGAAAATGTTTGCTACTTATATCGGATTTGGTATCATTGAGTTTTCATAACTCTACACATGAGTACATTACTTATGAGAGTACTTTCATACAAAAAATAGGGTTTTCAAATTCCAGGCCCATGCATAAACTTCCCATAATCGAAAAATCATGTGATTAGTTGTCATGAGAGACAAGTCACATGAAAAGATGAGAAGGCTTACCAATAATCATCCACATGGGTGGCTTAGGTGGTTCTTAATGAACATGATAGAGGAAAGAAGACACCTAAACTTGAAGGAAAGGATTTTAGTCCTCTCTAGGCTCTTAAGATGTGTTATGCCACTACCACAAAAATGCCCATCAGTGGCCTTTTAGAAATGCCACTAAAAAAAATAAACACCACTAAACAAGTTTAGTGGCATTTGTTGACACTTAAAAAAATGCCTCTAGTACCAATGCCACTACAAAGATAGTGGCATAAGTTGTAAATGCCACTAAATGTTTGCCTTTAGTGGCTTGCAAAAAATGCCAAATAAAGGCCACTAAAACATCATTTGGCATTTATAAAAAAGCCACTATCCATCAATTGACTTTTATACAAATGCCACTAATTTGTATTATGTTTCTGTATGAAACGATTCTTTTTTAGTGTAATGGCGTATAAAAAAAGCCACTAATGACATACTAGTTCTGCATTAGTACATTTTCATGGTTTTAGTCATTAAATTTTTAATTCATTATCAAGTTTTCGAATTGAATGTCATTGCAGCCAAACTGAGTTTTCCAAAAGTATGAATTCTTTATTTATAATCAAATGACAATTACATGGGGAGAACATTTTACCTTGCCCCTTAGATGGAATACAACACCAATGATATACTTTCATACAACATTTTTCTATTCAATACAATAACTTCTACATCATTGGATCCGTCTCTTCCCTTATATGACTATCTACTTTTTGACATGCCGACTTCAGATCTCCTTTAGGTAATAGCTTTTATGTGTAGGTAGAATCCCTGATGCACCTCCCAGAACCATTGGATAATAGGTGATGCATTGTTGTAGCTGGAGTATTCTATATTCTGAAGTAATCAGTAACCATGATAGAATTGAAATTGAAGTTTTTGGATAGACTTTCAATTAATGGCATCTTCTGAAAATTCTTGCAGATGAAAACCTATAAAGTAAAGATATTTATCAAAAGAAGCAATAGAAATATGCATAAAGAGTTTTAGCACATGAGATTGAAATTACCATATACACTTAATTTAGAAGAATTCAATCTGGCACAAGAAGGCCATGGACTCTGACTTTCAATAGGTATCCATCCACGACTTCTAGTTCCTCCTAAGTAGGTGTGAAGAGGAAGATAATATGGGGACTCAACATCTTGGCTCTTACCACAGATTTCGGGTCCAGATTTCCTACAAGCATTTGTAGATCAAATATATGCTATGGAGTCAAAGTTCAAAACTTACAATAGCTATTGATGGCTTGTCTGACTGCACAGGGCTCCCATGGGATACATCCATTCCTAGTAAAATAGTTGGCACTTGGGAGATCTTTGGCATGGATGGAGGATGCTCTGCTAACATCACAAAGTTTATGCCTCCAAGCTTCAGGAAATGAAAAAGTTGAGCAAAATATTTGGATTAGCTGGTAGGGAAGAGTATATGGTGAGCGGCATACCTTAGCAATAATCTTTAGGAGAACATTAGTCAAGTATTGGTCGTTGACCTTAGTTAGTGCAATACATTGGGTGGGTATCCCAAATTCAGCAAAGTTCCTCCTCTTCCATTGGCCTGAAGGATAAGAAATGAACAGGGGAAATAAACACACATGAATATCTTCAACTAGAAGGTGATCATATCAAGCAAAGGAGATTTAAAAAAAAAGGCTGACCATAAACATCAGAATTTTTCCACTGAGAAAGAATACAGAGGAGAAATTCAGGCACTCCAGGTAACTTATTCTTCATCATCTCAATCATTTCATCTACCCTCACATTGGGTGGAGCTCTTCTCATGGAAGGACTTTCTTCGAAGACATCAAATGGATGCTCTATATTCTGTAAGAACAACCAATGAGAAGTGAAAACCATTAGTTAGTTGAACAAAAAGGAAAGGAACATGCACAAACAAAATACATAAAAAGATTTCTTACAACATCCTTATTATAAAAGGAACAACAAACTATAGATGTTAAAACTGGATGGGGCATCACCTTATTGTTAAAATTCCACCTCCCATTACGTGGGAAAAAATCTTCACCGTTGCCAACTTTTAGCTGGGGGATACAAAAGATAGAACACATATGAATTACAGATACTCAGTGTCCTTTAGGTGAAGCAAGAAGGATAAAAAAAAGAACATAGCATACCTTTGGGGTCGGAAGAACACGTCCATTGACTTTGGTGAACTAACTCTGGCTCGCAATTTCACATGATCTCATTATAGGATCATTACCATAGTTATTGGCTTTTAGGGCCTGCATCACAACCACATGTTACAGAAAGGGTATTATTTTAAATGGAGGGGTATAGGAAAAAAGATAAATATACAAATGTTGTTTTAACAATTAAGGGAACAAGGAGGAACCCACATTACTAAGAACACCCATTCTTTCTTGAGGCTTCTTCCTAGACTTCTCAACTAGAGCAGTGCTCTGAAATGTTGACAATGACTTAGTGTACCTCTGCAGAGAAATTAGGACCCATAGATACAAAAGGAAAAACACCAAGTTATGTTAGTTACTGGCCAAAAACAAACAAATAATTTATTAACTAAACTGGCAGAACAAAACACCCAGATATATTATAGTTAGTACCAAAACAAAACATTCAAAAACAACACAGTGAGAAAATGGAACAACACTCGTAGCAGTAACGCACCTCAATAGGCACATAAGTGGATCGCTTGGGTAGAGGGTCTGAATACTTGAGCTCGATCTGATGAAGTTTTCTGAAATAATCAGAGACAGTCATGATCTCTGGCTCCCTAGTTTCTCCCTTCTTAGGCCTCCTCTCAAACCTACAGTAGAAAAGACATGAAAATATTCATTGATTTGAAGCAAGGAGAAAGGCTCTACTACAGGAGAGGGGCGGAGAGGCCATGCTATAGTTGTGGTACAAACACAAAGAAAAGAAAGAAGACCAATGTAGTGTGGATAGATAAAATACAAAAGCCAAATTAAAAAGAAAGTGGAGTGTACGTTTGGCGATTGCACGAGAGCTCACTAATCCCCATGACCTTGTAATCAATGTCGGTGGGCCTTGCTTTAATTCTGAGTATGAAGTTTGTTATCGATAACACACTATGTACCAACCATGTGCCAGGCCTGAGTCATATCTACATCTAAATGGTAAACCAAAACAATACTTCCTTACCAAACAACTATTTAAAAATCCAACAAACATGCTTACCAGTAAAGCTTTCTGGGTGTAGCTTCCATGACAACATCATCCTCACTAGTCACCTTTTTACCGATTGGTACATAACCACAAAGCAGCACTCAAAACTCACCAGAATCAGATTCTACTACAAGTTTACCATCCTCTGAAAATCATGAAAGTTTGTTTGAGTAAAAATAGCGAGCTATCAGATTAAGCTTATTGGTTGAATATTCTTACTAACAATAGCCACATCACAAGTCCCTTCATGGTATTGATCCTTTGAATGTTGGATAACCTCTAAGGCTTTGGCTCTCTCTTGAATATTAGAATTTGCGCCATTGAATTGGTAGATCTTCTTCTTTGTGTCTAGTATGAATACATCATCATGATTTAGTGAGGAACGAGGAAAAGGAACCTGGATACATCCCAAAAGAATACCAATGGAAAACATAAACCAAGGTTCATGTTTCAAAATTTTCTTCCTCTGGCTGCTTGAACCCAGAAGCAACACCACCCTCCAAAGTGATAATGCAAGGTTTGAAGTAAGATAGGAATTTATCAGACTCAAAACCCTACAGTTCCCTGTGTTGGACCACACGACCTCCAAGTGCAGCATCAAGCTCAATAGTTTTAATTGTTGTAGTACCAGATTCGTCCTACATATAAATTAAATTAGAAAAAAAGGAAAGTGATGCAGTCTCCACCGATAATTATCAGTCAGGCATACCTGACTGGTATCTTTTCCAGTCCAAAAATGAATATCATACAAGTAAGGTCCTCCTTTTCCAGCAGATATCTACATTCAATATACAAATTCAGCTGCCATAGTACCAAAAATGCAATAATCATTTGCAGATTTATGTTAAGTGGGAAAAGAAAAAAATAAAGATTGTAACAACCTTGAAAACCAGGTAGGAAATAATATAATAACAGTCTTGTAGCATAGGAAAAGGAAGATAATTCTAATTATTACATCAGTGATTGAAAAACTTGCAACTTGAAAGAAGGTAAAAGCAATTTTATGCCTTTAGAACCAAAATTGGAATTTCCTATCATCTTATAACTGAAGGTGAGGATGTGTAAAAGAATGAAAATTTAGTCTGCAGTCTATATTATAATTAATGGAGACTGTCATTAAGATCAACATCAATTCTGGTCCTCCCCAATTACAAGTCAAGAATAACCATGTAGAGGAAAAGTGTAGAAAGAAAAGCAGTAAGCTTGCCTAGGAAAACTAGCTTTCCACAACTGATAAGAAATCTTTTGTTGCTACATTCTCCCTTTTCACAACACATACCAGGTATCTCTTTATCCTGACACATGGTTACCGGGTATCTCCTTTTTTAGAAACACACGGGTATGAGCAATTGATATATAGAAGATAACAGTTTTGTTCTGGACATCCACCAGGAAAGTCACCTCAGACTCAGAGTATGGTATTTCTGTAGGAGGAAGTCTACTCACTAGGTTAAGTGAAAAATAGACCTTCTTGCCTAGGTGTAGCATAGAATTACACTAAAAATGTATGGTCCACACTACCTATGAGATTTTGAGTTAAATCACAAATTATCCCTACACCCATGTTTCCACAGAAGAAAGGTGAATTTTTTGTTGCCCTTTTTGGGCTAAACAAGGACCTAGGGTTTGCTACAATAACCTAAGAAATTTTTTTTTACTATGGGCTTTGCAAGTCTCGCAATGATAACTAATTGTTATGCTGATAACAATATTTTGTCTAGCAATGACATATATGCCATTCATGCCTTATAATCATATCTGGAGAAGAAGTTGCAACTATATTTTTTCCATTGTTCTTTTCCAACATCTGAAATGGATACTAGTGTGTATTCAACCTTCTTGCCCTATTTTTATGAGCAATAATCAAAAGGCAGGCCAAAATAGCCCTATAAGAGAAGTTGCATGCCACATGTTATGCAAAGTCGTAGAAGATACATAATGTCTCAAGATAAACCACAACATAAATGATCAATGAATGACTAACATGGAGTGACTCTTCATTGATAGCATTGTTGGTATGTATGCCCTGAGAGCCAATCATGGGATGATTGGTGGGATACATTAAGATTGATTTGATAAGCATCAAAGGCAAACTTCCAATTCTTTCTGGTTCAGTCATATGAGATAATGATAGAACAAATTGAATGTCTATAGAATGACAGTACTCAATGACATATGCTTTCAGGTTGAGGACCTGAATGATGAGATCATACATATTCTAAGAGTTTGTACATTCTTTTTATGTCCCTAGTCGGATGTCATTGTGGAAGGAAGATAGACAACAATGACACACAAGACTAGATTATGGTGTTGGTTGATGACATAATCAAAATAGTCATGATATGGAGATATCAAACCAAACACATACGTACTTGTTAGAGAACAAGCGTACCGGATAGACCCACCATGAGTTTGACACATGGAACCATGACATGGTAGTCACAGTCAGTTCTCACAATGATGGTGGTGAGTGTGATTCTTTGACCTAAAATCACTACACTCAACACATGTCGTTGGGTACACTTTGACATCATCAAACGCAGTCCTGAAACATGGGTTGTTATAAAGGTGATGATTGGGTGGCTTTGACACATGGGGCTTTTGAGGGGTGAGTGATAGATATGGGATTGGTCCCTCCTGAAGGAGTTTGATATCCATGGCCACTTGATGAGTAGGATTGAGAAAGGCGTGCACGCATGTGTGAATCAGTATGTCATATTGATGTCATACATATCTCCTCCAATGTACTCTGAGATCAAGAAAGTGAATGAACGTTGACATGATGACTGTTCCATGCCTCGAGTTCAATCGGGATATTAGTGATAAAGGAATTGTCGCCGAGCAAACCTCGGGACAAGGTATGCCCCTACAAACCATCCTTACTACTATATAGACGTTGACGTGATTCCCTCGTTTTGGGTTATGGGGAGAGAAAATTTTTTGTTTCTTTTTCCTTCTCTGTCTCCCCTAAAACCCAGCAGTGGTATCAGAGCCACATCAACTGCTCTATACTTTAGGATTATCGATATGATCGATTTTGGTTTGTCGCCTTTATTTATTGCATACAATGCGAATAAAATTGTCTTTTTGCATGTCCAATCCTAAATCCACAAATCCCAATATACATATATGATAAGTAATATGAGTGCACTCGATACACGTCACCCTTAAACAAGTTTTGTGGTGTATGTATAGTGTGGTTATGGCCAATAAACCCTATGTATGTGTGTGCTTGGTTGTATGTGGTTGCTTGCATCTCGGTCTGCGTGCTGATTCCCTATCTCCTATTCCTGATGTAACTCGAGAAAACTTGAGATTTATTTCCTACCTTTGCTTCCCGTGAATGTATCGCGGGGTTTCCCAATTCAAATGTAAATAGGATAGATCTTTTATCTCCTATTATGTAAAAGACTGACGGACAACATGATGACAACGGAAACGATCGGTTCAAGGAGTGAACCGATCAGTTGGCAATCTAGACAATCGGTTCGAGGAGAGAGACGATCGGGTGGAGGCCATGAGGAGATACATGACGACTAGGTGAACCGATCGGTTGGAGGAGCCAACTGATTGGCTGGTGGCACCCAGACAACCGACCAAGACGAGCAGGTCATTCATGTGATGAGTTGATCAACTCGGACGGCTATAGCACTTCATCATGGATAGGTTGCGTCTGATGTAGACCTAGATGACCGTGATTCCTCTTGGCTCGAGGAATCACATTACGATGTCCATGATCATCGCTTTTATCATTTCACATGTTTTCTGTGGGATATAGCATGTATATGATACATACTATGTACTATGGTGATTGGATATGTATATGTACCTATAAAACCAAATCCCTCATTAAATATTAATGTTTTAGATGCCTTCCAAATGCGACACACGTGAAAAGCTTGATCGACCAAGTGTGGGCACGCCCTAGCATGGTACACCGTCTATCTCGTGGAAGCATGAAGGATGGATATGTGGGTCTGCCCTAGCAGGGTTCATATTCATCGTGTTGGCTTTGGGTCGAACTTAACAAGGTGACCTAGATAGGATCTAGCACCTTGAGGCATGGAGGTGATCATGGCAAGGAGTTGCACATGACATCTTTCAAGATTTGCATATGATACAATTGGTAAAAGTTGCCTACCTGGAAGATCTAAGTTGTGGGTGACAGCCCTAGTTGGTCCATGATTCAGAGGATTTTAGGATCTTGACCCACTAGAAGATTGTACGCTGCAATCTTCTGAATTGATGGTGAGGGCTATCAATTTGAACAAAATAGTGGGAGCGATAACTAATTAAAGTCCTAATTTTATCGTCACTTTTTCAAATCAATCAAATAAGTCAAAATTGAGTTTTGGACAAAAATTGCATATATTTCCTTTTGTAGAATAAATGACAACAAACAACAATCACTTCTCGTTCCGATCAGTCCTTGAAAAGGACAAGCTGAATGGGACTAACTTCCACGATTGGTTTAGGACATTGAGAATTGTTCTCACTCAAGAGCGAAAGCTCTATGTCCTGGATACTCCAATTCCAGAGGAACTTGCTCCTACTGCACCAAAGGCAGAAAGGGATTCTTATATGAAGCATTCTGATGATGTCATTGATGTAAAGTGCTTGATGTTGTGCTCCATGAACCACGAGTTGCAGAGACAATATGAGAACATGGGTGTCATTGAGATGATTCAGCATCTCAAGAACATGTATGAAGATCAAGCACGACAAGAGATATACAATGTCTCCAGGGCACTGTTCAAGTGCATCATGATAGAAGGAGATCCAATTGGTCCTCACACGCTCAAGATGATTGGGTATGTGTAGAACCTGAAGAGACTGGGATTTCCCCTGAGCCAAGAGTTGGCTATTGATGTGATACTACAATCGTTTCTAGAATCCTATAGTCAGTTTGTGATGAACTACAACATGAACAACTTTGACAAGCCATTGACAGAGTTGTTGGGCATGTTGAGGACAGTCGAGGCACAGATGAAGAAGGCCAAGACTAAGTCTGTGATGGTGATCAGCAGCAAGAAAGGCAAGTCCAAGGGCAAGGGCAGGGGCAAGGCTAAGAAAGGTTCTGAAGCTAGCCAGTAGCCCAAGTCGTCTTGAACTGTCACAGCCAAGGGAGGCATGACCAAGAGAGGCAATTTCCACCATTGTCAAAAGCCAGGACATTGGAAAAGGAAGTGTCCACTCTATCTAGAAGAACTAAAGAAGAAGGAGGAGACATACGTCTCCACCTGAAGGAGTCATGAAATTAACTTGTAACATTTTTGAGGTATATGATACCAAGATATAAAATGTAAAACACTCAATAAATAGGGCAAGTGTTGCCGCCATAGATAGGAGTAATTTAGTTTATTTTCAGCCTTGAAGGCATGTAATAGAGTTATGAACTGCTATTTCATATTTGCCAAATGAATAGAAACACTTTAATTTTTTTTCATATTGTATGACAATGATGGCAATTAATAAAGTTGATGTTACAATTTCCAAAGATATGATCTTTATGACAATGCCTTGCTTATCTTGTGATACTTGGTATGCATAAGATAAAATGATATCTAAAAGTTGTTGATAACTCAAACAATTAAATTAGCATAAATCATGAGAAATTCATTTCTAGTTTCCATATGATGGATAAATCTAGACTCTTTTGGTTAGAGAACCAGTAAGAGACATGAAAATCTTAGACATGATTAATCAATCTTCACTAGTGGTGGTGGGAGATTGATTATCCTATTAGGTATAATACATGTGATGTATTTACATACCTATTGGACTTAATGATAATACTTCAAATGGTTTATCTTGAAGTGTTCAAGAATATCATAGATGAAGTACGGATTTGGTAAAGTGTTAATTCTTGATGAGATCAATGAATGAAATACTTAGACCAAATGTTTGAGATCCTTATCAGCGATTATGATAGTGTATCATAGTGAACTCATGATTAAGGCATGGTGATGTCTAAATAAAAAGGAGTCACACTCTAAGGAGTTAGAGGATGATTTTCATATAACTAATTTCTACTTAAATAAAGAATACCCTACACTAATAAAGGACATTAAGAATCACAAAGAGTTGTGAGTTCTTATATCCTTGACAGATACACCTCAATTATATATATAATGAGTTGATCATGTGATTAGTGAACTATCTAGATGAATATGTGGAACCGGATTTTGATTTATGGTTTATGACCATTACATACTAAATGACTTCCATGTGAGCCATAAGGTATGACCTTGATGGTAGCACCCATTGGGATGAAATCCATAAGTGCGAATGAGTCTTATGTGTTAAGACACATGGATAACATTTGGAGAAGGATGATGCTTGTTGATTGAAACTTAATGACTAGAAGATTTGGCATACAGATACTAAAACCACATTCCTATGAGGAATAAGACAAGGATGTGTATGTGACACAACCTATAAGGTTTATGAATCCATTAATGCAAATGAAGTCTATAAGTTACAATGGACTAATCAATGTGATTGATTGAGTACAAGCAACTCAGAGCTGGATCTTCACTTTGATGATATAGTCAAAGGGTTTGATTGATATGTCAAAGATAAAGAGAGATATGTGATTTAGTGGGAGCGTATTCACATTCCACATGTTGATGTGAAATGGAAATGTTCTAGAATGGAAATCCAAAGTGGAAATTATCTTTAAGGAAGATAGAGACATTTCCTATGTGATAGGAATAGAGATCTATAGTGATAGTTCTCGAAAATCTCTTCACTAAAGGGTTCAGTATATATAGATTTAGTGGGAGAAAACTTATCCATGTTACATGGAGTTAGTATCCCAAGGCCAAGTGTCTAATTCTTACGAAGAATGGGAACACTAAGAATTGATATGGATCTATCATGTATGTAATCATCCCATCATCTTGCATGCATGGACATGGCAAGAACAAAACATATTTATAATCTTGTATGTAGGACATGACAATATGATATGCTCATCCTGATAACTTGTATGTGGGACATGACAAATGGATGTCTGTCAAGTTCCAGTAAGGGTTAATGGAATACCATGAGAACTTGATAAGTACTTGAGAAGTGCTAGTTCTATGGAAATCAGAAAGGGTTCTCTATAAAGAGTTACACTGATGTGAACTTCCGCAAAGGACAAAAAATTAATAACAAAATATATATGGGATATATAAAAGTGAATGTTTGTTGATAAATGGAAACATTCCAATAAAGCCATTTTAAAAGGAAATGTCGAGTATCCGTGTGTTAGAGAACAATAGTGGATACTATATGGATCTAGAAGTTCATAGAGATGAACTTATAGTTATTCCGGTCATTGATGACAAGTTTGGAGTGCTTGGTCATGCAATGTGGGTAAAGGTTAGCAAAGGAATACTAGATTGCATATTACAGAAACTCCATCTCATACTGTGATGTACAACGAAGAGATGAGAAACATGCAGCTAATACTGACTTTGGCAAGGTGTTGCCATAACTCACTATGTTAGTACTAGAGTACAGTAACATGTGGGACATGTATAAAGATCACTAAGAATATGATTCAAAGGTGATTGGCTCATAGTGCAAGTGGGAGTCTGTTGGTATGTATGCCTTGAGACCCAATCATGGGATGATCGGTGGGATACATTAAGATTGATTTGATAAGCATCAAAGGAAAACTTCCAATTCATTCTAGTTCAGTCATATCAGATAATGATAGAACAGATTGAATGTCTAGAGAATGACAATACTCAATGACGTATGCTTTCAGGTTGAGGACTTGAACAATGGGATCATACAGATGGTAAGAGTTTGTACATTCTTGTTATGTCCCTAGTCGGATGTCATTGTGGAAGGTAGATAGACAACAATGACACACAAGACTAGATTGTGGTGTTGGTTGATGACAGAATCTCTTTAGTCATGATATGGAGATATCAAACCAAACACATAGGTACTTGTTAGAGAACAAGCATACCGGACAGACCCACCGTGAGTTTGACACAGGGAACCATGACATGGTAGTCACTGTTAGTTCTCATAGTGATGGTGGTGAGTGTGATTCTTTGACCTGAAATCACTACACTCAACACATGTCGTTGGGTACACTTTGACATCATCAAACGCAGTCCTGAAACATGGGTTGTTATAAAGGTGATGATTGGGTGGCTTTGACCCATGGGGCTTTTGAGGGGTGAGTGATAGATATGGGATTTGTGAACCCTGAAAGAGTATGATATCCATGGCCACTTGATGAGTAGGATTGAGAAAGGTGTGCACGCATGTGTGAATCATTATGTGATATTGATGTCATACATATCTCCTCCAATCTACTCTGAGATCAAGAAAGTGAATGAACATTGACATGATGATTGTTCCAAGCCTCGAGTTCATTCCAAATATCAGTGACAAATGAATTATACATTCCCTATAACACCATTCAAGAATTGTAGGATTGAAAGTTGTTCTCCAACTTTCCCTTTCACTTGGGTAGAATTGATGTGTGACTAGGCATTGCTCTTTTCTTGTGAAGTCATAAGTGTTATGGACTTTCACTACCAACGTGAAATGGACCTGCAGGGTCACACACATAGGATTTAACCTGGAAGAGGAGTTTATCCACAAATGATGTTTATATTGATTACTAAAGGAGTTTAGTAGTTCAATTAAACACTCAATCAATTGATAGCTCAATATCATAGTGTTCAAGGTGTTGGACTGATTGATTAGAGTATCATATTGATTGAAACTGTGATTGAATGATTTGTACAAGTATGTTGCCCCTACCGATCGGCTCATGACATGAACCGATCGGGTCAAGTTGTGAGTCGATCAGCTAATGTGTCATGAAACAATCAGTTCAATTGTTGAAATGGTTGGTTCATGGACCAACCGAGATCATTTGGGAATTCAGAAGACTATTTTGCAAAAACAATTTGTTTCACTTGTACAAATTCGATTTGGACAAGGATTAATATTTGATTAATCAGAGACAAATTCAAAAGTCAACTTGAGTTGGATCAGGACCACGAACCGATTGGCTCAGAAGTGAACCGATCATCTCAGGTGCCCCATACCGATCAGTTCAGGTGGTGAACCGATCGGCTCACCTCCCCAACCGACTGTATAATGCTTGAAACGATCAGTTCAGGTGGCGTAGATTGGTTGTTTTGTGGAAATTCTTGAACCCTTCTACTCCTGCTTTAATCCCGTATTGCCCGGGGTAGAGAAACTTGTCCCATGACCCTCCTATATACAGGGGTAGTGGGGGCTTCTCAGAAAAACAACTGAGACCACCAGTTGCTCTAGAAAGTTTTCATTCTCTATGGTTGTGGTAACCGAGAGAGCCCGTGCAAGTGCTACCCGATAAGGGAGGCACAACAAGGGAAATACA
Source organism: Alisma plantago-aquatica (assembly GCA_963693085.1). Taxonomy (NCBI): domain Eukaryota; kingdom Viridiplantae; phylum Streptophyta; class Magnoliopsida; order Alismatales; family Alismataceae; genus Alisma; species Alisma plantago-aquatica. The sequence continues at coordinate 129,440,258 of OY856411.1, read as the reverse complement.
ATTGTAGAAAGGCAGCTGGTTGCAAGAGAGTGTATCGATGACTAGTACGCCAACAGGAGGGTGCGACTCCTTCCGATTCCTTGTGTGACAAAGAGATCGGAGTTCTAGGTGGTCCATGTGGACTACTTCAGAGGTGGGAGACTTCTACTGCTCGGAGGATAGTTGTCAATCTCGACAGTCCCGGTGAGACCAGGAGCTACACAGACACCGTCCAAGACTAGAGGTGAAGACCATGCAAGCTGCGAGGTAACATCGTCGAGCAAGCCTCGGGACAAGGTATGCCCCTACAAACCAACCATCCTACTGTATAAATGTTGACGCAATTCCTTCATTTTGGGTTATGGGGAGAGAAATTTTTTTGTTTCTGTTGCCTTCTCTATCTTCCCTAAAACCCAACAAGCATAATATAGGATCAAGACAAACTATCATTATGATATGTAGGCTTCATTTTTTGGGAAGAAAAAAATTATATTTGTGCTAAGCTTTCAACTCTTGTATTCCAAGGCCTTCTCATCTTAATAATATAAAGGTGAGCACCACTTGAGTGTACTATCAAATTAAGCATAGCTTTAACATCATACCATATCACATCCTTCTTGTGAATATGATCCAAACATGTGCCAAACCTTTCTTCACCACAGATAGACAATTTTCCACCATCCATCAAGTTCCCAATGAATCTCCAACTTCTTGGATCCTAATAAACCAAGGAGAGAAACAATAAGACCTGAGGAACACATTTCTGATGTTTCACCTTTACTCAAGCGGAATATAAAGGAACAAGGTGGAAAAAAACCTCAAAGAAGGGAAGGTTATGCTTTTCTACCACACTATCAAGTGTTGCACTTGCAGGAATGTACCCTGACCAATCCCTATTAGTACACGAGCATAAGGGTAAGAAGAGAAAGTTGCATAGAGAATAGATAGAATCTAGAGAATAGAAAATAGAAAAAAGAACTCCATAACCCAGCCATCTATGAGATAACTTCAAGCACTGGACAATAGAAAAACCCAAACATATTACATTCTCCATCCAAACATGACAGCTAGGGGACTGAGCTAGTTTTATGTTTTTTCTTATTATTAGTTTTAGGCTGAGGGCACATCTTCATACCAAGAATGATACAATTTATCAATATATAATTCTAGCAATAGTGAGACTGACACCTGATGTTCAAAATCAGAGCTAAATCATGATATTATAGGACTATCTCACTGAATGGCATGTAAAATTGAGAGTCACCAGTAGGATGCGTCACTCGTCACAATCTAGTGTCTTCCAATATTACATGTTTCTTCCATTTCATGCCATGAATGACAGTCATATTCACCATATAACTAATTATTAACTTAAAATAGAATTAGAATAGATACAGTCTTACTACTATGAGAAATAATACATCTAGATATTCAAGTGATATATGTAAATGTGAGGCTAAATTCAATAACACTTACATATCTTAGAAGGTTAGTTGCACTCTCTGAACTATGATTGGGAACTTCCTACAATCAAAAGTGTTAAACTTCTAGTAAAAATAGGCACAAGTATTTAGACACACATAATGAACCTAAGTACCTAACTACATCATTTAGAATAGAGATCAAGGGGTAATTAGTGGATTACCATGGTATGAAGATATTCATGTCCATTCTAGTGTGGAAGCATCCACTCCAATGCCATGATAACCAGAGCCAATCTGTTGGGCTGTGATGATGTGGGGGCACACCCAATAAACCAATATATGAAGGTTAGGATAGAGAAGAGATAGCCAGGAAATTAGCCATGAATATAAGAAAGAATTGCACATGTGAGGTACATGTTGCTCAGAATCAGACACAACTTATCACTCTCTGTTTACCGTTAATAGGCAGTGTGGGGGTAATTCCTCTATTCTTTATTTACTAATCAACGCACCTACAAACACATTTATGTCCTTTATTATTTGGATTTAAACAAAGGGGAGCAAGGAAATATCTAAAGGCCATACAACTTGTCGTGTGGTATTTCAGGAGCAATAGTTTTTAATGTTGAAGCAATGTCCCTGTGGTTAAGTGCATGCAATATTGTGTTGGGAGGACATAAAAAAGTGTATGTATATATTGATTTCATCTCATTTAATATTCATGTGCATGTTCCTTTCTTAAATCATCAACCCCTAACTATTAGACCCTCAAAAAATGCTTCAATAGTCTAGTTCTTGCCATTACTGGTGCTTTCTACAACTGTCATTGCATGTACCCACGACCACGTTACAACTTGAGTCAACTAATACCTACATTGGTGGAGATGGTGGCTTAATAGTTGAGGCAGTAACTAGAGTGTTGGAACACATGTAGGCAAAAGAGATGGTTCTTTTTGTGAATTATCAAAGTTGGGGACAAACTCAACTTGAAAGAAATTGTCAATACTAGCATAATAAAAGAGTTTTCATCTTGATAGTTAGAAAATGGAATATAGGGATTTTGATGCACCACTTTGAGGATATCCAACTACCATATACTATCCCAACCTTCTTCTTATTCAATCCAAAAACCTGCATACTAGCACCATTACCACCAAATGATTTGAACTAGATAAACCTCACCTCAAACTTTTCACTATCATCCATGACTTCCACCTTATCTACAAATCTCCCTTTGATGATTGATGACCTAAAGTGCACTTAGTTGTCATGTTAGAAGTTAGTCATCATCTGTACATATATCTGATTCAAAGAGTTCATTAACAAGAGAGTCAAAAATAGTAAATCAGAACCCATGGTTATGAAATGTAGCTTGATATTCAATAAGTTCATAGGTCTACCTATACCTATGTGTATCATGATGCCATACACAGAAACTATAACAGTAATACAACATGTAAGAAAAATGAAACTTCAATGAGAATATAACAGTAAATGTATATTCCCATAACATTTTGATTTCAATATTCTTTGGGATAGTAGATACAAATAAATGGTTAAATAAGGGCATATCGAACCAAGAGCAGTAATGTCCAAGAATTCCTGATGTTAAGTACATTGCAGTCCTAGAATAAAATGTAATTAGCAAAGATGGTTCAACAACAAACAAGTTAACCATACATCAAATGTTAAGTTCTATCGATGACTATCTCTTGCTTATCTAAATGCAGAAAATCAATTATAGTGTGGGACTAAAAACCCCATAGGATAGAGTGTAAGATTGAACAAGAATTCCCCATAGCTCATGAACTAGACCATCTAGCTTATGAAGACTGTTGTTAGCATAGAATGCCCTACAAGTATCACACTGAATCATGTAATAGAGAAATAACACAATTTCACTTCAGATACTGGTTTTGAGAACCTAACTCAGAAGCTCAAACATTGCTCATTTGACATGTCATTAGGCTAGTAGAGCCCATCGTGCCTTCACCCTTGTACTGCCTTTATCCCAGGTGAGATCTCACATGTTTGCCTGCACTACTTCTACCTTGTGTAGTTACAACCCAACAACTAAGAGAGACTAGGCCAAGAGGATGGCTGGGGAGAGGTATGTACTCCCTCGGAACAAAAAAAACCAACAGATCACCTCCAACTTGAAGTTGCAAGCTTAAAAACATTTCTAACATGGTTTAAAATCTGCAAGGGAAAACACACCCAAAGAAGAGGGATCTCTATATTCAGATCTTCAAAGTACAAATTAAGGGAAACATTCATCAATGAACCCTCTGGCACGGTTACCAGAACTTTGATGAATTTTCGACCATCAACAAGTAAGATACCATTACCTTTACTATATAAGACACACAATCTTACCTTGATAACTGGAGGATGATCAGTCCAGTTGGGGTTCTCTCTCCACAGGTGCATTTGTTTCTTTAGATTTGCATCTAATGATTCTGTTGATATTTCCTCATGTGCAACCAAATCAAGATCCCCAACGTTGATGATGCTTCCTTTTTTCTCTGGTAGAATGCAAGTGAATATTATCAAGGCTTTAGAGCATTACAGTAAAAAATATATGAAAAGATAATATAAGGCATAAGAAACTATGACTTCTTTGTTTCTAAACAATTTGAATAGCGCATCCGGTATCATGGGGCTTGACAACTTCACCAGCTTTTCTGACTTGTTTAATCCCTCAATCAATTTTGATCACATGTAACCAAGAGAGCAGAGCATTTAATAGGTGATATATTTCAAGCAGATTCAAACTGGTTATAATATCTATTATAAGGGTAAATAAAGATGATCGATTATATCAACAACATCCCTACCATCACCCCCGTCCCACACTTATACAATGTAGTATAATTCTTGACCCTACCATCGCCCCCATCCCACACATACACACACATGCACATGCCAAAAAGGGTTTTGAAAATACAATGTGACACCGAATAGTGAAGCACATGGAAATTGTAACATTTAATGTACCTGGTCACTGATATATTGTCTTGGAATCACTATGACAACAATACGGAGGTCATTAAAAAAATTGCTTTCATCCTTTTACTCAGGACAACTGGGAATCTATCTTCCAAATTACTCTGAGGAAATTTTTTCCAGAGCGTGGGTGTTTGTAGGAGAAAACTTGATGAGGGGTAGATGCCAACATGCTACAGACAAGTTATGCACTAGACACAAAGATGAAATCCCAAAGACCTAAAGTTTGAAGACATCATCAGGATTACCAAAAACTTGAGTCACAAGTTGCTGAAGATGGATGGGTAATGTATCAAGGATGGTTCCATTTTCCTTGTATGCAAGCACATGCTTGAAGGAAACTCTATGATCTCCTACATTAGGAAGAATGTTCTTATGCATTTCACTGAGATACACAGAATCACATTCCTCTTGGAATTGAATGACAATAACGAAAGAATGTTGGAACTGTGACTGATTTTGAATGAGCAGAGAAGACAACTCTGCTTTACTTAGTTAGACATGATTTACCAAAGTCGAGTGCCTACTTATAATTAAGAAAATAGACCAATGGACTATTATATGTAAATTACAGTTTTCACAGTTAAAAGACATCTAACAACGTCAAAAAATGGACATGGTTAGGTAATCCGAAAAACAACCCATCTATATGTACTTTATCAAAGACCTCTAAAAACAACAACACTAGACTTGAATTCCCACCTTTCAAGTGCAATGACCACTCAGTTGTAGTAACTTTTGTGTGACCATATTTTCACTTATTAAAGAAGTATTAGAGGAGAAGGTCTTTGTATGTTACTAAACCAACGCAATGAAAAAATGGATTATTCTAGATATGTTTCTAGTCGTATCATAAACAATAAACCTTCATGTTATATCAAATTCAGTTCAACAATCCATTAACTTGAATCATCTATCATAATCTAAAATCAAGTCACATCAATAGGGTTTGGGTTATACTAGCCAGGTTGGGATTACCGACTCATGGTTTAGATCATAGAAATGGAAGGAAATATATTTTCTTCTTCACCTTGGTATCTTATTGATAGAAAACATAAGGCTAGCAGTACTATACTCATTTATATATAAGGAATAAGTACAATGAGAAAGAAATGAATGTGGAACTAACTTCAAGGAATTAATGAACTAACCTCAAGCATACATGCCAATTTCATTAGAAACAAGTTGATAGTGAGGACTTCAACCCTTTTCTAAATGAAAACCATTGTCAACCATTTCATGTTCAGCTTGAGCTTCATAGTGATCAAGATTTAGAGTTTCCAAGTGATGAAATCACCTAGATTGGTGTTCTTAGAAACCCATCACCACTGCTAACATGTATCCACAAGGGATCCTACAACCAAAAGAGCAGCCAAGACCACTTTAAGGAATCAGGGTTGGCAAAAAACAATATAACTAGGTGTGTATAGATACATCTGTAAAGAAATTGTGTTGCATCTTTTCAACTGAGATTTACTAGGAAGAAGCTCTAGGAAGAATAATTGATTGTCTGTTTCGGTTAGACAAGAAAACGTAAAGAATAGAACCCCGTGCAAAAAGTAAACAATAGAAAAATTCATCACATTATTATGACCATATTTTTGTCATGAAAATAAGCTCACAGGAACAAAAAATCATGGTATATGATGTGTTGTTGTCAGATAAAAGGGACAATTACCCTTTTACTGTAGTAGTTTTTACATTCAAAAAGAATTATTCAGTCCACATCACCCACCCACATTAGTTGTAAATTTTGAATATCCAAACCATAAATCCATTTACTAGTTGAGTAATTACAAAATGGAAAGAAATGGATCAAATAATTGTAACTCATTTGCAAAAAAAAATTTCAACCGTACCCACACTATAGAATGAAGCATATAGATTCCCACTAAATTGAGTTTCATTTATAAAATTTACCCATATTTTGTGACAATGATATATTTGTTTCCTACTAGAAAAAAAGGTGGACCAATGATATCCCCCAAGCCCCAAGTGTCCATTTATCATTGATGTTTTGCTCCATTCGGTTTCTGAGCCTCTATAGTTACTAAAAAGAAATTGATTATGAAGTTGTCCTGCAACATATAATCAAGATTTGAATAGAAAAACAAGTTATGCCATAAGAAGGATCTCATGATCTAAAATGAAGTAATCTAGCTTTGAAACCCACATATGGGAGCATGTACAAAATCAATTATTGCTAATGGATGACTATACACAAAACAAGAAAATTTAGTATCTCAGTTATGAAAGCCCCAGAAGATTTTAGCTGAATAGATGGAAGATTGGACACAACAAGTTAGTTTCGTAACACACATAATAAACTGATTCAGTAGCATGCAAGCAACTTGATCTATAAGATCTACAAATTAGTTACTTTAGTCATTAGATTTGATTTTCTAATGAATAAACAAACCATATCTTTGGTAAGAAAAGGTGATTATATGGATTTGATTTTAGTTTGAGAGGGAAACATTTTGAAGGAAATGCATCTTTGGGCGCAACCCCCTTCTCCCTAACTCTTTGCAATCAATTTGTATTTTACCCATAACTTGCTCTTGATTCAATACTTTTTACCTCATAAATATAAAATTCTTTGTCAATCAGAAGTCTACTCTCACCTTCCAGTTCAAGAATAAAAAATAGCAGAGAATCAACTGCAAATGCAAAAATTGGGCCTTAATGAAGTAGCCACCCAAACTGAGCCTTAATGAAGTTGCAAATGCAAAAGTAAATGTCATATAACTGCAATCTCCAGGTCTTGCCGCCGAAAAAGAATAGGGAAAAATAAGCAGAACCACTGGGAGGAAAAGAAATAAGAAAATAGATCGCTAATGAATAAACTCGCTCATGGTCAAACTGTTGGTCTTACGCCGACTAGTGTGAGGGTCGTGTCAGTGCGTGATCATCATATTTGTTCTCTTTTCACCCTTGTTTGGGACGATCAGCCTGCCACGATGGCATCCTTCCTGGCCTCTACTCATCCCTTAAGGATGCCCAGTCGAATTTGAGCCAGAACGCTAGAATCAACTCTCAATTGGGATCCAATTTAATTGTGAGATGGATCAACAAGCTGAAAGTTGGGTTCCATTTCATTTGGGGAGAGTGTCACTGATGATGACGACGGCAAGTAGAAACTCAGTTAGGTCGGAACAGAGGAGTTCAACAGTCAAAACTCACTGGCTCGCGTCATCTCCTCCTCATCCGCACGCAAGATCGTGCCGCTGAGATTGCGCCATTAATATCACGTCGGGGGGGGGGGGGTCGTAGGGGAGAGGGATCGTTGGGGAGAATTGCAGGCGGGGGAGTGGGGAAATAGCACGAAGCCTAATTGTAGGCAAACAGGCTGCCCACTATCAAATTGGCCAATTGAAATATCAAATTGGCATTTTCTAATTACCACAAACCACATATATAAATGCCTTTAAAATTTACTATTTTTGAGAAAGTAAATAGTAGGGGGATTAAAGGCATTTTATATAAAAATGCCTATAAATTAAATAAATAGTGGCATTTTTTTATAAAAGCCACTAGAACAAATGCCACTGATGGGCATTTTTCCTATAGTGTGCCATAGACATATATAGAGGCCTAAGTGTATGGCTCTTATACCATTTGACACGGAAGTGTTTATTACCCTAACTCCACACTCCTAATGGCTACATAACCAAAGGAGAGTGAACTTGGGCATCCATGCCTACAATGGCACATAGATTCATCCAAGCAATATATATGAAAAGGGCAATAACAAAACTAAAGAGATAACAAGATATTAAACATGAAGAGAAGAGATATGTAGCTATTTGTATATCTAGATAATCCATTGGTGTTTCATTTCATAGAGTAGAGACTTCAATGCAGCGAATCTTCATTTGGCAACTAAAAATTTGATAAACAAGACACATTGATTCTAAAGCATTGTGTACATTATGAAAAGGCATTTAAACAATTTAAGAATATATATAGACGGTGTCAATCTAGATCAAGTATTGAGATAAAAAAAAGAAACAATGTGAGGAAACTTAACAACATTCTCTCATATAAAGCATGTTTTAGGTTTCTTTATCCATTATATTAAAATGGATGTCTTTACATTATGTTTAAGATTTTTCAACATATTATAACCACACATCAGAGTAGTGGCCATAGGAAAAATAGCTCAACCAAGTAAGTAAGTAACCAAGAATTGATGAGAGCATAAATAGAAGCAACCTAATATCATATTCGTGCCAAGAGAAAAATGTACCTTGTGGGTAGACTACGAGTTATAAACCTTGAGTTAGATTCTTAGGGAAGGCCCAAGACAATATGGATATTTATTTCTTGAGTACTTTAGACCCTTCAGATCAGATCCAGTGGTATTCCTTCCTTGTCTGCTCATGCTCAATGACACTAGGGACGTGCGGCGCCTGTTGATTTCTCAAGTCTGGGTGCTTGACGGTTTAGACTACTAAGAGCTTTGGTTGGCGGTTTGGGCTTGACTCCCACCACTCCACACTCACCATCCCCAATTTCACATCACCTCGAAATGCATGGGTGGCGTCCACGTGCAATCCATGGATGTTGGTGGGCTACTTCCATCCTTCACCATCCTGGGTGTAGAGTTGGGCGATTCGAGTGCTCAACTCACAATTTGAGAGTTACCTACTCATCTTCCTGCTAGTGATATAAAGCCAGTCTGTGCCCAATGTCACCCTCTATGGAGCTAGGGTGAGGGTGTATCTATACCTTGCTCGGCTACAACCAGGCATCAGTCAAGCCTGAGGGAGCCCCACGAAGTTGGTCATAGGTCCCAATTAGGGTAGAGGGGTGTATAGATGAGAATCCCCAAAAGATATAACCATGGTGGTGCCCATGGTTAGGGTTTTGTAAGAGGAGGAGAAAGAGGGTGCTAGGGTATGTGGAATCCGAAGAAAAGAGGAGGAAAAAGCTAGGGAGGAAGCTTTATAAAAGGGTTGGTGGCTAGGCTGTGTCAAATGGGTGGGAAAGAGGGATTAGGTGAAGCTCAATGCCATGTCTGCCATCCATGGTATAGAGCTAGGAGATGGTGTCTTGGCCGTCAGATAGGACCTTGAATCTAGAAAAGCATGATTGAACGATTGAAAGTCACAACTAGGGAAATCAAGGCATGATATTGGTTGAAGAACAAAGGTCATATAGCTAGTGCATAGCAGGGAGTGGGTATTGGCCTGCCTACTTGCAAAACCCATATGTTGGCCCAGCAAGGCCAGTCCAAAGATAAGACAAAAGAGCAAATGGTTAGAAACTACAATTTGAAGATATGGTCATCAATTAGACATATCTTCCTCATCTGAGCTCCAAAATGCACAAAACGGGATGATTTGGAAATGTAAGAAAGAGTTATACAACATGAGAACAAGAATAGGATACAAACTTTTACAAATATATGATCAACATTCATTGTTATAGTGATTAGGTGTGACATGAATATTGGCTAGATTTTTATCAACTTGAGCATCACCAATGTGATACATGCATACTACATGGATCAAATATGCATCAAAAGAAATTTATATACATGAAATTTGAATTGTAAATTAAAGCAAGGTCGAAATTATAATCATATTCAAAGTGTGAAAATCCAAGTTATCACAAAGAGTTGCTTGAAAGGTTTACAGAATGCATGCTTCTAAACTGAAAAAGATGATTATCGATCATAATCTTGATTTTAGTTTTGCCTTAATAAAAGGGTTGTAAGTTGGAAAAGTTCCTAGAAAGAAATAGTTATTCATTCCATAATGACAGTCGAGTACATTGTTTCCTCCATCACTGCAAAGGAATCATTGAAATGGAGTGGTTCCAAGCATTAGAGATGCAGTAGAGTTGTACTGTGACAAAAATGGAGCTATTTGATAAGTTAGGGAACCTAGATTGCATCAGCATTACAAGCATATACTTTGACTCTTCCCTCTCTTATGAGAGATCGTACCTCCAAGAGATGTGATGATTTTCCGAGTGCAAATTGAAATCAATATTGTTGACCCGCTAAAAAAAGCACTTTTGTAGCATAAGTGTGATGGTCATGTTAGATCACTTGAGATAATATTGAAGGATGATTGGCTCAAAGTGGTAGTGGGAATCTGTTAGAATGTATTCCCAAAGAGTCGGTCATATAATGATTGTAATCATGTATAATATAATTGATTTTATAATAATTAAGCCAATTCCAATTTATTTTATTTTATTTAGTTATGAGATAATGATTTAATATAATATTTTTTTAAAGAATCATGCTACTCCATGACATATCTCTTCAAGTTCTGAACCTTGCCAATGAGATCATATGTATGATAAGATTACATTCATTCTTTTTATGCCCCTAGTCTGATATTATTGTGGAAGAAAAATAAATGACATTAAAACATATAACTGGAATGTTTGTTGGATGATAGCAGAATCTCGTTAGTCATGATATATGATATCAAACCAAATACATAGGTACTTGTTTCAGAACAATGTACTAGATAGACCCATCATTAGTGTGATACATGGAACCATTGAACGGTAATCAGAATAATCTCTCAAAGTGATAGCGGTGATTGTTGTTCTTTGAGATGAAGTCACTACATTCATCACATGTCATTCAATGAACTTTGACACCATACAACATGGAAACGAATAAGGTTTTCCATAAAAGTGGTCCTGGGGTATGTTGTGATACAAGGGGCCTGACTGTGAGTGATGTAGATCGGATTTTTCACTCCTACCAGAGATGATATCTTAGCTACATGATAATCAAAACTAAGAAACACATGTCCATACTGATGTGAGTCTATATATGATGTTGAGCTCACATGTATCTCAACAATCTACTCTAGTTTAAGAAACATGGATTGAGTATTAAGAGGATGATGATTGCATGCGTGACATTCAATCTGGATATCAATGAGAAAAGAACTATACGATCCTTGTAACATTGATCACATATTGTAGGTTAAATTTGATCTTGAACTTTCTAATTACATGGGTAGCAATTATGTATTTCTAGATACCACTCTTTATTTGTGATGTCATAATATATATATGGACAATGACTACCAACATAACTTGATACCTATAGGGTCAGACACAAAGGATTCACCTAGAAAATGAGTTTACTCATGAATGAGGTTTGACTTGATTAATAAAATGTTTAGGTAATATACTTAAACAACATTGGTTGACTGGAATGTCCAATTGACTGATTGGCAACTGTAGTCGACCGACTGGACAATTAGAATGTAGATCAAGAATTGATGTTGATATCATGTTATGAATTAATTGTAACATTAAAAGCCAATATGATTGCAAATAGGAAAATAGTCAATTAACAACGTGGAGTGTCCATTCGATTGATGTGAGTGTGACTTGATTGACTGGAGTGTCTAGTCGACTGATTGGTGATTCGCACCAACCAAATATTCATGGAATTTGTATCCTTGTATCCCAAGTTTATAGAAACCATGACCTATCCACTCATATATAAAAAGGGTGGCGGGGGTGGCAGAGGCTCTCAAGACAACTCTCCCAATCTCAGCATTGTGGTAACGTAAGATCAAGATGCATTTTACCTGTAAAAGGGAGAGATAGCCAATGGACAGAAAAGTTGACTCTAGCACATTGACAACATGAGGGACAACTCCTTATTGTCATTTATAGAAGAATGAAATGAGTTCCCAGTGGTCTGCGTGGACTATGTAGAGGTGTGGAGGCCTTTTCCATCATGCTAGGAGAACACTATCAACTGTTGTCCATGATGTTACACTAGGAGGCCACTGTCGACAACCGTTCATGGACTGCTTGAAGAAGAAGCACGACTCTATGAGGATTGTCACAAGACGTGATCCATGAGTAGGTATATGCCTCACAACCCTCCTTCCCAATTCATAATCATTGTTGTGATCCACTAGTTATAGGGAATATGGTTAGAACATTTTTGTTTCCTGTGTCATCTCTGTCACCATATTTCCCTAGAATAATATTGGTTCTATGATTAGATATATTATTTCACATAAATGAGTTAATTAATCTTTTAACCTAAAACACTTTTGTTTTTCTCACACTTTATACTTTCCATGATCGATGATGTCGTGAGGATTCTAGATTGAAAATGCATGATTTTGATTAACTGTATGCACCTGTATATGTCAAACCCTAATATTGATTCAACTTGTGACTCACATTGTAAATTACTTGATCTACCTTGATATTTTTGAGTTCAAACTTTTTTTTGTGTTATAATATTGTATATTAGAAAAATTGTAGAAATTTTATTTGATTAGATTTTATGCTTCATTGTGAATTTTGAGTGCTTTAACACCCAAGACCCTTTTTTTTTCTTAAACCATTTGTTTGGCCTGACCCAACCACATGAACATGTCATATTTGAACCTTAAATGGGGCTTTGTAGACCCCAATCAAAAGTGTGGGAGTGGTGTCTTAGAGCCAGCACAACAACTATTGGATCTCGACCAAGCAATGATGTGATCTTCTCCTAACTAGTGTTACATCATTAAAGTGGGAAAAATTGTGCCCCACCTCAATTGAAAACTCATAGAGTTAGCCACATTTCATGCCTTCGCCCCAATGAATTCCCCTTACTACCAAACCTCCTCTTCATCCTCAAAACCCTAGTCATCAAAATCCTAACCCAAGTACCCATCACCTTTTAAACCTTGGTCTTCTTTTTTGTGCCTCCTCAAATCCCACCAGTTTTCTTCCTATATTTCAACTTGTATTTTATTATTTATTCCCTTGCTTTGGAGGTTGATCCGTCGTGATTGCAGATGCTCATAATCAGGAAGCACGCTACAATACGTTTCTGGCCCTAGACAAATCTTGACTAATGACTAAATATGTGTTTTCCATGTAGGTTGTGGCTTATGTGCACTAGATAGTGGGTCTGAGTCCCCTTTATCATTGGATCACGGCCCCAATCCATATTTGACCCCAATGTAGTGGTGCCCCTTCTATGATTTGAGGTAAATATCCCTTTCTATGCCAAATTTTATTAAAAATTATCAAACTTTCTATAAATCATATCTAATGGTTGATAAGTCCAATTGTTATAGAAAAGTACTATAGATTGATAAGAAAAATGTGATTAAGACACTAAATTACTTTCAAACTATAATTTAGGTACAATTTTTACTGATATCCTAAATATCATCTTTGTTTGTCTTATAATTTATTAATGTGCTCATCATGATGTTATGACTTTGAAACCCTAGTTTTGACCTTCATTTATACTTTTATGACTTTTTTTCATGCTGGATAATTTTGACTAACCTTGAGATCAAAACCAATTTTAATGATTATTGGAGAATATAGTCAACTCTTAATCACTTTTTATGGTTATTTTAATGAGAACGATATTGAATTGTATTGTGATATGCTAACCCTAATTTTGTTGTCATTTATCCTTAATATGTTCATATAGTATGATTTCTATCTTTCAAATCTTAAAAACATATATTGGATTATGTTATTGAAAACTGTAATCGAATATTGACCACATTAATGAAAATTTTGATCCATGAAGATGACATAGTTTAAAGATCATCTTCTAAATGTGATGTTTACTAATATGTTAGTAGATAATAATACATAGAACTCTTGTTGTTAGGGATCAAATATGAGAAACACACCAAGGTTCTACATAAGGATATGAAAACCCTTATCGTTTGGTCCTTGAGACCAATATTCTTGAACACCCATGTTTGATGCTTGTCTTTTTTACCTGGGTCTACTCAAATTTATGAATTCAAAATTGTACTACATCTCTACTCTTAGATCAAACCATATCCTTTCTCCTACTTGACCTGACTAAAGGTATTGCTTATATTTATTGATATGTATTATTTTCAAGTGCACATTTGGTTACTATACTTGTTAGTGGTACTATGTTTCCTACTAATTATTATTTTATTTTTATTATATATATGTATATAAAAATGACGACCTAAATAATGAAACACCTTCCATTACCATTGAGTATTACTCTTCATGTAGAAGTGGTTTTTATTTGTAAAAGATCTTGTATCATGCTTCATGTGGAAGTGTTTATTAGAATTTGACACACTTTATCACAGTTCATGTCGAAGTGCATATATATTAGAAACTTACCATGATTGATGTTTGGCTAACGTCTTCTATCATTGAATCATAATGGACGAATTATTATTAAAATTCGTAGGTTTTCTATGGATGATTATTACAATGATAACATCTTTATATCTTATAATAAGTCTCTACATGCACACACATCTTTTGTATCAACTGCATTGGTTTCACTGCTAGTGTACCATTACACATAAAATGACAACATTTGTGAAGCCCCGCGTCACACAAAGCGAGATTACTCAAAACAAAACCACAGAAGAAAATTAAACAAATAGATTACAAGAAAATACTGAAAATTAAAACTATTTTCATAAAACTATCAAACAACAAAACTTTTACATATTAGTCCCTTCATGCCTCAAGGCACTTACTATGTGTGCCATCAACCTGTTACCAGAGAACCTATTCTAGAATATATGTACATATATCCACAACATCATATAAAAAAGGGCACACAAGCCAAGAACGTATCGAAGACATGTCCACAAAATGTCTACAAAACATCCCCAAGGATCTGGGTGTACATATACAACTTTAGTACTCTATCACCAAAAGACATCCAACATCACTTCCAACCTTGTTAGCTACTTCTCTCTTGCTGCTGCTCAACCTCCGCTACACAATCTCTACTTCCTCACACACGTCTACCTAAAAAGGAAGTTGGTAATCCATGGAGTGAGATTCCAAATCTTAGTGGGAGATATAACTCTCTACCAACTCTATTATTACCACAGATAAGATAAATAAAGCAACAATAAAGTTACAACTATAAGAAGCAGACAATCATTATCAACATGATGACCAATTACTGTTGAATTATGAAACCTCTTAACAATTTAAAAGGAATTTGAATAACATGTATAATTCCTACCTATAACATTGCATAAAAATTAAGCAAGACCTCATCCAATGTTTTTGCATTTAATCCTATACAAATATACTACACGACTGATTATGTATTTTATTATGCACCAAGGATTTGAGTCGTACCACGTAAATCCAACCGGCCATTTCTAAGTTGAAATTGGTGCCATACCAGGTCTAGTGGAAGAGTTGAAATCTAAGACCTCACCATCCTCGCTCAGTATGCGTAAATATGCAGTGACATCACAAGTCAACTCCTTCCAGATATGTATAGTCTAACTACACATATATAGCCCATCTTGGTACAGGTCACAACACTAGTGAAATTGAGCTACGACTCAAGCCTCACTATTCCAGGGTATGGCATGCAGCCAATCCTGTATGACATATCAATGAGCTATGGTCCAAAGCCGCACTCTTCCAGCTATAGCTTGCAGCAAATATTGTGTTACATATTCCTATTCGTCCTTATCCCAACATATTCAAAAATATGTGTTCCGAGTTAAACTCGTATCACCATTCAGCAAGTACTAACACTGAATGGATCTATGGCACTCAAAAACTACAAGATTAGGTTCCACATGATTAATTAGGTCATTTAGGCATCTTCCAACATCAATCAAGTTACAACGTACAACCTCTTAATAAATTCTACATAAGTAAGTTTATAACACATCACCAGACATTTTTTAGTACACAGGGTGTGCTCTCATCAGATCATCACTTGATATTTGTCATTCATCACAAGGATCACATATCTTGGGCTAATATCCCCTCCTCTTATCACTAAGGAAATCATCATCTCATATAAGACAACAAGCCATCATTAGGTCATAATACCATTTACCTCCTCTTTCAAGGATGTCAACAACACTTTTGCCTTAACAAGGCCCATTGAAACATATCATAAGTAACATAGCTCATAAGTGGATATGCTTATCAACTGGTGTTACATGCATGGTTAGAGACTTGTAACAAGGAGAACAATACATCATCAACACTACCATCTCATAAGATTCATGCTATTTACATTACCTCATAGAGTTAGGGTTTCCATTTAATGAATTAGGATTTACGAGGTTGGATCAACAACCACCCTTAGATAATTACTTCCATCATGATTAGAAGCCATATCATGAGATGAAGATTATAGAAAACAACACTCCTTATTATTCACACAACCACCCATAGGTTATCACATCATAACATGTAACCCTATCATCAAATGATGTAACATAGCCATTATCACAAGATATTGGTTGAGACTATCATAAAGTCTATCTGTTTAAACCACCTTAGTGTATCGAGTGACACTTGCCATAGGTTGCCGACTTGTCATCAACACAACATGTCAACTACCACCATGCAAGGAACAAGATATAACCTCACAAAAGGTGTAACAGTTTACCACTTATGTATAGTGTAAAGACATGATCAATCAAATGTTTACAATGTTTGCATCAAAAAATATAAACAATCTTTTCATTCATACAATTCTCTCAAGTACATGATGTTTTTTTATACATATACATTTGATATTAAAACTTAGTAAATCTAATCTTTGTCTTCTAGCAGAGGGCTATCTCATCTAGTCTCTTCTACGTCTTATATGGCCACCTTCCCATGAGTTCCCAGAAGGAACAAAAAACCACAAATGGGCCCAATAAGGGAAATAGTGGTCAGCAAACCTGGTACAAAATCAATATTTGGAAAGTAAAACAATATGAACATATCTACAAAAATTCTCATGATAAAATAAAAAAGAACGAACAATATAGGAAAGTATCAAAAGGTAGCAACTGGTTTTCAAATTCGACAATATTTAATATCGAAAATTTGAAACTAGTCATTCAATTTTCAACAGTTAGTACATGTCAATGTCTATATTGTTGGGGAAGCCATATGTTCTCTTCATGAGAACAAAAACACGTGTTTCCTAGTATACTAAGGGACCTCATGTCCTTCTCTATGTGTAGAGTCGTGGAAGTGTTATTCTACTAAACTATGGTCACTAAAATACCCTTTTCGACGTTAAAACAATGTGCTACTATTTTTCAAGAGTATTGTTGGTGGCTTTCAAGAAGGAAGGCTATGATTTAAAACAATTTTAAGCCAACCAACCTATCTAATTATGCATGCAATCAATGAGGGAAATAACTTTCAAAATAAAAATAGAGATTTTGTACATTTGTAACAAAGTATGCAAAAATGTAAATTCCAAGTATTCAACTCCAAGTATTCAATCAAAATAGACAGATGTACAAATGTGGAGAAATATTTGTAACTATATGTCTTGGAATCATGTGTTGTTCAATTAGTGTTATGGATAACTAGATTTTCCCCATTATTTTAATTTCCAAGGTATAACTAAGTTATATACATATGATTTAGGCCTTACTATTAAGTATTATACCATCATTAGGTCACCAGTGTATCAACATATTTTTGATCTAGGGTTCATGATACTTACATTCATGTACACAAAATTTCTTGAATATGAATACTTAGATCTAAAATATGTATATAACTATTGTATCTACTGCAAGTAGGCATCGCGAGGTCCCAACCTTTTCTATAACTTTTACAATCATCGATGTTACAAGAACACCAAGATACGACTCTCCATCCTAGTTCATTAACTCCTATTAATTTTTTTCATAACCCTAATATAGTCATTTATTTTGTAATTTAATAACTCCCAAACTAGACATCCAATGACTTTGAGAATTTGTCTCCAAGTAAGAATAAGTTTAAAAATTATCACCTCCTTAATTATACTTCTTACTTTGGATATTTGGTTATCATTGCAACATAATTAATAATTTATATTTTTTTCTATAAATTAAAATTTTCCACTGATTCCAAGAACGTTAGTAGTAAGTACAAGGGAAATGTATCAAAGTATTCTAGAGCAAAGAGTTCAAATTGTATTGTGTGATATTAAAGTGATTCATTGAGGGATTGATTTGTAAGTATTTCTCAATTAAGGATAATGGATGCAATAAAGTAAAAAAGAGGCTAACTTTAATTAGGGAACAAGGAAATAAGTCAAAATGATCACATGGTGTTTGGAAGGAAGGATTGGATTGTAATTGAACTATTATTTTCGAGAATTTGTGAAGTATAGAACAAAATAGATTTGGGACCCAAAATCTAGTATGTTACAACTCTCCACCCCTTAAAGAAGATTTTTTCCCCAAAATATGTACCTTCATGGTCTACTAAGTACCTATATTCCACCCCTTAAGGATTCAACTAGACATCTAAATACGCAAACAAACTAGAACTTAGTATCCTTCACTAGGATTACATGTGACTCTCCTCTAAATTTTACTCATGCCTTCATGATTGTGACAAAGTTGACAAATCATTGACTAAACTCCATGAAATTATTTTTCCATGTACATATATTATTATAAAGAAAATAACTTTTGGGGAAAAAATTTCGATGTAAAATTGAAAATGGCCAAAATTAGTATGATAGCCAAGTTACAATCACCTCATGTCTACATTCTACTACTACTCCATCATACCAACTATTTAACACATATTGAGAATTTAATTTTGATAAAGCATAAGCGGTCACCTATGATCTTAGTGATGACTAGTCCATATCATTCCTCTAGGGTCATGTACACATGTCCAAGTTAAGAATCCAAATTTTATATTACAGCACAAAATAAACTATAGTTGTCATATCTAAGATTAAAGCTTCATCAAAATTTTACCAAATAATACTGTCACTCATCTTTACGTCACATTTTATTGGCTCAAATTTTAGGTGTACTTCATTTATTTTTCATTTTTAGAGATTAAGTTTTTGTGTATATTATCCAAAGTTTTATGTCTTTGAAACATTGGAGTTTCAAAAATCCTAAGGCCCATATATATACCATTTAATTATGTTATGATGGACTTGAACACAAATTTTACATATTTTTTTTGGAATCATATGTATTTTTTCCAATTAAAGAGAAATTCTAGAGTAGTTTACCAAGTTGTATGATTATAGTGCTAATTTAAATATCATAAGGGCCTCATTCTAAATTTACATACATATATTTCAAACATTCTTTCTCGGTAATAACTCTAAAAAAATGAATACCTATGGGAGTCCAAAAACTTGTAAACAAGCTATGTATGTTTCCCGATTTTCTATTGACTTACATACCACATATTCTATTTTCCTAGTGTATCCTACTTGTAGTCTAGGTATATTCCAATATTTGAGCTAACGATGCTCGAGTTTGTTGTAACTATATTTTGTAAGCATGAACTGTTGTCTTTGTATTCCTAACTAAACCTAAATTCCCTAATACATACATGAGTGTCGATTGTTTATATGATATTATACCATGTTGTAAAGACCTGATGTTTATGATCAAATGTTTATAATGTTTGTACCCAGAAAATATAAATAGTCTTTTCATTCATACAATTTTCCCAAGTAAATGATGTTTTTATACATATACATTGGATATTAAAACTTTGTAGATGAAGTCTTTATCTTCTAACAGAGGGTTATCTCATGAAGTCTCTTCTACATTTTCTCTGGTCACCTGCCCATGAGTTCCCAGAAGGAACAAAAAACCACAAATGGGCCCCAATAAGGGAAATTGGGGTCAGCAAAGTGGGTACAAGATCAGTGTTTGGAAAGTAAAACAATATGAACATATCTACAAGAATTTTCAAATTAAACAATATTCAATATTCAAATTTGAAACTAGTCATTCAATTTTCAATAATTAGCACATACCAATGTCTACGTTGTTGTGGAAGCCATATGTTTACTTCATGAGAAAAACAAAACACCAACTATGTTTCCCAATATACTGAGGGACCTCATGTCTTCTCTCTGTGTAGAGTCGTGGAAGCATTATTCAACTAAACTAGGGGCACTAACATGCCATTTTTGATGTTTAAACAATGTGCTACTATTTTTCAAGAGTATTGTTGGTGACATTCAAGAAGAAACGTTAAAGTTTACAATAATTTTAAGTCAACCAACCTATCTATTTATGCATGCAATCAAAGAGGAAAATAATTTTCCAAATAAAAATCAAGATTTCATACCTTTGTAACAAAGTATGCAAAATTGTAAATTTTGAGTATTCAGCTCTAAGAATTCTATTAAAATAGAAAGATCTACAAATGTGGAGAAATATTTGTCACTATATGGCTTGGAATAATGTGTTTCTCAAATTTCATATTATTAGTGTTATAGATAACTAGCGTGTTCCCATTGTTCTAATTTCTAAGGTTTAAACTAAGTTATATACATATGATCTATGTCTTACTATTATAAATTATATCATCATTAGGTCACAAGTGTATCAACATATTTTTTATCTAGGTTCATGATACTTCTATAAATGTAAACAAAATTTCTTGAATATGAATTCTTAGATCTAAAATATGTATGTAAGTATAAAATTGTATCTATTTAGATGTATCAAAGTGACTTCACACTATATATTGTAACTTTAAATCCTTTTCAAAGAATAAAGACATTATGTTGATAATTTAATAAAATTCTAAATAGTTTGATGTGGTACATTACTTGTCCTTTTGTTTCTTGAAACACATTAAATATTAGTATCTAGTGTTTATTTCTTAACATGTACAAATTAAATCTATATATGAATATCCTATACACATGTTTGAACTGCTAATCTATTGTTTAATAGTTAACCTACCAAAAGATGTTAATCAGTATTAGCATGTATGTCATTAGGATTACTCAAAGAAATCTACTCGTTAGTATACGTCACCATCCTAACCATGTATTATACATAGAATACCCACTAATTTGTCTAATAACTTCTCAAATAGCAACTAACGCTAAGGCTAACATGACGTAGTAGTTATCTAGTAGTCATGATACATTTACATATATATACTAGTACTTGATATTAGCATGGTCAGCCTTAATGTACCGATCAATCAATTAACCTGAATACTATAAGTATATTTAATATGTAGTAGGACGTAAGTAGTATCTATTAGTTTAGCCATTACATATGTATCATGCAAATGGGTCTGTTACAGAACATATAATGTATGTTTAATATTGTTAGCACGTGTTTGTCTTCAGATGTATAATAAATCCACCATGGATCAGTATCATTAGTTATCATATGAAGCAGGTCATGTGATTACCTACTCCATAGTTTTATATAATAATATTTGTAATACAGATTTAAAGAATTAAAGGCATCTAACTTAGTGTTATATATTTACAAATATAAGTAGATATTTGTTTGTATATAACACAGGTTTGAAGAAACACGAATTCTAACCAACAAAAGCTTGCGTATACACCTAATAGTATTATCTAAATCATCACATTTATGGGCTTTATTAGCACACTTCTGAAATATAAACAAAAGTGGATGAGCACGGTCTGTTGTTTAATTGCTTATAAGTACATATGTATATAGATGTGAACGATCAGATTATGTAACTAGTATTTTATACAGTTGTTCCCATGTAATGATATGACGGTGTGTTCTCCTTAACTTCTGGATTCAATATAAATGGGATACACATATTCATTAAATAAATTGATATCTACTAACATAGACAAACTAATGTATACATTATGCTAATTGATGAAAATACAGTTTATAGTACTAATTGATTCAGATAATCCAAATGGAACTAAGGTTTATATCTTCATCTTTTCATTATATAAATGAGTCTACTAATAACTGAAAGCAGGTAACACAGAATTATAATGGGCTTACCTATCAATGTGAATTGTTTACTAATAGACTCCAATTTAGATTATGATGGCCAGAGCCTGGCTTGCTCGTCCTTGGAATCTCTGGGTATGGACGGTATCTCTCTTTGAGTAGGTCGTACTGGGTTGTACAAACCCTACTACAGATATTGCCATTTCTCTGGAGTTCAGTCTCCTCGTTGTGTGCGACACAAGTAAAGATAAAGAGGAAAATCATCATGACATAGGTGGGAAGATAGACATGAGATCTGGAGATGATGGCTGGGTATGTGATGATGAAAATAAAGGTGGCACGGAGATGAAGATCTGAATGTCAACAAATATGAAACATGGATCAGTCTTTGGCGAGTGGAGGAGGCTTGAAAAGGAGATGATGCTTGCTGCAATGTAGTCTTGATTAGGCGTTGCTAGTGCAGGTTAGTTGCTTGACTTGCAGGTCCTTCACGGCTGGGTTTTGGAATAATAGAAACCTGAAGGAGGCATAGGAGACGAGGCAGATTCGGTGATCTGAGAAACTAGGGCAGACTGCGGTATGTTTGGGAAGATTGCATGTCTCTTTACCAGGTTTGTTTGTTTCCAAATTGAGCTTCTTATATGTACTAAAGATTCATGTAGGGTCGAGGAGGGGTGGCTTCGCTGTGGTCTAGTTTGTCAGAGAAGCTAGTCACGAGATGACTTCAGTCATCTTGAGATGTGATCACGATCTGTAACTACATGTTTCCATTTTCTTAGTTGCGGGGAGACGACCAGGGTGGCGGGCGTTTTGTAGGGTTTCAAAATCATATTAATCTAGGGAAGGAGATTCCAGGTGTTCTACTGGCTTGGCGAAGTGGTCTTGGGCCCGTTGGAAGTAGGCATCTGGAGGTCCCAACGTTTCCTATAACTTTTCCAGTCATTGACGTTACAAGCACACCAAGATACTACTCTCCATCCCAGTGCATTAACTCCTATTAATTTTTCCGTAACCCTAATATAGTCATTTATTTTGTAATTTAATAACTCCATAACAAGAAATCCAATGGCTTTGAGAATTTGTCTCCTAGTAAGAATAAGTTTTAAAATTATCACCTCCTTTATTATATTTCTTACTTTGGCTACTTGGGTTATCATTGCAACGTAATTAATAATTTATATCTTTTGCTATAAATGAAATTTCCCCCTGATTCCAAGAACGTTAGTAGTAAGTACAAGGGAAATGTATCAAAGTATTATGGAGCAAAGATTTCAAATTGTATTAAGTGATATTAAGGTGATTCATTGAAGGATTGTTTTGTAAATATTTATCAATTAAGGATAATGGATGCAAGAAACTCAAAAAGAGGCTAACTTATATTAGGGAATATGGAAATAAGTCAAAATGATCACATAGTGTTTGGAAGGAAGGATTGGATTGTAATTGAACTATTATTTTAGAGAATTTTTGAATTATAGAACTAAATAGATTTGGGACCCAAAATATAGTATGTTACAATTCTCCACCCCTTAAAGAAGATTTTGTCCCCAAAATTAGTACTTTCATAGTCTACTTAGTACCTATATTCCACAATTCAAGGATTCAACTAGACATCTAAATAGGTAAGTCAATTAGAACTTAATATCATTCACTCTCTTGAACCCTAACTATAGGTTTTAAGGATTACGTGTGACTCTTCTCTAAACTTTTTCTCATACTTTCATGATTGTGATTTAGCTCGAGAAATCATCGACTAAACTCCATGAAATTATTTTTTCTTGTACATGTAGTATTATAAACAAAATAACTTTTTCGACGGGAAAACATTTTGATGTAAAATTAAAAATGGACAAAATCAATACGAGAGCCAAGTCACAATCACCTCATTTCTACATTCTACAACTACTCAATCATACCAACTATTTGACACATATTGAGAATCTAATTTTGGTGAAGCATAAGCAATCACCTAATATCTTAGTGATGATTAGTCCATATAATTCCTCTAAGGTCATGTACACATGTCCAAGATAAGAATAAAAAATTTGTATTACAGCACAAAATAAATTATATTTGTCATATCTAAGATTAAAACTTCATCAAAATTTTACCAAATATTATTTTCACTCATCTTTACGTCACATTTAATTGGCTCAAATTTTATGTGTACTTCATTTGTTTTTCATTTTTAGCAATTAAGTTTTTTTGTATATTATCCAAAGTCTTATGTCTTTGAACAATTGGAGTTTCAAAAATCCTAAGGCATGTATATTTATCATTTAATTATGTTATCATGGACTTGAACACAAATTTTATAGATTTTTTGTTGCAATCATTTGTAGTTTTTGCAATTAAAGAGAAATTCTAGAGTACTTTACCAAGTTGTATGCTTATAGTAGCAATTTAAATTTTGTAGTTTTTCCAATTAAAGAGAAACTCTAGAGTACTTTACCAAGTTGTATGCTTATAGTGGCAATTAAAATATTATAAGGGACTCATTCTAAATCTACATACATATATTTCAAACATTCTCTCGCTATAATATCTCCAAATAAATTTATTCCTATTGGAATCCAAAAACTAGTAAAGAAGCTATGTATGTTTTCTGATTTTCGATTGAGCTATATACCACACATTCTATTCTCCAAGAGTATCCTACTTGTAGTCTAGGTAAGGTTTTCAATAATTTCAAGCCAACCAACCTATCTAATTATGCATGTTATCAATGAGGGAAATAACTTTCCAAATAAGAATAGAGATTTTGTACCTTTGTAACAAAGTATGCAAAATTGTAAATTCCAAGTATTCGGCTCCAAGAATTCAATCAAAATAGGAAGATCTATAAATGTGGAGAAATATTTGTCACTATATGGATTAGAATCATGTGTTGTTCAAATTTCTATTATTGTGTTATAGATAACTAGCTTTTTTCCATTATTTTAATTTCTAGGGTTTAAACTAAGTTATATACATATGATCTAGGTCTTACTATTAAGTATTATATCATCATTAGGTCACGAACGTATCAACATATTTTTTATCTAGGTTCATGATACTTCTATTCATGTACATAAAATTTCTTGGGTATGAATACTTAGATCTAAAATATGTATATAAGTATAAAATTGATCTATTTAGATATATCAAAGTGACTTCACACTATTTATTTTAAATTTATATCCTTTTCGAAGAATAATGACATTATGTTCATAATTTAGTAAATTCTAAGTAGTTCAATGTGGTCTATGACTTCACCTTTTTTTTCTTGAAACACATTAAATATTAGTATGCAGTGTTTATTTCTTACCACGTACAAATTAAATCTATATATGAATATCCATTACACATGTTGAACTACTAATCTATTGTTTAATACTTAACCTACCAAAATATGTTAATCAGTATTAGCATGTATGTAATTAGGATTAGTTAAAGAAATCTACTGGTTAGTATAGGTCATCATCCTAACCATGTATTATATATAGAATACTCTACTCACTAATTGGTCTAATAACTTCTCAAATAGCAAATAACGCTAAGGCAAACATGACATAGTGTTATCTAGTTGTCAGGATACATTTACATAGATACATACAAGTATTTGATATTAGCATGGTCAGTCTGAATGTACCTGTCAACCAATTAACCTGAATACTATAAGTATATTTCATATGTAGTAGGACGTAATAGTATCCATTAGTTTAGCTATTACATATGTATCATGCTAATAGGTCTGTTGCAGAACATATAATTTATGTTTAAGATTGTAAGCACGTGTTTTTCTTCAGAAGTATAATAAATCCACCATGGATTAGTATCATTAGTTATCATATGAAGCAGGTCCTGAGATTACCTACTCCATAGTTTTATATAATAATAATTGTAATACAGATTTATAGAATTAAAGGCATCCAACTTAGTGTTATATATTTACTAACATAAGTAGCACTACTACAGAAATGCCTTATAAAGTCACTTTTCAAGGTGTCGGTTGTATACAAAAACCGACACCTAAACTCTACAGTGTCGGTTGATAACATAAACTGACATCCAATCTGTGAAGGTCGACCAGACACGGGTACCGCTTTTATTTAGTGTCGGTTAATTAGTAAAAAACCGACACCTAAAATCAACGGCCAAAACCAAAATTCCAGCGAAAAAATTGCCTCCAAAATTTGACAAAAGGCGTCGGTTGATAAATAAATAACCGACGACTAAAGGGTATTCGCGAGACAGGAATAGTTGTCGGTTGTCTTTTAGTTAAAAACCGACGACTATAATGTAGTATAGGTGTCGGTTGTTTGAAAAGAACTGACACTTTAGGTTTAGTTGTCGGTTTTTGTAAATAACCGACACTTATTGTCAACTTAATAGCTCACCAGCGCGATCGATTCTTCCCCTTTCCCTGTTGCATTCCCGATTTCTTGCTCCGTGCGATTTTTGCTCCGTGCGCTCCGCCACCGCTGTCGTGCTCCTGCTCCTGCCCTCACCGCTTCTCCGTGCTCACTGGCGGCCGTGCTCATTGGAGGCCGTGCTCCTGCTCACCGGCGGCCGTCTGTGCCCTAGCCGCTGCTCCGTGTCCTCGCCACAGTCACTGCCTCCAGCTCCACGCTGCTACCAACAGTAGGCCCTCCATTCTTCTTCTTCTTCCTTCTCCTGCTCTTCTTCTTCCTTCTCCCTCTCCTTACCAACAGCAACCACGACCGTGCCAGCCCACACGACTTTGGTTGCTGTTGGTAAGGATGGAGAAGGAAGAACAAGAATATATATATACTAAAATGAAATCAATTATGAGTTTGTGATTAAATCAATTATATGATGAAATCCCTATTGCATGATGAAACCCTAACATCTGGCCGAGTTGCATGATGAAACCCTAACATCTACATGAATCCCTATTGCATAATGAAACCCTAACATCTACATACTCTATATGATACCTAAAATTGTGATGAAACCCTAACATCAATTGTGATGAAAGTTGGATTGTAGGTATTGGAATGACAATATACATGTATTGGGACTGTTATTGAACACCTAATCTGACTTAGGATATTTTGTTTGATTTAAACATGATTGGGCATTATTGCATGTTTGAAACTATTGAATTCTTGATTTATTATATAATAATGCTCTAATTTTGAGTGATGCAATGTAAGTGAGCAAATACATGTAGTGGATATGTACTCATTAGCCTAGAACCCCGTCCAAGATTTACTCATTAGGAGTAAATCTTGGATAGTCCCCGGTTTGGGACTGTTCTTGAACACCTAATCTCACTTAGGATGTAAGTGTATAATGTGTATTGGGTTTTCAAGAAAATTTTGGTAGCATTTCCCTGTTTGTTCTCTAGGTACATATGTACTTGGAGAACAGCGGGGAAATGCTGCCGAAATTTTCTCGAAAACCCAATACACATTATACACTTACTAGTGAGATTAGGTGGTCAAGAATGGGATAGGTGGTACACATTTATTATATATAAGAATGACATCACATGTATTTGTTGGCCTAAAGTTTTAACCATGAAAAAACGCTAATATGTTAACCCTAGACCCTAATCTTGTCCTAATATATACTTGTTTTCTCTTTGATCATAGAATGGATAGATCATGGATGTCCATTCGCAATCGCTGCACCCCAGAGTTTATTTCTGGTCTTGACCAGTTTATTAGATTTGCCGAGGAACATAGGAAACAACCTGGAGATAGGTTCTACTTTCCATGTAGGCATTGCGGTAACAACTTGAAAGTCAACACTGGTGACGAAATCAAAACTCATGTCATGTGCAATGGGATTATACAAGGCTATACAGAATGGCACTGGCATGGAGAGATTTCAAACCCGAAACCAGTGGAAGAAGACATTGCCTACGATGACGTAGATGTGAATGAACGAGTTCCAGTAGACATCGTTGATGCGATGCTAGATAGTTGTGGGGTAGAGCACACCGATCCACCTCCCATTTTTAGAAACATTGTGCATGATGCTGAGATGCCGTTATACACAGGTTGTACTAAGTTTACGAAGCTTAGCGCTGTGTTTAGATTGTATAAGTTGAAAGCTAACAATAGATGGCGCGACAAAAGCTTCACGTCATTGCTGTCTTTGTTGAATGAAATGCTCCCTGAAGGAAACAAGCTGCCAATCTCAACATACCAGGTAAATAAATTGTTGTGCCCAATGGGAATGGATGCCAAGAAGATACACGCATGCCCGAATGATTGTGTATTATTTCAAAAGGACTATGCGGATTTGAAAGATTGTCCAAAATGTGGTGCGTCACGGTATAAATTGACGACTTCGGGGGAGTCCAAAACTGGTTCTTCTGCCAAGGTGATGTGGTATCTACCTATAATATCACAGTTTCAACGCTTGTTTGCCAATCCGATAGATGCGAAGAATTTGAGGTGGCATGCAGATGTTAAGAAAAATAATGATGGGATCCTACGACCTGCGTCTGATTCCCCACAGTGGAAGAAGATTGATCTATTGTACCCTGAATTTGGTGAAGAAGTCAGGAATCTAAGACTTGGGCTTTGTACAGATGGGATGAATCCGTACGGGACATTGAGCAGCCAACATAGCACTTGGCCAGTCATGCTTGTTATATACAATCTTCCTCCCTCGCTGTGTATGAAAAATAAGTATGTAATGTTGTCGTTGTTGATATTGGGCCCTAAACAACCTGGAAATGACATCGATGTTTATCTTGAACCTCTAATTGATGACTTATAGAAACTCTGGGGTGAAGGTGTGATGACCTATGATGCTTCACGAAGAGAGACATTTCATTTGCATGCTATGTTGTTTTGCACTATTAATGACTTTCCAGCATATGGGAATTTGTCTGGATATAGTGTCAAAGGAGCTAAAGCGTGTCCTATATGTGAAGAGAACACTGATTCAACAAGACTAAAACATGGCGGTAAGAATGTATATCTCAGTCATCGAAGGTTTTTTCCAAAATTCCATCTGTATCGTAGGAAGCGCAAAGCATTCAATGGATTGAATGAGGAACGGAGTGCACCTAAACCTATACCAGGGGAGGGTGTTTATGAAAGAGTAAAAGACATTGTTAATGAATTTGGTAAGAGATCACAATGTACTACACAGAGTGACAATTCTTCATTCAAGAAGAAGTCAATATTTTGGGATCTTCCTTATTGGAGTTCTTTGACAGTCAGACATTGTATCGATGTAATGCACGTTGAGAAAAATGTCTCTGATAGCATCATTGGTACTCTGTTAAATATACCAGGTAAGACTAAAGATGGGATAAAATCCAGACTGGACCTACGTGAAATGGGAATAAGGTCAGAATTAATAGAATTACGTGAAATGGGTAATAAAAGAACATACTTACCTCCCACTTGTTACACGTTGTCTAGAAAGGAGAAGAAAGTTTTTTGTGAATGCTTGGTAAATGTTAAGGTGCCACATGGTTACTCATCCAACATCCATAGATTGGTATCAATGAAAGATCTAAAGTTGATAGGTCTTAAATCTCATGATTGTCACACTCTAATGCAACAAATATTGCCCGTGGCAATTCGATCTATATTGCCGAAGCATGTAAGGTTTGCAATCACCAGACTTTGTTTCTTTTTCAACAGTCTCTGCAGCAAAGTTATTGACCCTGAGACTCTCGATAATTTACAAAGAGAAGTGGTTGTTACCCTATGTCAGCTTGAGATGTATTTCCCTCCTTCGTTCTTTGATATCATGGTACATCTTATTGTCTACTTGACTAAGGAAGTGAAAATCTTGGGACCGGTTTTCTTACATTGGATGTATCCCTTTGAACGATACATGAGCATTTTTAAAGGTGATGTTCGAAACCGTTATCGGCCTGAAGGGAGTATAATTGAAGGTTATGTGGCGAGAGAGGTTATGGATTTCTGCAATGACTTTCTCAGTGGTAATGACACTCCTGATAATGACAAGAATATTGACGAGCTATTTGGCAAAGGAATTTTGGGTTCACGTGAGAAAGTAATCAGCCGTGAGCAGTTGGAACAAGGTCATTTGTATATTTTACACCACATGGACGAAGTGAACGTTTATATCGAGGAACATACCAATTTCATCAAAAGACAATATCCTCGAGCCAATACAATGTGGCTTACTAGAGAGCATAACAAGACTTTTATTAAGTGGTTTGAAGATAAAGTCTTACATCAACTATCTCAAACACCAGATGATATTACTGAAACTATCAAATGCCTCTCCTTTAAACCAAAGTTGACTGTTATGTCTTATGAAGAGTATGACATTAATGGATTCACATATTACACAAAGCGCCAAGATGATAAGAGTGTCATCCAAAATAGTGGGGTCACCCTTCAAGCATCGACTACGTTTTTTGCAAGTGCAAAGGATAAGAGTTCACGTGAAGCTAAAATGTCATATTACGGTGTCATTGAAGACATATAGGGAATTTGACTACATAGATTTTAGAATTCCGCTCTTCAAATGTAATTGGGTTGATAACACCAAAGGAGTTATAGTGGATGAATTGGGTTTCACTTTACTGAACTTTGAAAAGATTGGCGAGAAGGCTGAACCATTCATATTGGCATCACAGGCGAAACAAGTATTTTATATCGATGATCCTGCAAATGATAAATGGTCAGTTTTTCTTCATGGTAAAAGACAGTTCATTGAAGATCCTATAGATGAAGAACAGTACTATGATAAGTATGATGACTCCAGTCCATTCTCAGTTGGGTTGCCAACACCAACAAATATTGAAGCTAATGATGACTTGTATGTGCGCGGAGATCACAATGAAGGATTGTTAATTGATAAAAAATCGCAATATTAGAATGTGAGCTTTAGAATTTGAGTTACAATGTGAGCTTATTTTATAATGTGAATTACTTTACAATGTGAGTGTGAACTTTACAATGTGAGCTTTAGAATTTGAATTACTTTACAATGTGAACTTTACAATTTGAATTACTTTACAATGTGAGCTTTACACTTTGAATTACTTTACAATGTGAGCTTTACAATTTGAATGTGAATTTGAACTTTACAATGTGAGCTTTAGAATTTGAATTACTTTACAATGTGAACTTTACAATTTGAATTACTTTACAATGTGAACTTTACAATTTGAATTACTTTACAATGTGAACTTTACAATTTGAATGTGAATTTGTAGATGGCTGACCATTCTCCTGATGACCGTGCTGATGACTACCGTGAGGGTGAGGACATCAATGTGCCGCCTCACAATGTAAGTTTTAAAAATATATCATATATTTATATCTATATGTCCATTTATAGTTATATCTTTTAAATGTGAATTATTTTGTCAAATTTTAGGTTGATGATGCACAGGTACCATCTGAAGCACTTGAGGCACTTGATCAACAGCACCAAAAAGTTGACAAGAGAAGGGGCATCACTATGATGAAGAAGTTCATTGCGCAAAAGGGCAATGGACCCAAACTTGCTGTGGATTTTGATAATGCAGGAAATGCATGTGGTGTGAATTGTAATTCATTTGTTTCATATCTTGGGTTTGTTAATCGTAGCCATTGCGGTTGTCGCTTAGATTCTTGGCATAACATTTCTAAGGAGAAGAAAGACTTAATATGGAGGGATTTATGCGTGAGTTATCATTAATTTGCAATTCTATTTTGTAGATTACTAAATTTTTGGATACTAGTTAATAGCAATTCTATTTTGCAGAGTATATTTGAATTGGATGAAAAGATGCATCGTAAATGCGTGATGCAACGCTGTGGGAGAGTCCTAAGGAACTATAGGATAAATCTCACCAGAGAATACATAAAAGAAGATGACAAGAGGAAGAAGACAGCCACTGAACAGTGGAACTTCCTGGACAAAGAAGAATGGGACGCGTTTGTCGCTTCAAGACAAACTGATGAATTCAAGGTATTAGGCGTCAGTCTCAATCTCATTAATTAATATATGTTGTATTCACCTATTCAAGATTAACATTTCGTGTTACTAACCAAATCATCAATTTGCATACTAACTAGGCCCTCAGTGAGGCACAAAGATCAAGGCGTGCACTGAATGTGCATGACCACACAATGGGTCCAATGGGGTATGCAGGTGTTCGCCAAAGACTACAATATGAGGCTACTGCTCAGTCTGCTGCTACTCAGGAGTCCTCTACCATAGGTAGCACACCTCTGCCTCGCCATGATGTATGGATAGCTGGGAGGCAAAATAAGAAGGGAGAAATAACTAAGGCCGCAACTGCTGAGGCGGCTGCAAAAATGGTAAAATACAACTCTTACAACAATCATTCAAATATTGATTATTTGTGTTGTTTACTTAAGTACAAATTTTTGTTTTGGCGATTAGCGGGAGCTGCACGAGCTGAGGAAACAAGGAAAGTTCATCCCTGAGGGAACAAAGGATGAATTGACAGTTGCTCTGGGTAACCCAGAGCATCCTGGATGTGTTAGGGCTGTAGGCGCTGGTGTGGGCATCAAATCTTTTTTTGGGTCATCCCAGCGCAAACATGTCCCAAAAGTGGGACTTTCACAAGAAGAGGTAACATATTTTTTCTTTATAATGTTACTGTAAAAGAAAATTCAAAAATTAGAATTTGACGTTTCTTTTATCCATGTATAGGTAGATAAGCTATTTGATAGGAAACTTGAAGAAAAACTCGAAGAAGTAATGAAAAAGTGGCAGGCATCTCAGACTGCCACTTACCAGACAATACCTACTGCAGACTCTACTCCTACTCCTACTGCAGAGGTTGGGAGTAATCCTATAGAACCACCACCTAGCACATCCACTGTAAGTATTTTTATGACATAGTAACTAGTTTTTTAATTCAAGATGATATGTATATATGAAAATGTAGTCGTTTCAAAAAAAGATGATATGTATATATGTATATAACATTCTTTACACAAAAATTTGTAGGGGTTGAAGCCATGCCGTCTAAAAAGTAACAAATATGTCGTTGTAGAGGCGTCGGCTTACCCATCCCTACCAGGGGAAACTTGTCATGGGTCTCCAGTTCCAGCTGGTTGGATTTGGGTGAGCCCGATACATATATTCCCCCAGTGGATGGATCTTCCACTGCCATATGCCCACCCAGATTGTGAAACGCTTGGTGAGGCAGTAGGCGGAGTGATATTGTAGCTAAAAGCGGATGTCCTCTTTACTGAAAAGGTATGGTAAATTTACATTACGTTCAATTGTTAGTGTGTGTATATGATGGCAGTTGATATGAAATTATATATATATATACAGGTTAAAAAGAAGACACCCACAACATCTAGGCCTCCACTTCCACCTCCTACATTACCTAGTTGGGTTCCACAGGACCTACCTGTCCCGTTAGGTCCTAACTGTAGGGGTATGGCAATATGGTTAGGGGAACATGATATAAACTCCCCTATAACTGTTTCTTCCGATTCAGATTCTACAGGTCAGTCATACGAAACAAAACTATTTATAGAAGATATTTTGGAGTTGTTTCGATATGATTGGCTAAATACATCTGTGATAGAGCTATGGATAAGGTGAGATATTCTTTATACATCCATATACCTTGTGTATGATCTGGTGATCTGGTTTCTTATTTATTAATGCATGCATAATTAATACATATTTTGCAGCTACTTAGACAACATATGTGCAGATTTTGGATTCGAACATGTAGGGTTTTTTATTCCATCTTTGATTAGTCTAGTAGCTAAAGACCCTACATCAGTTCAACAATACTGCTGTGAGGCTTTTTCAAATTTTGCTGTAAAAAAGAAGACGGTGATAATGGCTCCATTCAATGGAGTAAGTTTACTTTGCTTATTATAATTTGGACTTAAGAAAATTACATTTTATTGTGGATTTTGAGTTATTAATTTTTAACTTTTTTTCCTCTAGTGGTAGGCATAGGGAGTTATTGGTTATTGCCCCCGAGACGTTCACTGTGTATTATCTAGATCCTAAGGGGGGTAAATTGAATACAAGATGTGGACACATAATGAAAATGGCAATATTCCGGTGAGAAATATTTCATTTTTCATATCTGTTAACATATGTTAATACATTACTATTTAATTGCAATGTTCTGTGTTACATTAACATGTAGGGGTTTTGAGGAGTACAAAAAGGCTGGAGGAAAGGTCCCCACGAAAAAGAACCAGCCAATAATTTGGAAGAATGTGAAAGTAAGTTCCCGACTACAATATATGTATATATTATTTATGTGAACAATGCTTAATTAGTTGTATTTTTTAATATTTTGTATGTTTGAATTTATAGTGTGCTACACAAGACAACGGATGGGCATGTGGATACTATGTCATGCGATATATGCACATGATTATCAAACATGCCGCACTGGATATCGAGTGTATTGCTCAGGTATTATATAGTCTCATTAGATAATATGATTGAAATATATCAATCTTATTTATAGCTCATTAATTATATACATACATCATTCACTACTACAGAAATGTCTTTTAGCGTCAGTTGTTTAACCCACTTTGGCATCGGTTTCCGAGTGACGCCTATGTGGGCGCCGCTAAAGGTCTAACACTTCGGCGTCGGTTTTTTAACCGACGCCTATTTAACATGCAGGCGTTAGTTGTTTATAGAAAACCGACGCCAAAAGGGTTCATGCCACAGAAAACAACGTCATCTAGGACACATTCTGCGTCGGTGTTTAATTGGTAACCGATGCAGAAAGTGTCCTAGATGACGCCGTTTTCTTGGCGTCAGTTTTCTATAAACAACTGACGCCATACTTCAATACGACACGGCCGTGCTTCCCTGTACGGCCGTGTTTAGTACTATAGGCGTCAGTTATATATGAATAAGCGACGCCTTTTCCACCACGGCCGTGCTTTCCTGCACGGTCGGGTTGTTTGTAATATTAGGCGTCGGTTTTTATCCAATAAACGACGCTGTAGGTCTTTGCTGACGGTTTTCTGTAAATAACCGACGCCTATATCTTTTTTTTTCATATCAGTTTGTAGGCCTGCTGTGGCTGGTCAGCAGGATGAGAACCTGTAGTTCAGTTTTCTGAACTACAGGTTTACGACATCCATTGATATCAGCCTACAAACAGGCCACAAACCTGCAAAAGTCCCAAGGAAATTTTCACACAAGTAGATACATTCAGACATCAATTCAATTCTCACATTCACACATATAGAAACATTCAAATACATGTATTAACATTCAGAAATATTCATTTACAAAGTATCATTCATTATCGCTATCAACATCCCAATTATATCTTAAAGTTGCCACGGCTTGTATGGCTTTTTCCCATTCTTCTCTTATTTCATCTAATGCTTCCATCGTATATGGAGCATGTATATTTTTTAAGCGTTTACCTATAGTGTGGTCAGTTTTAAACACCTGCAAAGAGAATGATGTATATATATAAGTAATAATATAAAAATAAGATTGATATATTTCATACTAACTAATGAGACTATATATAATACCTCATGTATGTTATCGATGTCCAATGCGGCATGTCGGATAATCATCTGCATAAATCGCATAACATAGTATGCGCATGCCCAACTGTTGTCTTGTGTAGCGCACTATAAATTGAAACATACAAAATAATACAACTAAGCACAATTCACATCAATAATATATACATTGGAGTCGGGAACTTACTTGTACGTTCTGCCAATTTATTGGCTGGTTCTTTTTCCTTAGGACCGTTCCTCCAGCCTTTTTTAATGCATCTAAACCCCTACATGTTAATATAACACAGTAAATTGCATAAGTAAATAGTAATGTAATAACAGATGTTAACAGATACAAAAATGAAATATTTCTCACCAGAATAATGGCATTCTCATTACGTATCCAATTTTAGTGTTTAATGTACTTCCCGCGGGATCTAGATAATATACAGTGAACGTCCCGGGGACAATAACTAGTAACTCCCAATGTCTACCGCTAGAGGTAAAAAGTTAACAATTAATAACTCAAAATGCACAATAAAAATGGAATTTTCTTAAGTCCAAATTATAAATAAAGTAAACTTACTTGACATTGAATGGAGCTATTATTATCGTCTTCTTTTGCTGACCAAAAATTGTAAAAGCATCTATACAGTATTGTTGAACACTATCAGGGTCTTTAGCTACCATACTAATCAATGATGGAATCAAAAATCCCACATGATCAAATGCAAATTGTTTGCATTGATCTTCGACTAAGTAGCTGCAAAACATGTATTACGTATGCATTAATATATAAGAAACCAGATCATCGGATCTTACACAAGGTATATGGATGTATAAACAAGATCTCACCTTATCCATGTCTCTATCATTGATGTATTTAGCTAAGCATACATAAACAACTCAATAATATCTTGTATAAATAAAGAGCTATCGTATGATTGACCTGCATAATCTGCATCTAAAGAAACAATTATAGGGCAATGTATATTATGTGCCCATAGCCAACATGCCATTCCCCTACAAGCAGGACCTAACGGGTATGTTAGGTCAGTTGGAACCCAACTTGGTAATGCGGGAAGTGGAGGTGGAGGCCTAGGTGCTCCTGGTGTCTTCTTTTTAACCTATATATATAATTTCAGATTAGTTGACCTCCTATATACACATTAACAGTCTAAATCAATGTAAATTCATCTTACAATTTCAGTAGTGTAGACGACATCTGCTTTGGGCCACAATATGACCCCACCTTCTGCCTCAGCAAGTGTATCAATATCCGGGTGGGGATATGG
This sequence comes from Alisma plantago-aquatica, assembly GCA_963693085.1. Taxonomy (NCBI): domain Eukaryota; kingdom Viridiplantae; phylum Streptophyta; class Magnoliopsida; order Alismatales; family Alismataceae; genus Alisma; species Alisma plantago-aquatica. Next base: position 129,403,434 of record OY856411.1, on the reverse strand, counting down.
CAATGTAGCTTCCCTCCAATCGGGTAACACACATAATGGGCCCACACGAACGTAGCCCTGTGGCATTGGAGTCCCGTAAAACCTTTCCCCAGGAATGGATGGGTAAGCCTGCGCCTCTGCAACAACATAGTCTTGTATTCTTAAGCGGAATGGCTTCAATGCCTACAAATTTACGTAAAGAATGTTATACATATATACATATCATCTTGAAAACATATCATCTTGAAAAGACTAGCTACAATGTCATAAACAATACTTACAGCAGGCGTGTTAGGCGATGGGTCTCCAGGATTACTCGCAGTCTGTGCATCAGGAGAAGAGTGGGTCGCCATAGGCTGATTGGAAGCCTGAGATGCCTGCCACCGCAGCAATTCTTCCTTGACCTTCTCAGCAACTACATCGTTGACCTTTTTAGCAACTATATCCTCGACTCTCTTATTCTCCTATATATGGATAAAAGAAACATTACCTTCTTATTATTGAATTTCCTTTTGCAGTAACATTCTAAAAAAAGAATAGGTTACCTCTTCTTGAGAAAGTCCCACTCTGGGTTTGCGCTGGGATGGCCCAAAGAATGCTTTGATGCCCACACCAGCGCCTGCACCCCTAACACGTCCAGGATGCTCTGGGTTACCCAGAGCAACTGTCAATTCATCCCTTGTGCCCTGAGGGATGAACATGCCTTGTTTCCTCTGCTCGTGCAGCTCCCGATAATCACCATCAACAAAAATTGGTAAGTTAACACCACAAATAATCAATATTCAAACGATTGCTCTAAGAGTTGTATTTTACCATTTTCGCAGCCGCCTCAGCAGTTACGGGCTTCTTTATTTCACCCTTCTTGTTTTGCCTCCCAGCTATCCAGATATCATGGCGAGGCATGGGTGTGGCAGACTCCTAAGTAGGAGCAGACTCCTGAGTAGCCACAGACTCCGCCTGTAGTCTTTGGCGAACGCTTGCATAGCCTTTTGGACCCATAGTGTGGTCATGCACATTCAGTGCACGCCTTGCTTTTTGTGCGTCACTGAGGGCCTAGTTAGTATGCACATTAATGATTTGGTTAGTAGCACTAAATGCTAATCTTGAATAGGTGAATACAATGTATATTAATCAAATTCGGAGTGACGCCTAATACCTTGAATTCTTCAGATTTTCTTGAAGCAACAAAATTGTCCCAATCTTCTTTGTCCAAGAAGTTCCATTGTTCAAGGGCTGACTTCTTCTTCTTATCACCCTCTTTTATGTATTCTCTGTTCAGATTTGTCCTATAATTCCTAAGCATCTTTCCAGCGCGTTGCATCACACTTTTACGATGCAACTTCTCATCCAATGCAAATAGATTCTGTAAAATAGAAATGTTATTAACTACTATCCAAAATAGAATTGCAAATAATAGAATTTGTAATCTACAAAATAGAATTGCAAATAATAATACCTCATGCATAAATCCTTCCATATCAAGTCTTTTTTCCCCTGAGGAACTTTATGCCAATTATCATACTTAACACCACAATGGCTCCGAGTGGTACACCCAAGATAGTTTACAAAATTATTGCGGTTCACTCCAATTGCATTTCCTCCATTATCAAACTCCACAACCAATTTGGATCCACTGCCACTTAGCACTATTAACTTCTTCAACAGAGTGATGCCCCTTTTCTTGTTAAGTGTTTGGTGCTGCGCATCAAGTTGCTCCAGTGCTTCAGTGGGTACATGTGCAACATCAACCTAAAATTTGACAAAAATAAACACACTGAATTAGCCCAATATAGAAATATAGGATATATGACATAACTAGAAGATAATGAATTTTATAGAAATACAGGATATGTTTTTAGAACTTACATTGGTATCCTCGCCATGCTCGTCATGGACAACATGCTCATCATGGACTTCATGCTCATCATGGACATCATGCTCATCATGGTCAGCCATCTGAAAATGTCATTAAAAAGGCAAACATTTAGCATTTGTATTAACTAGAAAAAGGCAAACATTTAGCATTTGTATTAACTAGAAAAACACAAACATTTAGCATTTGTATAAACTAGAAAAAGGCAAACATTTAGCATTTGTATAAACATACATGTCTCTAAAATTGTGATCTTTTATCAATTAACAATCCTTCATTGTGATCTCCGCGCACATATAAGTCATCATTAGCTTCAATATTTTATGGAGTTGGCAACCCTACTGAGAATGGACTGGAGTCATCATACTTATCATAGTACTCTTCTTCATCTATAGGATCTTCAATGAACTGTCTTTTACCATGAAGAACAACCGACCATTTATCATTTGCAGGATCATCGATATAGAATATTTGTTTTTCCTGTGATGCCAATATGAATGATTCACCCTTCTCACCAATCTTTTCAAAGTTCACCAAAGTGAAACCCAATTCATCCACTATAACTCCTTTGGTGTTATCAACCCAATTACATTTAAAGAGCGGAATTTTGAAATCTATGTAGTCAAACTCCAAAATGTCTTCAATGACACCGTAATATGACATTTTAGCTTCACGTGGACTCTTATCCTTTGCACTTGCAAAGTACATAGTCGACGCTTGAAGAGTGACCCCACTATTTTGGACGACACTCTTATCATCTTGGCGCTTTGTGTAATATGTGAATCCATTAATGTCAAACCCTTCATAAGACATAACATTCGGTTTTGGTTTAAAGGCGAGGAATTTGATAGTTTCTGTAATATCATTTGGTGTTTGAGATAGTTGATGTAAGACTTTATCTTCAAACCACTTAGTAAAAGTCTTATTATGCTCTCTAGCAAGCCACATTGAACTTACTCGAGGATGTTGTCTCTTTATGAAATTGGTATGTTCCTCGATATAAACACTCACTTCGTCCATATTGTGTAAAATATACAAGTGAGCTTGTTCCAACTGCTCACCGCTGATTACTTTCACCCGTGATCCCAAAATTCCTTTGCCCTCCTCAATATTCTTGTCATTATCAGGAGTGTCACTACCACAGAGAAAGTCATTGCAAAAATCCATAACCTCTCTCGCCACATAAACTTCAATAATACTCCCTTCAGGCCGATAACAGTTTCGAACATCACCTTTAAAAATGCTCATGTATCATTCAAAGGGATACATCCAATGCAAGAAAACTGGTCCCAACATTTTCACTTCCCTAGTCAAGTGGAAAACAAGATGTACCATGATATCAAAGAACGAAGGAGGGAAATACATCTCAAGCTGACATAGGGTAACAACCACTTCTCTTTGCAAATTATCGAGAGTATCAGGGTCAATAACTTTTCTGCATAGACTGTTGAAAAAGAAACAAAGTCTGGTAATTGCAAACCTTACATGCTTCGGAAATATAGATCGAATTGCCACGGGCAATATTTGTTGCATTAGAGTGTGAAAATCATGAGATTTAAGACCTATCAACTTCAAATCTTTCATTGATACCAATCTACGGATGTTGGATGCGTAACCATGTGGCACCTTAACATTTACCAAGCATTTACCTAGTTTACCAAGCATTCACAAAAAGTTTTCTTCTCCTTTCTAGACAACGTGTAACAAGCGGGAGGTAAGTATGTTCTTTTATTACCCATTTCACGTAATTCTGTTAATTCTGACCTTATTCCCATTTCACGTAGGTCCAGTCTGGATTTTATCCCATCTTTAGTCTTACCTGGTATATTTAACAGAGTATCAATGATGCTATCACAAACATTTTTCTCAACGTGCTACATCGATACAATGCCTGACTGTCAAAGAACTCCAATAAGGAAGATCCCAAAATATTGACTTCTTCTTGAATGAAGAATTGTCACTCAGTGTGGCCATACTACATTGTGATTTCTTACCAAATTCATTGACAATGTCTTTTACTCTTGCATAAACAACATCCCCTGGTATAGGTTTAGGTGCACTCTGTTCATCATTCCATCCATTGAATGCTTTGTGCTTCCTACGATACGGATGGAATTTTGAAAGAAACCTTCGATGACTAAGATATACAGTCTTGCCGCCATGTTTTAGTCTTATTGAATCAGTGTTTTCTTCACATATAGGACACGCTTTAGCTTCTTTGACACTATATCCAGACAAATTCCCATATGCTGGAAAGTCATTAACAGTGCAAAACAACATAGCGTGCAAACGAAATGTCTCTCTTACTGAAGCATCATAGGTCATCACACCTTCAACCCAAAGTTTCTTTAAGTCATCAATCAAAGGTTCAAGATAAACATCGATATCATTTCCGGGGTGTTTAGGGCCCGATATCAACAACGACAACATAACGTACTTATTTTTCATACACATCCAGGGAGGAAGATTGTATATAACAAGCATGACTGGCCAAGTGCTATGTTGGCTGCTCAATGTCCTGTACGGATTCATCCCATCTGTACAAAGCCCAAGTCTTAGATTCCTATCTTCTTCACCAAATTTGGGGTACAATAGATCAATCTTCTTCCACTGTGGGGAATCAGACGCATGTCGTAGGATCCCATCATTATTTTTCTTAACATCTGCATGCCACCTCAAATTCTTCGCATCTTTCGGATTTGCAAACAAGCGTTGAAACCGTGATATTATAGGTAGATACCACAACACCTTGGCAGGAGAACCCGGTTTGGACTCCCCCGAAGTCGTCAATTTATACTGTGACGCACCACATTTTGGACAATCTTTCAAATCTACATAGTCCTTTTGAAATAATACACAATCATTCGGGCATGCGTGTATCTTCTTGGCCTCCATTCCCATTGGGCACAACATTTTCTTTACCTGGTATGTTGAGATTGGCAGCTCGTTTCCTTCAGGAAGCATTTCTTTCAACAAAGTCAACAATGAAGTGAAGCTTTTGTCACTCCATCTATTGTTAGCTTTCAACTTATACAATCTCAACACAGCGCTAAGCTTCGTAAACTTAGCACATCATGTGTATAACGGTATCTCAGCATCATGCACAATGTTTCTAAAGATAGGAGGTGGATCGGTGTGCTCTACCCTACAACTGTCCAGCATCGCATCAAGATGTCTGCTGGAACTTGTTCATTCACATTTACGTCATCGGAGGCAATTTCTTCTTCCACCCAAGCACTGCTATCGACATCTACTGGTTTTGATTTTGAAATCTCTCTATGCCAGTGTCATTCTGTATAGCCTTGTACAATCCCGTTGCACATGACATGACTTTTGATTTCCTCACCAGTGTTGACTTTCAAGTTGTTACCGCAATGCCTACATGGACAGTAGAACCTATCTGTAGGTTTTTTCCTATGTTCCTCGATAAATCTAATAAACTGATCAAGACCAGATATAAACTCTGGGGTGCAACGATTACGAATGGACATCCATGATCTATCCATTCTATGATCAGAGAAAACAAGTATATATTAGGAAACAAGTATATATTAGGAAAAGATTAGGGTATACACTTACATCCTAAGTGTATAATGTGATGTCATTCTTATATATAATAAATGTGTACCACCTATCCCATCCTTGAACACCTAATCTCACTAGTAAGTGTATAATGTGTATTGGGTTTTCAAGAAAATTTCGGCATCATTTCCCCGCTGTTCTCTAAGTACATATGTACTTAGAGAACAAACGGGGAAATGCTACCGAAATTTTCTCGAAAACCCAATACACATTATACACTTACATCCTAAGTGAGATTAGGTGTTCAAGAACAGTCCCAAACCGGGGACTATCCAAGATTTACTCCTAATGAGTCAATCTTGGACGGGTTTCTAGGCCAACAAACACATTTGATGTCATTCTTATATATAATAAATGTGTACCACCTATCCCATCCTTGAACACCTAATCTCACTAGTAAGTGTATAATGTGTATTGGATTTTCAAGAAAATTTCGGTAGCATTTCTTCGCTGTTCTCTAAGTACATATGTACTTAGAGAACAAACAAGGAAATGCTACTGAAATTTTCTCGAAAACCCAATACACATTATACACTTACATCCTAAGTGAGATTAGGTGTTCAAGAATAGTCCCAAATCGGGGACTATCCAATATTTACTCCTAATGAGTCAATCTTGGATGGGTTTCTATGCCAACAAACACAATAATAGATATGTACATGTTAGGGTTTCATCACAATTAATGTTAGGGTTTCATCACAATTGATGTTAGGGTTTCATCAATGTTAGGTTTAATCAAATCAAATTAGGATGCTAGAATTTACAAGTTTAAATCTTATTTCAACATGCATCAAAATTTACTGAATTAAGTCAAACATTAGGATTAGAAGCACAAATATATGCAAGCAAAAAATTTGTTCATATCCTAGGATTTACATAAAACATTACATGAAAATTTGTTCATATCTTTACCAACAGCAAGCACGACCGTGGCTGTGTTGGCCTACCACGGTCGTGGTTGTGTTGGCCTACCACGGCCGTGCTGGACAGCATGGCCGTGGTAGGCCAACACAGCCACGGCCGTGGTAGGCCAACACAGCCAAGGTCGTGCTTACTGCATGTTGGTAAATAGCTAGGGAGAAGGAGAGGTAGCGCTACCTAGAGCTAGTGTGGAGTGGACCGCCGGTGGCAGCAGCGTGTGGAGGAGCTAGAGCAGCAGTGGCAGCGACAGCAACAAACGACCGGGGGCGGGCGGCGGGCAGAAGCAACTGACGGTCAGAGAAGCAGCAGACGCCGGCCGGAGAAGCACCAGGAGAAGAAGCAGCAGCGGCGGGCGGCGGGTAGCGGCGCCGGTGAGCAGAAGAGAACCAGAGCAGCGGCGGCGAGTAGCAGCAACCAACGATGGGTGATTTTGGGAGAACGGTGGCGAGCAGCAGCACAGAAGAGAAGTCGCGATGAAACAGGAAGAAAGGGGGAAGAGCCGGGTATCGGGTCTATTAAGTTGATCAACGGCGTTGTTTATCTACACAACCGACGCCTATTATGCTTTAGCGTCGGTTAATAGTAAAACACCGACGCCCAAATAGAAAACTTTTACCCTAAATTATTTGGCGGGAACCATTATCAACTTCGGTTATCCAAGGATAATCAACACCTAAAGTGGAACTTTTCGCACAAAATTTCATTTTAAATAGGCATCGGTGAATAGTTAAAAAACCGACGCTGTATGTGGCCCATATTTTTTCGTCCGAAAATTGGATTTTGCGGGCGCTTTTAGGCGTCGGTTGGTTATAGTCAGCCGACGCTGAATACAAAGTGGTACCCATCTCTGGCTGGTCTTCGAATATAAACGTCGGTTTGCCTAAATAACCGACGCCTGATATTATAGGCGTCGGTTTTCCTTAATAACCGACGCCCAAAAAAGCGACACTGAACGCTATTTTTGTAGTAGTCATTCTCTTTACATGTGTTTAAAATTGACCCCATTACAGGAAAGGACTTACCAAATGTTAATGCTCCCTATACGATGGGAGAATTAAATGAAGTAAGAGAAGATTGGGCAACAGCCATACAAATAGTGGGGGCTTTAAAATATAATTGGGATCCTGATAGTGAATAATGACTAAACAATGATATTTTGTAAATGAATTTCTAAATTATAATATATGTGTGAATGTTTCTACATGTCTTGATGTTTCTACATGTGTCTGAGTGAAAATGAATGAAAGTGTTGGTTGCTATATGAATGTTTCTACATGTGTGAATGTGAATGAATGGAACTACATATTCCTAGCAGGTGTGAATGTTTATAAATGTGTGAAAATAAAATGGAACTGCAGGTTGCATTGCTAAATGCATGTGCTACTTTTTTATTGTTAATTTTGCATGTTTGCGGCCTATTGTCGCCTGATATCAATGGATGTCGTAAAACCTACAGTTCATAACTGAACTAAACATGTTACTCATCCTGCGACCAGCCACAGCAGGTCTGCAGACTGACAGAAAAAAAAAACAATAGGCGTCGGTTATCAAATAACCGACACATAATGTTATAGTGTCGGTTTCTTATCAAATAACTGACGTCTATTTCCTTAACACTACGGTCGTGCTGGACAGCACGGCCGTGGCACCTGACCATACAACACATAGTTACAGTGTCGGTTTCCTACTCGTAACCGATGTCTATTCCCTTAACAACACGGCCGTGCTGGCCAACACGGCCGTGGCGCGAAGATATATGGCGTCGGTTTTTTACTTATAACTAACACTGATAGTGCCCAACATTGCGCCCTTTCTGTGGCGCGAAGGGTTTGGGCGTCAGTTTCTTAACTAATAACCGACGCCTATAGTCCCATGATGGCGCATTTTCGATGGTGCGCGAAGAGTTTGAGTGTCGGTTTCTTATCTAATAACCGACGCCTATAGTCCCCTGATGGCGCGCTTTCAGTGGTGCACGAAGAGTTTGGGCGTCGGTTTTGGAACCGACGCCTAATGGGTGAGCTTTTAGTGTCACCCACATAGGTGTCACTTATAAACTGACACTAAAGGCTTTAAATAACCGACACTAAAGGTAGGTTCTGTAGTAGTGTAGATATTTGTTTGTATATAGCATAGGTTAGAAGAAACACGAATTCTAACCAACAAAAGCTTGTGTATACACCTAATAGTATTATCTAAATTATCTCATTTATGGGCTTTATTAGCACACTTTTGAAATATAAACAGAAGTGGATGAGCATGGTCTGTTGTTTAATTGCTTATAAGTACATATGTATATAGATGTGACCGATCCGATTATGTAACTAGTATATTGTACAGTTGTTCCCATGTTATGCTCTGACAGAATCTTCTCCTTAACTTCTGGATTCAATATATATATGATACACATATTCATTAAATAAATTGGTATCTATTGATATAGACAAACTAATGTATACATTATGCTAATGTGATTAAAATATAGTTTATAGGATTAGTTGATTCAGATAAGCCAATGGGAACTAGGGTTTATATCTTCCTCTTTTGATTATCTAAATGAGTCTACTAATAACTGAAAAAAGGAACACATAATTATAATTGTCTTAACTATCAATGTGAATTGTTCGCTAATAGACTCAAGTTTAGATTTTGATGCCCAGAGGCTGGCTTGCTGGTCTGTGGACTCTCTGGGTATGGACGGTATCTCTCTTTGAGTAGGTAGTATTGGGTTGTACAGACCCTGCTACAGATCTTGCCAATTCTCTGGAGTTCAGTCTCCAGTTGTGTGTGATACAAGTAACGATAAAGAGGAAAATCATCATGACACAGGAGGGAAGATGACCATGAGATCTGGTGATGACGGTTGGGTATGTGGTGATGATGATGAAGGTGGAAAGAGATGAAGATCTGCAGGTCAACAGATATGAAAGATGGATCTATCTTTGGCGAGTGGAAAAGGCTTGAAGAGGAGATGATGCTTGCTGCAATGTAGTCCTAATTAGGCGTTGCTAGTGTAGGTTGGTTGCTTGACTTGTAGGTCCTTTAAGGCTGGGTTTTGGAATAATAAAAACCAAGAGGAGGTATAGGAGATGAGGTAGATTCGATGATTTAAGAAACTAGGGTAGACTGTGGTATGTTTGGGAAGATTGCATGCCTCTTTACCGGGTTGGTTTGTTTCCAAGTTGAGCTTCTTATATGTAATAGAGATTCCTCCAGGGTCGAGTAGGGGCGGCTTCATTGTGGTCTAGTTTGTCTGACGCTGAGAGAAACTAGTCATGAGATGACTTCAATCATCGTGAGATAAAATCTCGATCTGTAACTACTCGTTTCTGCTTTCTTGGTTGTAGGGAGACGACCAGGGTGGCAGGCGTTGTGAAGGGTTTTCGAATCATAGTAATCTAGGGGAGGAGATGTCAGGTGTTCCGCTGGCTTGGTGAAGTGGTCTTGGGCTCGTTGGAAGTCGGCATCAGGAGGTCCCAATGTTTCCTATAACTTTTCCAGTCATTGACGTTACAAGAACACCAAGATAAGACTCTCCATCCAGGTGCATTAACTCCTGTTAATTTTTCCGTAACCTTTACATAGTCATTTAATTTGTAATTTAATAACTCCCAAACTAGAGATCCAATGGCTTTGAGTATTTGGCTCCTAGTAAGAATAAATTTTTAAATTATCACCTCCTTAATTATATTTCTTACTTTGCCTATTTGGGTTATCATTGCAATATAATTAATAATTTTTATTTTTTTGTATAAATTACATTTTTCATTGATTTTAAGAACGTTAGTATTACGTACAAGGGAAATGTATCAAAGTATAATGGAGCAAAGATTTCAAATTGTATAATGTGATATTAAGGGGATTCATTGAGGGGTTTATTTGTAAATATTTCTCAATTAAGGATAATGGATGCAAGAAACTTAATTAGAGGCTAACTTGTATTAAGGAACATGGAAAAAAGTCAAATTGACCGCATAGTGTTTGGAAGGAAGGACAAGATTGTAATTTTGAACTATTATTTTAGGGAGTTTGTGAATTATAGAAAAAAAACATTTGGGATCCAAAATCTAGTATGTTACAGGTAGTGTGACGGTCAACACCATCTAAGGTGTGACGAGCAACCCCACTCCATGGTGTATCGGCCATCACCACCTAAGGGTGTGACAGACAACACCACTCCATAACATATCAGCCAGCACCACCTAAGGGTGTGACAGGCAACACTACTCCATAACATATCATCCAACACCACCTAAGGGTGTTGGTAAACACCACACTATAACATATCAACTAGCACCACCTAAGGGTGTCAGACATCCAAGACATGTCGGGAAACCCTAGGTATTATGGTCATTAGGGTTATGGTTTAGCTAGGCATTGATCGCTTCCTTTTTCTCGTGTCCGGATACGAACTTGAAACAAGGGAAGGAATCAAGTGTTACATTTGTAACCCGAAACCTTTTAAGACGCCCACAACTTTTATTACGGGGTCGAAGTAGATATACGAGATTGAACACAGGGACATGGTGACATTTAGGACGCTAGAGATTTCATTCGTGAGTCAGATAAGCCAAAATCGATAGTCGATGGAAATATATGCTAGAACTATTCTAGCGGGTTGTCACGATTTAAAACAAAGAAAAGAAAAGAAAACAAAGGAAAACATAGTTCGTGGGATTCTACTAATCAGAGAAAGAGAGTTTCCGGCTATATAACCACAACCTGGGCAGTCTATGTACTCGTTCTCGGGCGTAGACAACCCTCGAACACCCAAGAAAGCATTTAGTAAGCGTAGCGACCTCTGTACGTATGGGGTCATCCCACTCTCTCTCGTGATGCGTGACTAAAACCATCAATGATATGTCATCGAGTCCTCTCTCGAGGATGACATATCAATACGTAAAAATATTCTAAGCTCCCTCTCGGGTCTTAGGACATTCAAAGATATTCGGAACAAAGTACCTTGGATCGTCCTCCTCTCGAGTTCGGATCCAAACTATCGTCTCTTAGCTATTCCTATAATGGATCTATCGATACAGGTAGAAATGTCAGTTCAAGCGAGTAAGAGATCAACCAAACTAGCAATCATAACTTAGAAAGAGAAAATAGAACATGCAACATACTAGATCTGATATGCATCTACTTGCTACATAGCCAAGAAGTAGCTAACTAGCCATCGACAAGCATAGTTGGCATCAAACAAAGATGGATGAACATCATTTGTACAAGAAACATAGGAATAAAGTAGAATGAAAGACAAGAAGAAAGAGATATAGCTCGTAGAGGAGAGGTGGCTCTCGCTCCTCGACCTCCGTACAGGTCGGATCTTGTGCTTTGGTTCTTCTCTTCATCTTTATGGACTCCTCGGTTCTCTCTCTCTTTCTAGATCTGCCCCGAACAACAGCCTAGTGGAGGTGAGAGAATGGCAGTGGAGATTGATCTTCTCTCTCCTCAGCTTTTGCATTTGGAGATCATAGACTAGTAGTGGAGGAGGGCGGTGATGCAGATCTTCTCTCTCCTTGGTGGGGAGGATGAACGCAGCACAAATCTTCTCTCTCCTCACCTTCCACCCTTAGAGAGAGTAGATCTTAGATGGAGATGGAAGAGAGAGAGTGTGGAGGCTGGTGGCTATTGGAGCATGTAGGCTGAGTGCCTTGGTCCTATCGGACCTTGGGATGCTCCCACGGGGCTCTGGCTCCAATTCGGTAGTCTCTCGGTGTCTAAATTGGATCAATCTTCACTTCAACATCCTGGTGGCGCTTGGGTGAGATACTCCCCTCCGTTGCACCAGGTGTAGGGGTATTTAGTGTTGGGCTATTGGCTAGACACCGTGCCACGGTCGTGGCCTTTTCTAGTGTACGGTCGAGGTCATTACTGACCGTAGCTTTCTTCACTTGCCTGGTCGCGACCTTTAGCACTTGAGGGCTAGTCGCGGTTCTTTTCTACCAACAGGTCGCGGTTTTCGATGATCGCGGTTTCACACAACATGTGGTCGTAGGCTGCCTTGATGCATTGAGGTCATGGTGCAGGGCAGCAATAGAGGAAGCAAGGGAGGCACCATAGTTTGTTGCAAATCACGGTAGTGAAGAGCCGCCATGGTTGGTCAGTGAGGTCGGGGTCATGATGGAGGATGCTAACACTGTGGTCGTGGTTGTGCACACCACGGTCGCTGTCTTGACGTTAGGGTGATCACAGTTGGAGTGAGGTGAGGTGCAGGAGTCACGGCCATTTCGATGTGAGAACTGAGGTTGTGGCAGAGTGTTGGGCATGTCGTGGTGTGCTGCTGATTCGGGAGTGGTAGTGCAACCGATGGAGAAGAGAGGATGGAAGGGTTAAGACTACGGGTGATGACTTGTTGTGAGGAAAGAATGAGAGGTCGCAGTCTGTGGGAGTGGTGTTGGAGATGACTGTAGACAGCAGGATGAGCAGAATGGGACGCATACAAGAGTGGAGGTCGCGGTGTCGTGATGTTGGTGGAAGTCGCAGTCGTGGATTAGGGTAGCTGCGAGGTTGGAAGGGGATGAAGAAGCGCCCACGTCCTGACGTCTTGAATAGCCAAGGGCCCAAATAGTAAATGGACTCAGAAGATTGGGCCTTTGTGCCCACTTTGACTTGCACATAGGTGTACAAACTTCAATTAAATGAAGATAAATCAATTAAGCTAGGGCAATTCACATATTAGAAGATAAAGCCAATAAAAGCAATTAATCAGAGCAGAACTGAGCCCAAGATGTGACTCGGACAGTGATGAATATATGTTCATCATTAGATGATATATCAAATAACACAGTTTCACTAGGCCTCAGTTTAGTAGAGAGAGCATGGATAAGAGGTTGTTCATCTATGTTCGGTGCACGCAAGTCTAACACTGGCTATTTAGCTACATTATTGGCTATTCTAACTACATTATCTAATGAGAGATAGAAAGCATAAAACATGAGCATTATTGGGCAATTAAGACTAAAGTGATACAAAACTATAGATAGAATGCATATATAATATGCATAGATTTGGGTGTTATCAACTACCCCAAGTTTAAAACTTGTGTTTCCTCAATCAAGACTGTGCTCAAAGAACAAAAAGATAACATCGAAATTAAGCTTGGCAATAAATGCTAAAGTTAAGAAAAACAATTTAAAGCATCTATTCTCCTGATCCATGTCATTTTAGAAAAAACCCCCACCAATCGACCATAGTCTTGCCAAAGCAAGATCAAAGAGTTTTCAGGCAAGATTAAGCAAATTCACTACAGCCTGCCGATACTCATGAGGGTTTGAATCATAATTTTTTAAATATGAAAGAATTGTCACAGAGGTGCGGGTGATGACCAATGAGCAATCACCATGAATCCATGCATACCAATTGGGAACAACGTGCCTCTCACTTATTCATGTGCTAAGAAACAAAGGGAAAAGACTCTAACGACTTCTAAGGATCTCGATATGTGTCAGGTTGGTCCATGTAACGAGCAACAGTCCATGCACTCTGAGCTAGTTGGCCCAGAGCAGTGAGACTAACTCCTCGTACTGTGCCTGAACCAACCCTGCTACTGAGATGATGTCATAGGTCTCCTAGGGGTTCCTAATGACTCTCTAATAAGCTTCTGGGGTGATATACCAGGCACGACATACCCACATTCGTGAGCGCAGACATACACCGGTTGGGCACCATCCTCAACTATCAAAAAATAGAAAACAACACTCATTTATTGTTCGCACTCAGGCTTTTATCGTCTGCATTCTATTTGTAGACTTGGGTGAGAACTATATAAATATTTTGGGATTTTCTGGGCGGACAAGCCTCTTTTGCACACATTTTTATATTTTTCATATTTTTGACTCAATCTAATGTGAGAAGGTGTGTAGTCCATCAAGGAAAACATTTCATCTTGATTATAGCTCAAAACTCATCATGATCCGCTTGAAACCTGTGTGAAAAGTTGCAATTATGATTCAAGAATCCTTAGAATAGAAGCAAGCTCATGAAACCACAACTAGGATTCTTTGATCGTGTTTAGCTCATTCCAATGGTCCTTTACCACAGATTTGCCATTCATGACATAGATCAAGTGAATTTAGCTTTAAGATATGAAAAAGGGACATAATCTTAGATTTTATTGCCAAACTCAAGAAAAGAGTCAAAGAGAAAGTCAAGCAAAAGATCAACCAATTTTTAAGATGAAAACTGTGCATTTAGGCATAAAGTCAAGCATTTATCTATTAGATTAGCACCATATAGCCATAATTGCAAAGCTAAAAAGCTGCAAATTTTTGAAAATTTTAAAACTAAATGCAGGAAGTAAACATGCATGCTAGATGGATGGAGAGATAGAAAGGTGAAGCCTACCACCCCAAGCTTAAAACTTTTCTCATACTCGAGAAAGATGTAAACTTGAAATGGTAAGGCAAGAATGCATGAGTTAATAGCAGTTATTGATTCCTAAAATGATGCATGTATGCAAGGATATAAAAAAATAGTTAGAGAAAGAAACTAAATAACAAGATCAATGAAGAGAAAAAATTATTGTAATAAAAGGGAGGGAGGGTGGGTAAGATAAAAGGGGGTGGCTGCCCCATGATACCGACACTGGGATCCCAAATCCCAAGATTTGGGACCAGTGCCACTTGTGTCTTACCAACGAGGTCCGCCATATAATAGGAGTAGAATAGGTGGAGATGCGGGCCCTACCGAGTCAGAAGAAGCAGAATAACATATGGCCACTCGGTGAAGTCCTCTCATTGCTGGAATTGGCTTGAACTGCACTGGGATGAATTCTTCGGCATATCATCCTCAGGGTACCTTTCATTATATGAATCTGAATATGAAGGTCATGGGATGTCGACACAGGATGAGATGGAGGGGATAGGTTGAATGACTTAGGTAGGATCCATATTTCCTCCCTCCATCTCTGAACTTGAGGTTGGATGCTCAGATAAGCTACTATATACAGTTTGAGTCATCCAATCATCTTCTGAACATGAAGTGTCCTCTGAAGAGTATGATTGTAGTTCTACCACCCCAAGCTTATCACCTGGCATTGAGTCAATGGTATCTTCATGCTCAGTAGCCATGTTGTAGTGAACCGTCCATCCTTCCCCCTTGACGTCTACCCTACCTTGTAAAGGTATGGGTGTAAATGGCGGCTCGTGCTGCTCCAACTCGTCATCGTCGGTATACTCATTGCTCCATGCCGAGCAGTTGTCGTTGTCATCATCATCGAACAAATTGTTCCAAACCATGGTTGGTGTGCTGCTCAAAGCGAAGTGACAAGTCTCAATATGAGAGATGTCATTCTGGTCTGGTTCAATATCTGACTCTGGTTCCTCAAACCAGCCTTTTGGTTGTGAGGTTGATTGGCTTTTCAAGTCTTCATCATTGTCATCATAGACCCATTCATGTCTATGACTCATATCTTCCATTGGTTCATCAACTGGGTCATCTGGATAGAATGAAGGGCTTCCCCAAGTGGGTTGGTCTTCACAGAAAAATCCTAGTGAATCTAGTTGATGGTCTGAATATGATGGTGAGATATACTCTGATTTAGATCCAATGGAATGATCTTGATGACTAAAGTCTTCATCATCAGGCGGTAGAGCTTGTGACTATATGGTAACCAAATTGATGAGATCTTGAAGCTTCCTGCCTTGTTTGACATTTTTATCATGAATCTGTTGAACTTGGATAGCTTAGCTCTCGGGATCAGTTAATTCCGCCGTGTACTCCTATTGCAGACTCACTGTATCAAACTAATGTGCTTGGATGAACCATTGCTCAGTAGTTTGAAGTGGACTTCTACTACAGTCTGCAGCCTCGGTGGCTTCTTTGAGATGATGATCCTTCTCTTCTAGAAGTTGTTGCATTGGATCGACATCTTCTTGGAGATGAGGGGCTAAGGAGGTGAGTGCGTGAATACTTTCCCTAGCCAACTCCACTGCCTTAATCAGTTCTTGATCCCATGATAACACGGGAGTCAAGGGCTGACTAGAAGTCTTCGTATTTGGGGCATCTTCATATGACGATGATGGGGGTGAATATAACTCGATGAGTTGTAAGGAATGACTTTCAATTATTTGCCAACAGTTAGAACTGTGGAAAAATTTAGGAGGGCAGGTGGACAAGATAACTTGTCTTACTGAAACAAGATCCATGGCTGAAAAACTATAAGAAAAAGAAAAGGGATTCAATATATATGAACAAGTATGTTTTAAACAAAAGAAAAACTATGCATATATATACATGCTTATAGTGACAGAAAAAAATCTGCTAGGCGTGTAAACATGGAAAACCATGTCCTCGACAATGACCCCAATAAGTTGATCATCCTCGAAGGTGTAGGTCAAACTTTTTGGCGGTGACTCCCCAACAATGATTCCAAAACGTTGATCATCATCCTTTTTCTCGTGTCTGAATACGAACGCGGGATAAGGGAAGGAATCAAGCTTTACATTTATAACCCGAAACCTTCTAGGACGCCTACAACTTTTATTATGGGGTTGAAGTAGATATACCAGGTTGAACACAGGGACGTGATGATGTTTAGGATGCTAGACATTTCATTCTTGGGTTACATAAGCCAAAACAATAGTCGATAAAAGAATGTGCTCGAACTAGTCTAGTGGGTAGTCACGAATTAAAACAAAACAAAGAAAAGAAAGCAAAGCAAAACAAAACAAAACAGAGTTTGCAGGATTCTACTAATCAAGAGAGGAGTTCCTGTCTATGTAATTGAAACATGGGCAGTCTATGCACCCGTTCTTGGGCGTAGACAACCCTCGAACACCTAAGCAAGCATCTTAAAACCAAACATAGTACGCATTGTGGTATCTGTTCATGTGGGGTCATCCCACTCACTCTCACAGAGTGTGACTAAAACCATCAACAACATGCCATCTAACCTCTCTCGAGGATGACAAATCAACACCCCAGAATCCTCTAAGCTCCCTCTCAGGTCTTAAAGCATTCTGGAATGTTAGGAACAAGGGACCTTGAACCGGCCTCCTCTCAGATTCCAATCCAAACCATCAACTCTCATCTATTCCTACAACGGATCTCTCGATACAGGCAAAAATAATAGTTCAAACTAGAAGGAGATCAACCAATCTAGCAATCATAACCAAAGAGTGAAGATAAAACTAGCAACATACTATAAAAACTGAATAAAACTACTTTCCTTAGGTAAAAGAACATAAACATGCCCAAAACAGGCTACATAGCCAAGAAGGAGCCCAACTAGCCATGGACAAGCATAGTTGGCCCTGAACAAAGATGGAAGAACATCGTTGTACAAGACACCAAGGGGAACAAAAGAAATGAGGAGGAAGAAGAAGAGATTAAGCCTATAGAGGAGAGGTGGATCTTGCTTGTTAGCCTCCGTGCAGGTCGGATCTCATCTTTCAGGCCCTCCTCCTTGGTCATCCGGACACCTTGGCCACCTTCCTCTCTAGATCCTCTCTAAACAGTAGCTCGGTCAGTGGATGGATGTGGAAAAGTAGTGGAAGATGAAAGCATGCTGAAGAGGTGGGCGTAGAAAGAGAACTTCGGCCCCTTTGGACCTCCAGACTCTCCCATGGCACTCCAGGAACCTCACTGGGTCGAGACCAATTGCTGGAAAAACACCCCAGATCCGAACACCCTTCAGGTGGAGAGGGACAAGTATTTATAAGTGGTTTGATCGCGACTCTGAACTAGATCACGGCTTCAACTACCGCGGTCATGGTGAGGACCTCTGTTCGCGGTTATGCGGCTGAGGTGCCTTCCGCGGTCGTGGTTGAGGTCGGCTGATCACCTTGGCTGGGGTTGGGCACCACGGTCGAGGTGTAAACCTCAATCACAGTGATGGGGGTGCCTTGTCTGCGATCACGGTCGATACCACGTGGGGCGGGGTCGCGGCTATGGCGATGGTGAGGACCGCTGTTGCGGTGTGCGTCCTGGCCGCGGTTGAGCAAAGTCTTAAGCTTGGGGTGGTAGGCTTCGCCTTTCTATCTCTCCATCCTTCTAGCATGCATGTTTACTTCGTGCATTTAGTTTTTAATTTTGAAATTTTTTTTATCTTTTTTTCTTTGCAATTATGACTATATGGTGTGAATCTAATAGATAAATGCTTAACTTTATGCCTAAATGCATAGTTTCCATCTTAAAAATTTCTTGACCTTTTTCTTGACTTGCTCTTTGACTCTTTCCTTGAGTTTGGTAATAAATCTAAGGTTATGTCCCTTTTTCATAGCTTAAATTACCATGACCTTTTGCTTGACTTGCTATTTGACTCTTTCCTCTAGTTTGTCTGACGCTGAGAGAAACTAGTCACGAGATGACTTCAATCATCGTGAGATAAAATCTCGATCTGTAACTACTCGTTTCTACTTTCTTGGTTGCAGGGAGATGACCAGGGTGGCGGGCATTGTGAAGGGTTTCCAAATCATAATAATCTAGGGGAGGAGATGTCAGGTGTTCCGCTGGCTTGGTGAAGTGGTCTTCGGCTCGTTGGATGTCGGCATCAGGAGGTCCCAACATTTCCTATAACTTTTCCAGTCATTGACGTTACAAGAACACCAAGATACGACTCTCCATCCTGGTGCATTAACTCCTGTTAATTTTTCCGTAACCTTTACATAGTCATTTAATTTGTAATTTAATAACTCCCAAACTAGAGATCCAATGTCTTTGAGGTCGAATGATCACCTTGGCTGGGGTTGGGCACCACGGTCGAGGTGTAAACCTCAGTCACAGTGACGGGGGTGCCTTGTCTACGATCACGATCGATACCACGTGGGGCGGGGTCGCGGCTATGGCGATGGTGAGGACCGCGGTTGCGGTGTGCGTCCTGGCCGCGGTTGAGCAAAGTCTTAAGCTTGGGGTGGTAGGCTTCGCCTTTCTATCTCTCCATCCTTCTAGCATGCATGTTTACTTCGTGCATTTAGTTTTTAATTTTGAAATTTTTTTTATCTTTTTTTCTTTGCAATTATGACTATATGGTGTGAATCTAATAGATAAATGCTTAAATTTATGCCTAAATGCATAGTTTTCATCTTAAAAATTGCTTGACCTTTTGCTTGACTTGCTCTTTGACTCTTTCCTTGAGTTTGGTAATAAATCTAAGGTTATGTCCCTTTTTCATAGCTTAAATTACCATGATCCATGTCGTGAATGGAAAATCCATGGTAAAGGACTGTTGGAATTGGCTAAAACAGGATTAAAGACTCCTAGCTATGAATTCACAAGCTTGCCTCTATTCTAAGGATTCTTGAATCATAATGGCAACTTTTCACACAAGTGTCAAGCATATTTTAATGGGCTTTGAGCTATAATCATGATGAAATGTTTTCCTTGATGGACTACGTACCTTCTCACATTAGATTGAGTCAAAAAGATGAAAAATATAAAAAAATGTGCTCAAGAGGCTTAGCCACACACAAAATCCCAATATATATATATATATATATAATTCTCACCCATGCCTACAAATAGAATGCAGATGATAAAAGCCTGAGTGTGAACAATAAATGGGTGTTGTTTTCTCTTTTAGGAGAGTTGAGGATGGTGCCCAGCTGGTGTATGATTGCGCTCACGAACGCGGGTATGTCATACCAGGTAGTATCACTCTAGAAGCTCATTAGAGAGTCACTAGGAAACCCTAGAGACTTATGAGATCATCTCAGTAGCAGGGTTGGTTCGGGTACAATACAAGGAGTTCGTCTCACTGCTCTGGGCCAACTAGTTGGGACTACAGGGATTGTTGCTCGTTACATGGACCAACCTGACAAAGATAGGGATCCTCAGAAGTCATTTGAGTGTTTTTGCTTTGTTTCTTAGGACATGAATAAGTGATAGGCATGGTATTCCTGATTGGTATGCATGGAATCATGGTGATGGCTAAATGCTCATCCCCCGCATGATAATCTGTGTGACAATTATTTTATGTTTAATAATTATGATTCAAACCCTCATGAGTATCGACAGGCTGTAGTGAATTTTCTTAATCTTGCATCAAAACTCTTTGATCTTTCTTTGGAAGGACTGTGGTTGATCGGTGGGGGTTTGTTCAGAAACGACATGGATCAGGAGAATAGATGCTTTAAACTATTTTTCTTAACTTTAGCATTTATTGCCAATCTTAATTTGGATCTTATGTTTTTATTCTTTGAGCAAAGTCTTTCTTGAGGACAAGAAAGTTTTAATCTTGGGGTAGTTGATAACAACCAATTCTACGCATATTATCTATGCATTTTATCTATAGTTTTGTGTCACTTTAGCCTTAATTTGCCCAATAATGCTCATGTTTTATGTTTTCTATCTCTCATTTGATAATGTAGTTAGAATAGCCAATAATATAGCTAAATAGCCAGTGTTAGACTTCTGTGCACCGAACATAGATGAACAACATCTTATCCATGCTCTCTCTCCTAAATTGTGGCCCAATGATCTATTACTGCTTGATACTTTGTTTAACAATGATTTCTATATTATCCTTTACTATGGGCCCAATTTGGCTCTAATCAATTGCTTTTGCAGTCTAATTCACTTCGTACATATATGCTTAACCCATTTTGTTTAATCTCTATTTATTCTTGGTTTTATTCTATTTTATGCAGGTTATTTAGAGTGAATGGACCCAAATAAGCACCAAAGTCCTTCCACATGGGGTCAGCCCCTCTATTTCATGAGCACTGATGGATAATACCCGATTCTTCTATTTTACTTTCTCAAACCCTAACTACAGATGCCTGTGTGAATACAATCGTGACTTGTTAATCCAAATTGCGTCCTTCCCCTCACACCATGGTCGCGGTGCCCATAACCGCGACCTACGACACTCTCCTTCTCCACTCACGGTGGTCTCTGCATCCCAACGTCGCAATCGTGGTAGGTCCATCACAGAACTGAGACAACCATCACCTCCTTTCCACCATCACACAACAGCCACCCGAGGTCTGCCCCAGTGACACCGCAGTCGTGGTCACCTCTTCATTGTCATCTACAACCTCGACCTCCCACCTCCCTAACCGCGACCTCCACTACACCAAGTCGTGATCACGTCCTCTCCACCACCATCACAGCATCGTCCACCAGCAACGGTCCTCACCGCGACCATCCACCAATCTCTGCCACCTGCTAGCAAGCCAACCACGATCATGCCTTCGCCAATTGACTACAGCAACCTCCACCACTCTTCATCGACATCGCCATACAACTACGACCCCCCTACATCCTTCACCTATTAGCATTTGCGTCCGGGGTTTTCCCCACTCCATCACGCAGCCGCTCACTAATAGCCCTTCGTGTCTCTGCCGCATCGACCTCTTCTGCCCTCACGCTGCTACACCTCCCTTCATCTACCATCGTGGCCCCAGCCCTACTGCCTTGCACCGTGACCAGGGGTGAAGAGTTGTGGTCTCATATGTGTCCTACCCCCAGTCTATTCCACAACAACCAACGACTAAGAAAAGAACTGCGACCAGTAGTGAATATACAGCAGCCCACGGTCATGTACAAAAAGGGGATCCGACCCGTTTATAGCAGTGCCCAGCCCCAACTCTATAAATAGACAGACACACCTCCATTCAAGGGGGAGGGACTCGTTAGGCCACCAGGCTGGTGGCATACAGCCTAATGTAGAAGCTCAATCCCCAGCAGCCAAGAACTTCCCCTGAGGTGTTCTTGTGCACATCCACATCTCCACTTGCCTAGGATCTAAGGTGGAAACCCAAATACGATGACCACCGTCCATCCACTGCCATCCATCCATCCCTGTCCATCCAGATCTGAGGTGGAAACCATAGATCTAGTTCATCCAACTATCATCCATACCGCTATTCAGGGAGGATCTAGAGAGAGAAAGGAGGCCAAGGTGTCCGGAAGACAAAGGATGAATGCCAAAAACACGAGATCCAGACTATACAGAGGCTAAGGAGCGAGAGCCACCTCTCCTCTAATGGGCTTAGTTAGCTCGTTCGTAGCTATGTAGCGCGATCTGGGCATGTATATGTACCTTTGCCTTATGCAAGTAGATTCATATCAGATGTAGTATGTTGCATGTTCTGTTTTCTCTTTCTAAGTTATGATTGCTAGTTTGGTTGATCTCTTACTCGCTTGAACTGTTATTTCTGCCTGTATCGAGAGATCTATGGTGGGAATAGCTAAGAGACAATAGTTGGATCCGAACCTGAGAGGAGGAAGATCCAAGGTACTATGTTCCTAATATCTCCGATTGTCTTAAGACCCGAGAGGGAACTTAGCATATTCTGAGGTATCGATACGTCATCCTCGAGAGAGGACTCGATGACATGCCGTTAATGGTTTTAGTCACGCATCGCGAGAGTGAGTCACTACTATAGAAACAACATTCAATGTCACTTTTCTGGGTGTCGGTTATTTAGGAAATCCGACGCCTATAACATTCAACGTCGGTGATGTAGGTCATCTGACGTCTATAGTCAAGACACGGGACCGCTTTGTATTCAACGTCGGCTGGGTAACACAAAACCGATGCCTAAAATCGCCCGCAAAATCCAATTTTCCAGTGAAAAAAATTTGGCCCCAAAGTGTCACATACAGCGTCGGTTTTTTAGCATCAAACTGACGCCTATATAAGATGAAAATATGCGCGAAAAGTTCCAACTTAGGTGTCGGTTATCCATTGATAACCGACGCCGATAATGGTTCCCGCCAATTTATTTAGGGCAAAATTTGTCAAATTGGACGTCGGTTGTTTTAGTAGAACCGACGCCGAAGAATTTAGGTGTCGGTTTTATGTTATAACCAACGCCGAATACCCACTTAATAAACCCTCGAACGACCACTGTTCCCATTTCTTCTATTTCATCGTGAAGCAACTGTTCCGCCCCTCTGCTCTTGCTGCGTCACCACCCGCCTGCCCGGTGCTGCTCGCCACCTACTGTTGTCGCTTGCCACCGATGATGGACGTCGTTGTTTACTCGTCATCGATGTCGGACGCCGCTGCTTGCTGCTCTGCGTCACCTCTGCCGTCCTCTTTGCCGCCGGTCGCGGTTTTCTTCCTTGCTGCCGCCCACCATCCTTCCTTGTGGTCGCCGTTGTCCTCCTTGTCGTCGCCGCTGCCTGCTCCGTGCTCACCGCCGTCCTCCCTGCCGTGTCGCCTGCCTACCTGATGCCCACCGTAGCCTCCAGGTAGTAGTCGTAGCCTCTGTTCTTCCTTCTCCCTAGATCTTTACCTATAGAAAACATGGCCGTGGCTGTGTTGGCCTACCACGGCCGTGTTTGCTATTGGTAAGGATATGAACAAATCTATATGTAATGCTTTATGTAAATTCTAGGATACGAACAAATCTTTTGCTTGCATATATGTGTGCTTCTAATCCTAATGCTTGACCTAATTCAGTAAATTTTGATGCATGTTGAAATAAGATTTAAAATTGTCCATTCTAGCATCCTAATTTGATTTGATTAAACCCTAACATTGATGAAACCCTAACATCAATTGTGATGAAACCCTAACATGTACATATCTATTATTGTGTTTGTTGGCCTAGAAACCCGTCCAAGATTTACTCATTAGGAGTAAATCTTGGATAGTCCCCGGTTTGGGACTGTTCTTGAACACCTAATCTCACTTAGGATGTAAGTGTATAATGTGTATTGGGTTTTCGACAAAATTTCGGTAGGATTTCCTCGTTTGTTCTCTAAGTACATATGTACTTAGAGAACAGCGGGGAAATGCTGCCGAAATTTTTTGAAAGCCCAATACACATTATACACTTACTAGTGAGATTAGGTGTTCAAGGATGGGATAGGTGGTAAACATTTATTATATATAAGAATGACATCACATGTGTTTGTTGGCCTAGAAAGTGAACAATCATTGTTCTTTATATTACTTATAAATTGGTATAAATTAGAATGAATAATCACTAAATTATATATTGTTTGTATGGAGTCCGGCTTCATTGTAGATAATAGGAGTAAATCTTGGATAGGATGTAAGTGTATACCCTAATCTTGTCCTAATATATACTTGTTTTCTCTTTGATCATAGAATGGATAGATCATGGATGTCCATTCGCAATCGCTACACCCCAGAGTTTATATCTGGTCTTGATCAGTTTATTAGATTTGCCAAGGAACATAGGAAAAAACCCATAGATAGGTTCTACTGTCCATGTAGGCATTGTGGTAACAACTTGAAAGTCAGCATTGGTGAGGAAATCAAAAGTCATGTCATGTGCAATGGGATTGTACAAGGCTATACAGAATGGCACTGGCATGGAGAGATTTCAAACTTGAAACCAGTAGATGTCGATAGCAGTGCTTTGGTGGAAGAAGAAATTGCCTCTGATGACATAGATGTGAATGAACCAGTTCCGGTAGACATCTTTGATGCGATGCTGGATAGTTGTAGGGTAGAGCACACTGATCCACCTCCTATCTTTAGAAACATTGTGCATGATGTTGAGATACCGTTATACATAGGTTGTGCTAAGTTTACAAAGCTTAGCGTTGTGTTGAGATTGTATAAGTTGAAAGCTAACAATAGATGGAGCGACAAAAGCTTCACTTCATTGCTGACTTTGTTGAAAGAAATGCTTCCTGAAGGAAACGAGCTGCTAATCTCAACATACCGGGTAAAAAAATGTTGTGCCCAATGGGAATGGAGGCCAAGAAGATACACGCATGCTCGAATGATTGTGTATTATTTCAAAAGGACTATGTAGATTTGAAAGATTGTCCAAAATGTGGTGCGTCATGGTATAAATTGACGACTTCGGGGGAGTCCAAAACTGGTTCTCCTGCCAAGGTGTTGTGGTATCTACCTATAATATCACGGTTTCAATGCTTGTTTGCAAATCCGAAAGATGCGAAGAATTTGAGGTGGCATGCAGATGTTAAGAAAAATAATGATGGGATCCTACGACATGCGTATGATTCCCCACAGTGGAAGAAGATTGATCTATTGTACCCCAAATTTGGTGAAGAAGATAGGAATCTAAGACTTGGGCTTTGTACAGATGGGATGAATCCGTACGGGACATTGAGCAGCCAATATTGCACTTGGCCAGTCATGCTTGTTATATACAATCTTCCTCCCTGGCTGTGTATGAAAAATAAGTACGTTATGCTGTCGTTGTTGATATCGGGCCCTAAACAACCCGGAAATGATATTGATGTTTATCTTGAACCTCTGATTGATGACTTAAAGAAACTTTGGGCTGAATGTGTGATGACCTATGATGCTTCAGGAAGAGAGACATTTCGTTTGCACACTATGCTATTTTGCACTATTAATGACTCTCCAGCATATGGTAATTTGTCTGGATATAGTGTCAAAGGAGCTAAAGCGTGTCCTATATGTGAAGAAGACACTGACTCAATAAGACTAAAACATGGTAGCAAGACTGTATATCTTGGTCATCGAAGGTTTCTTTCAAAATTCCATCCGTATCATAGGAAGCGCAAAGCATTCAATGGATGGAATGATGAATGGAGTGCACCTAAACCTATACCAGGGGATGTTGTTTATGAAAGAGTAAAAGACATTGTCAATGAATTTGGTAAGAAATCACAATGTAGTATGGCCACACGGAGTGACAATTCTTCATTCAAGAAGAAGTCAATATTTTGGGATCTTCCTTATTGGAGTTCTTTGACAGTCAGGCATTGTATCGATGTAATTCACGTTGAGAAAAATGTCTGTGATAGCATCATTGGTACTCTGTTAAATATACCAGGTAAGACTAAAGATAGGATAAAATCCAGACTGGACCTACGTGAAATGGGAATAAGGTCAGAATTAACAGAATTACATGAAATGGGTAATAAAAGAACATACTTACCTCCCGCTTGTTACACGTTGTCTAGAAAGGAGAAGAAAGCTTTTTGTGAATGCTTGGTAAATGTTAAGGTGCCACGTGGTTACTCATCCAACATCTGTAGATTGGTATCAATGAAAGATCTGAAGTTGATAGGTCTTAAATCTCATGATTGTCACACTCTAATGCAACAAATATTGCCCGTGGCAATTCGATCTATGTTGCCGAAGCATGTAAGGTTTGCAATCACCAGACTTTGTTTCTTTTTCAACAGTCTATGCAGCAAAGTTATTGACCCCGATACTCTCGATAATTTCCAAAGAGAAGTGGTTGTTACCCTATGTCATCTTGAGATGTATTTCCCTCCTTCGTTCTTTGATATCATGGTACATCTTGTTGTCCACTTGACTAGGGAAGTGAAAATGTTGGGACCAGTTTTCTTGCATTGGATGTATCCCTTCGAACGATACATGAGCATTTTTAAAGGTGATGTTCGAAACCGTTATCAGCCCGAAGGGAGTATTATTGAAGGTTATGTGGCGAGAGAGGTTATGGATTTTTGCAATGACTTTCTGAGTGGTAATAACACCCTTTTTAATGACAAGAATATTGAGGAGGGCAAAGGAATTTTGGGATCACGGGTGAAAGTAATCAGCCGTGAGCAGTTGGAACAAGCTCACTTGTATATTTTACATAACATGGACGAAGTGAGTGTTTATATCGAGGAACATATCAATTTCATCAAGAGACAACATCCTTGAGCAAGTTCAATGTGGCTTGCTAGAGAGCATAATAAGACTTTTACTAAGTGGTTTGAAGATAAAGTCTTACATCAACTATCTCAAACAACAAATGATATTACAGAAACTATCAAATGCCTCGCCTTTAAACCATAACTGAATGTTATGTCTTATGAAGGGTTTGACATTAATGGGTTCACATATTACACAAAGCTCCAAGATGATAAGAGTGTCATCCAAAACAATGGGGTCACTCTTCAAGCGTCAACTATGTATTTTGCAAGTGCAAAGGATAAGAGTCCACGTGAAGCTAAAATGTCATATTACGGTGTCATTGAAGACATAAAGTTTGACTACATAGATTTCAGAATTCTGCTCTTTAAATGTAATTGGGTTGATAACACCAAAGGAGTTATAGTGGATGAATTGGGTTTCACTTTGGTGAACTTTGAAAAGATTGGGGAGAAGGGTGAACCATTCATATTTGCATCACAGGCAAAACAAATATTCTATATCGATGATCCTACAAATGATAAATGGTCGGTTGTTCTTCATGGTAAAAGACAGTTCATTGAAGATCCTATAGATGAAGAAGAGTACTATGATAAGTATAATGAATCTAGTCCATTCTCAGTTGGGTTGTCAACTCCACAAAATATTGAAGCTAATGATTACTTATATGTGCGCGGAGATCACAATGAAGGATTGTTAATTGATAAAAGATCACAATTTTAAAGGCATGTATGTTTATATTTTTTTATTGAAGCTAAATGTTTGCTTTTTTAATACAAATGCTAAATGTTTGCCTTTTTCTAGTTAATACAAATGCTAAATGTTTGCCTTTTTCTAGTTAATACAAATGCTAAATGTTTGCCTTTTTAATGACATTTTCAGATGGCTGACCATGATGAGCATGATGTCCATGATGAGCATGAAGTCCATGATGAGCATGTTGTCCATGATGAGCATGGCGAGGATACCAATGTAAGGTCTAAAAACATATCATGTATTTCTATAAAATTCATTATCTTCTAGTTATGTCATATATCCCATATTTCTATATTGGGCTAATTCAGTGTGTTTATTTCTGTCAAATTTTAGGTTGATGATGAACATGTACCCACTGAAGCACTACAGGAACTTGATGCGCATCACCAAAAAGTTAACAAGAAAAGGGGAATCACTCTGTTGAACAAGTTAATAGCGCTAAGTGGCAGTGGATCCAAATTGGTTATGGAGTTTGATAATGGAGGAAATGCAATTGGAGTGAACCGCAATAATTTTGTAAATTATCTTGGGGTTGTCACTCAAAGCCATTGTGGTGTTAAGTATGATAATTGGCATAAAGTTCCTCAGGCGAAGAAAGAATTGATATGGAAGGATTTATGTGTGAGTTATTATTATTTGCAATTCTATTTTGTAGATTACAAATTCTATTATTTGCAATTCTATTTTTGGATACTAGTTAATAACAATTCTATTTTACAGAATCCGTTTGCATTGGATGAGAAGCTCCATCGTAAATGTGTGATGCAACGTGCTGGAAAGATGCTTAGGAACTATAGGACAAATCTCAACAGAGAATACATAAAAGATGGTGATAAGAAGAAGAAGTCAGCCCTTGAACAGTGGAACTTCTTGGACAAAGAAGATTGGGACAATTTTGTTGCTTCAAGAAAATTTGAAGAATTCAAGGTATTAGGCATCACTCCCAATTTAATTAATATACATTGTATTCACCTATTCAAGATTAACATTTAGTGCTACTAACCAAATCATTAATGTGCATACTAACTAGGCCCTCAGTGAGGCGCAAGAAGCAAGGTGTGCAATGAATGTGCATGACCACACTATGGGTCCAAAGGGCTATGCAAGCGTTTGCCAAAGACTACATGCAGAGTCTTCTGCTACTCAGGAGTCTGCCACACCCATGCCTCACCATGATATCTGCATAGCTGGGAGGCAAAACAAGAAGGGTGAAATAAAGAATCCCGTAACTGCTGAGGTGGCTGCGAAAATGGTAAAATACAACTCTTATAGAAATCGTTCGAATATTGATTATTTGTGGTGTTAACTTACCAATTTCTGTTGATGGTGATTAGCAGGAGCTGCACGAGCAGAGGAAACAAGGCACGTTCATCTCTCAGGGCATAAGGGATGAATTGACAGTTGCTCTGGGTAACCCAGAGCATCCTGGACGTGTTAGGGGTGCAGACGTTGGTGTGGGCATCGAAGCATTCTTTGGGCCATCCCAGTGCAAACCCAGAGTGGGACTTTCACAAGAAGAGGCAACCTATTCTTTTATTAGAATGTTACTACAAAAGGGAATTCAATAATAAGAAGCTAATGTTTCTTTTATCCATGTATAGGAGAATAAGAGAGTCGAGGATATAGTTGCAATGAAGGTCAATGATATAGTTGCTGAGAAGCTCAAGGAAGAATTGTTGCGGTGGCAGGCATCTCAGGCTTCCAATCAGCCTATGGCGACCCACTCTTCTCCTGATGTACAGACTACAAGTAATAATGTAGACCCATCGCCTAACACATCTGCTGTAAGTATTGTTTATGACATTGTAGCTAGTTATTTCAAGATGATATGTTTTCAAGATGATATGTATATATGTATAATATTCTTTATGTAAATTTGTAGGCATTGAAGCCATGCCGCTTATGAATGCAAGACTATGTTGTTGCAGAGGTGCAGGCTTACCCGTCCCTTCCTGGGGCAATGTTTCACGGGACTCCAATGCCACAGGGCTACATTCCTGTGAGCCTGATATGTGTGTTACCTGATTGGAGGGAAGCTACATTGCCATATCCCCACCCGGATATTGATACACTTTCTGAGGCAGAAGGCGGGGTGATATTGTGGCCCAAAGCAGATGTTGTCTACACTATTGAAATTGTAAGATAAATTTACATTACTTTAAATTGTGATATATGAGGTCAGCTGATATGAAATTATATATACAGGTTAAAAAGAAGACACCCGGAGCACCTAGGCCTCCACCTCCACTTCCTTCATTACCAAGTTGGGTTCCAACTGACCTAAAATACCCGTTAGGTCCTGCTTGTAGGGGAATGGCATGTTGGCTACGGGCACATAATATACATTGCCCTATAATTGTTTCTTTAGAAGCAGATTATGCGGGTCAATCATACGATATCTCTTTATTTATACAAGATATTATTGATTTGTTTATGTATGATTGGCTGAATACATCAATGATAGAGACATGGATAAGGTGAGATCTTGTTTATACATCCATATACCGTGTGTAAGATCTGGTGATCTGGTTTCTTATATATTAATGCATACGTAATACATGTTTTGCAGCTACTTAGTCGAAGATCAATGCAAACAATTTGCATTTGATCATGTGGGATTTTTGATTCCATCATTGATTAGTATGGTAGCTAAAGACCCTGATAGTGTTCAACAATATTGTATAGATACTTTTACAATTTTCGATCAGCAAAAGAAGACGATAATAATAGCTCCATTCAATGTCAAGTAAGTTTACTTTATTTATAATTTGGACTTAAGAAAATTCCATTTTTATTGTGCATTTTGAGTTATTAATTTTTAACTTTTTTACCTCTAGCGGTAGACATTGGGAGTTACTAGTTATTGTCCCCGGGACGTTCACTATTTATTATCTAGATCCTACGGGAAGTACATTGAACACAAAAATTGGACACGTAATGAGAATGCCATTATTCTGGTGAGAAATATTTCATTTTCATATTCCTTAAAATCTGTTATTACATTACTATTTAATTATGCAATTTACTATGTTACATTAACATGTAGGGGTTTAGATGCATTCAAAAATGCTGGAGGAAATGTCCCAAGGAGAAAGAACCAGCCTATAATTTGGGAGAATGTAAAAGTAAGTTCCCGACTCCAATGTATATATTATTTATGTGAACTGTGCTTAGTTGTATTTTTAAATATTTTGTATGTTTCAATTTATAGTGTGCTACACAAGACAATGGCTGGGCATGCACATACTATGTGATGCGATTTATGCAGATGATTATCTGACATGCCGCATTGGATATTAATACCATACATGAGGTATTATATATAGTCTCATTAGTTAGTATGAAATATATCAATCTTATTTTTATATTATTACTTATATATATACATCATTCTCTTTGCAGGTGTCTAAAACTGACCACACTATAGGTAAATGGTTAAAAAATGTACATGCTCCATATACGATGGAAGCATTAAATGAAGTAAGAGAAAAATGGGAAAAAGCCATACAAGCAGTGGCGGTTGTAAGATATAATTGGGATGCTGATAGCGATGCTAAATGATATTTTGTAAATGAATATTTCTGAATGTTTATACATGTCTGAATGTTTCTACATGTATTCGAATGTTTCTACATGTGTGAATGTGAGAATTGAATTGATGTCTGAATGTATCTACTTGTGTGAAAAAATATTTGTTGATTTTGTAGGTTTGTGGCCTGTTTGTAGGTTGATATCAATGGATGTCGTAAACCTGCAGTTCAGAAAATTGAACTACATGTTCTCATCCTACTGACCAGCCACAGCAGGCCTGCAAACTGATAAGAAAAAAAAATTAAAATATAGGTGTCGGTTATTTATAGAACACAGTCATCAAAGGCCTACAACGTCGGTTATTGTATAAAACTGACGCCTAATGTGACAAACAATCTGACCGTGCAGGAAACCATGGCCGTGGTGGAAATGGCGTCACTTATTCATATAAAACCGATGCCTATAGTAATAAACATGGCCGTGTAGCGAAGCACGGCCGTGTCGTCTGGGAGTATGGTGTCGGTTGTTCAGTTATTAACTGACACAAAAAGTGTCCTTGGTGGTGCCCTTTTTGTGGCGCAAACCCTATAGACGTTGGCCGACTATATATAACTGACGCCTATTAATCATATAGGTGTCGGATATAAAACCGACGCCGAAGAGTTCGACCTTTAGCGGAACCCACATAGGCGTCGCTTGAAAACCGTCGCTAAAAGGGGTTAAACAACCGACACCAAAGGCGTGTTCTGTAGTAGTGAGTGGGATGACCCATAGGACAGAAACCACTGTGCGTACTAAATGCTTTCTTGGGTGTTCGAGGGTTGTCTACACCCGAGAACAAGTGCATAGACTGTCCCGTTTATGGTTACATAGCCAGGAACTCTCCTTTTCTCTTATAAGTAGAATCCCACGAACTCTATTTTGTTTTTTTTGCTTTTCTTTTTTTGTTTTAATTTGTGACAACCCGCTAGACTAGTTCTAGCACATTTTTTCATCGACTATCTCTTTTGGCTTGTCTGACCCAAGGATGAAATCTCTGGCATCCTAAACGTCACTACGTCCTAGTGTTTGACCCTGTATATCTACTTCGACCACGTAATAGTTGCGGGTGTCTTAGAAGGTTTCGAGTTTACAAATGTAAATCTTGATTCCTTCACTTATCTCGCGTTCGTATCTGGATGTGAGAAAAAGGAGGGGATCAACTTTTTGGCACCATTGTCGGGGAGTAATCGTCCAAAAGTTTGACCCACACCTTCTAGGATGATCTTCAGCCTCCTATTGTCGGCAAACGTAGAGTTCGCATGTCGAACATCAATTATGGACATATCTCTTTTAGACACCCATGGTAATGTTCGTCATATGAGCAGAGCTACAAGAGCTTCTTATTCTATGCTACCAGTGCCAATGATGCATGAGGGGGAACAGTAGATGGGACCAACCTTCAACAACATACCTTATTAGGAAGGACCCTATGGGGGGATACCTACTACTAAATATTCACAAAACCCCCAGCAGTCGTACACGCCATATAATAATTAGGAGAACTTCTACGACTTCATGACAGGTTTCAGAGCTGACTCCAGAAGGCGGTTTGACACTTTGGAGCAAGGCGTTCTTTATCTCGGAGAAAGATTCGATATGGTATTTCCCCTAGAGCTTCAATAGTTTTATCAGCAACTGTTTCAAACCCCCCCCCCCCCAGAGTCTTATTATCAACCTAGACCCAATGTCTATCAGCTGCCCCAAAGCTTTGACCAGGCAATTCAATTTCAGCAAGACCTGAATCAAAACTTTGAAAACGCATCGAGTAGTCTAGACAACTTGGATCAATATCTGAATAGAGACTACCAATAAGCAGTTGCTCAACTCATTCACCCACCATGACAAGAAGAACTGCTCGAGCACAAGAAAAGATTTTAACCTTGGGGTGGCAGTCAGGGTGTACCCCCCTTCTTCTTTTCCCTATTATATTATTGTTTAATTTATTCTTATTTTCCTTGCATACATGCATCATTTTAGTACTTTAATAAATTTCCCACCCTAACTTACATGCATTCCGACCTTGTCATTCTAAGTTTAGTTCTTGCTTGAGGACGAGCAAAGTTTTAAGCTTGGGGTGCTAGGCTTCACCTTTCTATCTGTCCATCCTTCTAGAATGCATGTTTACTTCCTGCATTTAGTTTTAAATTTAAAAAAAAATATATCTTTTTAGCTTTGTAATTATGGCTATATGGTGCGAGTCTAATATATAAATGCTTGACTTTATACCCTAAATGCACAATTTTCAGCTTAAAAAATGCTTGACCTATTTCTTGACTTGCTCCTTGACTCTTTCCTTGAGTTTGGTAATAAATCTAAGGTTATTTCCCTTTTTCATAGATTAAAGCTAAATTCCCTTGATCCATGTCGTGAATGGAAAATCCATGGTAAAGGACCGTTGGATTGAGCTAAAACAGGATTAAAGACTCCTAGTTGTGAATTAAAAAGCTTTCCTCTATTCTAATGATTCTTGAATCATAAATGCAACTTTTCACACATGTGTCAAGCGGATTATGATGGGCTTTGAGCTATAATCATGATGAAATTTTTTCCTTGATGGACAACATACCTTCTCACATCAGATTGAGTCAAAAAGATGAAAAATATAAAAAAAATGTGCAAAAGAGGCTTGGCCACCCACAAAATCCCAAAATATCTATATAGTTCTCACCCAAGCCTACAAATAGAATGCATATGATAAAAGCTTGAGTGTGAACAATAAATGAGCGTTGTTTTCACTTTTAGGAGAGTTGAGGATGGTGCCCAGCTGGTGTATGATTGCACTCACAAACGCGGAACTGTCGTGCCTAGTAGTGTCACACCAAAAGCTCATTAGAGAGTCACTAGGAAACCCTAAGAGACTTATGGGATCATCTCAGTAGCAGCGTTGGTTCGGGTGTAGTACGAGGAGTTCATCTCACTGCTCTGGGCCAACTAGCTCAGACTATAGGGACTGTTGCTTGTTACATGGACGAACCTGACGCAGATCGGGATCCTCAGAAGTCATTAGAGTCTTATTGCTTTTTTTCTTAGGACATGAATAAGTGAGAGGCGTGGTATTCCTGATTGGTATGCATGGAATCATGGTGATGGCTAAATGATCATCACCCGCATGATAATCTATGTGACGATTCTTTATGTTTAATAATTATGATTCAAACCCTCATGAATATCGACAGGCTGTAGTGAATTTTCTTAATCTTGCTTGGAAACCCTCATTAGAGTCTTATTGCTTTGTTTCTTAGGACCTGAATAAGTGAGAGGCATGGTATTCTTGATTGGTATGCATGGAATCATGGTGATGGCTAAATGATCATCACCCGCATGATAATCTGTGTGACAATTCTTTTATGTTTAATAATTACGATTCAAACCCTCATGAATATCAATAGGCTGTAGTGAATTTTCTTAATCTTGCCTGGAAACTCTTTGATCTTGGTTTGGCAGGACTGTGGTTTATTGGTGGGGGTTTGTTCTGAAACGACATGGATCAGGAGAATAGATGCTTTAAACTATTTTTCTTAACTTTATCATTTATCGCCAAGCTTAATTTGGAAGTTATCTTTTTGTTCTTTGAGCACAATCTTGCTTGAGGACAAGCAGCCAGTTTTAAGTTTGGGGTAGTTGATAAGCATTTTATGTGTATTTAATAAGCATTTATTTATGGTTTCATGTCGTTGTAGCCTTAATTTTCCCTAAATAAATCATGTTTCTTATCTCCTTGCATTTTATGCCCTTTTCTAAATAAAGACCGCTCCACTAGCCAATTTTGGGACTTGCAAACAACAGACCTGAGAAGATATCTTTACTCCATGATTTCTCCCCAAATCCACACGTTTTTGAAGCAGCAAAGTGTACACCACGACCGTGGTCCACATGGTCCTGACCGCAATCGTGACCAGGACGCACACCGCGATTGTGGTCCTCACCATCACCACTACCGCGACTGCGGCCCACATGGTCTCAACCGCGACCACGGCCAGGACGCACACCGTGACCACAGTCCTCACCATCGCCCCAGCCATGAGCGTGCCGCACGTGGTCTCGACTGCGATCGCGGCCAAGGCACCACCGCCGTCGTGACTGAACTAACCGCGACTGAGGTTTACACCACGACCGTGGTGCCCAACCCCAGCCAAGGTGATCAGTCGGCCTAAACTGTGACTGCGGAAGGCATCTTGATCACATAACTGTGACTAGAGGTCCTTGCCACGACTGCGGTAGTTGAAGTCACGATCTAGTTCAGAGCCGCAATCACACCGCCTATAAATACACATCCCTCTCCACCTGAAGGGGGGTTCAGATCTGGGGTGTTTTTCCAGCAATTGGTCTCGACCCAGTGAGGTTCCCAAAGTGTCGTGGGAGAGTCTGGAGGTCTGAAGGGGCTGAAGTGCTCATTCTACGCCCGCCTCTTCAGCATGCTTTCATCTTCCACCACTTTTCCACCTCCATCCACCGACCGAGCTACTGTTTAGAGAGGATCTAGAGTGGAAGGAGGCCAAGGTGTTCGGATGACCAAGGAGGAGGGCCTGAAAGACGATATCCATCCTGCATGAAGGCTAAGGAGCGAGAGCCACCTCTCCTCCATGGGCTTCTTCATCCTCCTTATTTCTTCTATTCCCCTTGGTGTCTTGTACAATGATGTTCTTACATCTTTGTTCGGGGCCAACTATGCTTGTCCATGGCTAGTTGGGCTCCTTCTTGGCTATGTAGCCCGTTTTGGGCATGTTTATGTTCTTTTACCTAAGGAAAGTAGTTTTATTCCATTTTTATAGTACGTTGCTTGCTTTATCTTCTCTCTTTTGTTATGATTGCTAGATTGGTTGATCTCCTTCTAGTTTGAACTGCTATTTCTACTTGTATCGAGAGATCCGTTGTAAGAATAGATGAGAGTTGGTAGTTTGGATCGGAATCTGAGAGGAGGACAGTTCGAGGTCCATTGTTCCTAACATTCTAGAATGCTCTTAGACCCGAGAGGGAGCTTAGAGGATTATGGGGTGTTGATTTGTCATCCTCGAGATAGGTTAGATGGCATGTTGTTGATGGTTTTAGTCACACTACGCGAGAGCGAGTGGGATGACCCTACAGGAACAGATACCACAATGCGTACTATGTTTGGTTTTAAGATGCTTGCTTAGGTGTTTGAGTGTTGTCTATGCCCGAGAGCGGGTGCATAGACAGCCTAGGTTGTGGTTACATAGCCAAGAACTCCTCCCCTCTTGATTAGTAGAATCCCACGAACTCTATTTTGTTTTGCTTTCTTTAATTTGTTTTGTTTTAATTTGTGACAACCTGCTAGACTAGTTCTAGCACATTCTTTTATCGACTATTTTTTTGGCGTATCTGACCTAAGAATGAAATCTCTGGTGTCCTAAACATCACCACATCCCTGTGTTTGACCTTGTATATCTACTTCGACCCAGTAATAAAAGTTGTGGGCATCCCAGAAGGTTTCGGGTTACAAATGTAAAGCTTGATTCCTTCCCTTCTCCCGCGTTCATATCCAGACACGAGAAAAAGGAGGATGATCCACTTTTTGGCATCATTGTCGGGGACTAACCACGAAAACGTTCGACCCACACCTTTGAGGATGATCAACTTTTTGATCGCTTCCTTTTTCTCGCATCCAGATACAAACACGGGACAAGGGAAGGAATCAAGCTTTACATTTGTAACCCAAAACCATCTAAGACGCCCACAACTTTTATTACGGGGTCAAAGTAGATATATGGGGTCGAACACAGGGACGTGGTGACATTTAGGATTCCAGAGATTTCATTCTTGAGTAAGATAAGCCAAAAATGATAGTCGATGGAAATATATGCTAGAACAAGTTTAGCGGGTTGTCACGATTTAAAACAAAGAAAAGAAAAGAAAAGAAAGGAAAACAGAGTTTGCAGGATTCTACTAATCAGAGAAAGAGAGTTCCTGGCTATGTAACCACAACCTGGGTAGTCTATGTACTCATTCTCGGGCGTAGGAAACCCTCGAACACCCAAGCAAGCATCTAGTACGCACAACAGCCTATGTTCCTGTGGGTTCATCCCAATCACTCTCACGATGCATGACTAAAACAATCAATGATATGTCATCGAGTCCTCTCTCGAGGATGACATATCAATACCTCAGAATATGCTAAGTTCCCTCTCGGGTCTTAGGACATTTGAAGATATTAGGATCAAATTACCTTGGATCGTCCTCCTTTTGGGTTCGGATCCAAACTATTATCTCTTAGCTATTCCTACAATGGATCTCTCGATATAGGCAGAAATAACAGTTCAAGTGAGTAAGAGATCAACCAAACTAGCAATCATAACTTAGAGAGAGAAAATAGAACATGCAACATACTAGATCGAATTTGAATCTACTTGCTTAAGGCAAAGGTACATATACATGCCCAGATCGGGCTACATAGCCAAGAAGTAGCTAACTAGCCATAGACAAGCATAGTTGGCACCGAACAAAGACAGATGAACATTGTTTGTACAAGAAACAAAGGAATGTAGTAGAATGAAAGAGAAGAAGAAAGAGATATAGCTCGTAGAGGAGAGGTGGCTCTCGCTCCTTGGCCTCCGTGCAGGCCGTATCTTGTCCTTTGGTTCTTCTCTTCATCCTTCTAGACTCCTCGATTCTCTCTCTCTAGATCTACCCCGCACAGTAGCCTGGGGGAGGTGAGAGAAGGGCAATGGAGACTGATCTTCTCTCTCCTCAGCTTCCGCCTTTGGAGATCATAGACCAGTAGTAGAGGAGGGCAGTGATGCAGATCTTCTCTCTCCTTGGTGGGGAGGATGAACGTAGCACATATCTTCTCTCTCCTCGACTTCCACCCTTAGAGAGAGTAGATCTGATATGGAGATGGAGGAGAGAGAGTGTGGAGGCTAGTGGCTGTTGGAGCACGTAGGCTGAGTGTGTTGGTCCTCTCGGACCTTGCGATGCTCTCACGGGGCTCTGGCTCCAATCTGGCAGCCTCTCGGCATCAGAACGTGATCGATCTTCACTTCAGCAGCCTGGCGGTGCTTGGGTGAGATACCCCCCTCTGTTAGATCAGGTGTAGGGGTATTTATAGTGTTGGGTTGTTGGCTGGACACAATGCCACAATCATGGCCTTTTCTAGTGTATAGTCGAGGTCATTACTGACCGCAACCTTCTTCACTTGCCTGGTCACGGCCTCTAGCACTTGAGGGTTGGTCACGGTTCTTCTCTTCTAGCAGGTTGCGGTTATCTATGATCGTGGTCTCATACAGCACATGGTCGTGGGCTGCCTTGATGCACTGAGGTCATGGGGTAGGGCAGTAGTAGAAGAAGCGAGGAAAGCACCGTAGTTTGTTGCAAATCACAGTTGTGAAGAGCCTCCGCGGTTGGTTAGCAAGGTCGGGGTCACGATGGAGGATGCTAACACCACGGTCACAGTTGTGCACACCACAGTCGTGGTTGTGCACACCACGGTCACGGTTGTGCACATCACGGTCGCGGTCTAGACGTTAGGGTGATCGCGGTTGGCATGAGGTGAGGTGCAGGAGTCACGGCCCTATCGATGTGAGGACTGAGGTTGCAACAGAGTGTTGAGCATGTCACGGCATGTTGTTGATTCGGGATAGGAAGTGCGACTGGTGGAGAAGAGAGGATGGAAGGGTGAAGACTATGGGAAACAACTGGTTGTGAGGGGGGAACCACGATCACAACAGGGAGGCAGGTGTTGGTCACATTTTGTGGGGAAAGAATGAGAGGTCGCGGTCTGTGGGAGTGGTGTTGGAGATGACTGCAGATAGTAGGATGAGTGGAACGAGATGCAGATGAGAGTGTA
This sequence comes from Alisma plantago-aquatica, assembly GCA_963693085.1. Classification (NCBI taxonomy): domain Eukaryota; kingdom Viridiplantae; phylum Streptophyta; class Magnoliopsida; order Alismatales; family Alismataceae; genus Alisma; species Alisma plantago-aquatica. Next base: position 129,364,422 of record OY856411.1, on the reverse strand, counting down.
GGTCGCGGTGTCGTGATGTTTGTGGAAGCCACAGTCGTGGATTAGGGTAGCTGCGAGGTTGGAAGGGGATGAAGAAGTGCCCACATCATGACGTCTTAAATAGCCAAGGGCCCAAATAGTAAATGGACCAAGAAGATTGGGCCGTTGTGCCCACTTTGACCTGCACATAGGTGCACAAATTTCAATTAAATGAAGATCAATAAATTAAGCTAGTTCAATTTGCATATTAGAAGACAAAGCCAATAAAAGCAATCAATCAGAGCAGAATTGGGCCCAAGATGTGACTCAGACAATGATGAATATGTATTCATCATTAGAAGATATATCAAATAACACAATTTCACTAGGCCTCATTTTAGCAGAGAGAGCATGGATAAGAGGTTGTTCATCTATGTTCGGTGCATGCAAGTATAACACTAGCTATTTTGCTACAATATTGGCTATTCTAACTACATTATCTAATGAGAGATAGAAAGCATAAAACATGACCATTATTGGGCAAATTAAGACTAAAGTGACACGAAACTATAGATAAAATGTATAGATAATATGCGTAGATTTGTGTGTTATCAGGCATCAGGGGTTAAGGTGTGTCGGGCATCATCACTGCAAGGTGTGTAGGCCTCCCCTCAACTAGGGTGTCATGGTTAGTCCTCAAAACAGACCAACTCCATGATCACTCTCTTAGCCATGACAGGCTAACACTTCTAGAGCATATCGGTTGAGCAACACCTTATCTACTTGAGGTACTTCAAAAGCATGATGACTAACACTCACCAGGCATCTCGGTTAAGCCATCCCATATTGGTTTAGGTACTGCTCGGTCATGATAGGCTAGCTTATTGACATCTATCAATCATATTGGTTAGCAACCACCATAAGCCAAAGAGAGTGTAACATCCTAGGATTTGAGGCCTCAGATAACATGATCTTAAAAGGAATAATTGGACTACCCATATCACCAAGGTGTACCTCCTTTTCAGGGATCCCATTCCTAAAGAACTCCATAGTTAATCGTGCTCATCTTGGAGTAGTAATAGGATGGGTGACCAATCGGGAAGTCGAACCCAGCTTGCGCGTGAGTGAGGACACATCCTAGGATTTGAGGCCTCAGATATCATGATCTTAAAAGGAATGATTAGACTACCCATATCACCAAGGTGCACCTCCTTTTCAGGGAGCCCATTCCTAAAGAACTCCATAGTTAAGCATGCTCAGCTTGGAGTAGTACTCAGATGCATGACCAGTCGGGAAGTTGACCTCGGCTTGCGTGTGAGTGAGGACAAAGCACGTAGTTAAGGCTAGTGGTGGTCTGTGGGGCCAGTCGTCATTCATGAACCCTTGCTAGATCCTTAGGCAGTGGGCCCAGGCATTACAGAGAGGTAACCTTCTCAACACACATCCACCTAAGCATATCCATGGCATGACGACCTAGGCATCTTCAAGTCATGATGACTTGGGCACATAGGGTATCAGATTGTTGCACTCCAAAACATGATAACCTATACTCATTATGTTGCATGTATGTCTGTGGACTTGTTGTCTTCAACCTTAGAAAGATCAACCACTAGTCCACCTACTATCCATAGCATGAAGGTGTAAGACATGAAGAGAAAACCAATGACATTCCACCATCAAAACTATTCTAAAGCCATTAACAACTATTAGTATACAAAAGATGAACAATGTTAAGATAAAGAACAAACATAAGCATATGAAGAGTGAAAATAATAAAAGATGTTTAGAGTTATATAACCTGCCTCAATGATCATGACCAAGATCCAACCTCCAAGGTCAAGCACCAAGCTCACGAGCTGAAGGTAGAATATGAACCACCAGTCATGGTCAGCACCACACCTCCAAGGAAGAAGATGTCACCAAGGTTACGATGGTTCAAGGTGGAAAGAAGGTGTCCAAGATCCATGGCCGAGATGAAGAAGAAGAAGAAGAAAAGAGAGCTATAAAACATATCTTACCAAGGTATAAGATAAAGGGTCATGAAAGAACACCACAACTTGGAACTCATCCACCAAGCTCCAAGGGAGATCCTCTAGCTCCTGAAACTTCTCAAGATCGTCCACCAAGGAAGAGGGAAATAAAAGATGACCAAAAGGATCATCTTGCATGGAGAGAAAGGAGTATATATATAAGAGGGATGAGAGAGGTATCATGGAAGAGTTGTCACCACCTTAGGAGCTTAGGTACCATTTTTCCACAAGAAAGAGCCATATGCATAACACCATGCAAGACATGGTGATAAGGTCTAGGCAAGGTCTCTCCCACTTGGTATCCCGCCAATGTCATGCCTGATACCACATCTCCACACACCCAAAAACTGATAGGGTAAAACACTCACAAACTTATAGGGTGCAACCCTACACACTCACAAACCAATAGGGTGCAACCCTACACACTCACAAACTGATAGGTTGCAATACTACACACTCACAAACCAATAGGGTGTACTAACATTCTGAAAGGGTGCAACCCTACATACTCACCAACGGATACACAACCTCTCTAAGTCTCTCTAGCCTGAGACAACACATCTAGGAGCAAGGAACACCTAAAAAATGTGTCCAAGGCATCACCAACAATGTCACCACACAACCAAGACCCAAACAAGGTTCCCATCTCTCTCTCTTATCTATATGGTGCCAAGAGAGAGAATGAACACCCAAGATGTGGAAAACTTACATATCAACCCTAACTCTAGTGAATGGAAACCTACACCAAAACCTCACCACAAAACACTAGCATCAACCAAACAAGCTTAAACAAGAAACTTCAAGCTTCAACATGACCTAATTACATCTCATATGATTAGAGCAAGGTGCTAAGAAACATACTTATGCAAACAAATAAGGTTATCCTAAAATGTGGGTCAGGCTTCTTACAAGCTAGAAAACCCTAATAAGAATTTCTCCCCTAAAATCCTAACAAAAAAGTGAAGGGTACTTACTCCTCATCTCTTCCTCGATCTCCCACGTGGCTTACTCAACACCACAATGATGCCAAAGAACCATCACAAGCACAAGGTCCTTCCTCTTTAGCTTCTTAATTATCTAGTCAAGGATCAACAACAAACCTTCCACATAGGTAATATCATCATCCAACTCCAACTCCACGGGCTTCAACACTAAATCTGTATCTAATGGCACTTCCTCAACATACTCACATGAAACACTGGGTGCAACCTGTGCATCTCATGTGGCAACTCCAACCTATAGGCCACCTTCCGAACATGTGTCACCACTTGGTAAGGTCCGATAACATAGGAGCCAACTTACCCTTCTTCTCAAACCTCAAGACACCTTTCCAAGGAGAGACTTTTAAATATACCTTATCTCCCACTTAGAACACCAAGAGTCTATGATGGTAATCCACATATGACCTTTGTCTGTCTTGTGCTACCTTCAAGTGTTGCTAGATCACCTTGACCTTATCTTTCATCTACTATACAAGATCAGGGCCAAGAAGTTGATACTCATTTGTCTCGTACCAACACAATGGCAATCAACATCGCCTTCCATACAAAGTCTCATATGGTTCCATGTCAATGCTAATCTGATAGTTGTTGTTGTAGATGAACTCTATCAAACTGAGGTTTACATCCCAACTTCCTAATAACTAAAGAACACATGCTCTCAACAAATCCTCTAAGGTCTTAATGGTCCTTTCAGATTGACCATCTGTCTATGACTAGAAAGAAGTACTAAACTTTAACTGCATACCCAAAGTTGTGTGTAGTCACTCCCAAAAGTGACTCATGAATTGGGGACCTCTATTAAACATGATAGTGGCTAGAACATCGTGCAAACGCTCTATCTCATCCAGATAGATCTATGCAAGCTTCTCTATTGTGAATGCCATCTTTACATGAAGGAATTGCATTGACTTGGTCAATCTTTCAATGATTACCCAGATGAAATCATCCCCTTTGGCTGTCCTAGGTAGAGCAAGTACAAAGTCCATAGTCACATGATCCCATTTCTACTATGGTATAGGAAATGGTGGCCACGTCCCTACTGGATTTAGATGCTCAACTTTAACCTGTTGACATACATCACATCTTGCAACGAACTCAGCCATGTCCTTCTTCGAGCCTGGCTAGCAATACATATACTTCTGGTTATGATACATCTTTGTGATACCTGGGTGCATAGAATACATAGACGAATGAGCTTCCTCCAGCACCATCTTCCTTAGGTCATTAGCATTAGGAACCAATATCCTTCCATGTTAACAAATTGTCCCATCATCTGACTCATGGAAGCCATCACACTTCCCGCTGCCAAACTCTGATCGAATCCATTGTGTCACAGTATCTGACTATCGTGCCTCTTTGATCTGTTGTCTTAGCATATGCTTCACCTATAGATATGCCAACAAACCTTCTAGCAAGGAGACCTCCAACTTAACATTCATCTGATGCAAGGAGACCAACGTGTCTCTCTTGTGGCACATCAAAGAACTCAAATGGGATTTATTTGTAGACAAAGATGAAGACTTCCTTCTCAACGCATGTGCCACGACAATTAAATTTCCCAGATGATAATAAATTGTGCATTCATAGTCTATTATCAACTCCAACCATCAACTCTTAAGTCCTTGATGAACCTCCTGTTGTATCCTGCCAAACCTAGAAAACTACACTCTTTTTTCAGCATCTTAGGATGCTCCCATTCTATTATAGACTCCACTTTCATAGGATACGCATGTACTCCCTCAGTAAATATAACATGCCCCAAGAAAGCTACATCCTTCAACTAGAACTTGCACTAGCTAAACATAGAATAAAGCTGGTGTTGTCTCGACATGATCAATGCCTGACGAAGTTGTTGTTCATGTTGTTAACTGTCACATCTATGCAGACCACCACCAACTAATCAAGAAACAGACAAAACACTCTATTTATGAAATCCATGAACGTTGCTAGTGCATTGGTTAGCCCAAATGACATAACCACAAACTCGTAGTGACCATACCTCTTCCTAAAGGACAACTTAGATATGTCATCCTCCTTGATCCTCAACTGGTAATATCTTGACCTCAAATCTATCTTTGAGAACACCGTCACACCATGCAACTGATCAAACATGTCATCTATTATCGGTAATGGATACTTATTCTTTATCATCAACCTCGTTTAACTGCATGTAGTCTATACACAGCCTGATAGACCCATCCTTCTTCTTCACGAATAGCACTAACGAACACCATGGTGACATACTCAGCCTGATGAAACCTTTGATAAGCAGTTCTTGCAACTGTCTCTTCAACTCTGCCTTCTCTGTGGAGCCATCCTATATGGTGTTTGAGCTATCGGTTGTGTTTTGTGGACCAGATTGATCTCACAATCAATCTCTTGGGGTGGGGGAAAACCTAGAAACTCATCAGGAAACACATCCTTGAACTCTCTAGAAACTGACACCTCCTGCATAGTAGGATTCCTCACCTTAGTATCCATCACATGTGCCAAGAATGCCTCACAACCCTACTAAAAAGCTTCCTTGATACTATGCCTAATACCAGACACGTCAAAAAATTCTTTCGATCTCCTTGGAATATCCACGTCTCACCACCATCTATGAACATCTCCTGCTTGGAACTACAATCCAAGACCACTATGTACTTCTAAAAGGTATCCATTCCAAGGATTACATCGAATCCATGCATGTCAAGTGGAAGCGGTCCACTTGAATGAGGTTCCCCAAAAAGTAGAGGACACACATCCTCCAACGTTGTATAATCGACTAACGAGGTTTCTAACAACAAACTATTCTTCTTACGACTAAAAGGAAAAAGACAATTGTTAAGCACGTCAGGAGCGATAAAAGAGTGTGTTGCACCCGGGTTAACCAAAACAGATACAAAACAAGAAGAAGACAAATCAGAATGAGATAGCACCATCTGACCTATCACCACTCATGGGTTGACCATCACCTCTATCTTACTCATATCATAGAATCCAGTTATTACATGTTGTCTCCCTCGCCCCCTGCTCCCTTGAGCTGACGATATACCCTACAATGCTTGGCCATGTCCCTGTCCTCCTGTGCCATTATTCTTCTACCTCTACAAGCCTTACAAACTTTGTCTCAGTTGTTGGGTCACTTCATCACCTCTCATTGGGCATTCTCGCCTCAGATGTCCCATCTTCCGACACTTGTGGAAAGCCCAATTCCCATACAGTGGCCTAGATGGCCCTATCATAGTAGATGACATGGCACTCAGGGTACCTGTGGGTGGAAAACTACAGACTCTTCCCTTGCTAGGTGACCACTGGGTCGGTGCACTAAACCTCTACGATGCTGGCAATGCAGAAAACCTCAACTTCTTAAAGCCTCCTGACAACTACCCCTGAGATTGTGCAGACCTCTTATTGGTACTCATCTCCCACTTCCCCTTTACAGATTGTTCTATCCTCTAAACAAACTCCACAAACATGGAAAACCTTTCTCGATTCTCCAAAGTAGCCACTAGGGTAGACAACTCAATGCTCAATCCTTCTCAAAATGATGATTTCGTGGGTGTAGTCTAATGCTAGTGGAGGAGGTTTCAAAGTCTTTCAACCTGCCTCACCTCCTCTTCAACCGAGTCATAGAATTGGTTGTTCCCTATTATAGCTTATACGCTAGGATGCATAGATGTTTGGATTTTTCAGGGTTCATTGGAATCCTAGGTCTCGTCAAGGGGTACCTAGGTAGATGTTTCTTCCAGCTAGGAACCTGGTTTGGTACCTTCTTGGTGAAGGATTATACCAGGTGCAGCTGGTTCAGTTCTTTAGGAAGGAGGCATAGAGTGACAGACTTGTCTCCTTGATTCGTTTCCTTTGTGATCCATCTGAGAATATCGTCTAGGAGCCGGGACAGGGGATGATTTTTCTGGTTGTGTTGGCAACTGAGTTGATGTTCATATAGGTGTTTTTTGTGGGTGTATTGATTGGTTCTATATGTACTTCTTTCTCATTTTCTAGTTCTCTCTGATTAGTTTGTATCCTGCCCCTTCTTATGCCTTTTCTTAGTTTGGAGTTTTTCTTAGTTTCGGGTCCCTTATATCCCCCTACGTGGGGTTTGGGACCTAGTAGTTTTCCATAGGGGCACAAAATGTACCCAAAGTTTTGGTTTTATTAGTATCAGGTTTTTTTGCGCGAACAAAAAAAATGATGATTTTGTTCATCATTTGTAGCAGCCATGTGAGGACAAAACCTCAACCATAAACCTTGCTTCATACTCATTGATCTTCATGGATCTCAGTCGAATCCACTCAAACTAGTTGATCTTCTCATCAAGATACGTTTGAGGAAAGTACCGACTAACGAACTCACGTAGAAACTCCTCCCAACTGATCACAACACTTGGCCTCTTCTCGTCCTCTATGGTTCACTAATGGCCAACACTCCCCCTCAAAAATCACACATCATGCTTCACCTTCTCCTCCTCATGGATACTAAGGATCTTAAAGGCTTTCTCAAGCTTGGTAAGTGAGAGATATGCATCTGCCGAATCAGCCATCCCAACATACTCCACTGCCCCAACATGGAGAAGCCGCTCAAAAGTCTTCCCAATACCGAAAGATTCATTATGGGGAGCCAGTGCCCTAGGATGAGGTGCAGGCATCCTATCAGCCACATGAGTCACAGTAGCCATAAACTGCCCAAAAAGAGATTGAAAGGCGGGATTTTCAACCTTGGTTGGGTCAAACTGGGGGGACTTCAGGCACCTGATCTTCTCATGTCTGGTTCCTTGCACCACCACCTAGTATAGCAACACTGCTCTTGGCAGCATGTTCTTCATGTTCTCCTGTCATCTTTAAGTTTCACTTCTTCTGCATAAGCAGAATTCACTATAAGATATATTGGAGGACAATAGAAGATACACAAACCCTAGTCCTAGGTCCTTGTAGACTCAGTGTATCTAAGACTCTGATACCAACCTGATTGTGACCCCCCATGCCACACAAACACTAGTACAGAAATGGGTTATAACGTCACTACATGTAGGGTCGGTTTTACCAAATAACCTACTTTATGTGTCTAAAAAAATGCAGGCACCACTTAAGACCTCTTAGGTCGGTTTTTTTAAATAAACCGACCTTGTAATGTAACTCTATAGGGTCAGTTTTCCAAATAACCGACCTTATATGTATATGAAAAATGCGGGCACCACTTAAGACCTCTTGGGTCGCTTTTCTTAAAATAACCAACCTTGTAGTGTATCTCTATAGGGTCGGTTTTCCAAATAACTGACCTTATATGTCTATAAAAAATGCGGGCACCACTTAAGACCTTTTGAGTCGCTATTTTTAAAATAACTGACTTTGTAGTACATCTCTATAGGTTCGGTTTTTCTAAAATAAGTGACCTTATAGACAATTTTTCCGGCGGCAAAAATTTTCTTAGATTTGGCTTCCCGCCTCAAACTATAGGGTCGGTTCTACATTGATCCTCGGTCAACAAATTCATCGACCGAATAAGAGCTGAATTTCATGTATACAAGCACCTATAGGGTCGATTTTTCTTTATAACCGACCTTATAGTCCTCCTCGGATCAGCACCTTTAAGGTCGGTTATTCCTACAAAACCGACCTTAAAGGCCTCCTCGGTCGACAAATTCGTCGACCGATATCTATTCTGGATCCAGATAGTTCACGCATTAATAAGCACATCTAGCGTCGGATTTGCACTTCTAACCGACCTTAGAGCCTTCCTCGGTCGACAAATATTTCGACCGATTCATTTGGTCGACAAATTCATCGACCGATAAGTACCTCTAAGGTCAGTTTTTTCCTTAAAACCGACCCTAGAGGTACTTATGCGAAGGAAATCTGGCTCTTTCTCGATCGACAAATTTGTCGACCTATATCTATTCTGGATCCAGATAGTTCACACATGTATAAGCACCTTTAGCGTCGGATTTGCACTTATAACCGACCTTATAGCATTTTCGGTCGACAAATTTGTCGACCGATAAGGAGTCAGTTTTCATGTGTATAAGTAACTTTTAGGGTCAGTATTTTCTTAATAACCGACCATAGAAGTCGATTCGGTCGACAATATTGTCGATCGAAACATATCAGTCGATGAATTTGTCGATCGATATCTATTCTGGATCCAGATAGTTCACGCTTGTATAAGCACCTTTAGCGTCGGATTTGCACTTATAACCGACCTTATAGCATTTTCGGTCAACAAATTTGTCGACCGATAAGGAGTCAGTTTTCATGTGTATAAGTAACTTTTAGGTTCGGTATTTTCTTAATAACCGACCTTAGAAGTCAATTCGGTCGACAATATTGTCGATCGAAACATATCGGTCGACGAATTCGTCGACCAATATCTATTCTGGATCCAGATAGTTCACACATGTATAAGCACATCTAGCGTCGGATTTGTACTTATAACCGACCTTATAGCATTTTTGGTCGACAAATTTTTCGACCGATAAGGAGTCAGTTTTCATGTGTATAAGTAACTTTTAGGGTCGGTATTTTCTTAATAACCGACCTTAGAAGTCAATTTGGTCGACAATTTTGTCGACCAAAACATATCGGTCGACGAATTCGTCGACCGATATATATTCTGGATCCAGATAGTTCACGCATGTGTAATCACATCTAGCGTTGGATTTGGACTTATAACCGACCTTATAGCATTTTCATTCGAAAAATTTGTCGACCGATAAGGAGTCCGTTTTCATGTGTATAAGTAACTTTTACGGTCGGTATTTTCTTAAAAATCGACCTTAGAAGGCCATTCGGTCGATGACGTGTATTTTACTACGCGCTTAAACGCAAGTATACGCGTCGAGTAATATAGGTCTTGTGAGGCCCGAGTCGAACTCAGGGATACGTGAATTATTGGAGACTTCTACTAACTAATCGCAATCAGCTAGACCGATTAACAAAGTAGGGTTTTGTTGTTCAAATTAAAAGAAAATAAAAATCAAACAAAGAAAACAATCGATTAAAGGTTAATTTAATCAATTAAAAAGGGTATCTTTAGGATGGCGGTTTCACCGCGGGTCAACATTGTATTAGATTTCATATAATTCCTCACACTTCTCTCTCTATCCGGGTAGTGGCCTGAAATGAGAATTACCCACTGTCGTGGTGTAATCCACTACTTAGATTTAGGTTGATTCCATCGTCATAGTAATCATTCCCCTAAACTAAGCGCATTAAGATCGGTCCCTCAGTTCCCACCATTAATTTTACAACTCCTTTGTCAAGGGTTTTATTAATTAATGTAGAATTCGTCTCTTTTCAACCGTTAATCCTTCTGTCGAAGTGATTAAGGGCATTAATTTATTATTATGGTGATCAAGCATAACAATAGCAATAGAGAAAACGAATTTATACCACGGATATGAGAGAAAAATATGAATTATCAATCTAAAATCATCATACAATGTATCCCCGGGCTACTCCCGGTCCTAAAGATTGAGGGTTTTAGCCTCTCATGTTCATCTTACACGAATACATGGTAGAAATTGGGGAATTCATAAGAAAAACGTGAAATAGATGGGAAAAACCCCTGAACGGAGAAGAACCGGCGGATCCTTGGCGTAGAACACAAACTTTCCCCGCCTGTCGGTGGTGGAAATTGTCTTCGGCAGCGTCCGAATCAACCGGGATGAGCTTCTCGGCCTCCGTTCTCCTTTCTCTCCTCCTCGACACTCGTGCAATCCAAAAATGAGATCTCATCACGTCTGGGCGGCCGTCCTTAGGTATAAGTCCCTAATTAGGTCGTCAAATAACAACAGCCGTCCGATCGAGATCAAAACAGATCCAACGCATATCTGCCGGCGTCGATACCATTGACGCGGGTCGATGGTATCGACCCAGTGGATTAGCGGCAGCTTTCCTTTCTTTTATTCTGAGCGCCTGTGGTGATCTCGATACCATCGACTTGGGTGTCGATGGTATCGACTCCTTTAGCGTCGGTTGTTGTCGTTTAGCGACGCTGTAGCTCTCCTTGTGTCGATGGCATCGACTTGCGTCGATGGTATCGACTCTGTATTGCTCTTCTCGGCTGACAACCTGTGGCTTGGTCGATGGTATCGACATCCGTCGATGGTATCGACGGATGTAGATACTTGTTTTTCCTGAAATTGCACAACAAGACCAAATAAATCCACACGATTTATGATACGATGATCAATAATGCTTAAAATAATGAAATAAAGGGGATTTGATATAAAATGATGGCAAAGACCAAATAAAGTGAATTATGCAATAATATCCATGAAAATGAGTAATTAAGGCACAAAACACATATGAAATCGGTCTATAAATGCGACTCAAAATCATCGCATCAAACTCCCCTAAGCTTAAACATTGCTCGCCCTCGAGCAACTAATCCTTAGAATAGAATTGCGAATGTCAACTAACAATCAACACATCACCCCACATCACAAATGACTCCCACTGGACGTTCTCAAACCGGCCTACCCTAATCACAGAACAGTAATTACCCTATAGGCGACAATAACCATCAATAAAAGAAATTATCCTTCAAACTGATGAACACTATCACATAAGGCAGTTATCATAATAAAGTTCTCTGATTCAGCCATGGTGCATCTTGTGATCACCTACTCTACGTTGCTCGCCCTAACTACCATCTACATGGAAGCAGTTCTCCTGATAAACATGAGTGAGGAGAAAATCACGGTGGCCTACCAATCCGAGCAACGGGTGGATGGAATGGGTGGTTCATGGAAGAATTTGGAAGTATTACACAGTTTCAAAATGCATACAACAAAATGCCCTACATGATGCAAATGCACATTAAGAATGCCCTACTGCCTAAAAGTGAGTGGAATGATGCATGCCCTAACCTTCTACCTCACAATGAGATAGAAATCTACTCAAGCCACATCATGTACTCAATTCCCCTTTATTATACAAGTGATATCATTCCTTTCTCCCTCTTATTCCTTTTCTTTCCAAATCTCCTTTTTTTTTTTTTTCTACCATTTTTTTCATGTTTCCAGAATTTTTTCTTCTGTTTTTTTTTTTCATATATCCATAATTGCTTAGAGATACATGTATAAGGCCATTTTCTTTCCAATTGGAGATCTTTGCTTTATTTCGAGGGTATGGAACAAATTAGATCACCTATTTAGGAAAATTGAGATACATGGTGTGCTTATGCATGAAAATCATGAAATTGTGAGTGCAACTACATGACATGCACCTAAGGGTAATGTGCATGTTTCACTATATATTTTTTTTTTCATTAATCTATGCAAAAACATGAAAATAATAATGCAAACCTATCTACATGCCATGCACGCAAAAGACATTGAAACTGCACTTTACTTCCAATTCTTCGGTGGATTATGGAAAAATGGGGTGGAATGATCACAAGATTAAGTTACTGAACCTTAGAAAAATATCATGTGTCCCTCCTTACTGACATGTGTAGTAGTTTAAAGGGTTCTTTCTCTTACATCTGATTAAGGTCTCATTACCATTTGATTAGGTAGGCTCAAACAACCGTTCCTATCCACTTTGCATGAGTCAAAGGGGGTGTAGGTGTGACATATTGCTTCAAAGTTGACATAAACAATCCTTTTCATAGGACAAGTTTCCCAAGGACAACCAAGTTAAGCTATCCAAAAGACACAAAAATTTTTAAATTCCCTTAAATTTCCCATGAAAACAGTGAGATGACAAATTTTTAAAACATCCACGGTTACACTAGATAGATGTGGATCCTAAACACAACCTAAAAATGCAAGAAACAAATAACAAAGCAAAAACTAAAAACAACTAAAGAAAAGATAAAAGATAGAGTTGTTCCAGCCACCCCCCTAAGCTTGAATTCAACTATGGCCTCATAGTCAAAAACCAACTTAAGGGTGGAACAGTGATACCCGATCAGTCCGATGGCGGTGGAGGTGGGTCGTGGGATCCGGATTTGCTCGGGATGATGTGACTGCATTTTTCCAATAACCCCATCTTGAATAACTGACACCGACACTGCTGTGTGCCCGTCGATACCATCGACGGAAGTCGATGGTATCGACTCGCTGATTAGGGCAACTGCCTCGCGAGTCCGGCCGCCGTCTTTTTCACTTGTAAATGTCGATACCATCGACCTGTGTGTCGATGGTATCGACTCTACTGAGTCGATTTCTTCTGAAAATCTCCAGAGATCTCGATGGTATCGACTGGCATGTCGATACCATCGACACTTTTATTGCGACCTGCCTGTGACCATGTCGATGCCATCGACGGGGCCGTCGATGGTATCGACGCAGTGCGATTTCTGCTTGTGTCAACCTGAACCCATGTCGATACCATCGACGGATGTGTCGATGGTATCGACCCTGCCTGTTCCTGCACATTTAACAAACGGATCAAGGTATCATTTTTAAACTAAAAAGTAAACAAAATAAAAGCAAACTACACCTAACATTTAACTATCCTAATGTACCAATGGTTGGGTTGCCTCCCAACAAGCGCCCTTGTTTAACGTCTTAGGCTAGACGTATGACAGTCATCATCTTTTCACCTTGGGAACTGGGCTTAGAGGATCATTCGGTAATTTGAATTCAACACGATCTCCTCCAATGCCCAAAGACAAAGTACCTCTCCCTAAAGCAGTAACAACATCTGCCGTTGCTTGAAACGGTCTTCCTAAGAGAATTTCGCAGCTTTGGAGTGGTGGCATGTCTATGACGACGAAGTCCACCGGGAATACGAATTTGTCCACTTTGACTAGAACATCTTCACATACTCCATAGGGTCTCACTGTAGACCCATCCGCCAATTCAATTGTTGCAGCCAACTTCTTTATCTCTTTTAACCCTAGCTTCTGAAAAGTAGCCAAAGGCATGAGATTGATACTAGCGCCAGAATCACATTGTGCTTTAGAAACATGTTGACCACCTATTGAACACGGAATGTAAAAACCTCCTGGGTCTTTTCTCTTCTTTGGTGAATTCCCGTGAATCATAGAGCTCACCGTCTCATTCATCCAATAAATTTCATCATCTTTTATCCGCCTCTTCTTATTAATGATTTCCTTGATGAACCTCCCATAGGCGGGTACTTTCTCGATCATCTCCACTAATGGAATATTGATGTGGAGTTTTCGGAAAATCTCCAGGAATTTTTTAAAGTGACGATGCTCTTTCTTTGACTTGGTATTTACCGGGTCTGAAACATCAGCTGCATCAGCACGCCTGTGAGGTGGCACATAAGGGCTTTTCGGGGGTACCTCCCCTAATCTTGCTTCAATCATTCCCTCAGATGTAGGCTTTGGCAAGACATCATCAATAGTAGCAGCTTGTTGTGGTTCCTCTTCCACCTTCTTTGTCTCCGCATGTGCACAAACTTGCACTTCTTCTTTTTGCCCAGGTGGAGATACAGTATTCACAACTCTATCAGATTTTCTGAAGAAAGGGTTTCCACCCGGCAATCTATAGTAAGTGCGTGGATACGGTATCGCCGGTGTTGCATTCACATTGAACGTCATTTTTCTTTCTTCTACAGCTTCTTGCACCTGAAATTCCTCATTTCTTACCACCGACATGTACTTAACCTGGTGATGTGCTTGAGCCACGTTCGCATTCTCCGCTGGTTTCTGTTGATTGGCATGCTTGATGGCCGCCACTTCATTTGAAATCTGTGCCACGGTGATCTCTAATGCCCGCATTTGTGCTCCATGGCTTTGCAGCGTCTGCCCAAATTTGGTTAGAATGTCACCTTGAGATTGTAATTGTTTACCAAACATGGTCATCATCTCTTGGTTTTGCTGAACCATTTGACTTAGCAATTCAGTGTTTTTGTCCTCAGCTTTTTGCTGTGATTTGGCATCCGGATCCTGCAGAAAATTGTTCGGATCCTTCCATGAAAACTTTTTATCCTTTCTCCAGGCATAGTCATTGTTTCTATAGTCCTGTTGTTGCATGAACTTCACTTGGGCTTCCTCATCCTCAGATGTATCTTCCTTAGCTAGCAGCTTCTTGGCTAGAAGATCTAGCTTGTCATTCAGCTCCCTAACTGTTCTGGATTCACCAGCAGCCTTGACATGTTCCACGGCACCTCTGTCGCCCCATGACTGTTTCCTAGCCATGTTCTTTAATATCTCCCAGCATCTTGTATCAGTGTTGTTCAAGAAAAATCCGGAGCCAGCCGAGTCCAAATTGCTTCTATCATGCTCGGAGAGAGCAAAGTAGAAGATCTTCACTTGGGTTTCCTTGTCCAGTCCATGGTGTGGACATCTCCTCAACATGACTTGGAATCGCTCCCAAGTCTCAGAATAAGTTTCACCCGCCTGTTGGGTGAAATTGTGGATCTTTCGGATCATATCATTGGTCTTCTCAGGAGGGAAGAACCTCTCGAAGAAAACCTCCACCATGTGATCCCATGACTCAACAAACTCGTCGTCGAGGTTGTGGAGCCACTCTCTTGCTACTCCCGCCAAGGAACTGGGGAATAACTTGAGGTAAAGCACATCCTGTGGAAATCGATCAATCTTCACCATATCACAGTTCTCCACGAACTGGCTGATGTGTGCCACTGGATCTTCATTTTTCAGTCCGTGAAATGCATTGGATTTGACCAAGTTAATCAGTGCTGGGTCGATCTTGTATGTAGGTATGTTTAGCCCTTGTTTCTTTATAGGCCCTTTTGATGCAGAGGAAGAAGACGCCTTGATCTTCTCCCATATTGTCTGTGCTTCAGCCATTTCTTCTTCTTGTTCTTGCTCAGATTCAGAATTTATATCACTTAGGTGTTCCTCTTCGTAGTTGTCCTCGTCCTCTGGTCCCGCAGATGGAACCTCAGGTGTGCGATTCACGTAGTATCGACTACGTGTGTGCACCATTCAAAGCACCTGAAATATGGAAATAGAGGTTCAGTACAATGCTTTGAACGAGTTAACACAATTATACAGAAATAAAGGAATTTTTTTGAAATTGTTTTAAAATAAATAAAAAAATGTGGCCTAGAATGGCCTCTCTTAGCACTCAAAGTGCCAATAATTCGCCGTATCCCCGGCAACGGCGCCAAAAACTTGACGTGTATTTTACTACGCGCTTAAACGCAAGTATACGCGTCGAGTAATATAGGCCTTGTGAGGCCCGAGTCGAACTCAGGGATACGTGAATTATTGGAGACTTCTACTAACTAATCGCAATCAGCTAGACCGATTAACAAAGTAGGGTTTTGTTGTTCAAATTAAAAGAAAATAAAAATCAAACAAAGAAAACAATCGATTAAAGGTTAATTTAATCAATTAAAAAGGGTATCTTTAGGATGGCAGTTTCACCGCGGGTCAACATTGTATTAGATTTCATATAATTCCTCACACTTCTCTCTCTATCCGGGTAGTGGCCTGAAATGAGAATTACCCACTGTCGTGGTGTAATCCACTACTTAGATTTAGGTTGATTCCATCGTCATAGTAATCATTCCCCTAAACTAAGCGCATTAAGATCGGTCCCTCAGTTCCCACCATTAATTTTACAACTCCTTTGTCAAGGGTTTTATTAATTAATGTAGAATTCGTCTCTTTTCAACCGTTAATCCTTCTGTCGAAGTGATTAAGGGCATTAATTTATTATTATGGTGATCAAGCATAACAATAGCAATAGAGAAAACGAATTTATACCACGGATATGAGAGAAAAATATGAATTATCAATCTAAAATCATCATACAATGTATCCCCGGGCTACTCCCGGTCCTAAAGATTGAGGGTTTTAGCCTCTCATGTTCATCTTACACGAATACATGGTAGAAATTGGGGAATTCATAAGAAAAACGTGAAATAGATGGGAAAAACCCCTGAACGGAGAAGAACCGGCGGATCCTTGGCGTAGAACACAAACTTTCCCCGCCTGTCGGTGGTGGAAATTGTCTTCGGCAGCGTCCGAATCAACCGGGATGAGCTTCTCGGCCTCCGTTCTCCTTTCTCTCCTCCTCGGCACTCGTGCAATCCAAAAATAAGATCTCATCACGTCTGGGCGGCCGTCCTTAGGTATATGTCCCTAATTAGGTCGTCAAATAACAACAGCCGTCCGATCGAGATCAAAACAGATCCAACGCATATCTGCCGGCGTCGATACCATCGACGCGGGTCGATGGTATCGACCCAGTGGATTAGCGGCAGCTTTCCTTTCTTTTATTCTGAGCGCCTGTGGTGATCTCGATACCATCGACTTGGGTGTCGATGGTATCGACTCCTTTAGCGTCGGTTGTTGTCGTTTAGCGACGCTGTAGCTCTCCTTGTGTCGATGGCATCGACTTGCGTCGATGGTATCGACTCTGTATTGCTCTTCTCGGCTGACAACCTGTGGCTTGGTCGATGGTATCGACATCCGTCGATGGTATCGACGGATGTAGATACTTGTTTTTCCTGAAATTGCACAACAAGACCAAATAAATCCACACGATTTATGATACGATGATCAATAATGCTTAAAATAATGAAATAAAGGGGATTTGATATAAAATGATGGCAAAGACCAAATAAAGTGAATTATGCAATAATATCCATGAAAATGAGTAATTAAGGCACAAAACACATATGAAATCGGTCTATAAATGCGACTCAAAATCATCGCATCAGTCGACAATATTGTCGACCGAGGAACGAATAGAAAAACCAACCATCGTAAGGGCTAAAAAAATCAACCGTCGTAACGGCTAAAAAAATCAACCGTCATAACGGCTAGAATTTCAACTGTTAACGGCTATAAATACTACCGTTGACCGTCGTAACAGCTATTTTTTCGATCGACCGTTGGCCGACCGATAGACGACCGTTGCGGTCGTCGGTCGAAAAATTGTCGACCGAAATTGGCTTTGTTTTACTATAAATAGCACCCAAAACGATCCATTTTCTTCACACCTTCACATTCTCACTTCTCTAGCTCCTCTCTAGTGTATTTTTGTTAAAATCTTCAGCTTCTCTACATCCAATTCTTGCTTGCATATTCTCCATTTACCAAATAACCGACTTTATATGTCTAAAAAAATGCGGGCACCACTTAAGACCTCTTAGGTCAGTTTTTTTAAATAAACTGACCTTGTAATGTAACTCTATAGGGTCGGTTTTCCAAATAACCGACCTTATATGTATATGAAAAATGCGAGCACCACTTAAGACCTCTTGGATCGCTTTTCTTAAAATAACCGACCTTGTAGTGTATCTCTATAGGGTCGGTTTTTCAAATAACCGACCTTATATGTCTATAAAAAACGCGGGCACCACTTAAGACCTTTTGTGTCACTATTTTTAAAATAACCGACCTTGTAGTACATCTCTATAGGGTCGGTTTTTCTAAAATAAGTGACCTTATAGACAATTTTTCCGGCGGAAAAATTTTTCTTGGATTTGGCTTCCCGCCTCGAACTATAGGGTCGGTTCTACATTATAACCGACCCTACAGGGATCCTCGGTCGACAAATTCATTGACCGAATAAGAGCTGAATTTCATGTATACAAGCACCTATAGGGTCGGTTTTTTCTTTATAACCGACCTTACAGTCCTCCTCGGATCAGCACCTTTAAGGTCGGTTATTCCTACAAAACCGACCTTAAAGGCCTCCTCGGTCGACAAATTCGTCGACCGATATCAATTCTGGATACAGATAGTTCACGCATGAATAAGCACATCTAGCGTCGGATTTACACTTCTACCGACCTTAGAGCCTTCCTCGGTCGACCAATATTTCGACCGATTCATTTGGTCAACAAATTCATCGACCGATAAGTACCTCTTAGGTCGGTTTTTTCCTTAAAATCGACCCTAGAGGTACTTATGCAAAGGAAATCTGGCTCTTTCTCGATCCACAAATTCGTCGACCGATATCTATTCTTGATCCAGATAGTTCACGCATGTATAAGCACCTTTAGCGTCGGATTTGCACTTATAACCAACCTTATAGCATTTTCGGTCGACAAATTTGTCGACCGATAAGGAGTCAGTTTTCATGTATATAAGTAACTTTTAGGGTCGGTATTTTCTTAATAACCGACCTTAGAAGTCAATTCGGTCGACAATATTGTCGATCAAAACATATCGGTCGACGAATTCATCGATCGATATCTATTCTGGATCTAGATAGTTCATGCATGTATAAGCACCTTTAGCGTCGGATTTGCACTTATAACCGACCTTATAGCATTTTCGGTCGACAAATTTTTCGACCGATAAGGAGTCAGTTTTCATGTGTATAAGTAACTTTTAGGGTCGGTATTTTCTTAATAACTGACCTTAGAAGTCAATTCGGTCGACCATATTGTCGATCGAAAATAGCGATCGACGAATTCGTCGACCGATATCTATTATGGATCCAGATAGTTCACGCATGTATAACCACATCTAGCGTCGGATTTGTACTTATAACTGACCTTATAGCATTTTCGTTCGACTAATTTGTCGACCGATAAGGAGTCAGTTTTCATGTGTATAAGTAACATTTAGGGTCGGTATTTTCTTAATAACTGACCTTAGAAGTCAATTCGGTCGACAATATTGTCGACCGAAACATATCGGTCGACGAATTCATCGACCAATATCTATTCTGGATCCAGATAGTTCATGCATGTATAATCACATCTAGCGTCGGATTTGGACTTATAACCGACCTTATAGCATTTTCAGTCGACAAATTTGTCGACCGATAAGGAGTCAGTTTTCATGTGTATAAGTAACTTTTAGGGTCGGTATTTTCTTAAAAACCGACCATAGAAGGCCATTCGGTCGACAATATTGTTGACCGAGGAATGAATAGAAAAACCAACCGTCGTAACGGCTAAAAAAATGAACCGTCGTAACGGCTAAAAAAATCAACCGTCATAACGGCTAGAATTTCAACCGTTAACGGCTATAAATACAACCGTTGACCGTCGTAACAACTATTTTTTCTATCGACCGTTGGCCGATCGATAGACGACTGTTGCGGCCGTCGGTCGACAAATTGTCGACCGAAATTAGCTCTGTTTTGCTATAAATAGCACCCAAAACGATCCATTTTCTTCACACCTTCACATTCTCACTTCTCTAGCTCCTCTCTAGTGTATTCTTGTGAAAATCTTCAGCATCTCTACATCCAATTCTTGCTTGCATATTCTCCATTTCAAAGCAACCGAATGGCTTCCTCATCAATGCGTGGAAAGAAGCAAGTTGCAGGCAGGAAAGAAAGGACGGTTGATCCGTTGTCATCCATCAACGACGTCCCCTTCAAAGACGCAACTGCAGGCGACTGCTACCTCAGGCTCTCCTCAAAGCCTCCTCTTCCACGACGGCCAGTCGACGTCATGGACTTCCAGAACATTGTCGATTTGGAGGAACTCTTTAAGGTGCAACATTTGACTGATTTTCTGATCCCCTCCTTCCATTCCTATCCTCCAAAGCAGTTAATGAATTCTATGCCAATTTAACCCCACATCTTGACCATGATTCCTTCTCCTCTATGGTTGGTGGGTATGGATTCCATTTTACTGAGGAGGGTATTCTTGATATGCTTGACATAAACATAGAAGAATATAAAGATTTTGTTGATCTCACCAGAGGAAATCCACTCAACAAACTCTCCCAAGATGACACTACAATTAGCCTTAGTGATGTCAAAAAAGCCATCTTTCAATCAAATACGACTTTCCATGAAGATAGGGGTACCTATTATGCCATAAATTTAAAACCTGATGCTAGGATCATAAATCTCATTGTTGCCACCAATATCCATCCTAGAGCAAACAAATCTGAAGTACCCACCTTTCGTATGTGCCTTATCTATACCATTCTCAAAGGTATTCCCATAAACTTTATTCGTATCATCCTTAAGAATATGTTTGAGTTTTCTGGCAATCCACCTTATGCTGACTTTGTATGCCAAATCACTCAACATTTTCTTAAGAAGAATATTGAGGACGACTTAGGTTACACATGGGATAGAAAACCCCAAAAGATAAGTAAAAATATGGTGGAAAAGATGGGAATCGATTTTGGCCACAAAAGGGCTAGGACTGAAGGGGAGACATCCACCCAAGACATACCTCCACCACCTCCTCCTACCAAACTACCCCATGATCCTATTACAAACACTTTAACATACATTGATGGATCCCAATATCACCTAAGTAGGAAATTGGATTATAATCACCATGGCATGACTTATTTAAACCAAAGGATGCAAGCTCTCTCTCCTAACCAACCTGATGAATATCCCTATTCCCTTAATCCTGACATGATAAATCAATACAATCCTTCCTACAACTACTATCAAATTCCACCTCCACCATCTCCTGATCTCACACATACTCATTTTTCCCCAATTCAACTTCAAGACATTGCTGCCAACTTTGGCTTTGATCGTGTTCCCACCTTCTTGGAGGCTTATGCCTTAACCAAGATAGGTGCCTTGGAGTGGCAGACACTAGTCAAATATTATGGAGTTGAACCCTTTCTTGGAAAAGATCCAGACATTGATGTAATCCTTTGGTCTTTTCAGTGAGATTATGAAATATGTTTGTAATGATTGTAATGGATATCTTTTTATAAAGCAAGTATGTCATGCTTCATCTTATAAAGTGTATGGGCATTAAATTGTTATGAATAAAAGTGTTTTCCATGGCTTCATTTGGACATATACATGTTATATAAGAATATTGTTATTTCAAATGATTGAAAAATAAATTATGGCTAAATTTGACAAAGCATCACTTGGTTAATCTCATACACACACACTTGGTACTTAATTTAAAACATTGAAACAGGGTTAATCTCGGTCGAAATATTATCGACCGATACAAATTCGGTCGACAATATTTTCGACCGAGGATGACTTTAGGGTCGGTTTTTTCCTTATAACCGACCCTAGAGCTCTTTCGTTCGACAAATAGTCGACCGACTGAATTTTTTAATAGAGTTTAGTACTTTTCAAAACGTTATAAAGCATTGGGATCTCAATCTTTTGTATCATTTTTGGGAATTCACATCCCTCAATACCACCATCATCACATTTGCTGATTTTGTGTATTCAAACCCTTAGTTCATCACTAAACATGGTTATCACTTATCAGGTAACTATTACCTTCAGGTCATCTGACCAAGGTATTCAGGATATTTGTTACACAATCATCTCAATTTCATATCAACCATATCAATTTCATATCAACATCATGCAATACAAAAATAACATCTCTATTCCCTCATTAGGGTTAGAGTTTCCCATCTTTATCAATTAGGGTTCACATATCATCATCCCATATTGAAATTTCACATAACATTATCCCATATTAGGGTTTTTACACAACACCACCCTATATTAAGGTTTCACATTACATTTCCATATTAGGGTTTCACAAAACATCATTCCATATAAGGGTTTCACATAACATTATCCCATATTAGGGTTTCATACGACATCACCATATATTAAAGTTTCACATAACATAATTATTAGGGTTGTGGAAGCACTTTAGAGCTCCTCGGTCGACGAATTTGTCGATCGAGACCCCTTATAGGGTCGGTTATTAGAAAAATTGACCCTAGAGGTGCTTCTAAGAAAGAAATCTGGCTTCATTCGGTCGACAAATTTGTCGACCGAATGAAGCCAGATTTCTTTCTTAGAAGCACCTCTAGGGTCGATTTTTCTAATAACCGACCCTATAGGTTGTCTCGATCGACAATATTGTCGACCGACAATATCCAGTTTAGTTTTTCAGAGATGTATAAGCACCTTTAGGGTCGGTTATATGAAAAAACCGACCCTAGAGGTGCTTGTACGAAGAAAATTTTGCTCATGTTCGGTCGACAAATCGTCGACTGAAACGAGCCAGATTTCTTCGTATTAGCACTTGTAGCGTCAGTTTTATCAAATAACCGACCCTATAGGTCTTTTCGGTCGACAAATTCGTCGACCGAGTTTGCATTTGATTTATATTAAACAACCCGACACGGGCACCATTTATCTGTAGAGTCGGTTTTTGGTTGTTAACCGACGCTACAGTTTTTCGTTCCGTGCAAAAAGCCAAAATTTTAGACTTTCTTTCCCCTGCGAAACCCTTTTCTCTTTTCTAACCTCTCTCCCGCGGCGCCGCGAAACCCTTTTCACTTTGTCATTCTGCCGTTGCCGCGAACGCTTCTCCGAGAAGCCGTTGCTGCCTCTCCACGCCGCCAAAAGGATCGTGAAGCTCGTCATCGCTGCGAAGAGGATCGTGAAGCTCGTCGTCGCCGCCTTCCACTCTTCCTCCATGAAGCCCGTGGTTGCCGTGAATCTCTCTTCGTTGCCGTGAAACTTTTCGTTGCCGTGAAGCTCGTCGTCGCCGCCTTCCACTCTTCCACGAAGGTCGCCGCCTCTCCGTGAAGTTCGTCTCTTCCTCCACGAAGCTCGCTGCCATTTCCAAGTAAGTTCGAGCTTCCTTCGTTCCTTGTTCCCCTTCATTCCCGCCCGCCGCCATTGCTGCTTCCAGGTTCATCTCGGTTGACAATTAGTCGACCGAAAGACCACCTGCGCGCAGCGTCCGGGTCCACTCTCGGTCGACAATTTGTCGACCGAGAGTGGACATGGACGCTGCGCGCAGGTGGTCTCTCGGTCGACTAATTGTCGACCGAGATGGACCTGGAACTTATTTATGTTGGAGCTATAAATGTTTTAATCATATTTGATGTAATGTTCACAAATAGTTCTGAATATTATAATGATTTCAATCTTTGGACTGTTGGAAACAGCCTTACTTTTCTAATTTGTACAAGTATTTTGCATTTTATATGATTTGATAACCCAATAATAAAAACATGCATGTCTTTTTTCATATGTAATCATTATATAAATTTTAGAAATTAATACTAGATTAGACATGTGTACTACTACATTGACACTTTAGGGTTGATGCATGATGTTTAACTTAATATATAAATATGAAAATAATGCATTTATATATTAACTTAGAAACCCGTTCAAAATTTACTCATTACAAGTAAACTTTGGATAGTCCCCGGTTTGGGACTGTTTGTGGATATTTTAATCTCACTTAGGATGTACCTGTATAATGTATGTTTAGTTTTGTAGATTATTTCAGTAGGATTTCCCCATTTGTTCTCTGGGTACATATGTGAGTGGTTATTTGCCATTTACATCGGTGTACTTGGAGAACTTAGGGGAAATGCTGCTGAAATTTTCTTCAAAACTAAACATACATTATACAGTTACTAGTGAGATTAAATATTCAAAAATGGGATAGGTGGTACACTTTCTATCAATAAAAACTTACATATTATTTTAGTATCAATATTAAACTGTTAGTTTTATAATTAATTTTAATGTGATATAGAAAATGGATCGAAGTTGGATGTCTATCAAGAACCGTTGCAGTCCAGAGTTTGCCAAAGGTCTTGATGAATTTATCAGATTTGCTGAGGAACATAGGAAACTACCTACATATAGGCTATATTGTCCATGTAGAAATTGTTGTAACAATTTGAAAGTTGATACTGGTGAGGAAATTAAGAATCATGTCATATGCAATGGGATCATACAAGGTTATAATGAATGGTATTGCCGTGGAGAGAAATTGAATTATGGAGCAGAAAATGTCGATACTAATAGTTGTGGCATAGAAGATATAGATAATGATGATAATGTTAATGATGAACCGATTCAAGATGACCAGATTCAAGATGATATGATTGATGAGATGCTACGTAGTTGTTGGGAAAATGTCATTGATCCACCTTCTTTATTTGCAAACATTGTCCATGATGCTGAAAAACCATTATATAAGGGTTGTACTAAGTTCATGAGGTTGAGTGCTGTGATGCGATTATACACTCTTAAAGCTCAAAACTGGTGGAGCAATAAGAGTTTCACTTCACTGTTGTCTTTGTTAAAGGAAATTCTTCCTGTAGGCAACGAGCTTCCAATTTCAACATATCAAGCAAAGAAAATAATGTGCCCAATGGGAATGGAGGCTAAGAAGATTCATGCATGTCCAAATGATTGTGTGTTATTTCAGAAGGACTATAGTAATTTGATAAATTGTCCAAAATGTGGTGCGTCAAGGTATAAGATTACAAATTTAGCTAAGGCTAAAAATGGCTCTCCTGCCAAGGTGATGTGGTATCTACCAATAATACCACGATTTCAACGCTTATTTGCTAATACAGAAGATGCAAAAAATTTGTCTTGGCATGGGGAGTTAAAGGTCAATGATGATGGCGTCCTACGACATGCATCTGATTCACCACAATGGAAGAAAATTGATTTATTATACCCTCAATTTAGTAAAGAACCAAGAAACCTAAGACTTGGACTCTGTACAGATGGAATGAATCCCTATGGTACATTAAGCAGCCAACATAGCACGTGGCCTGTTATGATTGTTATATACAATCTTCCTCCTTGGTTGTGTATGAAAAATAAGTATGTGATGTTGTCAACATTGATATCAGGGCCCAAGCAACCTAGAAATGATATTGATGTTTACCTTCAACCTCTAATTGATGACCTAATGAAACTATGGGAAGAAGGTATTATGACATATGATGCTTCACGTAAAGAGATCTTCAGTTTGCGTGCTATGTTATTTTGCACGATTAATGACTTTCCACCTTATGGAAATTTGTCTGGATATAGCATAAAAGGATACAAAGCATGTCCTGTTTGTGAGGAAAATACTGATTCAATCAGACTGAAACATGGTGGTAAAATCATATATCTTGGTCATCGGAGATTTCTCCCACCAGTGCATCCTTATCGAAGGCAACGCAAAACCTTTAATGGGTCAACTGAGGAACGAAGTACTCCTAAACCTATACCAGGACATGTTGTAGGGTGAAACATATTGTTAATGAATTTTGAAAGAGTTCAAGTAGTCATACACTCGCATGTGACAAATCTCTATACAAGAAGAGGTCAATATTCTGGGATCTTCCTTATTGGAGATCTTTGGCAATTAGACACTACATTGACGTCATGCATGTTGAAAAAAATATTTGTGATAGCATCATCGGTACGCTATTGAACATACCAGGAAAGACTAAAGATGGCATCAAATATAGAAAAGATTTAGAATTAATGGGTATTAGAAAAGAATTATCAGTGGAGATCAGGGGTCACCGCACATATTTGCCACCGGCTTGTTACACTTTGTCAAAGAAAGAGAAAAAGACTTTCTATGAGTGCTTGTATAATATTAAGGTTCCACAAGGATACTCTTCTAATATTCGTAGATTGGTATCAATGAAGGATCTGAAACTGATAGGTCTCAAATCTCACGATTGTCACACCTTAATGCAACAAATTTTACCTGTGGCTATTCGATCTATATTGCCGAAGCATGTAAGGTTTGCAATCACAAGACTCTATTTCTTCTTCAATGAAATATGCAACAAAGTGATACATCCTGATACTCTCGATAAATTACAGAAAGATGTAATTGTTACCATGTGTCAGCTTGAAATGTACTTTCCTCCTTCATTTTTTGATATCATGGTTCATCTTGTAGTACATATTACAAGGGAGGTGAAGATGTTGGGTCCAATTTTCTTACACTGGATGTATCCATTTGAAGGCTACATGAGTGTTTTTAAAGGTGATGTTCGGAATCGTTATCGTCCTGAAGGGAGTATTGTTGAGGGTTACGTGGCTAGGGAGGTGATGGACTTTTGTAATGATTTTTTGAATTGCAATGAAACTTGTAGCGATCAAAAAAATTCCCATCACACTGGATCTTATTGTGGAAAAGGAACTCTGGGAGGACGAGTGAAAGGAATCAGTCGTGAGTTGTGGGAACAAGCACATTTGTATATTTTACACAACATCGATGAAGTTAGTAGCTACATCACAGAACACAATGATCTTATCAAGAGAAATCATCCACGATCCAGTTCAATGTGGCTTGCAAGAGAGCATAATCGAACATTTATTTGGTGGTTTGAAGAGAAAATATTTAATCAACTATCTGAATCACCAAATAATGTTGTTGAGAACATAAAATGGCTCGCCTTTAAGCAAAAAATGGATGTCATGTCATATGAAGGTTATGACATTAACGGATTTTCATACTACACAAAGCGTCAAGATGAAAGTAGTGTAGTTCAAAATAGTGGGGTCACTGTTAAAGCTTGTTCATTGTATTTTGCTAGTGCCAAAGATAAAAGACCACGCGAAGCTGAGATGTCATATTACTACGTCATTGAGGACATATGGGAAATGGACTATACAAATTTTCGAGTTCCTATATTTAGGTGTAATTGGGTTGACAACAATAAAGGAGTTTTAGTGGATGAGTTGGGTTTCAAATTGGTGAATTTTGAAAAGATTGGTTTCAAAGATGAGCCATTCATCATGGAAAACCAAGCAAAACAAGTATTCTATATTGATGACCCGGCAAATAAAAATTGGTCTGTCGTTCTTAATGGAAAAAGATAGTTTACTGTAGATCCTATAAATGAAGAAGAATACTACGAAAAGTATGATGATTCCAGTCCATTCTCAGTTGGTTTGCCAAGTGTAAATGTTGAAGATAATACCGATGAATATTATAAACGTCAAGACCATGCTGAAGGAATTTTCCTTGACTAACAACTCAACCAATACTAAAGGCAGGTATTCTTTGAATTATTTATTTTATTATCATGTATACCTTATCACTTGTGCTTTTATTATCACTTATTTTTTTTATCATGTATACTTGTAGGTTCTAAAATGGCGAGTGAAGATGAACATTTTGAGCATGAGCACCATGAAGATGAACATTCTGAGCATGAGCACCATGAGGATGGTAGTAGTGATGCTAAGAACTGTAGAGGTCCTACATTGATGCGTAGGCTGCAGGAGCTCAGGGCTAAAGGGGATAAATTGCCAGTCCAGTTTGATATGACAGGAGAACCTGTTGGGGAACATGCTAGTGCTTTCAAGCATTAAGTAGGGGAGACGACGCGCACTAAGGTGCCAATAGGTATAGAAAATTGGCATGATGTTCCTAATGCCAAAAAAGACCTCATATGGAAAGATATATCTGTGAGTGGAAGTGATATGTTTTTTATCTATTGATTCTAATTTAGTTTTCTTGGAATTAATTCCTTTTCAAAACAACATTATTAATTGCTTCTTTTGTATGTATAGGGTGTTTTTCATCTAAATGAAAAAGATCACAAGAAAAGAGTGCTACAACGTTGTGGTGTACGATAGAGGGGTTTTAAGACATATCTTGTAAGGGAATTTATAAATAATCCTAAACAAAAGAAGAAAGCTACAAATGCATATATTTTTATTGATCCTGAGGTGTGGGAAAGATTTGTTGCAGCTAGGAGATCGGAAGAGTTTCAGGTAATAAAGATTGTGATGTATTGTATGAATATTTAATTTTATACAATTAAGGAGGTCAATCTTTTTATACATGTTTTCCAAGTCTAAATTGCAATACCTCGTTTTAAATGATCAGGCTATTCACCAGGCTCAAAAGGAAAGACGGGATAAAAATGTGCATGGCCATCACTTAGGGCCCGGTGGTTATGCCTTCCGCCGCCAACTACAAGAGAATCAATCATCTTCTGGAGAAGAATCTAGTACAACTCAAGTTGAGCGACCACCCCGACACATGACATGGATTGATGCTAGAAAGAATCGAGCCGGTGAAATTGTCAACCCTACAACTAAGGAGGTGGCACAAAAGATGGTACGTTTATCCCAACTAAGTAAAGAGTAACTTCCACAAACTTAGATTTATTTATATCTAATTGATATTGTGATTTAATATTTTTATTAACTATGAATAGATTGATCTCCACGAGCAAAGGAAGGAAGGAAAGTTCATCCCAACTGGCTACATAGATGAACTAGCAGTTGCTCTTGGTACGAAGGAGCATCCTGGCCGTGTTAGGGGATTAGGAGCTGGCATAGGATTCAAGTCTTATTTTGGCCCTTTGCAATCTAAAAGAGGTCATGCATGAGGTCTTACACAAGAGGATGTTGAAGCATTAGTAGCGCAGAAAGTAAAAGAAATAATGTCTTCATATCAGCCTACTCAACCTTCTCAACCTATTCATACTGCACATCTCTCAAGTGATGAGGTACAAGCCCATGCTACAGTTGTAGAAGGTCATGGGAGCACACCCGATGAACCACCACAACAATCTGCAGTAAGTTTTTGTTCTATATGTTGTGTTATTAGTATGATAAATATATGATAATATATAGTTGTAACATGTATCTGTTCTACTGTTTCTTATATAACTTATATTATTTCAATCTAGGTTGGTATGAACTGTAAACTTGCAGTGGAGGTTCCAGAATATAATGTTGTAGCAGAGGGCAAAGTGTACAACCTTGGTGGTACATTGCATTGCCAACAAATTACTGATGACATCTGTTGTG
The DNA here is from genome assembly GCA_963693085.1 of Alisma plantago-aquatica. NCBI lineage: Eukaryota > Viridiplantae > Streptophyta > Magnoliopsida > Alismatales > Alismataceae > Alisma > Alisma plantago-aquatica. The sequence goes on along the minus strand of OY856411.1, from coordinate 129,335,074 downwards.
TGTCCATCCATCTTGTGTATGATGGAATGGGGGACAAACCACTACCCATACCTAATTCTGAATATAGTACAGTTGAAGAAGCTGAGGGTGCTATGGTGGCTTGGACTAGACACTTGGTTATCAATGACAAGGTATACCTTATTTCTACCATATTTTTCATATTTGACTGCATATATGAACTCATGTAATATAAGTATGTAATTTAATTAACAGGATTGTAAACCAAAAAGTAAAACTTCTACTAGTCATCCTCCTATGCCCAAGCCATCTTTCATTCCCGAAACTACATTCGACGAATTGGGAAGCAAATCTAAATGTTTGTGTCGATACTTAGCTAACCAAAGATCGGGATCAAATATGATGGTCAAGTTAACAGAAGATGCAATTGGGAGAGACTTTGAGAATTTTATTTTTCTTGACGATATTATAGAGTTGTTTCGGTATGATTGGCTGAACACTTCGATAATAGAAGTATGGATAATGTAAGGATCTATCAATATATATAGAAAATTCCAATACAAATTTTTAGCTTATTTCTACATATGAAAATAATTACAAATGTTTAACAGCCATTTATATACCGAGGTCACCAACTTTGATATAAATAATATTGCATTCTTAGTTCCTTCGGTCACTAGTCAGGTGGAGACAAATAATATTGAGGAAGTGAATGAGTACTTCTCTGATGCATTCAAATATTTTGCTAGTAAGGGGAAGTAAATTATCCTAATTCCTTTTAATGTCCAGTAAGTATTATTATTCAATATAATTTTAATAATGAATGAAACTATTTATTTTAATGTTTGTTTTATTCTTACTCAGAGCTAGACATTGGGAATTACTGGTGATTGTCCCAAAATTGATGACTCTTTATTATCTTGACCCAGTGGGTAAAACAACAAGGAGTCACAAACTGAAATTGTCAGCTATGGAGTAAGCATAAATTTAATCAATTGCTTCAACATGATATTTTATTTAGAATTTCTATTTTACCAACTATCGTTTAATTGATAGGGGTATAAAGGCTTTTCGTGAAGCTGGAGGACAAATACCCACAAAATGAAAGACATTAACTTGAAAAATGTCAAGGTAGCTACTTTGACAACTGTTTAGTCTTATATGTATTAATTTTTCAATTCTAATATGTCAACTCTTATAGTCTTATCTCAACTGCTGTTTATAGTAGTTTACTAATATTAAGTATAATTCGTTATTTGTAGTGTCCTATGCAAAATAATGACTGGGGTTCTGGCTACTATGTAATGAAATACATGCAAGCTATTGTCAAATAAGCATCACATGACATTCAGACTATAAGTCAGGTAATAAAGAATACACAAGTGATTGTAGTCATTTTTATAAAATATTAGCATGTGCATTTTCTGTTACATATCTTTACAACTCAGCCTTACACACATATGGACTTGAATGAATTCCGAGAAGAGTGGTCAGAGTGTTTTATAAGTGAAGTCGAAATAGCATTGGTTTAAATATGTCGGCTCCATTTATGTATGTGGTTTGAGTACGTACTCTTTCATATTTTTACTTTTGTAATATGTCATCTCAGACTTGCACTCTATCATTTTGTAAATTATGATATTTATTATCATTTTTGTTATGAATGTGTGGTTTTAAATGGTGACGGTTGAGCATCAATGCTCCCCTCTCCCAGAATATATGAATCTTCTTATTCTTCTGTTCTATATCCATTTCTGCAGAATTTTTTTTAAAAAAAAATTGTAACTTCTAGCGTCGGTTTTTTAAATAACCGACCCTATAGATTGAATTCATTGTACACTCTTCGGTCGAAAAATTTTCGACCGAAATAGAACTTCTAACGTTGGTTTTTGTAAAAAAATCGAGTCTACATGTCCTCTATAAGGTCAGTTTTTTGAAAAAACCGACCCTAAAGATTCAATAAAACATTTCAGTGTAAGCCTCGGTCGACAAACTTCTCGACCGAAATACTATCGGTCGAGAAGTTTGTCGACCGAGTCTTATACTGAAATGTTTTATTCAATTTTTAGGGTCGGTTTTCTCATAAAACCGACCTTATAGAGAGTTTTCGGTCGAGACCAAAATATTTTCGGTCGACAATTTTCTCGACCGAGAGTTACCACTGAAATGGTATTCAATCTTTAGGGTCGGTTATTTCATAAAAACCGACCCTGTAAATGTTCTCGGTCAACAATTTTCTCGACCGAGAACTTTTACAGGATCGCTTTTTATGAAATAACCGACCTTACAGGCTCCTTTTTTCTCACCTAGGTCATAATTTTTACAACCTCTTGCGTTGATGTTTACTCTGTAAGGTCGGTTTGATTTAGTTAAATAATCTGACTCTATAGACCAAATTCTGTAGCGACGCCCACCTAGGCGTCGGTTAAAAAGTGACGTTGCAGGCTTTAAAAAACCGACGCTACAGACCATTTCTGTACTAGTGAAAGTGAGATTACTCAAAACAAAACTACTGAAGAAATTAAAAAAATAGATAACGGGAAAATATTGATTATGCAAGCCATTTTCATAAAACTATCAAACAACAAAACTTTTACATATTAGTCATTTCATGCCTCGAAGCACTTACTGTGTGTACCATCAACATGTTACTAGACAACTTGTTCTATAACATAATAACATTTATTCACTTCATCTAGATACAAATGGGACACAAACCAAGCATGTATCGAAGGAACACCCACAAAACATCTACAAAACATCCCCACAGACCTGAGTGTATAGGGACGACTCTAGGAATCTATCAGCAAAAGATATCTAGCAACAATTCCAACCTTATCAGCTACTACTCTTCTTACTATAGCTCAACCTCCGCTGCACGACCTCTACCTCCTCATGCACACCCACCGAAAAAGGATGTGGGAAACCAACGGGGTGAGATTCCAAATCTCAGTGAGGGATATAACTCTCCACCAACTCTATTATTATCACAGACAAGATAAATAAAGTAGCATTAAAGTTACAACTATAAGAGGTAGATAATCATTATCAATAGGATGAGAAGTTACTATTGAATCATGAATCATCTTAACAATTTAAAATGAATATGAAGAACATGTATAATTCCTAACAGCAACATTGTATAAAGTTAAAGCAAGGCCTCATCCAATGTTTCCACATTTAATCCTATACAAATATACTACATGGATGATTATGTATTTTATTATGCCTCAAGGATTTGAGTCATACCACCCAAGTCTAACTGACCACTGCTAAGTCAAAATCGGTGCCATATCAGGTCCATTGGAAGAGACAGAATCCATGACCTCACCTTCTTCGGTCAATACGAGTAAACATGCAGTGACATCATAAGACAACTTCTTCCAACGACATATAGTCCAGCTATACAGATTGAGCCCACCTTGGTATAGGTCACAGTGCTAGTGAAATTGAGCTATGGCTCAAGTCTCACTCTTACAGGGTATGGCATGCAGCCAATCCTGTATCACATATCATTGAGCCACGGTCCAAAGCCGCACTCTTCCAGGTATGGCTTGCAGCCAATCTTGTGTTACATATTCATGGCTGTAAGGGGATATCATCCTTACACCCACATATTAAAAAGTATGTGTTCTGACTTAAACTCATTTAACCATTTAGCAAGTACTAACACTGAATGGATCTATGGTACTGGGAAAACTACAAGATTAGGTTCCACTTGATTAATTAGGTCATTTAAGCATCTTTCCTCATCAATCAAGTTACAATGTACAACCTTTAAACAAATTCTACATAAGTAAGGGCATAACACATCAACATACATTTTTTACATAGGGTGTGATCTTATCATATCATCACTTGATAATTGTCATTCATCACAAGGACCACATATCTTAGGGTTACAACCCCTCCTCTCATCACTGAGGAAATCATCATCTCATAATAGGCAATAACCCATCAATAGGTCATAAGACCATTTACCTCCACTTTCAAGGATGTCAACAACAGTTATGCCATAACAAGGCCCATTTAAACATATCATAAGCAACATAGCTCATACATGGCTATGCTTATCAGTTGGTGTTACCTGCATGGTTAGAGACTTGTAATAAGTAGAACAATACATCATCATCAATACCATTTAATAAGATTCATTCTATTCACATTACCTCATTAGAGTTAGGGTTTCCATTTAATAAATTAGGGTTTATGAGGTTATATCAACAACCACCCTTAGATCATTACTTCCATCATTCTTACAAGGCATATCATGATATGAAGATTATACAAAACAACACTCCTTATTATTCACACAACCACCCCATATGGTATCACATCATAACATTTAACCCAATCATCAACGTGATGTAACATATCCATCATCACAAGATATCGGTTGAGACTATCATAAAGTCTATCAGTTTAAACCACCTTAGTGTATCGGGTGACACTTTCCATAGGGTGTCGAATTGTCATCATCACAACATGTCAACTACCACATGTAAGGAACAAGAGATAACCTCACAAAAGGTGTAATGTTTTACCACTTCTAGATAGTTTGATATTCAACACTATCTAAGGAGTGATGGGTAACCCCACTCGATGGTGTATTGGCTAGCACCACCTAAGGGTGTGATAGGAAACACAACTCCATAACATATCGGCCAACACCACCATGACGGGAAATACCATTCCGTAACATATCGGCTAGAACCACCTAAGGGTGTCGGGCAACACCACTCCATAACATATCGGGCATCCAAGACATGTCGGGCAACCCTAGGCATATCAGTCATTAGGGTTAGGGTTTAGCTAGGCGTCATAGGTTAATGTGTTTTGGGCATCATCATTGCAAGGTGTGTCAGCCTTCCCTCAACAAGGGCGTCACGGTTAGCCCTCAAAATAGACCAACTCCATGAGCACTCACTTAGCCATGACAGGATAACACTTCTAGAGCATATCGATTGAGCAACACCTTATCTACTCGAGGTACTTCAAAAGGATGATGACTAACACTCACCATGCATCTCAGTTAAGCCATCCCATATTGGTTTAAGAACTCCTAGGTCAGGACATGCTAGCTTCTTAAGATCTATTAACCATATCAGTTTAGCAGCCACCATAATCCAAAGTGAGCTAACCTTCTCAACACACATCAACCTAAGCATATCCAAGGCATGACGACCTAGGCATCTCCAAGTCATGATGACTTGGGCACATAGGGTATCAGATTGTTGCACTACAAACCATGATGACCTATCCTCATTATGTTGCATGCATGTGTGTGGACTTGTTCTCTTAAACCTTAGAAAGATCGGCCACTAGTCCATCTACTACCCATTGCAAGAAGGTACAAAACATAAAGTGTAAACCAACAAGATTCCACCATCAAAATAGTTCTAAAGACATTAACAACTACTATTATACAAAATATGAACGATCTCAAGATTAAGAACAAACATAAGCATATGAAAAGTGAAAATAAACATGAAGGTTAAGAGTTATAAAACTAACCTCAAGGACCACCACCAAGATCCAAGCTCGAAGGTCAAGCTCCAAACTCACGAGCTCAAGGTAGAAGATGATCCACCAAACTCAGTCACCACCACACCTCCAAGGAAGAAGATGATACCAAGGTTAGGATGGTTCAAGGTTGAAAGAAGGAGTCCAAGATCCATGGCCGAGAAGAAGAATCACAAGAAAAGAGAGCTAGGAAAAATAGCTTATCAAGGTAGAAGATGAAGGGTGATGAAAGAACACCACAACTTGGAACTCATCCACCAAGCTCTAAGAGTGGTCCTCTAGCTCCTTAAACTTCTCAAGATCGTCCACTAAGGAAGAGGGAAAGCAAAGATGGCCAAAAGGATCCTCTTGCATGGAGAGAAAGGAGTTTATGTACAAGAGGGATGGGAGAGGGAACATGGAAGAGGTTTCACCACCTTAGGAGATTAGGTGCCACTTCTCCACGAGAAAGAGCCACATGCACAACATCATGCAAGACATGGTGATAAGGTCTAGGCAAGGTCTCGCTCACTTGGTTTCCCACCAAGGTCATGCTTGATACCATGTCTCCATGCACCCACAAACGAATAGGGTGCAACCCCACACACTCACAAACCGATCGGGTGCAACCCCACACACTCACAAACTGACAGGGTGCAACCCTACACACTCATAAACCGATAGGGTGCAACCCTACACAAAAATTGATAGAGTGAAACCCTATACACTCACAAATCGATAGGGTGAAACCCTACACACAAATTGATATGGTTCAACCCTACACACAAACTGATGGAGTTAAACCCTATAGACTCACATACCGATAGCGTGCAACCCTACACACTCACAAATGGACAGGGTGCAAACCTACACACTCACCAATTGATACACAACCTCTCTAGTGATCTCTAGCCCAAGATGACACATCTAGCTGCAAGGCAGACCTCAAACATGTGTCCAAAACATCACCAAGGATGCCACCACACAACCAAGGCCCAAACAAGGTGCCCATCTCTATCTCCTCTAGATGGTGCCAAGATAGAGGGAACGAACACTCAAGAGGTGGCAAACTTGCATATCAACCCTAACTCTTGGTGAATTGCATCTTGCACTAAAACCTCACCACAAAACATAAGCATCAACAAACAAGCTTAAACAAGAAACTTCAAGCTTCAACATGCCCTAATTACATCTCATATGATTTGAGGAAGGTGCTAAAGACCATACTTAGGGAAACAAAAAGGGTTATCCCAAAATGTGGGTCAGGGTCCTTACAACATTTTCATCTTGATATTTCTAGATTATGACATGTGAATGGTCAAGATCTTGATTCCGAACTCAATTATACTACACTGGTGATGGAAATGAACAAGTTCTAGCAAACTGTCTTCACTGGGGTTCTTCTTAATGTCAAAAGAATAGTATAGTTTTATGTTAAGTGTTCTCAAGTATCTTTTCAAGTTTTCCTTTGGGCCTTGTTGTAAACCCTGAAAGGTTAATTGAATTAATGAAAAGGAAATTTTATTTTGCTTATTATGTATATTGTATAGTTAATGTTGACTATTTAGGATTGATTTAACTCAGTCTTCTTTAGGTTCAAATCACTTTAAAACAATATACCTATTAAAAATGATTGAATGGTTAATGTGGAGGAGTATAAAGAGGTTGAGTTTGAGGACAAATAACTATATATTAAGAGTGCACAATGTCGGATAATTTAGATCATTAGATCAATAGGTGGAGTATTATGTTGAAGTGGAAAAGATGCTAGAGCATGAATTACAACTCAAACACCTTTCTACCAATACAAACCACCTCTCTCACATCCAATCACTGGACCACTAGTATTTATTGTTAATATAATTAGGGGTCTAATGTGGAAGATGATGTGAGTGATTAAGGAATTAACAAGGGAGACAATTTTGATACATGTGTTAGGGACATGAGTCAAGGAGATGATGTGATAAGATGTATTGGCCCTTGCTTTGATTTTTTTGGCCAGTGTTATGGTTCAGTTGATTGGAATTGACAATTAGTTACAATGTGGGATCTATGTTGTGGTGTCAGTAGTCATGGAAGACAGTGATTCTGTATATGGTCTAGTTAATATAACATATATTAGAATGGCTTCCAATCCACTTGTAGTTCATTCACATTTTATCTCTAGGAAATGTTTATTAATATGGATTGCATCTATGTCTTGTAGGAAATCAATTAGATACAAATGAAGATTTTATATTCATTATTGATGTCTAAGATATTTTTTGACTATCATATACGAGTGATGATCAAGATGTGGTCTTATCTAGTTTGGATGTGCATTATTATAAACTTACCTCCGAAACTACTTGCAGTCTATGGTCATTTATCCTTCATGACCTCAACCTTGATCATTGTTTCTAACAATCTCATAAGCAACCTCCAATTTTAGAGGAGCTTATTTGTTCTCTAGAAAACCAAATCCTATTAAAGTTATGGTTTTCACAACAAATAAAATGAATAATTAATTTGAATAATTACCTCTGAATGTCCCCAAATGAGGGATTAAGCTGCATTGGGTGTTGAAGAAATCATGTTCCGTTTCATTATTTTTTATTTCAAAAGCTAACTAACAAACATTTGAAATGGAATTGTAGCTTGTTACGGAGGGCATGCCACCCCCTTTAGTCTCTTGGACACCTAAGGCCATCCCTGGTGAACAGGAAGAAGGCGCTTTTAGTATTAACCTCTTCAAGGTAAATTTGTCAATTGCCTAGTGGGCTTTGGGAGTATTAGGAGGCATATCTAGGATTCATAGTGGCACATTGAGGTATGCCAATAATAAACTTTTATGTTTTTATTTAGCTAACTATTAGTCGTCTATAACTGTTTAACCCGAGACGAGGCCTCATATACATTCTTGTGTTTTAAAGGGCCGCATGTCGTTTGAAATGGTGGTTCTGGTACATTTTATAACTTTTATGTCATGAAGTGTAGTTACACGACAATAACCTTAGTGATGTGCAACCAACATTTTTTTATTGGTAATAAAACCACCTATTCACAAAAAAGCATCTATTATTAAGATACAAGTCATACATAAATAATCTTGTATTAGATAATAGTACTACAATTTTAGACTAGTACATATTTTATAATTTTTATACGTAAAACAACACTTTTCACAACGATTAAGAAGTGCATGTTTTCATGAACAGTGGGTCCCATCAGAACGTATTGTCCCTAGTGAAGGGAATGTAACTCCAACTACTACCCATTTGCCCCCTTCTAACTAGGTCACATATCCTACTTCTTTTCAATGAGTGGACGATTCCCATAAGGTTTTAAATGTGCCGCAAGGAGAATGTATGCCCGTGTTTAAAGGTCTATGCATATTAGGTAATCATATTCTGTACGAATTCTAGATGTTGATTATCTAACCCTTTAAAATATTTACCATTACACTTGACTCAATATAAATAGTTCAATGTATTGAAAGTATCTTGATTTGAACCGCATATCAATTAATAATGAAGTTTTTTCAAATAGAAGGTGAGTTCTTTAAAAATCAACATGTTTTAGAAAGTGGAATGATTAATATTTATTGGCAATATGTGTGTCTTTAGCATCCTTAGATGAGGATTATGTTGTATGAGGCTTAGTATCTCCAAAGGGGTCGTGGTAATTAGATTCTCGTTAGAATTTCAACTAGAGTATATGCAGCCAATGCATCCCATAATGGTTTTAAACATGTATACATAGACAATGCATCCCACTTTGGGCCACATTGCAAAAATACGCTCATAGTGATGACATCTTGTGTGTTGCGGCGTTGACATGGTTCCAAATGGACCACTTTCACACATTGTCCAGATACTTGTGTTTTGTTCAAAACCATTTAAATTTCTACATCATATGATATAATTAAAAATATGTTATTTTAATGTTTGTTTCTTTAAATAACGTTACAATGAATAAGAATTTTTCTTCCACCAGAAAGTCAGTTAATCTTAACTAAATATCATAAATATTAGTTAAAAAAATATGAGGCTTATAACTCTTCGAAGATACGCTTTTAGCGCTTTTCTTTTCAATCTATGATGCATTATGGGTGATGGGATATACTACAGGCAGCTTTTGTGGAGGTTTATCCAAGTGAAATCCTACGTGACACTATTTTAGAACTCTAAATGGAAGTTAAGTGTCTCTCCATCACAACAAAAAATGTGAAATGAACAACAAAATGTTATTTTATTTATATATGTATCATTTATTTTGTGGTGGAAATGATTTAGGTTCCATTATGAATTCCATAATAAATCCACATAGCAACTCCCTCTTAAAATTCAGAGTCAGCAAAGTGCCATCTAGTTGGATATTAGTCTGAATTTTCTGTTCCGAGACGTTGTTATGATGTTGTTGCATTTAATCGTGGCCGTAAAAACAACCCATTATCTTTTTTAGGGGTGGGGTTTTCGAATAAATGTAATGTTCAGATTTAATGCAACAACGGATGCAACAACAACCCACAACAACAGATCTCAATTGGTTGAATATTGGGCAAAATCTTAGAATTCCACTATGCGCAACATTGTGACATGCGCATTGCCAATACGGAAGTGCATGTACAAGCAGTGGCAGACCAAAGTTGAGGCCACATGAGGTCGTGGCCTCACCCTACGCTGGTCATAATTTTTGTTTACACATGCATTAATATGCATGATTAATTGATGATAACAAATTGGCCTCATCAGTGCGTCCCACAAAGTTTAAAATACCATCATCAATGGAAAATTATTTTCGGTATAGTTCTAAAACACCATCAGAGATTGATTAATGAATAGAAGTGTTTCTCCATGCACTAAAATCATATACTAAAATTTCCAAATAACCACACGTATGAAACTTGGATAGAGAGAATGCAACCATGCATATTTCAAAGTTAGATATAAAGAGGGTAGCTATGGCATTTAAATGTGCACTAATTTCTATGAGAAAAAAAGTAGAGATGATGGGAAGGGGAAGAAGGTTTGTTTCTTCCCTCTCAATAGCTATATCGATCAATATCCAAAACAATGACATAAGAAAGAAAGTATGATAGGGATACAAATTTTGTGATTAGATAAACTAATAAAGAGAAAGAGTTGAATCCAGTAAGAAAAGTAGATGTAGTCTACATATATTCATATAAAGTCAAGGAACTAAATCAAAATATGGTTATATTAGATAGATATTTTGATTTTACTAGATGGAACATACACCTCTTATGTTTGAATATGCTATTCTTATGACTTTATGTGTCCTATATATTTTCAAACTCGAGTACATTCAGGCTTATAAATAAAGAATAAAATACCTTTATGTATTGTGGATTGACCAATTTTTTTATTAAGATTAATAAGGGAAAAACTATCTCTCACTCTCTGAAAGCCAAGCCGAACATTCCACAGGATAATAAATCAAGAGATGTTGTGAGTGTGATTCAAATCCGTATTTTTCCATTTGGAAACATCAGGGTTTACAACCACATCCTTTTCTCTTTTTTCTCTTTCTTTACATTTTGTTAGCGCACGTTGGCTAAGCTACCTAAATCATGTCTTGAAACTGGCTTTGAGCCCTAAATAATGAGTGACAATCAAATTTGAGAAGTGTATAAAATACAATTGGGTATTATACTCTCAAAATAAGGTATATATTATGTACTTCTTGTTTATTTTTCTATATCTAGCTATACAAGTTCTCTTACCATATACTTCTTAATGTTATGGTTATCTAATGCTAGGAATTCCATGGATTTTCGATATACACAGATTAACTTGAATGATACAAACAAATATGTTATCCGGCAAAACATACATTCTTAAAAAAAAATTGTATTTTTTTAGCATGTAATATATTGATAGATTGAGGTGTCAATTTGTTGATTATATTTGTCATATCCATTAGACTCGTTTTAGAGATATGAATAACATCACTAAACAAACAACAAAATTATTTTGTTTAGTCTACATACTATTGGCGTGGTATTTCCTAATGCAACAACTAAAATGAAAAGTGTGTTTTTAATGATGAAAATCATAAATCGTCATCTACTTTACAAAATGAGAAAAAAATGTAAATATTTAATTTATTACATAAGTGGAATAAGACTTGCCTAAAAATATTGATGGTAAGGCAATATTAAAACGTTTTCAACAAGAAAACATATAGAGGTTCCCTATAATTATTTCTATTTACGCTTCTCTTTAATTTTCTTAATGTAACATGCAATCAAGTGACTTTTTAGTTTTTTGAGAAAAATTGTACTTTTAATCATTTCAACTTGTATGGTGTTTTTTTACATTTTTGGAACATTTACATTATTATGGACCAATTGTTTTAGTTATTGTATGACCTTACCCACCTGTATTTTTTGGATCCGCCACAGGCAAAATCGCAAGTTTCCTTGATGGTCGATTGTAGGGGGAAAATGTCAAAATTCATACGTCAAGTTGTTCCTCACTTAACATCTATCTCATGGAGTCACGGGTTATTAATCTAAGATATAATAATACCATACTGAGAAATGGATCTTCGAGATGTTGTGATCAAGGAAGACCTGGGAAATGGATCGTTATAATTCATGATACACGTTCAATAACATTGGGATGATGGCATGTTAATTGGCAAGTCCATAAAACTTCCTGTTTTAAAGGCGCCATCAATCATGTCAGGCATAACATCAGCTGATGACGTTATTCCTTTCTGCGTCAACAGCAGCGTCAGCTGACAAGGACTTCAGTTGGTGCAAACAAAAAGGCATCGGAATTTTTCTCTTCGGAGGAGCATAAATGATGCATTGCTCTAAGCATTGTTGTTCCATTTATGTTGGTAATTGAAGCAATGCAGATTACATGTCGGACAATATGAGAAATGCATGTATGTGGTCCGTATCAACCAATGTCAACGTCGAGCTATATGATTCCCTTGTGTCGATCCATGGAAGAGAGAAAGATCAACTTTTTTGGAAGCCGTATTCTTAGGGGTCAAGCAGAAGGCCCATGAGACGCCCAAGGGATTTAGAACAAGCGAAAGGAAAAACATATTATGTCATGTGTATTGGCATGACCCAGTATTCAATAAAACGGCCTAACTCAATGCCAGAAATTCTTCGTTGTGTCGCTATAGGCATTTATTGATCAGCCATGTCGACATGCCGTGCGCTAGAGTTTTAACTTGCAAGTGTATGTATTTTTGCTTGATAGCTGTGTTATAGTGTCATGCAGTTATTGTACTCTTTAAATGAACACTTTGTGAAATAAAAGTTAATCCTGGTTGGTTTCTAAAGTCACACTTGGTTGCATTAGAAGAAAGAATTGATATGCCGCATCATGCAAAATTTTCATAACGTCAAATGTTGCTTCACGCACTACTGGAAAGTATAGCAGCTTCGACGGAGGGTTGTGCACCGAATTCAACGGCCACTCGCATACGACGTTTCCCATCGTCCAGCAGTTTTTGGGAAAATTGATAATTTAGTTTTTCTGTTAATAGCCCAATAATAATATATTTTACCGGAACATTTCTCAAAACATCCGCTCAACTTAACAAGCCAGCCGGCCCTAGCTACCCCACTTTGCCTCTGGTCAGTTTTGGCGGAGATGGGAAGTCGAGGAGTCAGACTTGCGCGCGAATAGGAAGAATATATTGGCGGTTCTAGCGGAGCCGAAAAGTTGCACCTTGGCGGTTCCAGCGGATCAGAGAAGTTGCAGGTTGGGGGTTCCGTCGGAGGTAGCGAGAAGACACAGCACCGACGGGCCGGAGTTGTTGGCAATCATAGGCGGCGAGAACTGGCAGTGGACGGTGCGACGAGTTGGAGTTGTTGGCTCAGTTCTAAGGTGTTCGCGACAGTGGTTCTCCAGATCATATCTTCGTCCCAAGCAAGCAAGTGCCAAAGTGGCAGCTTTCTGCAGTACGACCAGAAAGCGGTCGTGGCAAGCTCGTGAAGGCAAGTTATTTTATAACCAGTTTCCGCTTCTCATTGGTATTAATCACATCAAATCGTCTTCTGATTGAAATGAATACAATCCAACTCATCGTATGGTTTATATTAGTGTTTGTCCCTTGGCCCTTGTCTTGGTCGTCCGCAGTTCCTTTTCAATCAAGGGTGAAGTTTGTGCATTTCTATATATACTGGCATGTACATGTCATGTTGTGGTGTTGATCGAAGGAACTTGGTTTGGCCAAAGACGGCTTTGTCGTCTCTCTGTTCCTTTTCTTATTTCTTTTTAATTCTTAGGAAATCTGGATGCATCAGAACCCTCTAACTCTCTAGGAGCAATAAGAGTTTTGTACCTTGTAACATATGATTGCATGGATTTTTGCCGACAGTAAAGGGATAATCTTTTGAACTGCCGTACGGAAAAAGGGTCTGACAGAACAAGCTACGCAAATTTGGTCTGGTTATGTGTGAAAAATGATGGTGTGCAGATTAAGATATCAATAATGATCCTGATTAATTAACTCAGCCGATACCCTTGTCCATTCGTTGTGAGATGTTGCTAAACTTGTGTGTATTTCTTAGTGAGAAAAAACATGAGTCTGCAACATGGTAAAAGACTTACAACGACACAGGCCATAGGATTTAAAAGCACAATATCTTCCCTTTGCCCTTTTCATTACCTATAATCTACCTATACCGTGTTCTAGAAAATCCATATTAGAACATAATAAGTTCACTCTTGAAGATTGGTTTGTACTTCCAGTTAGTATGTAGTATACTACTTATAACAAATGTCCAGTTACTAAGGTACCTTTCAGTTAACATGTACTATACTTCTTATTTTGTTAGACAAGTAGTTGTTCATAATTAATTAATTTAATTACCCCATGTCCCCTAACTCTTCTTTTCTCATATGTAGATCGAATACATATATACATTTCAACTTATTACTCTCTATTTTTATTTTTAGGATCATGCCGCGTATTGGTAGAAGGACGAGAGCACTTGACGAGATAATTGACCATAGTCATGCTTGTGAAAACAAAGATGCTTCAAGTGGAAAACAAAGCTCTTCTTTTGGTTTGGGTGAACCATTAAGAAATCTTCCCGGTATGATATTTAGAAATACTTGTAGTATATTATAAGGTTTACTTCAAACTTTTAACTTTTCATTTGTGAAAAATAGGAATTAAGGCTCCTTTGAAGAAAAAAATCAAAGCAAAGGAGAATTCCCAACTTACAAAAGGTGCACATGGATTGCAAAATATCTCAAATACTCCAATTTCAAATGATGGTAGAGGTTGACATTGTTTTTCATTATATACTTGATTGAATATCAGCTTGCATGACTTTTTGTGTTTTCACATATTAAGGTTCAAATAATATTTCTTCTTAATTTATCCAAATTATTTTATCTAGATGATGTCACCATGGAAGCTAGAGAGAATATTTCATGTTTCACTTCATTACTAAATTCTTCAAGGCTACCAAGTGAAGGTTCTCAAAATAGCAATTACATCAATACTTTTACATTCTCTAAAAGGTATATCTCATAAAAATCAAATTTGATAGGTGGATTAATGCCTTTTGGAAGTAATATCTCGAGCCCCAATATTCCATGTTATTCTACAAGGATGCCAAATGAAAGCTCTCAAGGTGATAATTTACATACATACATATATAGGTGTATCCATGTATTCTAAAACACATGCATTAACCAAAGTTTCTTGATGAACACAAAATATATAGGTGTGCCCATGCATTATAGAATAGATGCATCTATTGTAAACATTCCAAATAGTACTACAAGGATACCAAATGAAGCATTTGAAGATAGACATGGTTTACAATTAGTTTTAGTGAAGTTATATGTATATGGTCATCAAATTCAGACCATATCCTTTTTTCTAATGGACCATTTTCATTTGGTAGGTGACTTTGTGGAACATAGAGACAATAGTTATGGCCTTAACTCATCATTAGATTCCACAAGGCGCCCAAATGAAGGATCTCAAGGTGGTAAAGTTTTTTTAATCTTTTTTTTTTGTAGGGGTTTACATCATTTATAAAAGTTTGATATTTAACTTGTCTTCATGATTATGTATGCATAGTTTAGTTGTATTGATTAATTCTCTTATTGAAACAACATTTACAGGTGTACCTATGCATTCTAGAAGGGATGCATCTGTTATGAACATTCCAAATAATACTACAAGGATGCCAAATGAAAGCTCTCAAGGTGATAATTTACATACATACATATATATGTGTATTCATGCATTCTAAAATAGATGTGTTAACCAAAGTTTCTTGACGAACACAAAATATATAGGTGTGCCCATGCATTCTAAAATAGATGCATCTGTTGTAAACATTCCAAATAGTACTACAAGGATACCAAATGAAGCATTTGAAGATAGACATAGTTTGCAATTGGTTTTAGAGAAGTTATATATATATATATGGTCATCAAATTCAGACCATATCCTTTTTTTCTAATGGGTCATTTTCGTGTGGTAGGTGACTTTGTGGAACATAGAGACAATAATTATGGACTTAACTCATCATTAGATTCCACAAGGCGCCCAAATGAAGGAACTCAAGGTGGTAAAGTTTTTTTTAATGTTTTTTTGTTGGTATATACATCATTTATAAAAGTTTGATATTTAACTTGTTGTCATGATTATGTATGCATGGTTTACTTGTATTGATTAATTCTCTTATTGAAATCAACACTTATAGGTGAACCCATGCATTCTAGAAGGGATGTATCCTCTATAAACATTCCAAATAATACTACAAGGATACCAAATGAAGCATTTGAAGATAGACATGGTTTGCAATTGATTTTAGTGAAGTTATATGTATATGGTCATCAAATTCAGACCATATGTTTTCTCTAATGGGTCATTTTCATTTGGTAGGTGACTTTGTAGAACCTAGAGACAATCGTTATTGCCTCAACTCATCCTTAGATTCCACAAGGCGTCCAAATGAAGGAACTCAAGGAGGTAAAGTTTTTTATAATCTTTTCTTTTGGTTGGTGTGTACATCATTTATAAAAGTTTGATATTTAACTTAATGTCATGATTATGTATGCATGGTTTACTTGTATTGATTAATTCTCTTATTGAAATCAACATTTAAAGGTGCACCCATGCATTCTAGAAGGGATGTATCCTCTATGAACATTCCAAATAATACTACAAGGATGCCAAATGAAGCATTTGAAGATAGACATGGTTTGCAATTGGTTTTAGTGAAGTTATAGGTATATGGTCATCAAATTCAGACCATATCTTTTTTCTAATAAGTCATTTTCATTTGGTAGGTGACTTTGTGGAACCTAGAGACAGTCGTTATTGCCTCAACTCATCCTTAGATTCCACAAGGCGCCCAAATGAAGGAACTGAAGGTGGTAAAGCTTTTTTTATCTTTTTTTTAGTTTGGTGTGTACATCATTTATAAAAGTTTGATATTTAACTTGTCGTCCTGATTATGTATGCATGGCCTAATTGTATTGATTAATTATCTTATTGAAATTAACACTTATAGGTGCACCCATGCATTCTAGAAGGAATGTATCCTCTATGAACATTTCAAATAATACTACAAGGATACCAAATGAAGCATTTGAAGATAGACATGGTTTGCAATTGGTTTTAGTGAAGTTATATGTATATGGTCATCAAATTCAGACCATATCCTTTTTTCTAATGGGTCATTTTCGTGTGGTAGGTGACGTTGTGGAACCTAGAGGCAATAGTTATGGACTTAACTCATCTTTAGATTCCACAAGGAGACCAAATGAAGGAACTCAAGGTGGTAAAGTTTTTTTTTATCTTTTTTTTGTTGGTATATACATCATTTATAAAAGTTTGATATTCAACTTGTTGTCATGATTACGTATGCATGGTTTACTTGTATTGATTAATTCTCTTATTGAAATCAACACTTATAGGTGTACCCATGCATTCTAGAAGGGATGTATCCTCTATGAACATTCCAAATAATACTACAAGGATACCAAATGAAGAATTTGAAGATAGACATGGTTTGCAATTGATTTTATTGAAGTTATATGTATATGGCCATCAAATTCAGACCATATGTTTTTTTTAATGGGTCATTTTCATTTGGTAGGTGACTTTGTGGAACCTAGAGACAATCGTTATTGCCTCAACTCATCCTTAGATTCCACAAGGCGCCCAAATGAAGGAACTCAAGGAGGTAAAGTTTTTTTATAATCTTTTTTTTGGTTGGTGTGTACATCATTTATAAAAGTTTGATATATTTATGCATGCATGGTTTAGTTGTATTGATTAATTCTCTTATTGAAATCAACACTTACAGGTGTACCCATGCATTCTAGAAGGGATGTATCCGCTATGAACATTCCCAATAATACTACAAGGATACCAAATGAAGCATTTGAAGATAGACATGGTTTGCAATTGGTTTTAGTGAAGTTATATGTATATGGTCATCAATTTCAGACCATATCTTTTTTCTAATAAGTCATTTTCATTTGGTAGGTGACTTTGTGGAACTTAGAGAA
Organism: Alisma plantago-aquatica; assembly: GCA_963693085.1. Classification (NCBI taxonomy): domain Eukaryota; kingdom Viridiplantae; phylum Streptophyta; class Magnoliopsida; order Alismatales; family Alismataceae; genus Alisma; species Alisma plantago-aquatica. The sequence goes on along the minus strand of OY856411.1, from coordinate 129,317,096 downwards.
ATTTGTTATTGCCTCAACTCATCCTTAGATTCCACAAGGCGCCCAAATGAAGGAAGTGAAGGTGGTAAAGCTTTTTTTTATCTTTTTTTTGTTTGGTGTGTACATCATTTATAAAAGTTTGATATTTAACTTGTCGTCCTGATTATGTATGCATGGCTTAATTGTATTGATTAATTATCTTATTGAAATTAACACTTATAGGTGCACCCATGCATTCTAGAAGGAATGTATCCTCTATGAACATTCAAAATAATACTACAAGGATACCAAATGAAGCATTTGAAGATAGACATGGTTTGCAATTGGTTTTAGTGAAGTTATATGTATATGGTCATCAAATTCGGACCATATGATTTTTTAATAGGTCATTTTCATTTGGCAGGTGACTTTGTGGAACCTAGATACAATCATTATTGCCTCAACTCATCCTTAGATTCCACAAGGCGCCCAAATGAAGGAACTCAAGGAGGTAAAGCTTTTTTTATCTTTTTTTTTGTTGGTGTGTACATCATTTATAAAAGTTTGATATGATTATGCATGCATGGTTTTGTTGTATTGATTAGTTCTCTTATTGAAATCAACACTTACAGGTGTACCCATGCATTCTAGAAGGGATGCATATGCTATGAACATTCCAAATAATACTACAAGGATACCAAATGAAGCATTTGAAGATATACATGGTTTGCAATTGGTTTTAGTGAAGTTATATGTATATGGTCATCGAATTTGACCAAATCCTTTTTTCTAATGGGTCATTTTTGTTTGGTAGGTGACTTTGTGGAACCTAGAGACAATCGTTATGACCTCAACTCATCATTAAATTCCATAAGGCGCCCAAATGAAGGATCTCAAGGCGGTAAAGTTTTTTTACAGATGGCGTGTACATTTTGTTTTGAATATTGTGTTACAATACATTGCTTTTGACTTTCCTCCTAAATAGGAACTTCAAGGAATACTTCTATGGGTCAAAATGTGAGAATGGTCACACGCTCTATTGGTAAAAAAATTCTATTAAATTATATGTTTTTATATTGGAATTATGCATAATCTTTAATTATCTTATGTAATTTTGTAGTTCGTAATGTTCCATCTATAGCAAAGAAGCGATATAGAGGAGCAGCAAAGTTAGCTTCTTTACTACCACCTCAAGGAAAAGTACACAAGTATTTGTTTAGTGAGCGAGGAACTCCAGTTGGTGATGAATCTAAAAAACTGAGTAATTATCTTAGAATTTGTGCAAAGAAGGGAATGTATTTTCCTCTATACAAAGAATGGGGTGTAGATCATATTAAGGGCTTTGAATCCACTATGGATGATGTCATGGTATGCCAATGAAAATTATACTTATACTTTGATCTTTTTTCATATGAATTTGTTAACACTTGCATTGCTTTAGGAGTTGTATGAGTTTTTCATGATAGATGGAGAAACAGTTGCAAATATGCAAGATGTCGTGTATTGGTGTTATTGTAACATACAAAAAAAGGTTAGATCTTGGCGTAGTATATTGAAAAATAAAAAGTCTTCTAAAGAGAATCCAAATCAAGATCGTCAAGAAACACTGGATCCAAGAGTTACTAACTGCGAATGGAAGAAACTACTGGAGTATTGGAAAACTCAAGATAAACAGGTGGCCAAATTAAAATATTGGGTATAGTTTGTAATGTTTATATTTTTTTTAATAAATATTTAAGCTTTATTTCTTTCAATCATTCACAGGAAGAATGCAATCGAAACAAGATGAATCGTAAAGGTCCCCGTCCCACACATAGAACATGAGCAAAATCATATTCTCGTTGTTATCATGAATGGGTAAGTATTGATAGTTGCATTCATTATTGTATGTTCTCTTATAGGTATAATCTTGGAATATATATATTAATTTTGTATATATGATGATAGATTGAAAAAGGGATTGTAGAATCTGAAGGGCAGGCGTATGTTAAATATTATCAAGATTCAAATGGTGAATATTTGGATGACTATACCAAGAAAAAATGTGTAAGTTTATTACTACCTCATACTTTCCACAACCTTTATTTCAAAATTTTGTGTATTTATATGTATTTGAACAATAATTATAGGAAGAAATTGCCTCAAAATGTGAACAACGACAACTTCAAAGGTCCAAAAATCACCATGTCTTTAGTCGTGTGCTTGATGAAGTACATGGAGAACATCATGGTGGTTATGAGAGGGGATATGGTGTTGGTGTTTCAAGACAAAGGTGGAATGCAACTCATTTACAACGTATACAAATGAGAACTTATGTTAGACAACAATCTCGGATTAGAGAGTTGGAAGAAGAAGTTTTACGCCTCAAAGAGAAAGATCGACAGGTAATTATAAGTCAAATAGATTAATTTTACAAGTTTCATTTTAAAATATGATCATATTCTATAGGAAAATCAGGAGGGAACATCTAAATCTGGTGAACTGCACACATCAAGTAGTCACAACAATGCTTAGGTATAAAGATTTTGTTTTATGTAATTTTTTGACCATGTTGTCTCACTACATGCTTGATTTCCTTGAAATCGCAGCACCAATATTCACCAGCGAACTCTCATAGCCCTTGCGGTCAATAAACCAGTACATTCAAAAGATGTAAGTTTAATACTAATCAATCTAAGTTATATTATTACTACTACTAAAGCACAATTTGATGTTATTTTATATTCTCTACAGATAACCAAGCTGCCAGATTTTGTCGTGCTTAATTTTACACCCAATCAACTGTCTTTTTTAAACAAGAATACATGTATGTGTTGGCAGATTTTGGACATTGACCACCCTTGTAGGGAGTATATAATGGAGAGAACAACTATGAGAAATTGGTAGACAACATTCTCTTCATTGTAATTTGAGAACAATTCTGATTTTGATGTAATTTGAAATCATCAATTTCAATCATTTATAAGGAACACGATGTAACATTTTTTGACATTTTATGGAATATGAATTTTTCGTAAATGATATATGGTATTGATATTCTATTTATCATTTTATGTCTTTCCAAAAATATGTTTTCTCCAAACATTTAAAAGCCTTTCTATATTGAGCAGGAATTGATAAATTTAAATTCATATTGTACATTGGCATAAAATAATATTATTCTTTTTCTAAATATGATTGATAATGGAAATGATATGCATAATTCTGAACACAATGGACGGTCGGAACCAACCATTTTGCTTTAATTTTTTTATAATTCATTTGCATGGAAGAACCTCAGATTCGATGGTTACGACCATCCAATGCGCTAAACCCGTCGAAGGTGCTACCAATTTTGACGGACCTGCAGAGGACGGACCGGATTCGACGGTTGAAGCATATCGGACGGATAGGGCCGACTATTCTGCGACAGATTGGACGGTTCCAACCATCGAATCTGGACCCATTTGTACTAGGGGTGATGTTATATGTAGTGACTCATGGTCGTGGCAGGAGTTGATCTCTTGATATTTGTTTCTGAGAAAAATCTTTAGCGCACATACGTTCTATCTTGTCATTTTGATGTCCGCCGGGGTGTACTCAACTACTTTCGAGCTACATGAATATATCCGTCAGGTTCTTACTTCATTCATCTGTTATAAACATACTAGTTAATGGTTTCGTTTGTCTTCGCGTGCAGTTCACTAGTCTTTCACATAATCTGTCAGTGACGTTAGGCCAGAACAAGGCTAGGAATGGTGTGTGAAAGCTAGAGTGGCTGTTGAGAAAAAGAGACACGACGAGAGCGACTGTTATTTTGGTGTCGACGTAGTGTCAAACAGATTTTGAGCATTGGTTAATGGCTATATATTTTCTCTTTATTATGGCGAGGACTAGGATAACGCCATTTGAAAATGGAATATGATACTTGTACTAGATTTGAGACCAGATTTGAGATTTTTTTTGTCCCCTTGTTTGCTATAGAATAAAATAGAGGAGAGATCTAACAAACGTTTTCCCTCTATTTTGTTCTATAGCAAGCAAGGGGACAAAAAAGTCCCAAATATGGTATCATTTTTGGTCTCCATAGCAGATTTCTTTGAAAATATCCTAACCCCACACTCTAAGTTAATTTCGTGTATCCCTACACGCAATTGCTTGTGGAAAAAGTGTCCTGTGGCACGACCATTCATTATTGTGAGATTGCCACTATAATTTATTTATAAAACTGAAGTGAAAATAAAAAATTGTATCGTTAAAAATGAAACAGAGGATTTACTTTTTCATTCTTACGAAGAATTTAATTCATGCCAATAGATTTGGGTGGGGTGTAATTGGATGACAAAGTACATGTTTAATATATATTTGGTATGCTCTCACGCGGTCGCAAGAGGTCATGATGTTTATGTGCACTGCTGATTTTTAACTGCTTTCATTGGATGGACACCGCCGACGGAAATTGAAACAAGGTCATGCCACCAAGGAGCCTATATCATTCCCTAAATCCTCAGCCCATGTTTTTTGCATTGGAAATGGATTCTGAACTTATTTGAGAGTAATTGGGCTAGAACACGATGGTGCGACTAGTGTGGTCTGGTTTCAGTAAATCTTTGACTACGACAATTAATGGACAACTCAATCAGGGTTGATCTCGTTTTCAGTAGTATATATTAAAAAAAAACTATATCACAAAGACAAATCTGGATTGAGTTTAATAATCTTACTTGGATCATGGTAGGGTTAGTCTGGCTTAAGATATTACACAATCTCGAACGCACCACATTAGTCTTATGATTGCCAAACAGTATAACATTAAATCTGCATTTCATTATCTAAATCTAGTCACAAGTGATGCATGAGAAATACAAAAAGACATGTACTAATCCCGTGTAGTCCCATATAGATACTGTTCAAAACATGGTCTCAAAGTCCTCAGCGGAGCACCCTATGACACTGTGAGCTGTCGTTCTGTCCCAAAAGTCGCCGATGGAACATCCAGAACTGTCTCTAGGTCTTTCGTGATGGCAACAATCAAGTCCTCTGATGGATAAGGTCTCCCTTGATCGCAGCAGATCAATGATAACATCCATTCATACCTTATCGCAAAAATATAACAAACCGTGAGGTGCTGCATAAAGCATTAATTTGCCGATCTGGTAGCTCGTAGTCTTGTAGACTCCATTAAAATATCATATTTATAACTTTTACCTTATTTGAGAATCCATCTTACTTGACATATTAAGGCACGTCATGCGCTATTGAATGGACCGAATTTATCTGAACGCCGATGCACACTTGTGTACAATAATCTAGACGCATCATCGGGCACATGTTATAGTCACGATTGTGCTTAGCAATAATATTTTTCTTCTCTCTTTTTCACAGTTTCCATTGGAGCATAAGCATATGTATACAATTGTATGTTGTGTTACTTCATTTTACAAAAAAAGTATCTATCGTATTCATCTATTCATTAGGCAATATAAATCTCCGAATAACAATGCAAAACATTTCGCATCCTGGATGTCAATTCTTGTCACCAAATGACTTTCGTTTAGGGAAAGAAACTTTCTCAAACCGTCGTCGCACAAACCAAAGTCGAATTTATTTATTTTCTTTTAAAGCAGTCAATCTAAAGATATTGTTCATCGCCGTGCAGTGGTGTCCGATCTCCTATGGTTAAAAAATATGCTTTCTATACAGACAGCTTGATTCTAACTTAGTGGATAGGTTCCCATTTTACGGATGAAAGAAAAGCACATATTGTTTCTCTCTTTGCGGCCGTTATGTTTATTTCCCTTGAGGGCTACTATATGGGCCGCTTCCTTGACTACGTCTATCTACATACAGTTCAATTAGTGGCTTCTACAAACTAACACTCACCTTATCTTGCAAATCTCAAAAAACTCAAAATTTTGGGAAACATTAAGCAATAAATGTTATCAAATATTTTATACCAACGCTGAAGTCTATGCAAGGAATTTACAACAAGAAGAAAAATACTTTGTAGTGCAAGCATGTGATACTCATTGACAAAAGTATGTCAACTTGGTAACATTTTAATTGCTACATAATCACTCATTGGAGTAAAAGGGTTTAATACCATATTGCGTTCTTATCTAACTATGAGTTTTGTTGTTGTTTGGTTTTCCTACATATTTTCCGTGGTCACTGAATGCACATGTCTTCACTATCAATTTGTGGGCTAATTTCGACATATTATCATAAAAATTCTCTAATATATATATATATATATATATATATATATATATATATATGTTTGATATCAATTGTACATCAGTTCTTCTACTTTATTGCATAATTAACCATATTTAGTATAAAATTATGTGGCGTGAAATTACTTGTGTTAATGTAAGAAATATTGGAAAAGAATGTCCCAAGTCGTTCGCTTTGTCCCCAACTCGATAGCCTAATGATGCGTCCAGAATCAAAGTAACTAGTGCAAAAACTTCACAATCAAATTTGAATTCCGTGATACTGACTCTAACATGTAAATATAAGAAAATTACAACATAATTTTACTGGTACCAACTGTGAAATCGCTGTTACTGCCTTTTTACTATAGACGACTAAGATATAATAAACCAAATCAACGACAGTTGTTACAACTTGAAGATTCACTTTCCTCATAATATAGACCAAGGAAGAACGAATGTCATCCAGTCCAACATTGTTTTAGGTGAGTTTCTATGGTCGAGAAAGGAGAATAAGAGGGAGAAAAGTCATAAATGTTGACCCGACACCTTTGGGAGCGATTTGGCAATTGAAACGACGCTTGTTTGTGACTATCTTTAGAGGGCATCCCTATTAATCATGAATGTTTGGTTATATCCCCATATTTTTGTACTTTTTCCATAGTTTTCTACTATGATACCATGCCAGATATGTTTGCCTAGCTCCCGATCTCTACCTCTCGGAGTAGCACAATGAGATGTTGTAGTTGAAAAATGATTCCACTAATATAATTTTTTGCGTGATTTTTATGAAATATAATTTTATCTGTATTTTTTTAGATTTGTTCATCTTAGGCAATAGTTTAAGACTTTAATCACTTGGATATAGGATTTTCATTAACTAAATAAATAACACAATATGAGAGTGGACTAATCATTATGAGGGAATAGCTGAGAGATCATCCTTTATAATAGAAATTGAAATAAGAAATGCATACAAAAGTTTCATTTTGACTAATTTGAACATGGTAATACATCTTGAGAGAGGGTAACACAATATGAGAGTGGACTAATAATTATGAGGGAATAGCTGAGAGATCATCCTTTATAATAGAAATTGAAATAAGAAATGCATACAAAAGTTTTATTTCGATAAATTTGAACATGGTATTGCATCTCGAGAGAGGGTAACACTAATTTCAAGCCCCTAATCATAAAGATGCAATTATTTGTTAGCAAATGAAATAAAATTCAAATACAGGTAGCATCATGCTGAAACTAGTTAACCTAGAGATTGTTAGTTCATTTCCTTCACAATCCACTTTTAATTGATTTCTTAGTGTAATTTTAGTTTGATCTTAGTTCTTCATCAGATCCAACTCTTTTCTTCAGCTTAGCTAATCAACTCTAGCTAGTACTAGTCCTTAACATCACAACAACCCATATACGATTACTCAAGACACATGATCTCATGTTACTTGGATGCATACACTTGAGTTTTACACACACAGTTATGTTGTGTCAGTCACTGAGATATGCACCATCAGTGACTCATATTACTATTATTTCATATCACTACCCTCCACCCTCAAAAACTCTGGTGGTACATGGCTTCACATGAGAACACCACATCTAGATTTGTAGATGCATTATGATTGAGACCTACCACAAATATCCCATGTCTCAAGTATTCTAGAGGTGTGAATATTAACCAAGCATACATGAAAATTTTGGGTAACTTTCTCTGATAGAAATATCTATTTGAAATGTGTACAAAGTTTTTGAAACTAAGAAAATTGGTATATGCATCCAAGCCATTGATATTGAAGCTACAAACTACACTCACTTAGTAGATGACTCGCAACTCCTATTAACTAGCATGTATTAGCCAAACTAAGGGCATTCTCTATGGGTTTTTATTATAGGGGATTAAAGATGTGTGTAACTCTTCTCATGCCAATTACAATGAAATTACTAGCTAGCATTGTATTAGTAAATACATTTTAAAACACATCCTATCATGATGCATAAAAAGTATGTTACTAGTTTAGTAAGGTACAACAATACTATGTGACCTATATTACTATAAATCATACATAATAAATCCTTGGGTCATAACTAAAGGGTGTCAATTTGATTTTCTAACTAATCATAATAAAGCAAAATAACAATGAAGTAGTAATATTATTGTTCCATTGAAATTTATTTTATTAAAATAAAAGATAACCATATTACAAACCCAAATGACTTAATGAAACTAAGATTTTTGAGAAATGTATAGATATATCAAGAACCTAAAATAAAGAAAAACTTTTTTGAATGATCAATTATTTAATCACTTCTATAGTCGAATTAATTTTTACCTTACATTCCCAAAATTATTGTTAATATTTCTCAATGCAATAATAGTGCACTTGTGAGGAATAACAAGATTTTCATCCATTATTATGACATTCTAAACAATATATTTTACTTAGGAATCATAAACCTAATTATTTTGTTCAATTCTATGCCATGAAATGAATATTTCTCACTAATGAACAAAATTTATAAGTCAATTAACAAAACAAATCAAAAACCATTTGTAGGGGTTATCAACCTCAAGAAGAAGGTTTGTATACATTTGCTAGAAGGATTGTAAACAATTGAGAAATAACATTGGATAAATTAATGCATAAACGATGTTTTTTGGGTGACCCAGTAAACCAAAATCTATTTTTAATATCAATGACATGATGATCAAACAATGGTTTGGGGTGAGATGATGCTTAACCTAATTGTAAAAATATAATCAGATAATGTTTACAAGTAAGATGCTTAGAAGAAGAAGAAGACTAAGTTTGGAGGGAAATTACTCCTCTAGGTTGTTAATTTGTGTAGAAAGTCATATTTTTTCACTTGGTTTCTTCTTCTTCCTCCTTCTTCTCTTGATCTTTTTCCTATTTCTTCTTGTAAATTGTTTCCATCTCAGATACGGGAGGGAATGTTTGCCCTTGAAGTCCATCTATTGTAGAAATAATGGTGTTTACAAATATATATTTTAGTCTAGACATAAAGATATGTCTCAAGGGTGATAAGATGTGTAACATATGTGACATAAATTACTTTCCAAAATATAATACATGATGCGACATGTCACGGGATCGACACACCAAGTTTTAGTTTAAAATTGAAGTTACATGGGTTGACACCATATGTTTGGGGGATTGTCACAACTTTTCATCTTCATTTACTTCTATATGAAATTTGCGATAATGTTGTTTGAATGGACATATCATGTCCCAATGTAGAAACACAATTTCACATTCTATATTATTTCTTATTCAACCTTTGAGGATTAAAACATAGTGTTTTAAGATTGCCACATTGTGATTACAATTATGTGATTAATTATCAATATGTGTCTTGTGATACATTGATGTGTTGTTTATTGCATAGAAAAATTCACCTATAAAAGGGTCCCAGATTTGTACCTAAGTAAATGACTCCTGAACAGTTGAAAGTTTGTGCAATAATTAGAGAAGATGATAATCCCCTCTCTTTGATAAATAACCCTGGGTGATGATGGGGTGATAAAAGGAATATGTTCCTTTATGTTCTTTCCTTTCAAGGACATGGCAATCAAGTGAGTACTATGACACTTGATGTGCATGGATTAGAAATAATCCATTTGATGGATACTTAGAAAAGTATCAGTTTGTCTTGGATTTTGATCCCAAGATAAAGATATGTGTAATAAATAATGTCCCAAAGATGAAAGAAAGATCCTTTTATATGTGTGGCTTTGGTAATAACAACAGAAAGATGGAAATGATGAGGATGTGATGTGTTTTCGACACATGTGACAGATACCAAGGTAAGAAATTCTGGTATCTAAGAAGTATCAGGAGATATGGCAAAGTAAAAACATAACTCCTAATTAGATGATTTATGTTGGTTACCTGGAATGGCCAACTGTGAAATCAGTCTAGTTACATAAAATAGAATGGACATCATATGTTAGGGTTTTATGCTCTACATAAACATCCTTAAAGAGTTTTCCTAGAAATGGATCTCTTTGCAAAAATGGTTTTTATTTTTAGTGATTTTTTTTAATCTACTGTTTATGTTTATTCCGCTTAATTAGTAATAATTTGTTTGTCGGTTTGGTGATTGTCGTCAAATGAAGCGACCCAAACAATCAAACCAAGTATTTCAACCACAACAAGACCACATGTAGAGACCATAGAGGCAACCAAACAAGATCAAGAACCTGTAGCGACCATCCAACTAAGGTTAGGGTTTGTTATGCCCACAACACAACCACAATCATGTAGAAACCACTAGAACCAAGTAAATGTAGAGATCTCAAGGTCAAGCCACTCCAAGAAGAACATAACCGACCTCAAAATTGACTAGAACCATGATCAAAACATATGATAAGCATCAAGAAAACTAAGCGTCATCAAGGGGAAAGCTCCACGAATAGATGGACATCAAAACCCTAAAAAATGTCACACAGTAAACATGGAAAACCATGATGAGAGAGAGGAAACCATGCATCCTACTCATGTAACCAAAGATCAAAGCCTCCAACATCATGTAAAAATGGAACCAAGACATTGTATCAAAACCAACAATCAAGATGGATGTGAAAAACATCAACATCCATCATCATTAATATTTTAGGTGTATAAATAGGGTTTAGGAGAACGGGTAATCTATGCAAGAATACTTTAAAATCTTAAACCCTTGATCAATCTAGCACTATAAATCAACTTAAGATCATGTTTTAGTTATAGAATAATAGCATGCTATCAAGAATATGGTTCTATAATAGTAGAGGGGAATGTTATATATACTGCCTTAAGATGAAGATCAAGCTCCAAAGCCACAAGCCGCATGGGAGAGAAGGAAGCTCCAACTAGAATCAACTCCATGGACAATATGGTCAACTCAAGAAGAGAAGAAACACCAAGATCAAAGGAAATCTCAAGAACAAGGAAGCAAAAACCCTAGGCCAAATAAGGAAGAAGAAAGAAGAAATAAAAGAACATCATCTCACTTAGGTACTACCATGGTAAAACGATAGTCTCTACCTTTATGGAGAGAAGATTCTCAAGATAGACACCATGTTGATCCATAGTCTCATGGATACAAGAAGGAACAATGGAGGTAGGGTTCAAAGGGAATGAGATCAAGGTATAGAACCACTTACCAAGAAGGATGATCACCAAGAACCACTACAACGAGGATGATCAAGCCCTAGATCACCACTTGCAAAGGTGATCAACCACCAAAGCTCCAAGATCAACACCTTCACTTTCTCCACCAAGCTCGAGGATGAACACAAGAAAGAAGAGAGGAAGGAGAGATCTAAAGGGGATACTTGCATGTGAAAGAGATGGTTTATATGCTCAAGGATAGGAGGGAGGTAAAGATCATGAGGTGTCAAGATATAAGAGAACCAAAAGGACACATGTTCCACAAAGTGACGACCATGCAAACATACATACAAGAGGATCATTAAAACCAAAGTGGCATAGAGACAACTTAGGTCCTTGATGCAAATTTACCGTGTGCAAAAATGCAAGTGAACGCGTCGAGTAGTACATGCCTTTTTGAGGCCCGAGTCGAACTCAGGGATACATGCAATCATCGGGGACTCCTACTAACTACTTGCGATCAGCTAAGCTGATTAACAAGTTGAGAGTTATTGTTGAAATTAAAAGAAAATAAAAACAAAACAAAGCAAACAATCGATTAAATGTTGATTCAATCAATTCAAAAGGGTATCTTTAGGGTTGCGGTTTCACCGCGGGGATTCATTATATTAAATTCTATATAGCTACTCAATTCCATCTCTCTATCCGGGTAGTGGACTGAAAATAGAATTGCCCACTATCGTGGTACAATTCACTACCTATGTCTAGGTCGGTTCCACCGTCGTAGTAACCTATACCCTAAACTAGGTGCATTAAACACGATCTCTCAGTATCCACCATTAATCTTACACCACCTTGTTCAAGGGATTTGTCAATTAATGTAAATTCCGTCTCTTTTCAGCTGTTAATTCTTCTTTCAAAGCAATTAAGGGCATTAGGTTATTATTATGGTGATCAAGCATAACAATATATTGGAGAACACAAAACTATACCACGGATTTAAGAGATAAGATATAAATTACTATTATAAAATTATCATACTATGAATCCCTGGGCTACTCCCGGTCCTAAAGATAAAGGGGATTAGCCCCGCATGTTCATCTCAAGCAAGTACATGGTAGAGATAGGGGAATTCATATGAAAAACGTGAAATGAGAGGTGAAACCCCTGAACGGAGAAGGTCCAATCGATCCTTAGCGTAGAATCCGCGTTCTACCACCTTTCGGTGGTGGAATTTGTCTTCTTCAGCATCTGGATCAGCTAGGGCATACTCTCGTGCTCCGTTCTTCTCTCCTTCCTCTCCGGGATGTGTGCAGCAACTAATCACCTCTTCCCCTGGCTGGGGGCGCCGTCATTAGGTTTAATTCCGGAGTTTTGTCGCAAATTAACGACGACCGTCCGATTAAGATCATTCTGAATCAAACTCATATCTGACGGTGTCGATACCATCGACGCGGGTCGATGGTATCGACCATGCGCTAATCAGCCGACTCTCTTTCCTTTTCTTCTGTCGCGAGTAATACCGACTCGATACCATCGACACTGGTCGATGGTATCAACATGCATAGGCGTCGGTTTTATCTTTAAGCGTCGTTGTAGCTCCATTAGTCGATAGTATCGACCATCGTGTCGATAGTATCGACTCCTTCCTCGCCAGCAACCTGATGGTAGCTCGATACCATCGACTTCCATGTCGATAGTATCGACTCTTTGCTGATACTCGCGGCTGGCAACCTGTGGTCCGGTCGATGGTATCGACTTCCGTCGATGGTATCGACGGAAGCAGATACTTGTTTTCTATGAAATTCAAACACGAGACCACATAAATTCACACAAATAATAATATTTTGACAATTAATGCTCAAAACGATAAATAAAGGGAATTTGACATAAAATAGTAGCAAAGACCAAAGTGGATGAATTATGCAACATTAACCATAAAAATGACTAATAAAAGCATAAAACACATATCAAACAGGTCTATAAATACGACTCAAAATCATCGCATCAAACTCCCCTAATCTTGAACGTTGCTCGCCCTCGAGCAACTAATCCTTAGAATAGAATTGCTAATGTCAATTGAAGAACAACACATCACAACCAACATCCCGTATGACTCCCACCGGACATTCACATACCGACCCTCTCTAACCACGGAATGGTAATTACCCTGGAGGCGACAATAATCATCCATAAAAGAAATTGACCTCAAAACTGATGAACAATATCACATAAGGCAGTTAACATAATAAAACTCGCCGGTTCAGACTTGGTGCATCTTGTGATCTCCTATACTACGTTGCTCGCCCTAACTACCTTCTATATGGAAGAAGTTCTCCTGATATACCTAAGTGAGGAGAAATTCACGGTGGCTGACGTGTATTTTACTACACGCTAAAAATGCAAGTGTACGCGTCAAGTAGTACAGGCCTTGTGAGGCCCGAGTCGAACACAGGGATACTCGAAAATGTTGGAGACTCCTACTAACTATTTGCGATCAGCTAAGCCGAATAACAAATTGAGGTTGTTGAATAAAATTAAAAGAAAATAAAAATAAAACAAAGCAAACAATCGATTAAAGGTTAATTTAATCAATTGTTTAGGATATCTTTAGGGTTGCGGTTTCACCGCGGGTTTTCATTGTATTAGGTTTTATATAATGCCTCACTCTTCTCTCTCTATCCGTGTAATGGCCTGAAAACAGAATTGCCCACTTTCGTGGTACAATTCACTATCTAGGTTTAGGTCGGTTCCACTGTCGTAGTAACCTATACCCTAAACTAGATGCATTATGAACGATCTCTCAGTGTCCACCATTAATTTTACACCACCTTGGTCAAGGGATTTGTCGATTAATGTAGATTTCGTCTCTTTTCAACCATTAATCCTTCTTTCAAAGTGATTAAGGGTATTAGGTTATTATTATGGTGATCAAGCATAACAATATATGGAGAAAACGAAACTATACCACAGATTTAAGAGAGAAAATATGAATTACTATTATAAAACTGTCATACAATGAATCCCCGGGCTACTCCCGGTCCTAAAGATGGAGGGGATTAGCCCCGCATGGTCATCTCACACAAGTACAAGGTAGAGATAGGGGAAATCATGTGAAAAATGTGGAATGAAAAAGAAAACCCCTGAACGGAGAAGAACCGATTTATCCTTTGCGTAGAACACATGCTTTCCCGCCTCTCGGTGGTGAAATCCATCTTCGGAAACATCTGGATCGACTGGTATGAACTTCTGGCCTCTGTTCTCCTTTCCACTGCTCCTCGGTACTTGTGCAATGGCTAATTAGATCCCCCCCACTCGTCTAGGCGGCCGTCATTAGGTATATCTCGGTCATTAAGTCACTCCTTAACCGTATCCGTCCGATTGAGATCATTAGAAAGCAAACTCATATCCTAAGGCGTCGATACCATCGACGTGAGTCGATGGTATCGACCCACTGCAGTAGCGAACCCTTCCTTTGTCGCGCCCGACATCATCTCGATACCAATGACTCAGGTCGATGGTATCGACTTCCTTTAGGCGTCGGTTTTGTCGTTTTGTGACGTTGTAGCCTCCGTGTGTCGATGGTATCGACTGGGTGTCGATACTATCGACTGTTTCTTCGCCAACAACCTGAAGGTGACTCAATACCAGCGACATCAAAGTTGATAGTATCGACTTTTTCCTGCTTCTTTCGGCTGGAAACCTGTGACCATGTCGATGGTATCGACTTCCGTCGATGGTATCGACGGAAGCAAATACTCATTTGTCCTGAAATTCAAAGACAAGATCACATCAATTCACACAAATAATAATAATTTGACAATTAATGCTCAAAATGGTGAAATAAAGGGGATTTGACATAAAATAGTGGCAAAGACCAAAATGGATGAATTATGCAATATTAACCATAAAAATGACTAATTAAAGCATAAAACACATATAAAACAGGTCTATAAATGCGACTCAAAATCATCGCATCAAACTCCCCTAAGCTTGAACGTTGCTTGCCCTCGAGCAACTAATCCTTAGAATAGAATTGCAAATGTCAACTGAAAAACAACACACCAACCCAACATCCCATATGACTCCCACTGAACATTCACAAACCGGCCTTCTCTAACCACAGAACGGTAATTACCCTAAAGGCGACAGTAATCATCAATAAAATAAATTGACCTCCAAACCGATGAACACTATCACATAAGGCAGTTAACATAATAAAATTCGCCGGTTCAGACTCGGTGCATCCTGTGATCGCCTATACTACGTTGCTTGCCCTAACTACCATCTACAAGGAAGCAGTTCTCCTGATATTCATTAGTGAGGAGAATTTCATGGTGGCCTACCAATCCGAGCAACGGATGGATGAAAATGGGTGGCTCATGGAAGAACGTGGAAGTATTGTACAGTTTCAACCTGCATAAAACAAAAATGTCCTATATGATGCAAATGCACATGAATACTGCCGTAATACCTAAAATTGGGTGGAATGATGCATGTACTAACCATCCAACTCAAAATGAAATGGAACTTCTAATTAAGCTACATCATGTACTCAATTATCTCGAATTGCATGTGATATTATGTTCCTTTCTCCTTCTTATTCTTGTTGCTTCTACATAACTCTTTTTCATTATGCAGATTTTCTTTCAGAATTTTTTTTTCTTTTTTTTTCAACCCTTTTTATCCACGATTGATAATGAAAATTTTATCGGGCTTATTCTTCATACTCTAAAATTTGCACTATTCAGAAGGTATGGAACAGTTTAGTTCACTATTTTATGGAAAATTGAGATACATGATGTACTTTATGCATGAAAATTATGAATGCAACTACATGGCATGCACCTAAGGGTAATGTGCATGAATCACTATACTTCATTTTTTTTAAATACAAAACATATGGAAAGTTGCGATGCAAGTCCTATCTAGATGCTATGCAAACAAAAGGAATTAAAACTGCACTTTACTTCCAATTCTTTGGTGGATTATGGAAAAATGAAGTGGAAAGATCACAAGACTAGATTACTGAACCTTAGAAAGATATTATGCATCCCTCCTTACTGACCTGTGTATTAGTTTAGAGGGTTCTCTCTCTTACATCCAATTAAAGTCTCATTACCATTTGGTTAGGTTAGGCTCAAACAACCATTTCCGTCCACTTTCATGAATCATTAGGAGTATAGGTGTGAGATGTTGTTTTAGAGTTGACAGAACCAATCATTTTCATAGGATGTGTGCCCAAGATCAAACAAAACAAGTTTTGCAAACACACAAAAAATTTTCAAATTTCCCTTGATTTTCCCTTGCACTACTAAAGAGATGACACAACTTTATGACATCCACGATTACACTAGATAGCATGTGGATCCTACAAAAACTTAAATTGCAAGAAACAAATAACAAGAGAACAAAAGCAATAATGCTAAAAACTGAAAACAATAAAAGATAGAGCTGTTCCAACTACCCCCCTAAGCTTGAATTCGACTATGGCCTCATAGTCAAATACAAACTTAAAGATTGGAACAGTGATACCAGATCACTCTTGTGGAGGTGGAGGTGGAGGTGGGTACTATGGAACCGTAGGATCCCAAGACGGGTATTGCCCCTGAAAGGTCGGATCATAATGGGGCATCGGAGGAGGCTGTGGATACCCCCCAAAATAATTCTGGCTCCAGTAATGATCGTAAAACGGCTGCTGTTGCTGCTCCATCCTGTGCAGCCGATCATGGATGTTCTCCTGATTTGCAAAAAGAAGGAGCTCATTCTCGAAGATCGCCTGCTGGTTAACGAAGAGCCGGTTGGTGGTGTCTTGAATACTGGCATAGGCAGCTGTGTGGCTATGCTGCGTCTGCTGGATGTCTTGCAGCATATTGTACATGCCTTGCATGGAATAGGCATCCTCGCTGGGCTGCGAAGGCGGTGGTGGAGGCGGCGTAGGCTGTGACGATGAAGACGCACCCGGATGCATCCTAGGGCGCTTCCGGGGTGCTACTCGTGCTCAAAGAGGTGTAAGGGTCTCCTCTTCCTCCTCAGCCTCGTCGTCCTGTCCGTCGTCGCCGCCGTCATTTCCGCCTTCTTCATCAGAGTCGGCGATAGCTATGATTGGCCATCGAAAATGTTGTGCTCCCTCGATATTGAAGACCGGATCAGGCAGCGCGCACTCCCGGTACCCTTGATTTACGTGGCAATGTGCAAAAGCCACGCCAGCTCGGAGAAGAACGAGATTGGCTCGGTGTAGATGTTGCAAGTTGACCTTGCTTCTCGTAGAAAGAGGAGTCAGCTGATCGAGATTCAAGCCCAAGTAGAGGGCTACCTTGGTGACAAGCCCCCCAAAATGAATCGGGGCTTTTCTCGTGCTCCTCTTCACCGCCAATACTCGTTGTAGAAAGAATGCACCCCAGTTGCATTCTTGGCGCTTCAGGAGCTGATATAAGAAGAAAAGATCCGTCTCCTAAAATTTGCTTAGCGCCAGATCACTTTGAGCAAAGATGGTGGAGCTCAACATCCGGTGCAATACCTGAACAAACGGGTGCTCGAAGTCGGCTACCGCATCATTGTGGTAGCTCACCGACCTCCCTTGTGGCACCGTCACCAACTCGGAGAAGAGAGCGTCGTAGTTGGTGCGGTTATCCGGCCACTGGTGGTCGTACGGAGAATGATTCCAATTGAAGATCCTGTTGAATTGGTGAAGCGTGAGGGTATAGTCACGGTTGTATAGCCGGAAAGACACCCGACCCTTTATCCATTCATGGTCAGTGGCGACGACGTCGTTGGGCACGACGCAGACGTCAAGTGACGCCATGAACTCCGCCACCAATTCTTTGTAGGTTGGCCACTCGCCGAAAAACGGCTGGCCATCAGCATGGTACTGTAACTCATCGGGCCTCCTGCTTGTACATTTCGCTTGCCCCTGCAGAACATAGGCCAAATTGGCCTCGAATCCGAGGTCTCAGATCATTTTCCGGTCCACATACCGGGTGGGTTCGATCTTCTATTTGAAGATCTCCTCATAGATCTTCTTCACCTCTATGGAAGGATGCATCATGCGCGGCCGTGCAACTGACCCGGGAGGAGGTGGCACAAACTCCTGGATCTCCTCCGGGTCCGCATGTGAAGAAGATGCTCCAGCGACGTGAACCATGATGGCGATGAGAAAGGGATTAGAAAGAGAGCTCGGTGCAGAATGGAGATATGAATCTCTGCTCGGTGATGATCGTCGCTCGGTGATACTGGTCTTCGCTCTTGGATGGCTCGGGGAAGTGCTCGGCGCAAAGGGAGGAGATCACTCTGAAGGTGTGATGTCAAATGACGTAATGATTCTCCTTAAATAGACTTGGCCGGTGCCACTGTGGCCCGTCCATACCATCGACGCGAGTCGATGCTATCCGCCCCTCACTGGTATCGACAGTCGTCGATTGCTGGATCTTGTAACCCGGATCACTGTCGTGTCGATACCATTGACTTGGGTCGATGGTATCGACGCTGCACCCAGATCGATGATGAGGACGCCGCGATCGCCGTCGATTTCTTTGCACGGATCGGTGACATGGATGGTCGATACCATCGACAGGTGTTGATAGTATCGACTTGGCTTCATTGCGACACTGCCTTTTTGCATTTCAACCTGTAACCATGTCGATACCATCGACGAGGCCGTCGATGGTATCGAGTTGACTGAGACAAATCGGTCTGAACTTCTCCAGAGATCTCGATGGTATCGACACCCTTGTCGATACTATCGACTGTTGCTTGGCGACCTGCCTGTAGGTGTGTCGATACCATCGACAAGGCCGTCGATGGTATCGACTCAGAATGAAATCTGCAGTCGTCAACCTGTGCCCTTGTCGATACCATCAACTTGTGTGTCGATGGTATCGACTCTGCCTCAGCCTGCACAATGAACAAACGGATCAAGGTATCTTCTTTACACTAAAAATTGAACGAAAATAAAGCAACCTATGATTGTTAATAAACTATCCTAGTGTACCGATGGTTGGGTTGCCTCCCAACAAGCACCCTTATTTAACGTCTTAGGCTAGACGGCTTCCGGGCATCTCATTCATCCGAAAGTGCAATGAGTTTAACCTCATTCACCTTCCTCTTGTAATTCTCACCAAAATAGAGCTTCAGCCTCTGTCCGTTTACCAAGAACGTGGTATCACCATCACGCACTAAAATCGCGCCGTGTGGCTTGACCTCTTCCACCACGAACGGTCCACTCCACTGGGATTTTAGCTTCCCGGGATGCAACTTGAGTCGGGAGTTAAACAACAAAACACTATCTCCTTCCTTGAACGTGCACAACTTGATGTGGCGATCGTGGATCAGTTTTGTGCACTCCTTGTATATCCGGGCATTCTCATATGCCGTCATCCGTAACTCATCCACCTCATTCAATTCAAACATTCTCTTTCTCCCAGCTTCATCATAACTTAGATTTAGCCTTCTAAGTGCCCAATGGGCCTTGTGCTCCAACTCCACCGGTAGGTGACAAGCCCGTCCATACGCCAACCTAAAAGGCGTGGTGCCTATAGGTGTTTTGTAGGCCGTTCTGTACGCCCACAGTGCATCCGGTAGTAGGGCACTCCAGTTCTTCCTCGTGGATGCCACCGTTCGCTCTAGAATCTTCTTAATTTCACGGTTGGAGACCTCCACTTGGCCTTGAGTCTGCGGATGATATGGGGTGCCAATTTTGTGCTTGACCCCATATTTCTTCAATAATGTTGAGAACTTCTGATTCCTAAAATGTGTACCCCCATCACTGATTATCATTCGGGGTATCCCAAACCTGCAGAAAATATTCTCCTTCACGAACCTGCACACTACAGTGGAATCATTAATCCTTGTGGGGATTGCTTCCACCCACTTCGACACATAATCAACTGCTAACAAAATATATAAATTGGAGTTTGAGGAGACAAAGGGTCCCATGAAATCTATGCCCCATAAATCAAATACCTCAACTTCCTGAAATACATTCAGGGGCATCTCCTGTCGCTTTGAGATATTACCTGCTCGCTGACAAGGATCACATTGCCTCACAAAATCATAGGCATCCCGAAACAAAGTTGGCCAATAAAGGCCGCTTTCTAAAACCTTCGCTGCCATTCGCGAGATGCATGGCAATGATGGAGAACACTCTCGTACTCCACTTCAGGCACACACCTGCGTAAAATACTGTCCCTGCATTGCTTAAGAAGAATTGGATCATCCCAAAAATAGTATCTTAAAGAATGAAAAAATCTCTTCTTCTCCTGATATGACCAATCTTCCGGGATGATCCCGCAGGCCAAATAATTTACAATTTCAGCAAACCAAGGCTCTTTAGAGTTAATTTTCAACAGCTGTTCATCCGGAAACATCTTGGTTATGGGTATATGCAAATATTTTTCATCCACCCTATCTAACCTAGACAAATGATCATCCGCTACATTTTCAATCCCAGATTTATCCTTAATTTCAATGTCAAATTCCTGTAAGAGCAAAATCCACCTAATGAGTGTAGGCTTTGCGTCTTTTTTCTCCATCAAGTATTTTATTGCAGCATGGTCAGTCCATACAACTACTTTAGATCCACTAAATACTGCTGGAATTTTTCGAAAGCAAACACAACGGAAAGTAATTCTTTTTCAGTAGTTGTATAATTCAATTGGGCATCATTCAGAGTTTTTGAAGCGTAGAAAATCACGGCGGGCTTATTGTCTACCCGCTGCCCCAATACGGCTCCTACCGCAAAATCCGAAGCGTCACACATTAGTTCGAAAGGTTTTGTCCAATCCGGCGTTTGAACAACCGGGGCAGAAATCAATTTTTCTTTCAAAACATCGAATGCATGTAGACACTTATCATTGAAATCGAAAACCGCATCTTTCTCCAAAAGCTCGGATAGAGGTTTCGCAATTTTTGAAAAATCCTTTATGAATCGCCGATAGAACCCGGCGTGTCCCAGAAAACTTCTCACCCCTTTTACAGAATTTGGTGGGGGCAACTTGGAAATGACCTCAATTTTCACCGGATCCACCTCTAGACCTTTGCTGGACACCTTGTGTCCTAGCACTATTCCCTCAGTCACCATCATGTGACATTTCTCCCAGTTAAGGACCAAGTGTGTGTCCTCACAATGCTGTAACACTTTGTCTAGGTTATAGAGACATTCATCAAATGATGCACCATACACCGAGAAGTCATCCATAAAAACCTCAAGACAGCGCTCTACCATGTCAGAAAATATGGCGAACATACAACGTTGAAACGTCGCTGGTGCATTACATAAACCAAACAACATTCGACGGTAAGTAAAAGTCCCATAGGGACAAGTGAACGTAGATTTCTCTTGATCCAAAAGATCAATCGAGATCTGGTTGTACCCCGAGTACCCGTCTTGAAAACAAAAGTGCGATCGCCCGGCAAGACGCTCTAGAATTTGATCAATGAACGGTAAAGGAAAGTGATCCTTAAGTGTGGAAGCATTCAAACGACGGTAGTCAATACAAACTCGCCACCCGGTTACCAATCGGGTGGTGACAGGTTGATTCAATAAATTTTGAGTGATAGTAATTCCGCCCTTCTTAGGGACTACCTGTGTGGGACTCACCCATGTCGAGTCTGATATGGCATAGATAATCCCTGCAGCAAGAAGTTTAATGACCTCCTTCTTCACAACCTCCATCATGCTCGGATTTAGACGTCTTTGAGGCTGAATCACAGGCTTGGCTCCCTCCTCGAGCCGAATCTTGTGCTGACAAAGAGTAGGGGAGATCCCCTTGATGTCTGCAACGGACCACCCAAAAGCTCCTCGGTGGTTCTTCAGCACTATCAACAATTGCTCCTCCTCTTCCACACTCAAATACGAAGAAATGATCACCGGTAACTTGTCTTTCTCAGCTAGAAAGACATACTTGAGATGCGGGGGCAGCGGCTTTAATTCCAACTCCGGCGGGCTGATAAGAGATGATTGCAGCGGCGGGGGAAGTGCACCTAAATCTTCATAGTGCCTCGTATAGAAGCTTGCTGGTTTATGTAATATTCAACAAACAAGCCTCCAATGATAATTCCAGATATGCATCAGAAACAGAAATAGCAATCCCATCATCCTCCGAAGAAGGCGGAATGTCCTCATTCTCATCATTCGAAAATCCCACAGCTTTACACAAAGAAACCACCTTAGTCTGCTCCATGATATCCACAACTAAGGCTCCATTGTCCACCTTGCTCATCACATGAGCCATGTCAAGAAATGGTTTTCCAAGGCAGAGTGAAATATTGCAGTCCAGATGTTTCACCATATTGCATTGTTCTTTTGATTTAGATGACGCAGTACTGGAAGGCATGACCATCTCAAAGCGGTCATCTGCTATGCCCATGGTCAAGCGACCTCTCCCCATCTCTAAGATCATGTCGTCTGTAGCTTGGAAGGGACGTCCAAGTAACAGCTCGTTGCCATACTCATCCTGCATCTCCATAACCACAAAATCAGCTGGAAAGACAAATCTATCCACCTATACTAAGACATCTTCACAGATTCCATAAGGCTTCACCACAGAGTTGTCTGCCAATTGAATCGTCATATTGCTCGGCCGTGACTCCTTCAATCCCAGATTTTTAAATGTAGAAAGGGGCATCAAGTTGATGCTTGCTCCTGAGTCACACAATGATTCACCAAATTTAACCTTCCCGATATAGCAAGAAATGTTGAAACACCCTGGATCCTGTCTCTTTGGTGGCAAAGTGCCCATGATGAAGGCACTCACTTGCTCCTTTAGCACGATGACCTATGTATCCGGAATTTTTCTTTTCTTTGTAATGACATCTTTTAGAAACTTCCCGTATGAAGGAATTTGCTCAATGGCCTCCAGTAAAGGAATATTGACTGAAAGCTTTCTAAATCTGTCCAAGAACTTCTTGAACTGTGCATCTACCCTCCTTGCCTTCACGCTATTTGGATACGGGACCGGAACAGCTTGTGCCCTTTGATGAGGTGGCACATAAGGCATCTTTTTCTGCGGTTCCTCCTCTACAACCTGTTCTTCAATACCATCCACGGCTATGTCTTCAGCTTGCCCTGTGACTGGTGTGGGCTGCTCCGTAGTGGTTTCACCTTCAACTTCATCACGCGGTGTGCTTGTTTCATCAGTTCTTGGATTCAACACTTTCTTACCGCTTCTAAGCAGGATAGCCTTAGCTTGCTGGTTTTCCCCGGGGACATTGGTATTCCCCGGAAAACCCGGATGTGCCAGTTTCTTCAAACTAGCTATCTCGGCTGCCATCTGTGCCATTGATGTCTCAATGATCCTCATTTGAGCCCCATGGCTCTGCAATGTCTGCCCGAACTGATTCATGTATTCTCCTTGCTGCTTGATTTGCTGCCCGAATGTATTCATTAGCTCTTGATTTTGCTTGATGACCTGATTGAGCAACTCCGTGCTCTTGTCTTCTGCAACTGGCGAGGGCTTGGCCTCCAGATCCTGCAGAAAATTGTTCGGATCCTTCCACGAGAACTTTTTGTCCTTTCTCCATGCATAGTCATTGTTTCTATAGCCCTGTTGTTGCATGAATTTAACTTGGGCTTCCTCATCCTCAGATGCATCTTCCTTAGATAGCAACTTCTTGGCTAGAATATCTAACTTGTCATTCAGCTCCATAATTACTTTGGATTCACCTGCAACTCTGACTTGCTCCACAACGCCTCTATCACCCCATGACTATTTCCTAGCCATGTTCTTTAATATCTCCCAACATCTGGTATCCGTATTATTTAGAAAGAATCCCGACCCGGCTGAATCCAGATTACTCCTATCATGCTCGGAGAGAGCAAAATTGAAGATTTTCACCTACGTCTCTTTATCCAACCCGTGATGTGGACACCTTCTCAGCATAACCTGAAATCGCTCCCAGGTCTCAGAATATGTTTCACCAGCCTGTTGGGTGAAATTATGAATCTTCCGGATCATGTCGTTAGTCTTCTCAGGAGGGAAGAACCTCTCAAAGAAGAACTCCACCATATGGTCCCAGGACTCCATGAACTCATCGTCTAGATTATGTAACCACTCTCGTGCTGCTCCTGCCAATGAACTTGGGAAACGATTGAGATACAATGCATCTTGTGGAAACCTGTCAATTTTTACCATGTCGCAGTTCTCAACAAACTGGCTGATGTGTGCAATAGGATCCTCATTCTTCAGCCCATGAAACGCATTTGATTTCACTAAATTTATCAATGCTGGATCGATCTTATATGTCGGTATGTTGATCGCCTGCTTCTTTATAGGCCCCTTTGAAGCTGATGAGGAAGAAGCTTTGATCTTCTCCCATATGGTATGTGGCTCGGCCATTTCTTCTTGTTCAGATTCAGAATCTATCTCTTCTTGGTGCTCTTGCTCGTTAAAATCTTCATCCTCAGGTCCCGACAGCGGAACCTCAGGTGTGGGATTCGCGTAGTCAGTACTGCGCGTTTGCACCATACACATCACCTGAAATAAGAAAATTCAGTTCAGTACAGTGCTTTGACGAGTATAAAAATGAACGAACAATAGAAAGAAAATATTTGAAGTTGAATGAAAATTTTAAAAAATGTGGCCTAGAGTGGCCGCTCGTAGCACTCGAAGTGCCAACAATTCTCCGTATCCCCGGCAACGGCACCAAAAACTTGACGTGTATTTTACTACGCGCTAAAAATGCAAGTGTACGCGTTGAGTAGTACATGCCTTGTGAGGCCCGAGTTGAACACAGGGATACTCGGAAATGTTGGAGACTCCTACTAACTATTTGCGATCAGCTAAGCCGAATAACAAATTGGGGTTGTTGAATAAAATTAAAAGAAAATAAAAATAAAACAAAGCAAACAATCGATTAAAGGTTAATTTAATCAATTGTTTAGGATATCTTTAGGGTTGCGGTTTCACCACGGGTTTTCATTGTATTAGGTTTTATATAATGCCTCACTCTTCTCTCTCTATCTGGGTAATGGCCTATAAACAGAATTGCCCACTGTCATGGTACAATTCACTATCTAGGTTTAGGTCGGTTCCACTGTCGTAGTAACCTATACCCTAAACTAGATGCATTATGAACGATCTCTCAGTGTCCACCATTAATTTTACACCACCTTAGTCAAGGGATTTGTCGATTAATGTAGATTTCATCTCTTTTCAACCATTAATCCTTCTTTCAAAGTGATTAAGGGTATTAGGTTATTATTATGGTGATCAAGCATAACAATATATGGAGAAAACAAAACTATACCACAGATTTAAGAGAGAAAATATGAATTACTATTATAAAACTTTCATACAATGAATCCCCGGGCTACTCCCGGTCCTAAAGATGGAGGGGATTAGCCCCGCATGGTCATCTCACACAAGTACAAGGTAGAGATAGGGGAAATCATGTGAAAAATGTGGAATGAAAAAGAAAACCACTGAACGGAGAAGAACCGATTGATCCTTTGCGTAGAACACGTGCTTTCCCGCCTCTCGGTGGTGAAATCCGTCTTCAGCAGCGTCTGAATCGACTGGTATGAACTTCTGGCCTCTGTTCTCCTTTCCACTACTCCTCGGTACTTGTGCAATGGCTAATCAGATCCCCCCCTCGTCTGGGCGGCCGTCATTAGGTATATCTCGGTCATTAAGTCACTCCTTAACTGTAGCCGTCTGATTGAGATTATTAGAAAGCAAACTCATATCCTACGGCGTCGATACCATCGACGTGAGTCGATGGTATCGGCCCACTGCAGTAGCGAACCCTTCCTTTGTCACGCCCGACATCATCTCGATACCATCGACTCAGGTTGATGGTATCGACTTTCTTTAGGCGTCAGTTTTGTCATTTTGCGACGCTGTAGCCTCCGTGTGTTGATGGTATCGACTTGGTGTCAATACTATCGACTGTTTCTTCGCCAACAACCTGAAGGTGACTCGATACCATCGACATCAAAGTCGATAGTATCGACTTTTTCCTGCTTCTTTCGGCTGGCAACCTGTGACCATGTCGATGGTATCGACTTCCGTCGATGGTATCGACGGAAGCAAATACTCGTTTGTCCTGAAATTCAAAGACAAGATCACATCAATTCACACAAATAATAATAATTTGACAATTAATGCTCAAAATGATGAAATAAAGGGGATTTGACATAAAATAGTGGCAAAGACCAAAATGGATGAATTATGCAATATTAACCATAAAAATGACTAATTAAAGCATAAAACACATATAAAATAGGTCTATAAATGCGACTCAAAATCATCGCATCAGTGGCCTACCAATCCGAGCAACGGGTGGATGAAAATGGGTGGTTCATGGAAGAAGGTGGAAGTATTATACAGTTTCAACATGCATAAAACAAAAATGTCCTAAATGTTTTAAATGCACATGAAAAATGCCCTAATGCCTAAAATTGGGTAGAATGATGCATGCACTAACCATCCATCTCAAAAAGAGATGGACATCTAATAAAGCTACATCATGTACTCAATTATCTTGAAATGCAGGTGATATTACTGTCCTTTCTTCTTCTTATTCTTGTTGCTTCTAAATAACTCTTTTCTTCTTTTTTTTTATGCAGATTTTTCAGATTTTTTTTTTCTTTTTTTCTTTTCAACCCTTATATCCATAATTGATAATGAATATTTTAGTGGCTTATTTTCCTTCATACTCAGAAATTTGCACTATTTATAAGGTATGGAACAATTTAATTCACCATTGAAGAAAAATTGAGATACATGATATACCTTATGCATGAAAATTATGAATGCAACTACATGGCATGAACCTAAGGGAAATGTGCATGTATCACTATTCTAATTTTTTTTTCTTTCTTTTTATGCAAAACATATGGAAATAAATTCAATGCAGGACCTATCTATATGCCATGCTGTCAAAGAAGTTAAAACTGTAAAGTACTTCCAATTCCTGTGGTGGATTGTAAAAAGCAAAGAGGTGGAAAGATCACAAGACTAGCTGACTGAACCTTAGAAAGATATTATGTGTCCCTCCTTACTGACCTGTGTAGTAGTTAAGAGGTTTCTCTCTCTTACATCCAATTAGAGTCTCATTACCAATTGGTCAGTTTAGGCTCAAACAACCATTTCCGTCCACTTTCATGAATCATTAGGAGTATAGTTGTGAAATTTTGTTTTAAAGTTGACAAAGCCAATCATTTTCGTAGGATATGTGCCCAAGGTTAAACAAGACAAGCTTTGCAAACACACAAAATTTTTTAAATTTCCCTTGATTTTCCCATGCACAATTAATGAGATAACACAAACTTTATGACATCCACAATTACACTAGATAGCATGTGGATCCTACAAAAACTAAAATTGCAAGAAACAAATAACAAGAACAAAAACAATAAAGTTCAAAACTAAAAACAATAAAAGATAAAGCTGTTCCAACTACCCCCCAAGCTTGAATTCGACTATGGCCTCATAGTCAAAAACAAACTTAAAGATTGGAACAATGATACCGGATCACTCCTGTGGTGGTGGAGGCGGGTACTGCGGCGCCGTGGGGTCCCAAGACGGGTACTGCCCCTGAAAAGAAGGATCATACTGGGGCATCGGAGGAGGTTGTGGATACCCCCCAAAATAGTTTTGGCTCCAGTAATGATCATAAAATGGTTGCTTCTGCACCTCCATCCTGTTCATCCGATCATGCATGAATTGTTGATTGTCGAGGATGAGACGCTCATTTTCAAAGATAGCTCGCTGATTGTCCAGAAGCCGGTTCGTAGTGTCATGAATACCGGCATAAGTCTCGGTATGATGCTGCTGTGTCTGCTGTATATTTTGCAACATAGCATACATACCCTGCATGGAATAGGCATCCTCGCTTGGCTGCGAGGGCGGTGGTGGTGGCGGCGTAGGCTGTGATGATGAAAATGCACCCGGATGCATCCGAGGACGCTTCTGTGGTGCCACTCGTGCTCGAAGAGGTGTAAATGCCTCCTCTTCCTCCTCAGCCTCGTCGTCATTTCCGTCGTTGCCACCGTCGTTGCCTCCTTCTTCATCGGATTCGGCGATGGCTATGATTGGCCACCAGAAGTGTTGCGCCCCTTCGATGTTGAAGACCGGATCAGGCAACGAGCACTCCTGATAGGCATGGTTGACGTGGCAATGCGCATACGCCAAACCATCTTGAAGAAGTAGGAGATTGGACCGGTGCAAATGTTGCAAGTTCACCTTGCTCCTAGTAGATAGAGGAGTGAGCGAGTGTAAATTCAAGCCGAGGTATGAAGCCAGCTTGGTGATGAGCCCGCCGAAATGAATCGGCGGTTTCCTTGTGCTCCTCTTCACCGCTAATACTCTCTGCAGAAAGAAGGCACCCCAATTGCACTCTTGACGCTTCAGGAGCTTATACAAGAAGAAAAGATCCGGCTCCTGGAATTTGCTAAGGGATAGATCACCCCTAGTAATAGCGTCGAATAGAGCATCCGGTGCAGTATCCGGACGAAAGGGTGCTTGAAGTCAGCTACCGCAGCATTATGGTAGCTAACGGACTTCCCCGACAGCACTGTAACCAGCTCGGCGAAGATGGCATCGTAATCGGTGTGGTTGTCTGGCCGCCGGTAATTGTTTGGCAAATGATGCCAATTGAAAATCGCATTGAACTACCGGAGTGTGATGGTGTAGTCGATGTTGAACAGCCGGAATGACACCCGACCCTTTATCCACTCACGGTCGGTGGCAATAACGTCGTTGGGCACGACGCAGACGTCTAGCGACGCCATGAACTCTGCCACCAACTCCTTGTACGTAGGCCACTCGCCGAAGAATGGCTGGCCATCTGCATGAAATTCTAGCTCGTCAGGTCTTCGGTTTGTGTGGCGCGCCTGTACTTTCAGAACGTAGGCCAAGTTGGCCTGGAACCCTAAGTCACGGATCAAGTTCCGTTCGACATAACGGGTTGGCTCTATCTTCCTCTTTAAGATCTCCTCATAGATCTTCTTCATCTCCGTGGATGGATGAATCAGCCGCGGGCGTGAAACTGATGTCGGAGGAGGTGGCACGAACTTCGGGATATCCACCGGGTTCACACGTGAAGATGACACGCCAGCTCCATGAACCATGTTTGCGATGAGAAATGGGGATCAGAAAGAGAGCTCAGTGAAGATTGGAGAGTTTAATCTCTGCTCAATGAAGACCTTCGCTCGGTGCTGCTCGTCGTTGGGGTAGGACGGCTCTGGAACTCTCTCGGCACAAGTTGAGGAAGATTGCACTGAAGGTGTGATGTCATCTGACGTCAATCCTCCTCTTAAATAGATGTTGCCGACATCACTGTTGACCCGTCGATACCATCGATGCGAGTCGATGGTATCGACACTTATCGATGCTATCCGCCCCCTCGCTGCTATCGACGGTCGTCGATGGCTGGATCTTGAAACCCAGATCGCTGACTTGTCGATACCATCGACATGGGTCGATGGTATCGACGCTGCACCCGGATCGACCATCTTAATGCCACGATCACCGTTGATTTGTTCGCGCGGATCAGTGACGTGGATGGTCGATACCATCGACGCGAGTCGATAGTATCGACTTTTCTTATTAGGGTAAATCCTTGTGAGACCGGCCGCCGCCTTTTTCACTTGATGGTGTCGATACCATCGACACGCCCGTCGATGGTATCGACTTTCCTGAGTCAATTTCTTCTATAAATCTTCAGAGATCTCGATGGTATCGACTTGCATGTCGATACCATTGACCTTGTCTTGGCGAGCAACCTGTTGGTGGGTCGATACTATCAACGAGGCCGTCGATAGTATTGACGCAGTGCGATTTTGGTAGCCACCAACCTGTACCACGGTCGATACCATCGACCAATGTGTCGATGGTATCGACTCTGCCTCAGCTTGCACAAGAACCAAACCAATCATGGTATCTTTTTTATACTAAAAGTTAAGTAAAAACAGATTAAACTACGAATGTAAATGAACTAAACTAAGGTACCAATGGTTGGGTTGCCTCCCAACAAGCACCCTTATTTAACGTCTTAGACTAGACGACTCTTGGGCACCTCATGCATCCGAAAGTGAAATGAGTTTGACCTCATTCACCTTCCTCTTGTAATTTTCACCAAAGTAGAGCTTCAATCTTTGTCCATTTGCCAAGAACGTGGTCTCACCATCACGCACCAAGATTGCGCCGTGTGGTTTGACCTCTTCTACCATGAACGGCCCACTCCACCGGGATTTGAGCTTCCCGGGATGCAACTTCAGTCGTGAATTGAACAGCAATACACTATTTCCTTTCTTGAACGTGCGCAACTGGATGTGGTGATCGTGGATTAACTTGGTGCGCTCCTTGTATATCTGTGAGTTCTCGTATGCCGTCATCCGTAGCTCATCCAACTCATTCAATTCAAGCAATCTCTTTCTCCCCGCTCCATCGTAACTCAAGTTGAGCCTTCTAAGCGCCCAATGTGCTTTGTGCTCTAACTCTACCGGTAAGTGGCAAGACTGACCATGCGCTAACCTAAAAGGCATGGTGCCTATAGGTGTTTTGTACGCCGTCTTGTATGCCCACAATGCATCTGACACTAAGGCACTCCAATTCTTCCTCGTGGACGCCACCATATGCTCCAAAATCTTCTTAATTTCGCGATTGGAGACTTCCACCTGTCCTTGAGTTTGTGGGTGATATGGGGTACCTATGTTATGTTTTACCCCATATTTTTTCAACAATGCCGAGAGCTTGTGATTCTTAAAGTGCGTACCCCCATCACTGATGATCATTCGAGGCACTCCAAACCCGCAGAAAATATTTTCTTTTACAAATCTGCACACTACAGAAGAATCATTAGTCCTTGTGGGTATATCTTCTACCCACTTCGACACATAATCTACAGCTAGAAGAATATATAAATTCGAATTCGAGGACACAAAGGGTCCCATGAAATCTATACCCCATAGGTCAAATACCTCGACCTCTTGGAACACATTTAGGGGCATCTCCTGTCTCTTTGAAATATTACCTGCTCGTTGGCAGGAGTCACATTGCCTTACAAACTCATAGGCGTTTCGGAACAAGGTTGGCCAATAAAGGCCACTCTCCAGAACTTTAGCTGCCGTACGAGAGCTCGCATGGTGTCCTCCCATAGGTAGTGTGTGGCAATGACGGAGAACGCTCTCGTACTCCACCTCAGGCACACACTTGCGTAGGATGCCATCCCTGCATTGCTTAAGAAGAATCAGGTCATCCCAAAAATAATATCGTAAAGAATGGAAAAATCTTTTCTTCTCTTGATATGACCAATCTTCTGGGATGATCCCGCAAGCTAAATAATTCACAATCTCAGCAAACCAAGGGTCTTTAGAATTAACTTTCAAAATCTGTTCATCCAGAAATGTCTCGGTTATGGGTATATGTAAATCTTTTTCATCCACCCTCTCAAACCTAGACAGATGATCCGCCACAACATTTTCAATCCCAACTTTATCCTTGATTTCGATGTCGAATTCTTGTAAGAGCAAAATCCACCTAATTAATCTAGGCTTTGCATCTTTTTTCTCCATTAAATATTTAATTGCGGCATGGTCAGTCCAAACGACTACTTTAGATCCAACTAAGTATTGCCGAAATTTTTCAAAAGCGAAAACAACTGCAAGTAATTCTTTTTTAGTAGTTGTATAATTTAATTGGGCATCATTCAAAGTCTTTGAAGCGTAGAAAATCACTGTGGGTTTATTGTCCACCCGCTGCCCCAACACGGCTCCTACCGCAAAATCAGAAGCGTCACACATGAGTTCGAACGGTTTGGTCCAATCCAGCGTTTGAGCAACCGACGCAGAAATCAGTTTCCCCTTCAACATGTCGTACGCATGTAGACATTTGTCATTGAAATCGAATACATCGTCTTTCTCAAGCAGTTCGGATAGAGGTTTTGTGATTTTTGAAAAATCTTTTATAAACTGACGGTAAAATCCGGCATGTCCCAAGAAACTCCTTACCCCTTTAACAGAATTTGGTGGGGGTAACTTGGAAATAACTTCAATTTTTACCGGATCCACCTCTAAACCTTTGCTAGACACCTTGTGTCCTAGCACTATCCCCTCAGTCACCATCATGTGACATTTTTCCCAGTTGAGGACCAAATGTGTATCCTCGCAGCGCTATAAAACTTTGTCCATATTATATAGGCATTCGTCAAACGATGCACCATACACCGAAAAGTCATCCATAAATACCTCAAGACAGTGTTCTACCATGTCAGAAAAGATAGCGAGCATACAACGCTGAAAAGTCACAGGTGCATTGCATAAACCAAAAGGCATTCGGCGATACACGAAAATACCATAGGGACAAGTGAAAGTAGATTTCTCTTGGTCCAAAGGATCAATTGAAATCTGGTTGTACCCCGAGTATCCGTCAAGAAAACAGAAGTGTGATCGGCCGGCAAGACGCTCTAGAATTTGATCGATAAAAGGTAAAGGAAAGTGATCCTTTAGTGTAGCGGCATTCATATGGCGGTAATCAATACAAACTCACCACCCGGTTACCAATCGGGTGGTGACAGGTTCATTTAAAATATCTTGGGTGATAGTAATTCCCCCCTTTTAGGGACTACCTGTGTGGGACTCACCCATGTCGAGTCTGATATGGCGTAAATGATACCTGCAGCAAGAAGTTTAATAACCTCCTTCTTCACAACCTCCATCATGCTTGGATTGAGACGTCATTGAGGTTGGATCACGGGCTTGGCTCCCTCTTCGAGCCGAATCTTATGCTGACATAATGTAGGGGAAATCCCCTTGATATCTGCAACAGACCACCCAAAAGCTCCCCGGTGGTTTTTCAGCACTATCAACAATTGTTCCTCCTCTTCCGCACTCAAATAAGAAGAAATGATCACAGGTAACTTGTCTTCCTCAGCTAGAAAGACATATTTGAGATGTGGTGGCAGCAGCTTTAATTCTAACTCCGGCAGGCAGATTAGAGATGATTGAAGCGGCGGGGGCAGTTCACCTAGATCTTCATAATGCCTCACATAGAAGCATGGAAACATCCGAAGCATTTTGGCGCACTCCTTGAGTGATTTTCTCCGCATCCAATCATGTGTAATATTTACCAAGCAAGCCTCCAATGGTAATTCAGGATATGCATCAAAAACAGAAATTGCAATAACATCATCTTCCATAGAAGGTGGAATGTCCTCATCCTTATCATTAGGGAATCCTACCTCTTTACACAAAGATACTACCTTAGTCTTTTCCATGATGTCCTCAACCAAGGTTCCATTGTCCACTTTCCTCATCACATGAGCCATGTCCAGAAATGGCTTCCCAAGACAGAGTGAAATATTATTATCCAGATGTTTTACCACACGGCATTGTTCCTTTGCTTTAGACGACACAGTACTAGAGGGCATTACCATCTCAAATCGGTCATCGGGTATACCCAAGGTCAAACGACCTCGCCCCATCTCTAAAATCATGTCGGCTGTAGCTTGGAAAGGACGTCCAAGTAATAGCTCATTGCCATGTTCATCCTGCATCTCCATGACTACAAAATCTACTGGAAAAACAAATCTGTCCACTTTAACTAACACATCTTCACAGATTCCATATGGCTTTACCACCGAGTTGTCTGCCAATTGAATAGTCATGTTTCTTGGCCGTGACTCCTTCAATCCCAGTTTTTTGAATGTAGAAAGGGGCATCAAGTTGATGCTTGCCCCTGAGTCACATAATGCTTCACCAAATTTGACTTTTCCAATATAACAAGAAATGTTAAAGCAGCCTGAATCTTGCCTCTTTGGCGGCAAAGTGCCCATGATGAAGGCACTCACTTCCTCTTTGAGCACGACAACTTCTGTGTCCGGAATTTTCCTCTTCTTAATAATGAAATCCTTTAGAAATTTCCCGTAAGACGGGATTTGCTCAATGGCTTCCAATAGAGGGATATTGACTGAAAGCTTCCTAAAACTGTCTAAGAACTTCTTAAATTGCGCATCTACCTTCCTTGCCTTGGCACTGTTTGGATACGGGACCGGGACCACTTGTGCCCTTTGATGAGGTGGCACATAGGGTGTCCTTTTCTGAGGTCCTTCCTCCTCTGCAATCGGGTCTTCAGTAGAATCCACAACTGTGTCATTGACAGATTATGTGACCGGTGCGGGCAGCTCCTCAGTGGCTTCAGCTTCTTTTTCAGCTTGGGGTTTGCTTGCTTCATCGGCCTTGGGATTTAACAATTTCTT
Source organism: Alisma plantago-aquatica (assembly GCA_963693085.1). NCBI lineage: Eukaryota > Viridiplantae > Streptophyta > Magnoliopsida > Alismatales > Alismataceae > Alisma > Alisma plantago-aquatica. The sequence goes on along the minus strand of OY856411.1, from coordinate 129,282,625 downwards.
GCCACTTCTTAGCAAGATGGCCTTAGCTTGTTGGTTCCCTCCTGGAACATTAGTATTTCCCGGGAAACCTTGATGTGCCGGTTTCTTCAAACGGGCTATCTCTGCTGCCATCTGTGACATAGATGTCTCAATGGTCCTCATTTGCGCCCCATGGCTCTGCAGTGTCTGCCCGAATTGGTTCATGAACTCCCCTTGTTGCTTTATCTGCTGGCCAAAAGTAGCCATGAGTTCTTGCGTTATAACTTGATTGAGTAGCTCTGTGCTCTTGTCCTCCACAGCTGGCTGAGGTTTAGCATTTGGATCCTGCAAAAAGTTATTAGGATCCTTCCAGGAAAACTTCTTGTCTTTTCTCCATGAATAGTCGTTGTTCCTGTAACCTGGTTGCTGCCTCATAAATTTCACTTGAGCCTCATCCTCGGACTCATTATCCTCCTTTGCAAGCAATTTTTTTTGCGAGAAGATCCTTCTTCTCATTCAGTTCTTTTATTGCCTTAGATTCTCCTGCTGCTCGGACCTGCTCTACGGCACCTCTTTCGCCCCATGATTGTTTCCTAGCCATGTTCTTTAATATCTCCCAACACCTGGTGTCCGTGTTGTTCAAAAAGAATCCTGACCCAGCTGAATCAAGGTTGCTCCTATCGTGCTCAGAGAGAGCAAAATAGAAGATCTTTACCTGTGTTTCTTTATCCAGCCCGTGATGAGGGCACCGTCTAAGCATGACCTGGAACCTCTCCCAGGTCTCAGAATATGTCTCACCTGCCTATTGGGTAAAGTTATGGATCTTCCTGATCATGTCGTTGGTCTTCTCAGGAGGAAAGAACCTCTCAAAGAAAACCTCCACCATATGGTCCCAGGACTCCACAAACTCATCATCTAAATTGTGTAGCCATTCTCGCGCGGCTCCTGCCAATGAACTCGGGAAAAGCTTAAGATAAAGTGCATCTTGTGGAAACCTGTCGATTTTAACCATGTCACAGTTCTCAACAAACTGACTTATGTGTGCGACGGGGTCCTCATTCTTGAGCCCATGAAAAGCATTGGACTTCACCAGATTTATCAAAGCCGGATAAATCTTATAGGTAGGTATGTTGATTGCTTGTTTTTTTATAGGCCCTTTTGACACGGATGCGGAAGAAGCCTTGATCTTCTCCCATATTGTCTATGGCTCGTCCATCTCTTCTTGTTCAGGTTCTGACTCTGTTTCTTCTAACTGGTCTTGATTGTGGCTTTCCTCGTCTTCTGGTCCCGGTAGCGGAACCTCTGGTGCGCGACCTGCGTAGTCAGTACTACGCGTCTGCACCATGCACAATATCTGAAAATAGAAAGATTAAATTTAGTACAGTGCTTGACGATTGCAAATATTTAGTAAATAAATTATGAATTTTTGAAATGATAAATAATAAAATAAGAAAATAAAAAGGTGGCCTAGAGTGGCCGCTCACAGCACTCGAAGTGCCAACAAATTTCCGTATCCCCGAAAACGGCGCCAAAAACTTGATGCAAATTTTCCGTGCGCAAAAACGCAAGTGAACGCGTCGAGTAGTACAGGCCTTTTGAGGCCCGAGTCGAACTCAGGGATACGTGCAATCATCAGGGACTCCTACTAACTACTCGTGATCAGCTAAACCGATTAACAAGTTGAGAGTTATTGTTGAAATTAAAAGAAAATAAAAACAAAACAAAGCTAACAATCGATTAAATGTTGATTCAATCAATTCAAAAGGGTATCTTTAGGGTTGCGGTTTCACCACGGGGATTCATTATATTAAATTCTATATAGCTACTCAATTCCATCTCTCTATCCGGGTAGTGGCCTGAAAACAGAATTGCCCACTGTCGTGGTACAATTCACTACCTATGTCTAGGTCGGTTCCACCGTCGTAGTAACCTATACCCTAAACTAGGTGCATTAAACACGATCTCTCAGTATCCACCATTAATCTTACACCACCTTGTTCAAGGGATTTGTCAATTAATGTAAATTCCGTCTCTTTTCAACCGTTAATTCTTTTTTCAAAGCAATTAAGGGCATTAGGTTATTATTATGGTGATCAAGCATAACAATATATTGGAGAGCACGAAATTATACCACAGATTTAAGAGATAAGATATGAATTACTATTATAAAATTGTCATACAATGAATCCCTGGGCTACTCCCAGTCCTAAAGATAAAGGGGATTAGCCCCGCATGTTCATCTCAAGCAAGTACATGGTAGAGATAGGGGAATTCATATGAAAAACGTGAAATGAGAGGTGAAACCCCTGAACGGAGAAGGTCCAATCGATCCTTGGCGTAGAATTCGCATTCTGCCGCCTTTCGGTGGTGGAATTCGTCTTCTTCAGCGTCTGGATTGGCTGGCGTGTACTCTCGTGCTCCGTTCTTCTCTCCTTCCTCTCCGGGATGTGTGAAGCAACTAATCACCTCTTCCCCTGGCTGGGGGTGCCGTCATTAGGTTTAATTCCCGAGTTTTGTCGCTAATTAACCACAACCGTCCGATTAAGATCATTCTGAATCAAACTCATATCTGACGGTGTCGATACCATCGACACTGGTCGATGGTATCGACATGCATAGGCGTCAATTTTATCTTTAAGCGTCGCTGTAGCTCCATTAGTCGATAGTATCGACCATCGTGTCGATAGTATCGACTCCTTCCTCGCCAGCAACCTGATGGTAGCTCGATACCATCGACTTCCCTGTCGATAGTATCGACTCTTTGCTGATACTCGCGGCTGGCAACCTGTGGTCCGGTCGATGGTATCGACTTCCGTCGATGGTATCGACGGTAGCAGATACTTGTTTTCTCTGAAATTCAAAAACGAGACCACATAAATTCACACAAATAATAATATTTTAACAATTAATGCTCAAAATGATAAATAAAGGGAATTTGACATAAAATAGTAGCAAAGACCAAAGTGGATGAATTATGCAACATTAACCATAAAAATGACTAATAAAAGCATAAAACACATATCAAACAAGTCTATAAATACGAATCAAAATCATCGCATCAGTCCTCACCACATATTGGTCGAAACAAAACAGAAGGAACACAATAAGGTCGACACCACGAACCGTGCAAAACCATGCAAACCCTAAAACCACACATAATGCCACCACATCAACGAAGGCCCAAACAAGGCAAAACTAAGCATCATTCTCTCTCTCATGATGATAAGGCACAAAAGGCACAAAGTACATGTGATAAATTGCAAGATAAAGTCTCAACATGGGTAAATTGCAAATTGGTCCAAAACAAGCATAACTAGCTCAAACATCAACCAACAATGACCAAACTAAAAACATAAACTTGTCACATGTTGTTAAGGAGCATTATATGAATTGATTAAGGTTTAAGCATCTTATTAAGAAAAGCAAACACAATCAAGAACTAAGAACCACAAACCCCTAACAAGGATCTCACCCCCAAAATCCTACATGAAAAGAGATGCACTAGTACATAACTAACCTTTAGTGTCAGTTAACTAAGCCTTTTGGTGTCGGTTTCAAAGCGACACCTAAGTGGACACTGCTAAAAGTAGAAACCTTCAGCGCCAGTTTTAATACCGATTCCATAACCCTTCCCACCACCAATAAAACACGCCAGCAAGGGAACAATAAGCGTCGGTTTTTACCGATAACCGACATTATATCCCTCTAAAATACGTCGACTTTGTACTAATAACCGACGCCATAATGAAAAAAAATTATCCCCCAGAAAAGGGATAAAGGCGTCGGGGTTATACTAATAACCGACACAGTAAGGTTTTGTTGTCGGTTTTATACTAATAACAGATGCCTATGTTCTGATTTTTTTTCTTATCAGTTTGCAAGCCTGCTGTCTGACTGGTCAGTAGGATATAAAACCTGTAGTTTAGTACTGAACTACTAGTTTACATCACCCTTTGATTTCAGCCAACAATAGGCAACAAACCTGCAAAATTAACAAGGATAAACAACAATTTATAATCATGTGATTCACGCATGTATAAGCACATTGAATTCATATTATTTTTCATTAGACACATGTAGAAACTAATAGTTCCATTTCAAATTTCCTCCATTTTCACACACATTTAGCAACCTGCAGTTCCATTCATTTCTTCTCTTTTCACATTCAGACACATGTAGAAACATTCATGTATTGATCATCTTCACATTCACACATATGAAAATTCAAAAAAATTCATTCACATTCACACATATGACAATTCAAAAAAATTCATTCACATTCACACATATGACAATTCAAAAAAATTCATTCACACATATGACAATTCTTTATTATTATGATCATCATCATTATCGTCATCAATATCCCAATCATAATAAAAATTCCCACTACCTGTAAGGCTTTTACCCAATGTTCTCTTACATCATCTAATTCTTCCATCGTATAGGGAGTATGTACATCTAATAACTTTTCACCTATAGTGAAGTCGTTGGTTTTAAACACCTATAAAGAGAATGACATATATATACAATTAATAATATATAATAAGATTGATATATTTCATATTATTTAATGAGACTATATATAATACTTGTTATATGGTATCGATTTCCATTGCAACATGTTTGATAATTAGGTCCATATATCACATCACATAGTATCTACATGCCCATCCGTTTTCTTGTTTAGCACACTATAAATTGAAACATACAAAATGTTCAAAAATACAAACAAGCACAGTTCACATAAATAATATATACATTGGAGTCGGGAAATTACTTTCACAACATCCCAAATGAGTAAATGTTTCTTTTTCTTAGAGTTGTTTCCTCCAACTTTTTTGAACTCTCCTAAAGCCCAACATTTTAATGTAACACATTAAATTAAATAATTAAATAGTAATGTAATAATAGATGTTAACAGATATAAAAATATGAAATATTTCTCACGTGAATAATGGCCTTTTCATTGGGTGTCCATATAATGTGTCCAATTCCTTCCCTGCAGGATCTAGATAATAAACATTGAACATCTTGGGGACAATAACCAGTAACTACCAATGCCTACCACTAGAGGTAAGAAAGTTAAAAATTAATAACTCAAAATTCATAATAAAAATGTAATTTTCTTAAGTTCAAATTATAAGCAAACTTACTCAACATTGAATGGAGCTATTATCACCATCTTCTTTTTTTACCAAAATATTTAAAAGCAGCAGAGTAGTATGAGGTAACTGATGAAGGGTCTTTATCTACAAGACTGATCAAAGATGGAACTAGAAATCCCACATGGGAAAATGAAAAATCTTTACAGATCGTGTGTATGTGGCTGCAAAACATGTATTACGTATGCATTAATATATAAGAAATTAGATCACCGTATATAAAACAAGGTATATGGATGTATAAACAAGATATCACCATATCCATAGCTCTATCATAGATGTATTCAACCAATCATAATGAAACAAATCCAAAATATCTTGTATAAATAGATTGTTATCGTATGATTCACCTGCAGCATCCTCCAGAATAGAAACATTTATAGGACAATTTGGGTTATGTTCGCCTATACATACTGCCATACCCCTACAATTAGGACCTAACGAGGCCTATAGGTCCCTTCAAAGCTAACTAGGTACTTCAGGAGGAGGCTGAGATGTAGTGGGTGTCTTCCTTTTAACCTGTATATATAATTTCAGATCAACTGACTCTTATTCACACACTAACAAATTAACGTAATGTAAATTTACCATAAAATATTAGTATAGACGACATCTGTTTTAGGTCACAATATCACTCTGCCTTCTACTTCACCAAGCATTTCAGTATATGGGTGGGCATACGGCAATGGAAGATCCCTCCAATTGGGGAGTATATGTATCAGGCTCACACGAACCGCACCATCTGGTACTGGAGTCCCATTTTACATGTCCCCTGGAAGGGGTGGGTAAGCCTCAGCCTCTGTAATGATAAATTCTTGACTTTTGGGATAGGTTTGCGCTCAACATTTGATAATCCCACTTTTGGGATAGGTTTACGCTGTGATGACCCAAAGAACGCTTTTATGCCCACACCAGCGCCTGCACCCCTAACACATCTAGGATGCTCTGGGTTACCAAGAGCAACTGTCAATTCATCCCTTGTGCCCTCAGGGATGAACTTTCCTTCCTTCCTCTACTCGTGAAGCTCCCGCTAATCGTCATCAATAGAAATTGGTAAGTAAACATAACAATAATTAATATGGATTGCTCTAAGAGTTGAATTTTACCATTTTTGTAGCCGCCTCAGCAGTTGGGGGCTTGGTTATGTCTGCTTTCTTGTTTTTCCTCCCAGGTATCCACATAGCATGGTGAAGTAGAGGTGTGGGCCCAATAGTAGAGGACTCTACAGTCTCCTGAGTAGCAGCAGACTGAGCAGTAGACTCAGCCTACAGTCTTTGGTGAACGCCTACATAGCCTTTTGGACCCATCGTGTGGTCATGCACATTTAGTGCATGACTTGCTCTTTGAGAATCGTTGATAGCCTTATTAGTAAGCACATTGATTTGGTTAGTAACACTAAAGGTTAATCTTGAATAGGTGAATACATAAGAATGTATATTAATTAAATTAGGATTGGCATTTATTACCTTGAATTCATCAGTTTTTCTTTTGGTAACAAATTCCTCCCAGTCATTGGGGTCCAGGTAGTTCCATTGCTTAGTGGCTAGCTTCTTCTTCTTCTCAGCATCTCATATGTAATCTCAGGTGATATTTGTCCTATAGTTCCTTAGGACCCTCCCACAGCGTTGCATCTCGCATTTACGATGCAACTTTTCATCCAGTTCAAATATACTCTGCAAAATAGAATTGCAATTAAGTAGTATCCTAAAAATTAGTAATCTACAAAATAGAATTGCAAATAATAATAACTCAGGCACAATTCCTTCCATACTAAGTCTTTCTTCCCCTTAAGAACTTTATGCCAAGATTCTACATTAGGACTACAATGGCTACGAGTAAGAACCCCAAGATATGAAATAAATGAGTTGCAGTTCACTCCAACTGGCATGATCAAAATCCACAGCCAGTTTGGGTCCATTGCCTCTTTGTTGTAGTAACTTGTTCATCGTAGTGATGCCCCTCACTTTTTCAATTTTCTTTTGTGGCTCATCAAGTGCCCCAAGTTCTTTAGGGGGTACATCATCAACCCAAAATTTGACAAAATAAACACACTTACAAGATATAACTATAAATGGACATATTGATAGAAATAAAGGATATATTTTTAAAACATACATTGTGAGGTGGCGCATTGATATTCTCACCCTCATGGTAATCATCATCACGGTCATCATGCTCATGCTCAACCATCTAAAGCTGTCATTAAAAATCAAACATTTAGCATTTGAGATAACAAGAAGATAATAAAATATTGTAAAGTTCACATTAAGAAAAATAAAACATATAAAAAATATAAACATGAATGCCTCTAATATTGCGATCTTTTATCAATTAACAATCCTTCATTGTGATCTCCGCGCACATACAAGTCATCATTAGCTTCAATATTTGGTGGTGTTGGCAACCCAACTGAGAATGGACTGGAATCGTCATACTTATCATAGTACTCTTCTTTATCTATAGGATCTTCAATGAACTATTTTTTACCATGAAGAACAACCGACCATTTATCATTTGTAGGATCATTGATATAAAATACTTGTTTCTCCTGTGATGCCAATATAAATGGTTCACCCTTCTCGCCAATCTTTTCAAAATTCACTAATGTGAAACCTAATTCATCCACAATAACTCCTTTGGTGTTATCAATCCAGTTACATTTAAAGAGCAGAATTCTGAAATCTACGTAGTCAAACTCCCATATGTCTTCAATGACACCGTAATATGACATTTTAGATCCACGTGGACTCTTATCCTTTGCACTTGAAAAAAACAATGAAGATGCTTGAAGGGTGACCCCACTGTTTTGGATGACTCTTTTATCATCTTGATAGTTTGTGTAATATGAGAATCTATTTATGTCAAACCCTTCATAAGACATAACATTCAATTTTGGTTTAAAGGCAAGGCATTTGATAGTTTTAGTAAGATTATTTGGTGTTTGAGATAGTTGATATAAGACTTTATCTTCAAACCACTTAATAAATGTCTTGTTAGCTCTCTAGCAAGCCACATTGAATTGGCTCGAGGATATTGTCTCTTGATGAAATTGGTATGTTCCTCGATATAAACACTCAATTCATCGATGTTGTCAAAAATATACAAGTGATCTTGTTCCAACTGCTCATGGATGATTAATTTCATTTGTGATCCCAAAATTCCTTTGCCAGAATATTCCTCAATATTCTTGTCATAAATAGGAGTGTCATTACCACTCAGAAAGTCATTGCAAAAATCTATAAGCTCTCTTTCCACATAACCCTCAATAATCACTACTACAGAAGTGCCTTTTAGTGTCGGTTGTTTAACCCCCTTTGGCGTCGGTTTCGGAACGACGCCTATGTGGGCGCCGCTAAAAGGTTGGACACTTCAGCGTCGGTTAAAAAACCGACGCCTATTTAATATAAAGGTGTCGGTGTTTTATAAAACACCGACGCCAAAAGGGTTCGCGCCACAGAAAACGGCGTCATCTAGGACGCTTTCTGCGTCAGTTATATACTAAAAACCCGACGCAGAAAAGTGTCCTAGATGACTCCCATTTCCTGTAGCGCGAACACTTTTGGCGTCGGTGTTTTATAAAACACCGACGCTGTAAATCTGTGCTGACGGTTATAGGTAAATAACCGACGCCTATAACTATTTTTTTTTTTATAAATCTGTTTGCAGGCCTGCTGTGGCTAGTCAGCAGGATGAGAACCTGCAGTTCAGTTTTCTGAACTGCAGGTTTACGACATCCATTGATATCAGCCTACAAACAGGCCACAAACCTGCAAAATTAACATAAAAAGATTCACACAAGTAGATACATTCAGACATCAATTCAATTGTCACGTTCACACATATAGAATCATTCAAATACATGTTTTAACATTCAGAAACATTCATTTACAAAGTATCATTCATCATCACTATCAACATCCCAATTATATCTTACAGTTGCCACTGTTCGTACAGCTATTGCCCATTCTTCTCTTACTTCATTTAATGATTCCCTCGTATATGGAGCATGTACATTTTTTAAGCGTTTGCCTATAGTGTGGTCAGTTTTAAACACCTGCAAAGAGAATGATGTATATATATAAGTAATAATATAAAAATAAGATTGATATATTTCATACTAACTAATGAGACTATATATAATACCTCATGTATGGTATCGATGTCCAATGCGGCATATTTGATAATCATCTGCATAAATCGCATCACATAGTATGCGCATGCCCAGCCATTGTCTTGTGTAGCGCACTATAAATTGAAACATACAAATTAATACAACTAAGCACAATTCACATCAATAATATATACATTGGAGTCGGGGAGTCGGGAACTTACTTTTACGTTCTCCCAAGACAATGGCTGGTTCTTTTTCCTTGGGACCTTTCCTCCAGCATTTTTGAATGCATCTAAACCCCTACATGTTAATATAACACACTAAGTTGCATAAGTAAATAGTAATGTAATAAAAGATGTTAACGGATATAAAAAATGAAATATTTCTCACCAGAATAATGCCATTCTCATTACGTGTCCAATTTTAGTGTTTAATGTACTTCCTGCGGGATCTAGATAATAAACAGTGAACGTCCCGGGGACAATAACTAGTAACTCCCAATGTCTACCACTAGAGGTAAAAAGTTAACAATTAATAACTCAAAATGCAAAATAATAATGGAATTTTCTTAAGTCCAAATTATAAATAAAGCAAACTTACTTGACATTGAATGGAGCTATTATTATCGTCTTCATTTGATGACCAAAAATTGTAAAAGAATCTATACAGTATTGTTGAACACTATCAGGGTCTTTAGCTACCATACTAATCAATGATGGAATCAAAAATCCTACATGATCATATGCAAATTGTTTACAATGATCTTCGATTAAGTAGCTGCAAAACATATAGACGTATGCATTAATATATAAGAAACTAGATCACCGGATCTTACACAAGGTATATGGATGTATAAACAAGATCTCACCTTATCCATGTCTCTATCATTGATGTATTCAACCATTCATACATAAACAGCTCAATAATATCTTGTATAAATAAAGAGCTGTCGTATGATTGACCTGCATAATCTGCATCTAAAGAAACAATTATAGGGCAAAGTATATTATGTGCCCGTAGCCAACATGCCATTCCCCTACAAGCAGGACCTAACGGGTATTGTAGGTCAGTTGGAACCCAAGTTGGTAATGCGGGAATTGGAGGTGGAGGCCTAGGTGCTCCTGGTGTCTTCTTTTTAACCTGTATATATAATTTCAGATCAGTTGACATCATATATACACATTAACAGTCTAAATCAATGTAAATTTATCTTACAATTTCAGTCGTGTAGAGGACATCTGCTTTGGGCCACAATATGACCCCGCTTTCTGCCTCACCAAGTGTATCAATATCTGGGTGGGCATATGGCAACGCAACTTCCCTCCAATCGGGTAATACATGTATCGGGCTCACACGAATGTAGCCCTGCGGCATTGGAGTCCCATGAAACGTTGCCCCAGGAAGGGACTGGTAAGCTTGCGCCTCTGCAACAACATAGTTTTCCATTCTTAAGCGGCATGGCTTCAATGCCTACAAATTTACGTAAAGAATGTTATACATATATACATATCATCTTGAAAACATATCATCTTGAAAAGACTAGCTACAATGTCATAAACAATACTTACAGCAGACGTGTTAGGCGATGGGTCTCCAGGATTACTTGCAGTCTGTGCACCAGGAGAAGAGTGGGTCGGCATAGGCTGATTGGAAGCCTGAGATGTCTGCCACCGCAGCAATTCTTCCTTGACCTTCTCAGCAACCACATCGTTGAGCTTCTTAGCAACTATATCCTCGACTCTCTTATTCTCCTATACATGGATAAAACAAATATTAGCTTTTTATTAATGAATTTCCTTTTGCAGTAACATTATAAAAATAGAATATATATGTTACCTCTTCTTGAGAAAGTCCCGCTCTGGGTTTGCGCTGGGATGGCCCAAAGAATGCTTTGATGCCCACACCAGCGCCGGCACCTCTAACACGTCCAGGATGCTCTGGGTTACCCAGAGCAACTGTCAATTCATCCCTTGTGCCCTGAGGGATGAACGTGCCTTGTTTTCTCTGCTCGTGCAGCTCCCGCTAATCACCATAAACAAAAATTGGTAAGTTAACACCACAAATAATCAATATTCAAATGATTGCTCTAAGAGTTGTATTTTACCATTTTTGCAGCCGCCTCAGCAGTTTCGGGCTTCTTTATTTCACCCTTCTTGTTTTTCCTGCCAGCTATCCAGATATCATGGCAAGGGAAGGGTGTGGCCGCAGACTCCTGAGTAGTCGCAGACTCCTGAGTAGCCGCAGACTCCGCCTGTAGTCTTTGGCGAACGCTTGCATAGCCTTTTGGACCCATAGTATGGTCATGTACATTCAGTGCACGCCTTGCTTTTTGTGCGTCACTGAGGGCCTAGTTAGTATGCACATTTATAATTAGGTTAGTAGCACTAAATGTTAATCTTGAATAGGTGAATACAATGTATATTAATTAAAATGGGAGTGACGCCTAATACCTTGAATTCTTCAGATTTTCTTGAAGCAACAAAATTGTCCCAATCTTCTTTGTCCAAGAAGTTCCATTGTTCAAGGGCTGACTTCTTCTTCTTATCACCCTGTCTTATGTATTCTCTGTTCAGATTTGTCCTGTAATTCCTAAGCATCTTTCCAGCGCGTTGCATCACACTTTTATGATGCAACATCTCATCCAATGCAAACAGATTCTGTAAAATAGAAATGTTATTAACTAGTACCAAAAATATAATTGCAAATAATAGAATTTGTAATCTACAAAATAGAATTGCAAATAATAATAACTCACGCATAAATCTTTCCATATCAAGTCTTTCTTCGCCTGAGGAACTTTATGCCAATTATCATATTTAACACCACAATGGCTTCGAGTGACAACCCCAAGATAGTTTATAAAATTATTGCGGTTCACTCCAATTGCATTCCCTCCATTATCAAACTCCACAACCAATTTGGATCCACTGCCACTCAGCGCAAGTAACTTTTTCAACAGAGTGATACCCCTTTTCTTGTTAAGTTTTTGTTGCTGCGCATCAAGTTGCTCAATTGCTTCAGTGGGTAGCTGTGCATCATCAACCTAAAATTTGACAAAAATAAACACACCGAATTAAGCCAATATAGAAATACAGGATATATGACATAACTAGAAGATAATGAATTTTATAGAAATACGGGATATGTTTTTAGAACTTACGTTGGTATCCTCGTCATGCTCGTCATGGACAGCATGCTCATCATGGACTTCATGCTCATCATGGACATCATTCTCATCATGGTGAGCCATCTGAAAATTTCATTAAAAAGGAAAACATTTAGCATTTGTATCAACTAGAATAAGGAAAACATTTAGCATTTGTATAAACATATATGTCTCTAAAATTGTGATCTTTTATCAATTAGCAATCCTTCAATGTACAAGTAATATAAAAAACAATGATTGTTCACATTCTAGGCCAACAAACACATTTCATGTCATTCTTATATATAATAAATGTGTACCACCTATCCCATCCTTGAACACCTAATCTCACTAGTAAGTGTATAATGTGTATTGGGTTTTCAAGAAAATTTCGGCAGCATTTCCCCGCTGTTCTCTAAGTACATATGTACTTAGAGAACAAACGGGGAAATGCTACCAAAATTTTCTCGAAAACTCAATACACATTATACACTTACATCCTAAGTGAGATTAGGTGTTCAAGAACAGCCCCAAACCGGGGACTATCCAAGATTTACTCCTAATGAGTAAATTTTGGACGGGTTTCTAGGCCAACAAACACAATAATAGATATCTACAATGAAGCCGGACTCCATACAAACAGTATATAATTTAGTGATTGTTCATTCTAATTTATATCAATGTACAAGTAATATAAAAAACAATGATTGTTCACATTCTAGGCCAACAAACACATTTCATGTCATTCTTATATATAATAAATGTGTACCACCTATCCCATCCTTGAACACCTAATCTCACTAGTAAGTGTATAATGTGTATTGGGTTTTCAAGAAAATTTCGGCAGCATTTCCCCGTTGTTCTCTATGTACATATGTACTTAGAGAACAAACGGGGAAATGCTACTGAAATTTTCTCGAAAACCCAATACACATTATACACTTACATCCTAAGTGAGATTAGGTGTTCAAGAACAGTCCCAAACCGGGGACTATCCAAGATTTACTCCTAATGAGCCAATCTTGGACGGGTTTCTAGGCCAACAAATACATGTGTTGTCATTCTTATATATAATAAATGTCTATAAAGTACAGGCAACATGGTTAATCCTAATCAATAGAGCATTATTAAATAATAAATCAAGAAATCAATAGTTTCAAACAAAAGGTCTAGGAATCTTTACTAGACATTATATGTATCCCTAATCATCATATTTAACATACTACATTATTATGAACATCCAGATCAATTTAAGATCATACTATGTTATAACCATTGGTTTAATAACCCTATTTCTGCATGTACATGTTTATCAACTTTAAAACCCTATAATTCATGAAATCATTCTAATTCAATTTAATATGTTGGGATCACATAATTATATAATGACATCAGAATATATAGAAGAATCATAATTAACATGATTAACAACATGCTCATCAAACTAGGGTTTTCTTGAATATCATCTAATATTTGTGTACTAGACATTATATTTATCCCTAATCATCATATTTAACATACCATTATTATGAACATCCAGATTAGATTAACTCTAATCAAATACATTACATGCATTTTTATCACAACAGTTTGATCGATGCATAAAAAAGCAGAGCAGCTAGCAGCGGGAAGACCAACCTTGTCAGAGGGAAGAAGGCAGAGGCTCCGGTGGCTCTGGCTGGAGAAGTAGCTAGCAGCGACGGCGGTGGAGGAGCAGCTAGCAGCTCCGGTGGCTCTAGCGGTGGTTGCGGCGGCACGACGACCGTGGAAAAGCACCAGGTGGCGCCGAAGAGTCAGGCGTGGCGGCGGCCTCAGGCGCTTGGAGCAGCAGGGGCAGGCAGCAGGGGCGGGCAGTAGGGGCGGCGGAGAAGGGGGCGCGGAGAAGGAGGAGTGGTGGTGGAGAAGGGGGCGCCGGAGAAGGGGGCGCCGGAGAAGATATAGCCGGAGAAATGGCACTGGAGAAGAAATCGCCGGAGAGAAATCGCCGACAGCAGAGAAATAGGGTAATTGCTCGCAATGAAACAGAAGAAAGGGGAAGAGTCGGGCGATCGCGGAGTATAAGTTCCCAAATAGCGTCGGTTGTTTACAACATCCGACGCCTAAACATCTTTAGCGTCGGTTGTTTGCAACAACCGACGTCCAATTGGACGATATTTTCATGAAATTGTTTGGCGGGAACCACCTTCAGCGTCGGTTATAAAAGGATAACCGACGCTGAAAGTGACACTTTTTGCGCAAATTTTCATCGCACCTAGGCGTCGGTTTATACCTACATGACCGACGCTGAAAATGACACTATTTTTTTTGATCAAAATTTGGATTTCGCGGCCGACTTTCAGCGTCAGTTTGTTATAAACCACCGACGCTGAATACAAAGCGGTACCTGTGTCTGGCTGGTCTTTGAATATAGACGTCGGTTTGCGTAAACAACCGATGCCTAACATATAAGGCGTCGGTTTTCATTAATAACCGACGCCCAGAAAAGTGACATTGAATGCTATTTCTGTAGTAGTGAATACTCCCTTCAGGACGATAACAGTTTCAAACATCACCTTTAAAAATGCTTGTGTATCGTTCAAAGGGATACATCCAATGTAAGAAAACTGGTCCCAACATTTTCACTTCCCTTGTCAAGTGGACAACAAGATGTACCATGATATCAAAGAACGAAGAAGGAAAATACATCTCAAGCTGACATAGGGTAACAACCACTTCTCTTAGCAATTTATCGAGAGTATCAGGGTCAATAACTTTGCTGCACAGACTGTTGAAAAAAAAACAAAGTCTGGTGATTGCAAAACTTACATGCTTCGGAAATATATATTGAATTTCCATGGGCAATATTTGTTGCATTAGAGTGTGACAATCATGAGATTTAAGACCTATCAACTTCAAATCTTTCATTGATACCAATATACGGATGTTGGATGAGTAACCCTGTGGCACCTTAACATTTACCAAGTATTCACAAAAAGCTTTCTTCTCCTTTCTAGACAATGTGTAACAAGTGGGAGGTAAGTATGTTCTTTGATCGCTACTAACTACTTCTGTTAATTTTGTCCTTATTCCCATTTCACGTAGGTCCATTCTGGATTTTATCCTATCCTTAGTATTACATATTCAACAGAATAGCAATGGCACTATCACAAACATTTTTCTCAACGTGCATGACATCGATACAATGCCTGACTACCAAAGAACTCCAATAAGGAAGATCCCAAAATATTGACTTCTTCTTGAATAAAGATTTGTCACTCCGTATGGCCATGGTACATTGTGGTCTCTTACCAAATTCATTAGAAAAGCCTTTTACTCTTTCATAAACAACCTCTCTTGGTATAGGTTTAGGTGCACTCCATTCCTCATTTCGTCCATTGAATGCTTTGCACAACCTACGATACAGATGAAATTTTGGAAGAAACCTTCGATGACCAAGATATACAGTCTTGCTACCATGTTTCAATTGTATTGAATCAATGTTCTCTTCACATATAGCACACTCTTTAGATCCTTTGATACTATATCCAAACAAATTCCCATATGCTGGAAAGTCATTAACAGTGCAAAACAACATAGCGTGCAATCAAAATGTCTCTCTTCATGAAGCATCATAGGTCATCACACCTTCACCCCAGAGTTTTTTAAGTCATCAATCAGAGGTTCAAGATAAACGTCGATATCATTTCCAGGTTGTTTAGGGCCTGGAATCAACAACGATAGCATAACGTACTTATTTTTCTTACACAACCAGGGAGGAAGATTGTATATAACAAGCATAATTGGCCAATTGCTATGTTGGCTACTCAATGTCCCGTATGGATTCATCCCATCTCTACAAAGCCCAACTCTAAGATTCATGACTTATTCACCAAATTTAGTGTACAATAATTCAATTTTTCTTCCACTGTGGGGAATCAGACGCATGTCGTAGGATCCCATCATTATTTTTCTTAACATCTAGATGCCAACTCAAATTCTTCGCATCTATCAGATTGGCAAACAAGCGTTGAAACTGTGATATTATAGGTAGATACCACATCATCTTGGTAGGAGAACCAGTTTTGGACTCCCCCAAAGTCGTCAATTTATACCTTGATGCACCACATTTTGGACAATCTTTCAAATTCACTTAGTCCTTTTGAAATAATACACAATTATTCCGGCATGTGTGTATCTTCTTGGCCCCCGTTCCCATTGGGCACAACAATTTCTTTAACTGGTATGTTGAGATTGGCAGCTCATTTCATTTAGGAAGAATTTCTTTCAATAAAGACAACAATGACGTGAAGCTTTTGTCTCTCCATCCATTGTTAGCTTTCAGCTTATACAATCTCAACACAGTGCTAAGCTTCGTAAACTCAGTACAACCAGTGTATAACGGTATCTCAACATCATGCACAATGTTTCTAAACATGGGCGGTGGATCAATGTGCTCTACCCAACAACTATCTAGAATCACATCAATGATGTCTACAAGAACTTTCATCTACGTCATCAGAGGCAATTTCTTCTTCCACACAAGCACTGCTATCAACATCCACAGATTTTAGGTTTGAAATCTCTCCATGCCAGTGCCATTTTGTATAGCCTTATACAATCCTGTTGCACATGGCATGACTTTTGATTTCATCACCAGTGCTGACTTTCAAGTTGTTACCGCAACGCCTACATGGACAATAGAACCTATCTCCAGGTTGTTTCCTATGTTCCTTGGCAAATCTAATAAACTGATCAAGACCAAAAATAAACTCTGGGATGTAGTGATTTGGAGTGGACATCCATGATGTATCCATTCTATGATCAAAGAGAAAACAAGTATATATTAGGGTTTAGGGTTAAAAGATTAGGGTTTAGGGTTTATGGTTAAATGTTTAGGGTTTGAGGTCTTATATATAATAAATGTGTACTACCTATCCCATTCTTGAACACCTAATCTGACTAGTAAGTGTATAATGTGTATTGGGTTTTCAAGAAAACTTCAGTAGCATTTCCCTGTTGTTCTCCAAGTACATATGTACTTAGAGAACAAACGGGGAAATGCTACTGAAATTTTCTTGAAAACCCAATACACATTATAAAGTTACATCCTAAGTGAGATTAAGTGTTCAAGAACAGTCCCAAACTGGGGACTATCAAATATTTACTCCTAATGAGTAAATCTTGGATGGGTTTCTAGGCAAATAAATACATGTGTTATCATTCCTATACCAATGATCCTAGTTTCATCATTCATATCCTAGGTTGATTTAGAATAGCATAATTGATTTCAACATCTCAAATATACATGCATATGTTGTCAACAAGATAATCATTAAACATAAAATGTAGGTATCCTATCATTTATAATTGATTTCAAAATTTCAAACTAGCTCATGCATTATCATCATTATTCTACATCATACAATATGGATTGATAATTAAACATAAATGTAGGTATCCTATCATTCATAATTTATTTCAAAATTTCAAACTAGCTCATGCATTATCATCATCATTCTACATAATACAATATGGATTCATGTTCCTAACATTTATTTGCACAAACATTTATTTCATTTTATATTGTATCGATAGAAGTGAAAAAATCATAAAAGCATCCATTCATTTCATATAATATATATTAATCATGAAATATTCTTTACTACCTACCTTCCAAGGTGAAGGAGGCAGAGCAGATGGAGGAGTAGTAGTCACGAAGTAGATGGAGGAGCAACAGTCAGTAGAGAAAATGGAGGAGTAGCAGTGAGGCTTAGGGGGGTCTGGCAAGGAAGAGGGGTAGCAGTGGTGGTGGCTTCGGCGAGGAAAAGGGGAAGCAACGACACAAACTCCGCCGAGTTTTGGAGGCATAGAGATCCAAAGCTCTGGTGGCGTTGAGCTCCAAAGCTTTGGCGGCGTTGAGCACAGGCGGTGATCAAGCACAGCAGTTGGTGAAATCACGACGGCGGCAGGCGGAGGTAGATGGAGATCAGCGGCACGACGAGTGGCAATAGAATCGCCATATCTAGTGCTGGTAAAATTGTGATGAAACAAAGAATGGGGAAGAGTCTATTTCATGGGTGCTATTAAGTTTACCATCATCGTCGGTTGTTGTAGAAACTGACACCTATGTTCAATTATAGTCGCCAGTTTCAACTAGAAAAACCGACGTCTATCTACATATGCCGAAAAAAAAAACGTTCTTGAATTATGACCATAGTCGTCGGTTACTTGGTCAACAACCGACGTCAATTGGGAATTTTGGGGGTAAAAATTTTCACGGGGACATCACGCAAAAACACATCTACGTCGGTTATTGTAAGAAAACTGACGACAAAAATGGGGCCGATTTTTGTCTCACGAAAAACCTTTAGTCGTCAACTATTTGGTCAATAACATACGACGTATGTGAAATTTTTGAGGTAATTTTTTTGCACTAGAAAAATTGGATTTGGCGGGTGATTTTAGATGTTAGTTTCTTATTGCGCAACTGACGCTAAATAAAAAGTGATACCCGTGTCTTATGAAAATTGGTCGGTCTTCACGCATAGATGTCAGTTTGTGTTTTTAGATGACATTGTAGGGTTTAGGCGTCAGTTTTTGGAATACAACTTACGCCTCGAAAGGTGACGTTATATGTCATTTCTGTAGTAGTGATAGGTACTTCCTACACATCCCATCCTCAATCTCCCACATGACTTCCTCCACACCATGGTGATTCCACATAAACTTAACCAACATGATGTATTTATTCTTCAAATTCTTAACCCTCCTATCAAGGATCAATACAAGACCCTCCACATACGACACATCCTAATCTAGCTCAACCTCCGCTGGCTGCAACACCAACTTTGTGCCAGGGTGACACTTCCTCAACATAGAAATACGGAACACCAAACCCATCCAATGCAACTCAGATGGTAACTCCAACATGTAAGCGACCTTCCCAACAAGTTCCCACATAGGGTAAGGTCCCACA
The DNA here is from genome assembly GCA_963693085.1 of Alisma plantago-aquatica. Lineage (NCBI taxonomy): Eukaryota > Viridiplantae > Streptophyta > Magnoliopsida > Alismatales > Alismataceae > Alisma > Alisma plantago-aquatica. Next base: position 129,263,291 of record OY856411.1, on the reverse strand, counting down.
CACCTAAGAACCAACTTACCCTTATTCCCAAACCTCAACATGCATTTCCAAGTAGGGACCTTGAGATACACCATGTCTCCCACTTGGAACTCCAAAGGCCTATGATGATTGTCAGTGTAAGATTTCTACCTATCCTGGAATGCCTTCAATTGTTGTTGTATCATCTTAATCTTCTCTATTGTTTGTTGCACAAGCTCAGGACCAAAAAGTTGATATTCACCAGTCTCTTACCAATACAACAAAGAACTACAACATCTCCCATACAAATCCTGGTAGGGTTCCATGTCGATACTCCTCTAAAAGTTGTTATTGTAGGAGAACTCTATAAAATTGAGATGTATATCCCAAATGCCCAAAAATTGCAAGACATAAGCTCTCAATAGATCTTCCAAAGTCTATACTGTCCTCTAAGACTATCCATATTCCTATGGATGGAATGATGTACTAAACCTCAATTATGTACCCAAAGTTGTATGCAGACGTTCCTAAAAATGACTAGTAAACTAAGGACATGTATCTAGCATGATGGTATCTAGGATACCATGCAAATGTACAATCTCATCAAAATATGTTTGTGCAAGATTCTCTACTCTATAAGTTGTATTCACAAGAAGGTAGTAGGCTAACTTTGTCAATCTGTTAATGTTTAACAGATGGAATCATGACCTTTGGATATCCTAGGGAGCCCAACCACAAAGTTCATCATGATATGATCTCATTTCCATTGTGGTAAAGGTAATGATTGCAAAGTCCCTATAGGTCTTTGATGCTCTGGAATTACCTACTGACACACAAGGCACTTTGCAACGAACTCAACTACATCACACTTCAAACCAGGCCAACAATACAAATCATTCAGATTGTAGTACATGTTGGTGCTACCTGGATGCATTGAATACATCAAAGACTGAGCCTCCTCCAAAACCAACTTCCTCGGATCATCAACATTAGGAAGCACTGCTCTACTGTGGTAACACACTGTCCTGTCATTTGACTCATGGAAGCCATCACGCTTCTCATGCCAATTTTTCTAGGATATACTAAATCATAATATCATCACGATGTGCATCTCTAATTTGTTGTCTTAATGTAGTCTTTACCTATAATTGGGCCAACAGTCCTGCTAACAAGGACACCTCAAAATTTTCATTTATATGACACAAGGAGACCAATGTGTCTCTTTTATGGCACACCAAAGAACACAATTGTGCCTCAACCAATTGATGATTATGAAGAAGACTTCTTGCTTAAGGAATCTGCAAAAATGTTCTTCTTACCTAGATGGTAGTCTACAAAGCAATCAAAATCTTTGATCAGCTCCATCCAGAGGTGTTGTCAAATATTCAACTCCTGCTTCCAGAAGATGTATTGTAGATTCTTGTGGTCAGTGAAGATCTGCCACTTCTCACCATAAAGGTAGTGTCTCGAAGTCTTGAAATCATGGACCACCACTGCAAGCTCTGGATAATTCATTGAGTAAATCCCTGTGTTTCATCTGTTGTCGCGAAGCAAAAGAAATTACATTCTTATCTTGCATCAACACACAACCCAAACCATTCTTCGGCACATCACATAAGATGATGTATCCTTTTCCTTGCTCTGGCAGAACCAACACTAGTGTGCTAGTTATCTCCTCCTTTAAATGATGGAAAGAATGTTAACACTTGTCATCCCAGCCAAAACGGTACACCTTTCCTTGTTAATTTCATTAGGTGTAACACCACTATGCTGGAGTTCTTGATAAACCTCATGTAATAGTCTACCAAGCCAATGAAATTGCTAACATCTTTTGATGCATTTGGATGCTCCCATTCTAACACTGACTAAACCTTCTTAGAATCCACACAAACACCCTCAACAGATATCACGTGTCCAAGGAAAGGCACTTCCTTCAACCAAAACTCACACTTATTGAACTTAGCATATAACTTGTGCTATCTCAACAAGGTCAATGCCTGTCGTAGATGTTGTTGACTGTATCAAGAGTAGTTCATGATGTAATCCATGAACATATCCACATACTAGTCAAGATAAGGTCTAAACACTCTGTTCACTAGGTCCATGAATGTTGTTTGGCGCATTGGTTTGATCAAAAAGCATAACCACAAAATCATACTGACCATATCGAGTCCTAATAGATGACCTAGGTATGTCATCCATGTTGATCCACAACTGATGATATATTGACCTTAGATCTATCTTCGAAAACACTGCAACACCACTCAATTGATCAAAAAGATCATCTATCCGTGATAAAGGATATTTGTTCTTGATATTGTTCAATTGTCACTAATTAATGAACAATCTCATGGATCCATTTTTCTTCTTCACAAACAACACTAGAGAACCCCAAGGGGAAGTTCTAAGTCTGTTAAATCCCTTCTCAAGTAATTTCTACAATTGCTTCTTTAGCTCCTACATCTCAGCTGGTGCCATCCTATATAGTGTTTGTGCTATCAGTTGCGTGCTAGGAACCAGATTGATCTCAAAATCAATCTTTATAGGAGAGGGAACACCTGGTAACTCACCTTGGTATTCATCACATGTGCCAAGAATGCCTCACAACCTTGTTTGATCAACCTTTGTGCCATCATTGCTGACACCATGCATGTCAAAAGGATCTTCCTATCTCCCTCAAAGACCCATAAAACATCATCGTTGACAATGCTACTGTCGAACTGTAGTCCAAGACAACTTGATACTTCTCCAAAGTGTCCATTTCAAGGATCACATTGAATCCATGCATGTGAAGAGGTATAAGATCCACATGAATGTTGTGTCCTAAAAAATAAAGAACACAAGAAGGAAACACCTCATGCTACTCAGCAGAACCAACCAAAGGTCACACCCTAATGCAACAAATATTGCCTGTGGCAATTCAATCTATATTGTTAAAGCATGTAAGGTTTGCAATCACCAGACTTTGTTTCTTCTTCGACACTTTATGCAAAAAAATTATTGATCATGATAATCTTGATAAGTTGTGAAGAGAATTGGTTGTTACCCTATTCCAGCTTGAGATGTATATTGGGTTTCTAGGAAAAGAATATCACATCTACAACTAACAAACAAAGAATAGCTAGGTATCACATTCTCGTGATAAAAGAGTGCATCTTACCCAGGTCACATACATAAAGAAGGAAGAAGACGAATTAGAATGAAATAACTACATATGACCTGTCATGACCCTCGGGTTGACTACTCCCTATGACTAATTCATGTCATAGAATCGAGCCATTGACTATTTTCACCCCCTTCCTCTACTGGCATGTCAATAAAAACCAGCTTGTGACACCTGACCACGTCCTTGGCCCCCACCACTACTAAACTGTCTCTGCTGCGACCTTTGTTGACTCTATCTCAATTGTTGTGTCACCTCTTAATCCTTCACAAGAAAGAGCCACTTTGTATGCCCAACCGGCCCACACTTATAGCAGGATTTGCTCTCGTACCATGGCCTAGACGACCTTGTCACTTCACCAATGCAGCATTGAGAGCTCCTACCAATAGAAAGGTGTGACCTCTACCCTTTCTCAGAGACCACTAAGACTGAATCTTTGTCCTTTTTTATGACTGAGGCAATGGGAACCTAGGATTCTTGAAGCCTACCGATGACTGTCCTTGATACTATGCTAGTTTCTTATTGGAATTCCCCTCTCATTTCTCTATCAAAGACTACTCTATCCACCTCACATACTCGACAAACATCACAAATCACTCCTTGTTCTCCAATGTTGAAACCATCATCATCAATTTTGTACTCATAGCCTTCTCGGACCGTCTGATCCTATCCTTATCTGTGGCAGCCATATGTGGGCCAAACCTTAGAAGTTTCATGAACTTCACCTCGTACTCATTTATCATCATTGATCCCTACCAAATCTTCTCAAATTATGAGATCTTCTCATCCAGATATGTCTCAGGGAAGCATCATCTCACAAACTCCTACTAAAAATATTCCCAGCTGGTCACAACACCAGGCCTTTTCTCCTCCTGTATGGCCCACCAATGGCCAACACCCCTTCAATGGGTACACTGCATGCTTCACCTTATCCTCTTCAGGGATATTAATGATCTTGAAAGCCTTTCCAACTCAGTCAACCACATGTCTGCATCAGCTGGGTCTGACATACCAACATACTCTATTGCCCGCACATGCCTCAACCTCTCGAAGGTCTTCCCAGAGCCTTGAGATTTTGAATTGGGAACAACATCCCATGCTTGGGGTACATACATTCTATCCATAATGTACGCCATCGTGGCGATATATTGTCCAACCATGGACTGGAAAGCAAAATTGGCAACAATTTTTGGGTCGAACTAAGGCACCTTAAGCACTCCATCATCTCTATCCTGCCTCGTAGGATGACCTCCTGGTGCAGCAACACTTCTCTCCATATGTTCTTTGTGTTCTCCCGACATATATTTTCCCTTCTTCTTTTTATTCTTCTTCTTCTTCTTCTACTTCTTATGCATAAGTAGAAGTTACCATCAGATATGTTGGATGATACTAGAACATACACAAACCCTAGCCCTATGTCCCTATAGAATCAGTAAACCTAAAGCTATGATAACAACCAAAGTTTTGACACGCCACACAAACAGCGAGATTACTCAAAACAAAGTGCAGAATTACCAACTAATAAACACTTTACCACAAAATAAGGTAAATTAAAACCGATATTATATAACCACAAAGGCAGAAACATATTATGTTTGAGTCTACAAACAGTGTCACCTGTATCCCCTATCATGCCAAAATATATTATATATCATTATTCAACGGCTAATGTGCTACAAACCTATTCACATATACAAGACATATCTATAAAACCAAGGCATACTTCCATTAACTCATATCTATGTACGATGTCTACAAAACACCCCCAAGGGCCTGAGAGTATAGGGACGACACATAGGACTCTACTACGAGCAGCATGTCCAACCTTCAACATCTAATGCTGCTCTTGTTGCTTAGCCTCAACCAAACGATCTCGACCTCTTCATGCAAGACCACCTAAAAGATTTGGAAAACTACAGGGTGAGACCAACATCCCAACAAGAGATATAACTCTCTGCCAAAAACTATCATATACTAAAGCAGGAAGATGGCATTATTATCAGAATGAGTATATTCAACTAATTTATAGGGTGAAGGCAAGTATCATAGATTAAGCAGTTTAATGACTATGAACTGAGAGGTAGATCGATTTATGCATTTAGAAGGAATATGAAGAACATGTATAATTGTTACCATCTAATCAACATAAGAAACAAGGCAAGGGGTCATCCAATATGAATCATGTTTGACCCTAAGTAAATATACAACACAGATGTATTACATCTTTCATTTGCCCTGAGAGTTTGAGTTGTACCACCCAAATCCAACTGACCACTTCTAAATCAAAATTAGTCCCATACAAAATCTATTGAAGAATTGGACTACGTGATCTTCCCACAGTTCTTGGTAACTTCAAGTCTGTACCGCAGTGAGATATCAGTCAAACTACAAAACAACTAGTTGTAGTCAAAGATATAGTCCTAAAAACATCTAGCTCGTCTTGGTATAGGTCACGACTCTAGAAACCAGGGTATATAATTCAATCACTGAGGTACAACTGCAACTATCCTCTATCACATCATATGACATTTTCACCATCACTGTGACCCAACCACAGTCGTTCTCAAAACACTTGGGATCAATATGTCAAGGAAACATAGTCACTTACACCTTACACACTCAACAATGATATGAAACCTCAATGAAGGATGAAAAATCAACACCCTACAATATTCTATATACCCTCTAAGGTTTAGAATATTCTGAGACGCTAGGAATAGATGTGATCTGGATATAATGGTACAAAATGATGAATAAATGCCTAGCACAAATACTTAGATTTGCATATTATCAGATATAACTCCAGAAGATATAAAACATATGAGGTATAAACTTGTCATATCATCACTTGATATCACTTCAATACAAGGCCATCAACATTATCATGTCACTAGGGGATAACAATCCATCCTCTCATCACTGGAGGATGCCACCTCATACTAGGCATTGAACTATAGGGAAATATGGCATCAAATATGCAGCAGAAACAAAAAATTTACTGACATATTTCCCATTAAGACTATGCAATGGAAAGAATAGTTTAATGAAGATATACCTGGTCCTAGAGAAAGTCCAGTGACAATCGATGTCATTTTGGTTGTGCACTCTTGGACAGTGTCTTTACAACTCTTGGCCTTCACCACTTATAATAGATTCAAATGACGTCTACAATAGCTCCTCCATAGACTACAGGTTGACGGTGCCCTCCTAGAAAATGGCAAAGGACACCTCACCTCTAGAGAAGTATACATTGACCAACTAGAACTCCTGTCATCCATCTAGAACACATGAAGGAGTTGTCCCTCCCAATGGTGTACTAGTCACCAACCTGCTCTTCCACAACAATGATCCTCAGTTGTTCTCTCCCTTGCTATCCTTCTCGAGTCTGGAGGACTTTCTTGGGATCTCTTGGTTACCACAAACAGAGAGGAAAGCAATTTTCAAAGGAACTGATTCTTAATTGTTTGTTTTGTGATATGGGAAGCCCTCAGTACCCCTCTATTTATAGGTGGGGCTTGGGTTAGGGTTCCCAATCTGTACGGGAGTGGAAGGGACTAGAAGTTTATGAATTTTTGCAACATGTGAAATGCAAAATGGTTGTCTCACAATCGAGATGTCCGTTTCACATGTAAGACAGTCACCAGGTTTCCCAGTCACATATGAATTGGCAATTTAAATACAATTAATGTTCAACATGCCATCAAGACTAATTCTTGATGAAATTGAATTTCTGCATGAATCAATTGTCTCACTCTCACAAGTCGGTCGTCTCACAATTACAAAACGGCCATCCTGCTCTAGCAAGCCAGTCATCTCATGAACACAAAATGGTAATTTCACTAAGAGAAACAGTCATTTTTATTCCCAGGTCAGGCAGAATCTAGCCAATTTAGTTCTAATAAACTTGACACTCCAAATAGCTATCTCAACACTTGAGTCAATCATCTGGCAGTCTAGTCTGCTGATTTGTTGCAAGAATTGAGTACCTAAATACTTTAGTAATCAATCCAAACATCTTTCATGATTAAACTCCTCTTCTAGATGAGTTCCTATGTGTGTGACCTTATAGGTCCCATATTACATAGGTATGAAATCTCCATAACAACTTATGACATCATAAGCGGTGCCTAGTCACATATCATTGCTACCCAAGTAAATGGAAATTTGGAGAAGAACTTCTACCTACAATCTATGTATCATGTTATAGTGTTTGCATAGTTCCTTTGTCACTGATATCCAGATTGAACTCAAGGCAAGGAAAAGTCATACACATCAACAATGAATCTTGTTCCTTGAACTAGAGTAGACTGTTTGAGATATATGTAAGCTCAATATCACATGTTGACTCACATGAGCATGACAACACATTTCTCAGTCTTGCCAATCAAGAGGCCTAAGATATCATACTCTTTTAGGTGGGACAGATCCCATCTCTATCACTCACAGTTAGTTCCCATGTATCATAGTCCCCCAATCATCACGTTTATGACAACCCATGTTTCAAGATCACATTTGACAATGTGAAAGTGTACTGAACAACATCGAATCAGTGTAGTGATTTCAGGTCTAACAACCACAAACACCACCATCACTATAAGATGTGATTCTGACTTACTAAGTTAAGGTTTCCATGTATCAGTCTTATGGTGGGTCAGTTCGATACACTAATATCTAACATGTATCTGTGTGCTTGGTTTGATATTACCATATCATGACTAATGATATTTTGTCATCAAGCAACTCACACGTTGATCTTATGTGTTATTTTTGTCTATCTACCATCCACAACAACAACTAATCAGGGACATAATGAGAATGTGTATACTCTTAACATCCGTATGATCTCATTCTTCCATGTCATGTACTTGAAGATATATGTCATTGAGTAATAACATTATCTATACATTTATTAAGTTATTTCATTATATCATGATTGAACAAATTGAAAAAATTGGAAGCTTGCCTTAATTATTAATCAATTCATTTACATTTTATGTCATTACAATCATAATATGATTGGATCTCTGGGCATAAACACCAATAGTGTCCCACTTTCTCTTTGAGTCAATCACCCATGAATCTTATCTTGAGTGACCTAACATGATCATCATGCTTCTGCTACAAAAGTTCTTTAGTCAAGGGATCATAAATGTTTCTCTCAGTTGGTACTCTACAAATCTTTACATCTTCTCATTGTACAATCTCTTGAATGAGATGGAATTTCCTTTGTATATGCTTGGAATGATGATACAATTTGGATTCCTTAGCTTGTGCAATAAATCCATTGTTGTCACAATATATCTCAATTACATCATTGATGCTTGGAATGACCCCAAGTTCAGATATGAACTTCTTGTTCACACAACCTCCTTTACTGATTTTGATGTAGCGATATAGTTTCCCTCTGTTGTAGAATTGGAAATTATCTCTTGCTTGGAACTCTCCCAACTTACAACTTTGTTGTTTAGGAAAAACACAAGTCCTGATTACAATTTGTAATCATCTTTGTCAGTCTGGATGCTTGCATCAGTGTAACCTTTTACCATCAACTCTTACTCTCTACAATAGACCAAGAACACATCCTTAGTCCTTGTAAAGTACTTCAGGATGTTCTTGACAGCCGTCTAGTGGGTATGATCTGGATCAGACTTATATCTACTTATCACGCTCAAAGCATACAAGACACCAGGATGAGTGCACAACATTGCATACATGATAGATCCATTTACCGACTCATATGGAATCATACTCATGCCCTCCCTTTCTTCACATGAATGGGGAAATTGAACTTTAGAGATGGTAAATCCATGTAGCATGGGCATGTTTCCTCTCTTTGGTTTCTCCAGGCCGTACCATATTTCCACTTTGTCAATGTATGTTCTCTGAATTAGTCCAAGAGGCCTTCTTGATCTATCTCTATAGATCATTATTCCTAAAATGTAGGATGCTTCTCCCAAGAATTTCATAGAAAACATATTTTCAAGCCATGTCTTTACCTTTTGTAAAGTAGGGTTGCCATTCCTCATCAATAGTATGTCTTCAACATATAATATGAGGAATACAACCTTACTCCCACTAACCTTCTTGTACATACAAGGTTCATCTTCATCTTGAACAAAGACAATCTCTTTGAATGTCTAATAAAAATGAAGATTCCAGCTCTGAGATGCTTGCTTCAATCCATATATTGACCTTTGTAGCTTACAAAATTTATTTGCATCCTTTCAATTTATAAATCCCGCAGGTTGTGTCATGTACACATCCTCAAGAATATTAACATTAAGGAATGTGATTTTAACATCGATCTGCCAAATCCCATAGTCATGATAACTTGCAATAGCAAGCACGATCTTGATGGACTTAACCATGGCCAATGCAGAAAAGGTATTGTCATAGTCAACACCTTGAACTTGTTAGAAATCTTCTACTTCCAATCTTCCCTTATAGGTTTGTACTTTACCATCCATGTGTGTCTTCTTCTTGAATAACCACTTGCACCCTATGGGTTTTACCCCTTCAGGTGGTTCCAACAAGGTGCATACCTTGTTTGCCATACATGGATTCCATCTCAGATCTCATGGACTCAAGACATTTCTCAAGCTCAAGTCCCTCCATAACTTCTAGACAGGTTGTTGGCTCTTCATCTATGACCAACTCATCACTTTCCTTAATCAAAAGATATCTAAATCTCTCAGGTTCAAGGTGTGTCCTACTAGATCTATGAGGTTCCCATTTCACATGAGGAATTTGAAATTCCACAACAATTTGTGAGTTTCCTTGTTCCTCCTGTACATCCACTGGTTCAATGTTTTCTTGTTCGTATCAAACCTCTTTGAGTTCTACTTTCCTCCCACTGATTCCTTTGTCAATGAATTTCTTATCAAGCAATATAGTCTCTCTGGAAACAAACACTTTGTTGGCATTTGTGCTATACAAATAGTGACCCTTGGTTTCTTTGGGATATCCAACAAAGTAACATTATCAGATCTAGGGCCAAGATTTTTAGGAAACATTTTATTGACATAACCTTCACACCCCCAAAACCTCATAGCAGACATTTTGCGATGCTTCCCAGTCCATATCTTATATAATGTCTTATGAACCGAGTTTGCTGTTAACTCAGTTAAGTGCAAACACAAAAGTTTCAGGAGCAAACTTTAAGAAGGTAGTCGGAAGATCAAAAAAACTCATCATATATTGCACCATATCTAGCAATGTGCAATTCCTTCTTTCTAATACACCATTATGTTCTGGTGTTCCAGATGCAGTCACAGGCTCACAAAAGATTCTCAAACTCTTGGTTAAAGTATTCTCCACCTCGATCAGAATGAAGTGCCTTAATACTTTTACCAAGATGGTTCTGTACTTCATTCATAAATTCTTTAAGCTTTTGAAAAGTTTTTTCCTTGTATTTCATTCGCTAAACATAGCCATACCTACTGAAATCATTAGTACAGGTAATGAAGTACTAATACCGACCACTAGTAGGTGTTCTAAAAGGGCCACAAACATCAATATGTATGAGTCCTAATAGATCACTTACCCTCACATTATTTCTAGTGAAGAGAGTCTTGACCATCTTTCCTAAAAAACAAGATTCACATGTCTCTATTGATTCAAAATTAAAAGAGTCCAGATAACCATCTTTATGGAGTCTGGATATATGAGTTTCTCATTTATGTTCCCTAGATGAAAATGCCAAAGGTATATTTGGTTTGAGTCATTGAGTTTTTACCTTTTGGTATTTATGTTATATATTTTTATCTCTAGATCTATCAAGTATAGACCATAAGACATTTTGGTACTGCCATGAAAGACTCCATCTTTACTAATAGAACATCCTCCATTCGTTATAAGAAATTTGAATCCGTTCTTGTCCAAACAAGATAGAGATATGATGTTCCTATTAATAGCACGTACGTAATAACACTTTTCCAACTCTATTACAAGCCCGCTTGGTAGAGACAACTCATAGGTTCCAACTACGATGACAACAACTCTTGCTCCATTCGCAACACATAGTTCAACCTCAATTTTTCTAGAGGTCTACTTCTATTCAGATCCTTCACATTTTAGCAAATGTGTGATCTACATCGGGTAACTAGTACCCATGATGAAGAAGTAGTAAAGTTAACCTCAATAAATTATATACAAGAAGTAGAAATTTCAATCCCTTACTTCATCTTCCTAGGTTCCCTTATCCTTCTCCCTGTTTTGAATGTAGAAGACTTGGACATTAGCTTATCTATAGAATGCTTCTTGGCCTTGCCTTTGGTCTTGGGCTCAACTCCGCCATCACAGATTTTTCCATCTTCATTTGTTCTTTGACACTTATCAAGTTGTCAAGCAACTATAAAAATTGTCCATCCATGTTTCTCAAGAGATTACACATGATAAGATGGCTATATGATTTAGGAAAAGATCAAAAAATCATATCCATGGCCAAATCTTGACCGAATGAAAATCCCAGTTTGTCTAGATGCTCCACATGCCCAATCATGTTGAGCACATGAGGCTCTACTGGATCTCCCTCTTTTTAGTCTGCACTCAAATAACACCTTATAAACATTATACCTTTTATGCTTATAATGTTGGTTATGCAACTCATAGTTCATACAGCCCAACATAAGGTTCTTGATATATAAAACGCCATTGACATGCTTTAAAGAAGCGTTCATGTCAGTCCTAGGGGAATATGGAGTGGATATTGGCACTGGTGTTTCAGGATCATGTAGAATACTTCTCAAGGCCCATAATAACTTATGGAAATAAATCTCATTTAATTCATTCGATCACAATGATTGAGTATTTTCCATTGGATTCAACAAGAGAAAATTTGCATTTGTCAAAAACCCTTTTTTATTTGATTTAATTTGTAAAATTAATATTAATTAGGTATTTAATTAACTATCTCTCCTTATATTTTGTTCAAATTGATAGCCCATACTACCAATTTGGAAGATTGCAGTGTACAATCTTCTAGTGGGCCAAGATTTCATCAAATCATGACTCAAATTTGGCTGATCGCCCACAACTTGATTATATAGGTAGAAAAGTTTACAATTGCATCCAAATGCAACTCTTGGATAAATGATATGTGCAACTCTTTTTCATAATCATTTGCATGCCTCTAGTGCCTAGTCTCACTAAGTTAGAAGCATTTAAACCCAGTCCAAAAGCCAAAATGATAGAATATGTACCATTCTTTGGCAGATCTCCATACCTACCATCACACTTCCACAAGATAGACGACACACCACGCTTTGGTGTAAACTAAAATTGGTCGATCAAGCTTTTCATCTGTGTTGTTTATGCAAAACATCTTAGACTGAATATTATAATAATATATTTTGCATAATACATATACATTAACCAATCACCACATATATATAGTGTGTATCTTATACATGCTATAACCCATAACAAAAACATGCAATAAAATTGATATTTATGGCATTCTAATGTAATTCCATGGAGCTTCAAGGAATTACCACAACCTAGGGTCCACATCACATGTAGAAACATGTTGTTGAGGAAGATTTATGCTTGCCAATCTGAGTCGATCAATTCAACCCTTAAACTGGTGGTCTCACCCCCTAGATGGTCGGTTCGTTTTCACACTGGTCATCTGGCCATCTCTTCCACCATCTTCCAGATCCTCGAGTTGATTAGTTGGATCTGCCAGTCAATCGGGTCGGCTCATCCCCCTTGGTCCTTCTCGGTCGTCTAGTCGGTTGGCTCACCTTCGAGACGACTAGTGGACCCAGTGCGTAGTGTCTTCTTCTTCATCATAACAAGAAAAAGTAAACTATCCTACTATTACATGATTATATAGAAACATTGAGTTACATTCGAGGGGAGAAAAGATAGAAGAGAATAATACTTTTACATTGGGAAGATAAGGGGAAGGATTTGTACACAGATAGAGATATAAAACACACAACCACCATGTACAGATAAAGGGTATTGGCCATAACCACGCTACACATCTAGCATGAAAACTCACTTTTAGGGATATATATATATATATATATATATATATATATATATATATATATATATATAGAGAGAGAGAGAGAGAGAGAGAGAGAGAGAGAGAGAGTCAGGCTAGAATACACTCGAGTGTATCCGGAGCGGAATACACTCACGTAGTTTTTCATGATGAAATATTTTTTTTGAAAATCTAATCCATTGATCTTATTAAACATCTCGTGAACAACTCAAACGCAAAATTTGAGTACATTTGGATATGTATAGCTCATGTCATGAAGACCGCAAAAATTATGCATTTCAAATTAGTTTCGCGCGTCGATTTTGTTGCCCTTGGATGAGTGACTTACACTCATCCAAATGGGCTCAAAATTTGTATGTAGCCTAGTTATGGTATGACGGTGAAGATCAATGGTTTACATTTTGCAAAAAATAGTCTTGATATGCAAACACACTTGAGTGTATTCGTGCGATCCGTACACTCGAGTGTATTCTAGCCTGACTCTCTCTCTCTCCCTCTCTCTCTCTCTCTCTATATATATATATATATATATATATATATATATATATATATATATATATATATGTATGGCTAAAAGAATTGTGTACCCGAGTACATGTAGCTTATATGTACCCATCTCTATTTATGATGATTGCAACATTGTACTTAATAATCTAACCTTATGGATGTAAATTATACCCCTTAGATAAGACATGTATAAAAAATCACAACAATCTTATATGCATAGATCATCCTATAAAATAAATGTGTATATTCTAATCAATGATAAGTTGTAGAAATTGTAGATACCGTCGTATGATATACTGCTATATCTCATGATCGACATTAGATATGGCTGTGATTTTTAATGACATCTACTTTATATAGCCTTGAATCAATCCATATGGTTGGATTTTATCAACATACTCCACACGTTCTATTTCAACGGCCAGTACACGTAAGTTACATGTATCAGCCGGTACACACTTCCTGACCCCTATATATTATATATATATATATGTGTGTATATATATATATATATATATATATATATATATATATATATATATATATATTCGCTACTCGTGCGGGTAACTAACTTTAGTTACTCGTGGATCTATTTTGTAATAGAAAGGTACCTATCTATAATGAGACATACATCACTAATAATGAGATGTTCAAATATGAAATATAAACACTCATTTTCTATTACACATTTGATTATAGTAAAAATGATATTTGTAATAGAAACAACACAGTAATACAAAAAGAGTCTTTGTATTACAATTTTATCTCATTACAATTTGGATTGTCTGATTACAAATATGTGTCTTCCTAGTAAAAAACCCTTCCACGGGTAACTAACCTTATCTACCTGCATGGGTAGAAAATGAATGGCCATATATATATATACATATATATATATATATATATATATATATATATATATATATATATATATATATATATATATATATATATATATATATATATATACATATAGAGTTACTTTTAGTTGCCTGCGCCGGTAACTTAATTACCCTACCCGGCAGAAATACTCCTGCAACCCGGAACCTGTTATAGCGGAAAAAAGTGAAAAAAAAATATTCGAGCAGAACCAGCGAGAAAATAGCAGCTAGCGAGCGAAGCAAAACCCCAATTCCTCTACTCAATCTGTCACCCTCCCCAACAATTTCTCCCATTGTCATGCAATCTCACCGACGAAGACATCACCCAACCACTCCATCACCACCTCCTCCGTCATCACCTCCTCCAGTCGCTCCTTCATCGACTCATCAATTACTCAGAGATGATGAGGATGAAGAATGCCTCGCAAAACTCATCAACATTGCCTCTGTAGAGAAAGAATACACCGACAGTGGTCGAAATAGGCGACGAAGACTTCAAAACACACCAGTTTCAAGCCGACGAGAAGATGGAAAAATAGGCAGAAGAAGCAGGAAAAGAAACTTTAGTCGCAGAAAGGGAATTACATGAACAAACTACTCCGACAACTTCGAAAGGGGATAAGAAATAGGCTACCAAGGCCACAAAAGTGGAAGAAGAGGGGAAAGAAGAAGTTGCGGAAATGGAGAAGGGGTTTGCTGTTGAGACTCCTCAGACAATACAGAAAAAGGTCAAAACATGAGTTGCGATGGCTACTGAAGGAGATAAGCAAGCTACTTCTTCGACACCTCAAACACAAAATAAAGGGAAAAAAAGGGGTTATAGGTCCCCCATGGATCAAACCTCCATCAAAAAGTGCAAAGTGCAATAAGGTTCCTACTGCTGGTCATGGAGGAAATAGAGCTACTGAGAAGAAAGAAGTTGTGCGCAACAAAGCAGGAAAAGAAGAACAACAAGGTAATTTGTGTTTGCATGCAGGCTACTACTATTGTGTCTTTGACCTTCTCTGCATCCTGCCCCTCCTGCTATGCAGGCTACTACTGATGTGTCAATGTATGATAGTTACTACATTAAAACTAGATGATGTAGCTAGAATAACTACACCAACAGATCTGAGTAACTACGAGATAGTCTCGAGTAACTATATAATAGGAAGATTAATGCTCGAGTAACTGAGAGTAATGCTTTAGTAACTAGGATTAATGCTTGAGTAACTGAAATTAATGCTTGAGTAAATGAAATTAATGCTTGAGTAACTATTACAGAATGCTTGAGTAACTGAAAGAAATGTTTGAGTAACTGAAATTTATCCTTGAGTAACTATTATAGAATTCTTGAGTAACTGAGATTAATGCTTGAGTAACCGAAAATAAAGTTTGGGTAACTATTACAGAATACTTGAGTAAATAAAATTAATTCTTGAGTAACTATTATAGAATGCTTGAGTAACTGAAAGTAATGTTTGAGTATTTATTTCTAAAAGTAATGCATGAGTAACAAATAGTGTCTCACACACTAGACATATCAATTAAACTAGAAAACAATATTATTAAGCTAAATACTACATTCTTGGAGTAACTCTATTCGTATGCAGGAGAAGAAAGCAAAGGGGATGAGGAGAGTACAAATGCAAATAGAAAACAGAAAGAGACATAAAAGCCTAGCGAAGAAGAAGGTGATGTAAAAAGAAGAAAAATGAAAACCAAGGGGAAAGGGAAGGAACAAGCAACTGAAGAGAAAGGGAAGGCTGATGGTGATACAAAACAAGAAGGAAATAAAAAGGAAAAGAAAAGGCTACAAATGAGGGGGAAAAAGCAGAAAGAAATAAGAGAACACAAAAGGGAAAAGGAAAAGCAACTGATGAGAAAGGTAAGATTGTATGGAATTGTAATTGTTTTAATTTTCAGTTACTTGCAGTTTATTAAATTGCTTTTATAAAATAAACAATGAGCTCTAATAATAAATTTTAATATGTTTGCAGTGGGAGTAAATAGACTGTACCACATGTGCTCCTTAAACAACTACATCAACACCAACAAGAGCATTGTTTATACAAAAGAACAACTTATGATGTTGAGCTCAACAGCCTTTGCAAACCTCGTAAAGATGCCAAATCTTGCGGTTGACATAGGTTTGGTAGTGGATTTAAAAGATAGATATGTCGATGAAGACATATTTCTACTGGCCAATGGGGAGGAGAGAAGGATAACAGTAGATGATGTGGGGATAATTCTAGGTATCCCCAGCAAAGGTATAGAAATAAAACAAAGGAAAGATTCTGACATAGTAAAGTCGATATGGTAAGAGTTTGCCAAGGCGACTTGTAAAAATAGAAATGAAGGTGAGACCTCAAAGAGGTTGAGAGAAAATGATGTCCTGCATAAGGACAAAATAACAAAACTATGGCAAGAATATATCAAGACCAACAATCCAGCGGACAATAAAAATATGTGTCGTGCGTGGATGTTGCACCTGCTAGCAACATTCCTAATCCTAGACACCAACTATTGCACACCAATCTACATTATCCACTACCAAGATAATGTCACTGCCACTGGGCAGATGAATTGGGCAAAGATGGTGCATGGGAGTATCTTCAAGAATATGAAGATGTTGAAGGAGAATGTCCATCTAAGAAGGAAAGGAGAGAAAGGGGCTAAGAACACCCTGCATACAACAGGCTGTGTCATGTGCCTATGCGTAAGTGAAGAAAATCATATTCATTTGCATTGATACAATATTGACTATGGGCGGGGCAGTTACATATGCATTATATTTTCTATATGTTACATGCAGGTTTGGGTATATGAGATGACAAAGATGGCAAAACCAACATTCCTTGACTCCAAGCCAAGGATAAAGAAGTGGGCTGCGCCGGTCGAGAAATTGATGGAATTAGGGGCAGTGGACCCTAAGGATGTAAGATTATATAATCTTTGTTACAAAATCTAATATACGACATAATCATAAATGTTTCATTTTGTGACACATTATTTTTATATATATGTTGGACATGTTTATCAAAGGATAGTGGTAGACCAGGGAGATGATTGGAAGGCTGCAAAATCATAAAAGGACATGCTAAAAAATGTAAGCCAACAACCAATAAGGCACCAACAAAGCCAATCATTGAAGAGGGAGACACTCCTGACACCTCCACCCTGGAGACAAGAATCCAAATGTTGGAGGAGGAGCTCAAAATGCATAAGGAGATCTGCACAAGAATAAGTGTTGAAAAATTCACTGAGCTGCAGATGGAGAATAAAAGGCTAGAAGAAAGAATAGTCAAGTTAGAAGAAGAAAATAAAAATCTAAAAAGAAAGTGGGAAGATGAGGGTGACAAATCACATTCACCTGAAAGTTGATTCAAAGAATTTGTAGAGGGTTTTGCCTCGGTGAATGTAGATGAACCGAAAGACACACCAAAAAAGGATGTCGACCAACTGACGAAGCGAAGAAGGCTGACCCTCAGAAGAAAATATGTGGAATCAGAAGGTCATAGTGAGGACAGGAAAAATGCTGATGAAGAGGAGAAGAAAGAAACAAAAGACGACAGTTCTAAACAACCAAAGTCTGTAGAAGATGCAGAACAAAAGAAACAAGACAAAGGAAGCGAACAATAGGAGAAGATAGTAGTTGAAGAAGAAGGGCAGAAGAAGCCTAGAAAAAGATTGAAGAAGAAGAAGAACATGGAAGAACTAAAGATAGGAAGCATAGAGAAAAATGTGAAGAAAAGAAGGGAGGAAAAGGTAAGTTTCATCTCCTTTCAAGTATATCATAACTACAAGTAATTCTTGACTAACTAAACCTAAAGATTGAGTAACTGAACCTAATGCTTGAGTAACTACAAGTAAGGCTTGAGTAACTGAACCTAATGCTTGAGTAACTGAACCTAATGATTGAGTAACTGAATGTTATGCTTGAGTAACTGAAAGTAATGCTTGAGTAACTGAGAGTAATGATTGAGTAACTGATAGTAATGCTTAAGTAACTTATGCAAAATGAAGATTGATTCGAACATGGATTGCTCTATTGTTGTTGACAGCACAAGATGTCAAATTTCATAGGTTTTGAACATTTCAAAAAAAAAGAAACCAAAGAAATTGTCCATCACTTCATGGACAACATAGAAGAAATGTAAGAGAATTGGTTTTTGTCAAGTGTAAAATGATAAAACATTATTGTTTCAATATCCAACTCGTATGTATAACATCTATAAAAATAATTGGCAAGTCAAAACGAGAATGGAAATTCAGTGAAGACACTTGGTGCACGGTGAAGGACCTCGCCGCCCTCCTGTACAAGGATCAAATGACGCAATCACCTATAAGAAATAAGAATGTAGTGTAACACTTTGAAATAGATAATTTGCATTGCTTAACTAAGAAAGCTTTTGGTTTTTTTCAGGTTCTCGACTGCTTTGTACAGATGCTCAAGGAGAGCACAAGCAAGCGGAGGAAGAAGGGGTTGATGTGGCACTACATGAGAACTTATGCTCTGGTAAAACAAATAAACTTTGTATACAAATTTACATGAAATTACAATATAGAAACACAAACTGAAACTTATAGATGTGAATTTTAAACTTTACATTTGCAATAAAAGTTATCATTTGATATTGAGAACATCACCATGGAGCAGATTGACATGCTATCTCCACAATTCAATGTTCCAATGAAAGATTGGGACGCAATGGACTCAGTGTTCACAATACTAAACAATGACAACCATAGGAACATGTATGAAGCAAGTTTTAGGGATGGAGCACATCAGTCTTATAATTCAATGAGTTGGAGTAGCAACTCAAGAAAAGAATTCAATAGATGGGTAAGTGATCTATAAAAATTAACTCTATTAGTAGCGGATTGAAAGGATTAATGTTCTTTAATTGATGATGAATAAACGTTTTGTTTTTTTTAATGCAGGAGGGTATAGTGCATGAATTCTTCAGGGGTGCACCGGAAAAGGGGAGCCAGTTGTCGCAGTGGGAACGAGAGTACTCGATCTGCCCACAGCAGGAAGAAGACTCACTTGACTGTGGGATCTTCATCATGAAGTACCTAGACTGCCTAGTCAATGGAAAAACTATGCACTTCACCTGCAAAGACATACCGGCAATAAGGGCTAATGTTTTTCAGTGAATGATGGCAAGGGGGAAGTTGCAGCCTCTAAAAGAGGATGAAAAAGATGAAAGCAAAGACATCAAAGAAGGAAAATATGATGAGAACAAGGGAGGAGAAGATGAAGATGTGAAACAACAAGAAATAGAGTAGAATGAAGAAACAACATAAAAAATGCATGAAGAATAGATCACAAAGGAAGAAATAGTTACAAGCCTTGATAAATGGAAAAAATCCAGCTAAAAACTAGATTACTGATTTGATTGTAAAATATGAAAAATAGCCTTTTGTTATTCTATTGTATAAGCTCTACGAAAGCCTGAATGTATAGTTTCTCTTGAATGTACAACTGTGAAAAGCCTAAATTTACAGCTGATCTTGATGTACAACTCATCTTGAACAATATTGATTTTGCCCTTGTATTTGGCTGAATGTAGAATTTGTTTCTGTAATTCGGATGTATACCCACTGTGAAAAGCATGAACAATAGGTTTCTATTATTCTGATGTATAAACTCTGTGATAGGACTGAATGTACAACTAATCTTGAATGTACAGTTGTGAAAAGTTTGAATGTACAACTGATCTTGATGTACAACTCATCTTGAACAATATTGATTTTGCCCTTATATTTTGGCTGAATGTACAACTGATTAAAATGGATTATTTATTAGTGTGCTGGAAAAAGACTGAATGTACTGCTGATCTTGAATGCTTCGAATACATTTATGGTTTGAATGCTTATGTTCTTGAATGCTTTAAATACCTTTATGCTTTGAATACTGTAAGAGTAACTCTGAAACCACTACTAGTAACTGATACAACCATGCGAGTAACTAAACTAAAAGTAACAGAATGCTTGAGTAACTGAAAAGTAATGCTTGAGTAACTGAAATTAATTCTTGAGTAACTGAGAGTAATGCTTGAGTAAGTGAGAGTAATGGTTGAGTAACTGAAAAAATCCTGCGAGTAACTGTCACAACCCTGGAGTAACTGAAAAAACACTACGAGTAACTGCAAAAGGACTACGAGTAACTGAAAAAACATTGTGAGTAACTGTGACAATATTGTGAGTAACTGTGACAATAATGTGAGTAACTGAAAAAACCATGCGAGTAACTCTAATAGTAGTTAGATTAACTACGAAAAACTGCGAGTAACTGTCACAACCCTACGAGTAACTGAACAAATAATGCGAGTAACTGAAAAAAGCCTGTGAGTAACTAAAACAAGCCTGTGAGTAACTGAACACTACAAGTAATGGTTGAGTAACTGAACAAACACTACAATAACTGTCACAAACCTGCGAGTAACTGAAAAAACACTGTGAGTAACTGTCACAACCCTACGAGTAACTGAACAAACACTGCGAGTAACTGAAAAAGCCATGCGAGTAACTGAAAAAACCCTACGAGTAACTAAAAAACCCTGTGATTAATTGAAAAAAGCATGCGAGTAACTATGAAACACTACGAGTAACTATGACAACAATGCAAGTAACTGAACGAGCACTATAAGTAACTCAAATAGTAGTTAGAGTAACTGTGAAAACAATACGAGTAACTGAAAAAGCACTACGAGTAACTATGACTACCATGTGAGTAACTGAACGAGCACTACGAGTAACTCTAACAACAATAAGAGTAACTGTGATTGCCTAGAAAAGAAACACTATGATTCAAACTCAGTTACTCTTATACTTTGTAAGAGTAATTGTGAAAACACTAAGAGTATCCATTGCACACAAAGACAAACACATATTCTTCAAAAAGAATAACAACTGATCAGAACATATTCTTTGTAACATATTCAAAGTATACATACAGCTTCTGGAGCACAAGGTAACACAAAGATGGATTACAAAAACAAGTGAAGTACATAGAAGGTTACAAAATCACTTTCACAAAACTACACAAAAAGAACAACCCATTACAGATTTGAACATGACTCACTAACGCACTAATCAACTACAAACTCCACAAAAAAAGATAGAACCACATATACATCAGTAGAAATAGAAACAACACCAGAACACGAGAAGTAGAAATAGTAGCAGCAACTCCCAATCAGCAAAACAAGAATGACCTTAACAGTAGTAGCAACAGCAACTCATCACACTAGAAGTACCAGTAGCACATAACCATCAACAACAGTAGCAACAACAACACATCACAAGAGCATTAGCAGTAGCACATATAAATTAATTGCAGTAGCACCAACAACTCCCAATCACATGATAAAAGAACAAACAAAACCACAATAAGCAGCACCAGGATGCTCCCCACAATCAGCAGCAACAGCAGAAAATAAAGCTTAGCGAGCAGCACCAGGAGCTGGAAGAGAAGAACAAAATAGATCAGTAGTAGGATAAGATAAAAAATATAAACTTCAAACACAAAAAAACAACACAAGCAACACTAAATATAGTCTTTGAGTAGTAAACAACAACAACAGATTGTCCAGAAAGGGCATCACTATAGAATGGACTACTTCTTAGGACAATTCCTGCTGTCATGGTTAACACCAAACTCTAAGCAATTCTTGCACTGCCTCTCTCTTTTAGACTGGGCAATCTCATCTCCAGATTTAAACCTAGCATTTGTGGATTTGGGTCTCCCCTTAGTTTTGCAAACATTGGGGATATGAACTTTGACAGTAGAAGAAGAAGTTGTATTTGAAGCAGTTACACCAGCACCTGCATCTACACCAGTATCAACGAGATCCAATTACTCCTTTCGCAAGGCTACCAGTTTTTCATGGAAAAGATCTACAACGTTGCAGGTAGAAAAAAGCTTAAGAGTCCTCCCAGTGGATGTATGACTAACTGATGCTTTGCCAAAAATCAAAGGATGTTCGCTGTACCTTTTGGTCCACCTTTTAAGTATATATGGCTCGGGAAGAGTGCAAAAGTCATGACTCTTCAAATAAGACAGGATGTGCCTGCAAGGGATACCTTTGAATTCCAACATGCAACAGTTGCAAGAAACAATCTCACTCGAAGACTTTTTCTTCAAGATGCGGGAAGATCCAAGGCCATCAACACGATACACTTCAAACACACCTTCTTCTGAAGCTTCCTTTACATTGTAGATGATGCTTTGATGAACCTCACTCTAAAAGATCTTACATATTGACTTGGTGTATATACCTCTCATCTGCTCCTCCAGAGACCACAGTGATGACAAAGGGAGATTACTATACTCGTCTTCAAAGTCTTTGAAATTTTCAATCTCCCGTACATGAGAGTACACAGTCTCCAATGAACATACAAGTTCAAAGAGAGTCTTCCTACTATTCACATGGCTTCTAATGAACGTATTCAAGCTCTCGCTCCTCTGCGTTGTCCTCATGCCCGCAAAGAAGGAAGACTGCATATAGCACGAAACCCACTCTGAACGCATCACATACATGTTAGCCAAGTAATGGAAGACAGACCATACTCCTCAACAACAGAATCCCACCTCTCTTCAAATATACCGACATCATCCACATTCCACACGCAATCATTCAAGGAGCTTATGATCTGGTCCTTGTTAGGAAGACCACCAAGCATAGAGGGAAACTTTTGTAGGATGTGCCAACTTTAGAAGTGATGCTTGCACTTCGGAAAAATAGTAAGGATAGAAACATTCATAGTCAGTTCTTGATCGGTTATGATGGACACTGCCTCTTTGCCAAAACAAAGTAGATACTACTTGAAAACCCAGAAAATGACTCGTACTTCTTGTCAAACATAAGAGCTGAAGCAAACAAGACTGTCTTACGATGGTGATCAACACCACCAAACATTCGCGATAGGTGGTGTCAAAAACAATTGCATCGCCAAACAACCCACAATCTTCAACATAAATAGGATCAGCCCAAACCAGATGAGTCAAGCAACAATCTGGATCGTTTTGGTATGTATAGCAGAATTTATGATCGAGTACCTTAAACTTGGCAAACCGATCCAAGACCATGTTGACGTCGTACTTGGTTGATTCTTTCCTCTTGCTACTAATGTGTCCATGAGCTTGTCTACTGGTAAATGTCAGATTTTTATAGCCGCCAGACTCAGATGCCATCAATGCAATTTGTCTCGATACAAGTATGTTAGATTGGCTCATGGAAGAAAGGATATCTTTTTGAGTTTCATCAAGAGATGAGTTACACTTCAGGTAACGAAGATGTGCATCATCAACAAGATCGTGGTTGTGTTCCTCAACAAAGGCAGTCACAACCCACAAGGATGGGGACTTGTCTAGTGTGAATCGGATCATGGCTCCACAACCACACCTCCTCACAGATCGCTTGTGCTTCTTAGACAAATTTTCCTGCAACTTACCCACATTATCACAAATGGGGCTCAGAAGACCTCTTAGAACGCCCCATTGTACCCTGCTTGTCACAAACCAGATCTTTGGCAATGAGAATCTTAGTTCCCCGTTCATACCTATTGTCATCTTTCCTGATATTAAAACCAATCATGCTAATGTAGCTAGAATAGAACGAGATAGCTTCATCTAAACTTTCAAAGTGGAGACAAATTTTAGGAACTGCAGTTGGGGGCAGAGGGGAAGCACTAACAGAAGGATAAGAATTAACATTATCATTATCAAGGCCAACATTTGAATTAGCAACATCTGTATCAAAGTTGGGATCCATTACAGCGTCTGGGAGTAACTCAGATGGATAGAGGAGTAACCCTGAAACAGCAGAGAGTAATTCGATCAGGCCGAAGAGTAACCCAGCATAACAAACGAGTAACTACAAGAAGATTTGTATTCCAAATTACAAATAAGAGTAAAATAGATTTCCAAGTTGGACATAAACACTTGAATTGAAAAAGAAAATATAGAAATGTAACTTGGACAAATAAGGTTATATGTAGAATTCCAAGTGAGCTTCACAACAGCAGAAAAAAGAGCAAGGATTTGAAACAAATGACTATAGATATGCTCACCTAATAATCAGATGACCACCAAATAAGGTTCAAATTTGTTCAAATACACTGGAGTAACTCAGCAGGACAGAGGAGTAAACCTGAAACAATAGAGAGTAACTCTGTCAGGCAGAAGAGTAACCCAGCATAACAAATGAGTAACTGCTTAGAAAATGAAAAATGCAAACACAAAATTGGGTTTATTTCAAACACAAAAGTTAGAGAAATGTATACACATTGTGAATACAAACGTTAGAGAGATGAAAACACATTGTGAATACAAAATTCAGAGAGATGAATACACATTCTTTTGTATTTTCTACTATAATTCAATCAGTATAGATAGATTAGTATTCCAAAGTACAAATCAAAATAAAATGGATTTCAAAGTTGGAAAGACACACTTGAATAGAAAATTCGGTATACACATTACAAATTAGTATTCTCTTGGAAAATCAGTATACACATTACAAATCAGATTTCCAGCGAGATGAATACACATTTGTTACAAATCAATATTCTATTGGACAATTAGTATACACATTACAAATAAGTATTCTCTTGGAAAATTAGTATACACATTACAAATCAGATTTCCAGAGAGATGAATACACACTTGAATTGAAAAATCAGTATACAGATTACAAATCAGATTTCAAGAGAGTTGAATGCACATTGTTTTTTTTTTGGGGAACCACATTCCAATTGATGCATTAGAAGAAAAGATAGATACAATGCACTGATTCTATCAAGGAAAGAACCATAAAAGAGAAGAAAAAGAGAAGGATGTACAAAGAAAAAGAGATATATACAGAAGTGTATTGTCAGAGCAATAGAATAACTGCAAACTCTACTGCCCATCTTTGCACACCAAAAGCATAGAGTACTGTTAGCAGCTGGAAAATAGTGTGGATTCAAAACTAGAATTCTAGATCCCATCACCTACCAATGAGGAAAGCATATCCAAAATAGAAAAAGGATGAACAACTGAAGGATAAGAGAGATAAGCATCTAGATCCAACAAAACATTTTCCCGAACAACTTCCACCAAGAAAACCAAGAAGAAACAAACTCAACATGAAACCATAGAATCCAACAACACAGCTAGCAGCTGGAAACTTCAGACCTCTCAAGAAAGCTCCAGCAGCGAAACAAAAGAAGCAACCAGGCTATAGACCCATTAAGCACAAACAAGGCAAAAACCATAGGTAATATTATCAGGTTCCACTGAGTGTGCTGAACAGAAAAGATTTCATCAGGAACACTTAAATTTCTTTCGACCCACATCCTCGAAAAAAAAACAAGAACTAGTCAAGCTATTCTTCATCCCAACATATATAGGAAGGCATCTGAGATCAACAGTGAATGCACATTGTTTTGTGTTCTCTTCTTCAATTCAATCACTATAGATAGATTAGTATTCCAAATTACAAATCAGAATAGAACAGATTACCAAGTTGGACAGACACATTTGAATAGAACAAATTTCGAAGTTGGACAGACACACTTTAATAGCAACGATTTCAATTGATGATCATCAATATGTTCACCTGATACTCGGACGACCGCCAAATAGGGTTTAGATGAGTTCAAAAACACCTTCATCGTCCTCCTCTAGGAAAATTGAGAAATGGAAAACCCTTCTTGTGGTTCGTGGATTAATGAACAATGTCGCTATCCTTCTAGGTCAGGCACCTCTTTCAGATCGGGGCACTACTCTAGGGGAAGGATGGGCAAGATGAAGACACACTTGGAGCACTTGATCGATACAGAAGGAGACCTTCTCGCCGTCAATGTATCTTAGGAAGCAATAGATGCGCCATCAATTGGAGCTCCTGGATCGAAGAGGGGCGGAGGAGAGGGAGAAGCCGGAGCAACGAATAGAAACCCCAATACTCTACGGTGGATGGATGGTAGCAACCCGTCCATCGGTGGATGCTTGCTAGCGGTAGAGGAGATGAAAGAAGAATCGCTGACCAACGGAGATTTGCAGAAGCTTCAGTCTTTGGTTGCACACAGGGAAAGAGGCAGACAATGCAACAGTTCTGGGTAGCGAGATTAAGTTACCCGCATGGGAAACAAATATCTACCCATATATATATATATATATATATATATATATATATTTATATATATATGCACCATATGCAATAAAAAACATAATCAAAACTAAAATTTGATCATATCAATTATCCTAAACATAATTAATTAACTTGGCTCTAATACCACAGTAGGGAAATGCACCATCGGATAAGCAATAAAAACAAAAATTTTACTGACATATATCCCATTAACCAGTGGATCACGTCAATAACTATGTAATGGAAAGGATGGTTTAACAAAGATATACTTGGTCTTAGAGCAAGTCCAGTGATAATCATCATCGATGTGGTTGGGCACTCTTGGACGATGTCTGTCTATCTCTTGGTCTTCACCACAGATGACAGACTGGATGGTGTAAACAACAACTCCTCCATGGGCTATAGTTGTGGCGACTGTCTCGCGAAAACATGATTAACTAATGCGGAAGAGAATTATTTGCAGCGGAGTACTGAAACCAAAGTATTTCAAATTCATCCTGGTTCACAAGTACACAACATGTACCATTCCTTCTCAATGATTACAACATCAACTGTATTATAAACATTATATACAGACAGTATACGAATCTCGAGGCATCAAGCCAAAACTTCAGATTGATTCATAAGATACTGACTAAAAACTCCGAGGACCTAAGAGTACAGAGACGTCACATAGGACTAATATCTGTATGACTAGACAGACAATATCTCCACCTGAGATCTTATTGCTGTCCCTGCTGTTGTTGTTGCTGTTTCTCTTTCCTTGTTCTAGGATTTTTGCTTTGCCTCCCATGCATACCTAAAAATGTTTCCCACGGGGGTGAGACAATTGAAAATTGCCCCAGCGAGAGATATAACTCTCCGCCAAAAACATTGTTATTGCAGTTTATTAAATTAAAACTGAGCAGGGGTTACTTTTACATTATCAGGTAGAATTATTCATCATAGAACAGAATAAGATAATCTCCATTCTCAAGGATCTCATTTCATCTACCCATGGTAGATAAGTAATTCATCTGTCTACCTTCTAGAGAATATAAAGACATAATTAACATTATCCACTAAGGAATGCACAACGGAATGCAACATCATCCAATGAATCTCCGTATTCAATCCTTAAGCAAACATGTTATACGGTTGATTACATTTTACAATCACACTTATTCTCTGAGGAGATGAGGTATACCGCTCATACTCCAACTGACCACTGCTAGGAGTCGAAATTGGTACCATACCTAGGTCAATGGAAGAGTCGGACTCCAAACCTCATCCATCTCGATCAGTACGAGACCACATGCAGGACATCTCGTGTCTCTGCTAACTAGCTAGCCAGGGTATACTGGCACCTTCTCTACAGAGTTACAACGTCAACTGCACTCTCATTTCCAATCGAGAGATTTCTGGTTTATCTCCTCGATCCGACATTAAGTATCATTGGGAGATGTGTACACCATCTAACCCAATCATCGGAAGATTCGTGATATATCCATCCCGACATATTCATGAAGGATTGAGAGGTTTCTTGTTTACCTTCCAACAATCTCTTCAAGAGGACATAAGGATGTTTTCGCCCATTTACCCCCACATATTCAAAATATGTGCTCCGGGTTTTGCCGCTGGCACCCGTTTCACCATCACCTATTCCTGACGATGATGGATCTATGGTCAGAGCACTACATGAATAGATTTCACTTGATTTATTAAGTAAATTCTCATATTATTTTAGCATCAGCCAAGTTCTCAAACATAACTTATTACAACAATGCTATAAAGAGACATGTACTACTTTCATCAGATATTTATCAGTCTTTCAAAGACCCTGGGAACGCAATCCCTCATTTCAATACTGGGAATTCTCATCGCTTCACATTCTCATCACCATAATCATATGGTTCTAGGTATTCAAACCCTTTACTCATCATTGAGCATCATTACCATTTATTAGGTAACTATCACCTTCAGGGCATCTGACCAAGGTATACATGATACTTGTTACCCAAGCATCACACATGGCTCATCAGGCCACTGCACATCTTGTCACCTCTCACTAGGAAACAACTTATTCAAAGATATCATAAATATTTATTCAATATCATTAGTCTCATCATATAACATTAATGATCATTAGTTCAAGGAATGAGTTCATTTCTCATCCTCATCATGGTATGACTACATCATACTCATCATTTGGGCTTAACCCCATTTTCAAGGGGCATTAATTAACACTCATCAAGTGCAACAACTCATTACATTTCATTGTAATAGTTGCATATCACACTTCATATATTTCTTACCCAATTATTTTCGATTTGGAGTATATCAAGGTATATAAACCCTGAAGTTCTGAATGTGATAACCATCATATCTTGATGTATCATTTTCTCATCATTTCAGACCCTCTTGAGTTAACCAACTTTATCCTGTATTAAGGTATTTCCCCTCTTAATACATTCCATCACCAAATACACACCCTTAGCATATAATGCATAGGCCACACATTAGAATTGTCCAACTATCTCACATGATATGGACTTATCTTAGTTTAAGGCATTGTTTTATTATAAATTTGCCTATAAACAGCCACATTAGATACTTCCCTTTTTAGGGTATCAACTACTATTCCATTATTAGGATTAGGCTTCACATAGATACAACTTCAACTAGGGTTTCACAAGGATACACCCTCAATTAGGGTTTCATTTAGAATTTCCCTCAATTAGGGTTAGAACACAATAACCCTGTCGATTAGGGTTTATGTTCATGATTAGGGTTTCATGATCTCTCTATTTTAAGGATCATACCCTTAATCACCAGATGAATAATATTCATATATGAATTCATGCTATCATCATCTCAACTTGATTAGGTCATATCAACCCTTCCATAAAGTACATACTACTATAATTAACATAGTGTACCAAGTCATTGATCCTATAAGAAATTAGGGTTCATCCCTTAATTGGCACTAATCACTTAGGTTCTATTAGGGTTTCAACCTTTGTACCTTCAATGATCATCATTACTAATCATCATTGGATAAATTAATCATTCATCATCTCTATTCTCAAGAGATTCAATCACCTTGGACCTCCATTACATAAGGTATCCAATTGATTTGATCAATTGAGTCCTCAATTACAACAAGTGTCTAAGTGGATTAACCAATTGAGTCCTCAATCAACTTTGACTACTTGAGCCCCAAACGGTCTTGGTCCTTCAAGGTTCAAACAATTTGAAACCATTTGGTAAAGGTGGTGCTTGAGACCGTTTTCCCAAGCAAGTAGGTGAAGACCGTTTGCCCAAGTTTGACTTTTGAAACTCCATGGGCACAAACGGTTTCGGATCGTTTGGTCCCAAACGGTCTCGAGACCGTTTGGTCCCAAATGGTCTTGATATCATTTGGACTCAAACGGTCTTGAGACTGTTTGGACCAAACCTCCTCAAAACCGCATGGACCAAAGATGGTCTCAACTACACCAATCGGTTCAGGGTTCTCAATATTGATTCCTTCAATCATTGAATTCATGAAACCAATCATCAATTAGACCTATCCTCATACTTCAATTGAGTTAAATAGGTCAACCTTCAACTGATTTGACCCTCAATTGACCCTCAATTAGTCCTCAATTAGGGTTTGAATCAATTGAATTAGGGTTTGGAATTTATGATCCTTCAACACTAATCAATGCAAGATTAGTTACTTTGAAGCCATTGAACCATCATCCAAATTGAACATGACCTGACCCCAAACGGTCTTGAGGTTGTTTGGATGACCACCAAACGGTCTTGGGACCATTTTACCATCACATCATCAAAATCCAAGTCAACCAATTAGGGTTTGGATCATTGTATTGATCACCAAATCAGCAATTGATTACACTTTAACTTAGTATCATTGGATCATCAATTGCTTAACCATACTCACCCCTAGACCTCCAAACAGTCTCGGGTGACCTCCAAATGGTTTTGAGACCATTTGTATGAGCTCCAAATAGTCTTGAGACCGTTTGTATCATCCAACCCTTGGATTCTAGTGAAAAATCATTAGGGTTTGAGCTATTGAGTTGATCATCAAATCAGCACTTAATTGCAGAGTGACTTGGTACCTTTAGACCTTCAATTGGTCAACCATGCTTAACCCTAGACCTACAAACGGTGTTGTGTGATCCCCAAACGGTCTTGAGACCGTTTGGGTGATTCCCAAACGGTTTTGAAACCGTTTGGGTCAATCAAACCAAAACATCAACTCATTCCAATGCACAATCAGCACTTCGCCGATTAGGGTTAACACCATATCTTTTAACCTTAAAATCATTTAAACATATCTAACCCTAGACCTCCAAACGGTCTTGGGTGACCCCCAAATGGTTTTGAAACCGTTTGGGCTAATTAACCCAAAATTCAAATCAGCCAAGTTGAAAATCAGTACTTAATCCAATTAGGGTTTACCTAATTGATTAGCCTTCAACTCATGATTCTTTGGAATTAATCCATAAAATTTTATGGGTCATCAACCAACATAATTAGGAACAGGATTCTCAAATTTTCAATCCTTGGTCAAGTCTTTCAAACTATTTTTAAACTATTTTCCCAAAAAGTCAAATTAATCAAGTTGAAAATCAGCACTTAATCCAATTAGGTTTGCCTAATTGATTAGCCTTCAACTCACGATTCCATTGGAGTTAATCCAAAAAAGTTGGTGAGTTATTAACCAGCATAATTAAGAACAGGAATCTCAAACTTTAAACCCTTGGTCAACCCTCTCAAATGGCTTTGAAACCGTTTTCCCAAAAAGGCAAATTAATCAAGTTGAAAATCAGCACTTAATCCAATTAGGTTTGCCTAATTGATTAGCCTTCAACTCACGATTCCTTTGGAATTAATCTATAAATTTGGTGAGTTATTAACCAACATCATTAGGAATAGGAATCTCAAACGGTTAACCCTTGGTCAACCCTCTCAAACGGTTTTGAAACCGTTTTCTCTCAAACGATTTCAAACCATTTGCTCTCAAACGGTTCGGTGAAACCGCATGAGAAAACATGTTGAAACCGATTGGAACAAGATCTCTCTGGGAAAAGTATCCAAGATGATGTCATCATAATCTACCTTCGTCCCTGAAGTTCTAACAAATTCTGATTTCATGAATTAATCAATTTCAACCAGCAATTAATCAAGATAATGAAGGAATCAATGGAATTGCAAGATTAATGGTTGAATAACAATGAAAAAGGGTTCAAGTTATAAAACCAGCCTCCAATTGAGCTCCAAAGCTCCATGTTCACGGCAAAAATGGTGTATGCAACTCCTTTCACCATTCCAAGGCTCGTCCTCAAGGTTTGAGTGAAAAGGAATGGTTAGAATTGAAGAGGAGATCGAATTAGGAAAAAATCCATAATTTATTTTTGATTTCCACCATGGAATCAAGGTGAAATGGATCAAGAACCTTACCAACAGGTTGGGGATCGTCCTCCTGATCCTCCCAAGCTCCCTTGGTCGTTTCCCAAGCAAGGAGAAGAAGTGGGGTCGAAAAGGCCTTCCATTTGGCTTGTAAAGGGTCTTTTTATAAGAAATTCAAGGAGAGAGAAAGTGCCTTATAAAAATTCATTTAATCCCAAAAATGTGGCCGCCTCTTCCCCCTTATCTTCCTTAGCGATGATGCTATCTTTTTTGCCTTTTATCCTTCTCAATTATACATGAATTAAAGAAAAGCAAATCAAGCACCTTAAATCATATTATATTAATATCCATATGTGAGTGGATATTTCTTTTTCTTACAAAATTGTGTGTGAGTTATCCACTCCCTTGGATATTTTCGTGGTCCTTGCAAGGCTCAAGGACATCACATACACATCTGAATCCAACAATTTTAATTTTGGTTGAAGGCCCTTTAATTAATACATTCATTTTTGCCCTAAATCGAATTAGGGTTTCAATTAGGATTAAATATTGATTATTTTAATATCAAGATTCTCTCTCCTCCAACTTAATTCAAATGAGGTGCCCCTCTCATTTTCATTTCTCTACATGACTCCAAGAAGCATTAAGGACCTTATTGAAGTGGTAATTTTTATATTGAACCCTAGGTTTTGGGTAAATTGCACTTTACACCAAAAATAGGTTTTAATGCACAAACATTGCTTTATCAGCTCTTCCTTGGTACTCAGGCTACCACAAGCCATAGATTTGCATCATCTTCATTCTCATGATGCTTCAATACATGAGGAACATCTTATCATGAAACTTTTGCAATTTAACGCCTCAACTTGGGTAATTTGCACTTTAGTCCAAAATAAGTAAATATTGCTTCAACATTGTTCAAACAGGGCCCAAATTGAAACATAAGTTTATCATGAGCCCTAATTACTTTTCACAGGATAAGATTAAACATATAATCATCTCTCTTAATCAAAACACCTAGGGTTAAAGTATAATCCAGGTTAGGGATGTTACAAATTATAAACCCCTAACAAGGATTTCATCCTCAAAATCCAGATAAAGGAAGAAAGATGTATTTTATTCATCATACTATCTAGTCTTCACATAACATCTCCTTATTATGGAGACACCATAAAACTTTGATCAGTACAAAGTGTTTCCATACAAGATTCTCATAGAATCAACACACAAGGCACATGCTCCACTGTTCCTCATCATTGACTATAGAGTCAACTTTGTGTCAAACAACACTTTTCTTGTTTAGAGAAACATCATACATTCTTTGTTAATATCATGTTTATGCAAAGCATAAACCCCTAACATATGATGTTCATATTGTTTTATATATTCATACTAATTTCACAGTTGACCACTCCAGGTAGCCAACCGAACCCATCTGATAACTCTCAGATACCGGAATCTTTCACCTTGGTATCTATCACATGTGTTGGAAACACATCATATATATCTCTTCCTTTCATCTTGGAACATTAATTGTTTCATATGTTCTCATCTTGGGACTAAAGTCCAAGATAACTGATACTTCTCTAAGTATCCATCACATGAACACCTTTATCTTATGCACATCAAGTGTCCTAAGACCCACTTGATTGCCATGTCCCTGAAAGGAAAGAAAACAAGGATTCATATTCCTCTTATTAATTCATGTATTTTCAACTATTCTTGAACCATTTACTCTTTATCTCATCCTAGGTTCCTTGCCTTTTGCATTAGAATTTGTAAGGATGATTGCATGTCATTATCCCTTTCTTTATTATTATCTTGCATGTTTATGATCATCTCATGATCTCATCACATCTCCCATTTCCTCATTATGGGATAGATCTGTATTATGTGGGCAACATTATTGAACAGGGTTCATCTCCCTTATTCTTATTCTTATCTTATGAAGTACATTTTTAGTTCCTCATACAACATGCTCATCTGAGATTATCTCAGACTTTTCTTTCTTAAGCATGGGATATGACACATTTATTCATTCCAAATTTCTGATTTCATGATACTCGTTAGATTGTCTCAGAATGACTACTTGATCAGAGCAATAAAAAAGACAACAATCTAAGAGTTTCCATACCCACTTTATCATCGATAGTTGTATACTTGGCCAGGGTATATAAATACTGAGATTAAGTGGTATGCACTTTGTATACTATCATATTCCTCCTTTTCATATTATGACAAGAATAAGACTTATCATCCCTAAATTTCATTCAGGCATCTCTTCTATACCTCATCATTTCTCAAGGAGGTAAGAACAACATAAAACATTTGTAATGTTTTACTATGCAAAACATAAGTTCTCATAGGACTAATCAAGGAAAGTTCAATCATTTCCTTTCTCAGTTAATCCAAGAATTCATAAATTAACATATTTGCATGACATTATCTTGTCTAACTTGTCATAATACATGAATTATTCACTGCCTCAGGCTAACTCTGCCTCAAAGGTTGATTCAACAGGCTATGGTTGAGCACAGACTCAATTTAAGTCCAGAAATTCATCATTTCCTTTTGCTTCAACCTGCTGATGCTAATTACAAATCCTGTTGATATCTATAACATCATCATTGGGACTGGTAATCTAGGTTACACTGCCAAAACTTGATCCACTATATACATTATTGTTGCCCTAAGTTCTCCAACAGTAATACTTAAAGAAGGATTTTCTTATTATAGTTGGATCAACTAGGGGATTCTCAGGCAACTGTCTCTCTCTTGCCTGTTCCCATGCACCTCTTCTTGGTGCAACATTGCTGCTCTCAGCAGAAATCTCCTCATGTGACCCAGTCATCTTTAAGTTCTTCTTCTCTTATACAAGAAGAAGACACTATCAGATACACTGGATGACACCAGAACAGACTCTACTACCTTAGTCCTATGTCTCTGTAGACTCAACGAACCTAGAGCTATGATACCACTAATTGTGGCGACTGTCTCACGAAAACATGATTAACTAATGCAGAAGCGAATTATTTGCAGCGGATTACTAAAAATCACTGAAAACTAAGACTTTTTCAAAGAGATCCATTCACAGGAAAACTCTTTAACCAAGAACCAAAGTATTTCAAATTCATTCTGGTTCACAAGTACACAACCTATACCATTCCTTCTCAATGATTACAACATCAACTATCTTATAAACGTTATATACAGACAATATATGAATCTCGAGGCATCAAGCCAAAACTTCATATTGATTCATAAGATACTGACTAAAAACTCCGAGGACCTGAGAGTACAGAGACGACACATAGGACTACTATCTGTATGACTAGACAGACAATATCTCCACCTGAGATCTTATTGATGTCCCTGCTGTTGTTGTTGATGTTGCTCTTTCCTTGTTCTAGGATTTCTACTTTGCCTCCCATGCATACCTAAAAATGTTTCGCGCGGGGGTGAGACAATTGAAAATTGCCCCAGCGAGAGATATAACTCTCTGCCAAAAACATTGTAATTACAGTTTATTAAATTAAAACTGAGCAGGGGTTACTTTTACATTATCAGGCAGAATTATTCATCATAGAACAAAATCAGATAATCTCCATTCTCAAGGAGGTCATTGCATCTACCCATGGTAGTTAAGTAATTCATCTGTCTACCTTGCAGAAAATATAAAGAAACATAATTAACATTTATCCACTAAGGAATGCACAAAGGAATGCAGCATCAGCCAATGAATCTCCGTATTCAATCCTTAAGCAAACATGCTATACGACTGATTATATTTTATAATCACACTTATGCTCTGAGGAGATGAGGTATACCGCTCGTACTCCAACCGACCATTGCTAGGAGTTGAAATCGGTACCATACATAGGTCAATGGAAGAGCCGGACTCCAATACCTCATCCGTCTTGATCAGTACGAGACCACATGCAGGACATCTCGTGTCTCTGCTAACTAGCTAGCCAGGGTATACTGGCACCTTCGCTACAGAGTTACAGCACCAAATGCACTCTCATCGCCAATCGAGAGATTTCTTGTTTATCTCCTCGATCCGACATTAAGTATCATTGGGAGATGTGTACACCATCTAACCCAATCATCGGGAGATTCAGGATACATCCATCCTGACATATTCATGAAGGATTGAGAGGTTTCTTGTTTACCTTTCAACAATCTCTTCAAGAGGACGTAAGGATGTTTTCGCCCATTTACCCCCACATATTCAAAATATGTGCTCCGGGTTTTGCCGCGGGCACCCGTTTCACCATCACCTATTCCTGACGATGATGGATCTATGGTCAGAGCACTACATGAATAGATTTCACTTGATTTATTAATTACATTCTCATATTCTTTTAGCATCAGCCAAGTTCTCAAACATAACTTATTAGAACAATGCTATAAAGAGACATGTACTACTTTCATCAGATATTTATCAGTCTTTCAAAGACCCTAGGAACTCAATCCCTCATTTCAAAACTGGGAATTCTCATCCCTTCACATTCTCATCACCATAATCATATGGTTCTAGGTATTCAAACCCTTCACTCATCATTGAGCATCATTACCATTTATTAGGTAACTATCACCTTCAGGTCATCTGACCAAGGTATATATGATACTTGTTACCCAAGTATCACACATGGCTCATCAGGCCACTACACATCTTGTCACCTCTCACTTGGCAACAACTTATTCAAAGATATCATAAATATTTATTCAATATCATTTGTCTCATCATATAACATTAATGATCATTAGTTCAAGGAATGAGTTCATTTCTCATCCTCATCATGGTATGACTACATCATACTCATCATTTGGGCTTAACCCCATTTTCAAGGTGCATTAATTAACACTCATCAAGTGCAACAACTCATTACATTTCATTGTAATAGTTGCATATCACACTTCATATATTTCTTACCCAATTATTTTGGATGTGGAGTATATCAAGGTATATAAACCCTGAAGTTCTGAATGTGATAACCATCATATCTTGATGTATCATTTTCTCATCATTTCAGACCCTCTTGAGTTAACCAACTTTATCTTGTATTAAGGTATTTCCCCTCTTAATACATTCCATCACCAAATACTCACCCTTAGCATATAATTCATAGGCCACACATTAGAATTGTCCAACTATCTCACATGATATGGACTTATCTTAGTTTAAGGCATTGTTTTATTATAAATTTGCCTATAAAAAACCACTTTAGATACTTCCCTTTTTAGGGTATCAGCTACTATTCCATTATTAGGATTAGGCTTCACATAGATACACCTTCAAGTAGAGTTTCACAAGGATACACCCTCAATTAGGGTTTCATTTAGAATTCCCCTCAATTAGGGTTAGAACATAATAACCCTGTCGATTAGGGTTTATGTTCATGAGTAGGGTTTCATGATCTCTCTACTTTAAGGATCATACCCTTAATCACCACATGAATCATATTCATATATGAATTCATGCTATCATCATCTCAACTTGATTAGGTCATATTAACCCTTCCATCAAGTACATACTACTATAATTAACATAGTGTACCAAGTCATTGATCCTATAAGCAATTAGGGTTCATCCCTTAATTGACACTAATCACTTAGGTACTATTAGGGTTTCAACCTTTGTACCTTGAATGATCATCATTACTAATCATCATTGGATTAATTAATCATTCATCATATCTATTCTCAAGAAATTCAATCACCTTGGACCTCCAATACATAAGGTATCCAATTCAATTGATAAATTGAGTCCTCAGTTACAACAAGTGTCTAAGTGGATTAACCAATTGAGTCCTCAATCAACTTTGAATACTTGAGCCCCAAACGGTCTTGGTCCTTCAAGGTTCAAACAGTTTGAAACCATTTGGTAAAGGTGGTGCTTGAGACCGTTTGCCCAC
Source organism: Alisma plantago-aquatica (assembly GCA_963693085.1). Classification (NCBI taxonomy): domain Eukaryota; kingdom Viridiplantae; phylum Streptophyta; class Magnoliopsida; order Alismatales; family Alismataceae; genus Alisma; species Alisma plantago-aquatica. The sequence goes on along the minus strand of OY856411.1, from coordinate 129,225,333 downwards.
GCAAGTAGGTGAAGACCGTTTTCCCAAGTTTGACTTTTGAAACCGCATGGGCACAAATGGTTTGGGATCGTTTTGTCCCAAACGGTCTTAAGACGGTTTGGTCCAAACCTCCTCAAAACTGCATGGACCAAAGATGGTTTCAACTACACCAATCGGTTTAGGGTTCTCAATATTGATTCCTTCAATCATTGAATTCATGGAACCAATCATCAATTGGACCTATTCTCATACTTCAATTGAGTTAAATAGGTCAACCTTCAACTGATTTGACCCTCAATTGACCCTCAATTAGTCCTCAATTAGGGTTTGAATCAATTGAATTAGGGTTTGGAATCGATGATCCTTCAACACTAATCAATGCAAGATTAGTTACTTTGAAGCCATTGAACCATCATCCAAATTGAACATGACCTGAACCCAAATGGTCTTGAGGTCATTTCGATGACCACCAAACGGTCTTGGGACCATTTTCCCATCACATCATCAAAATCCAAGTCAACCAATTAGGGTTTGGATCATTGGATTGATCACCAAATCAGCAATTGATTACACTTTAACTTAGTATCATTGGATCATCAATTGCTTAACCATAATCACCCCTAGACCTCCAAACGGTCTTGGGTGACCTCCAAACGGTCTTGAGACCATTTGGCTCATCCAACCCTTGGATTCTAGTGAAAAATTATTAGGGTTTGAGCTATTGAGTTGATCATCAAATCAGCACTTAATTGCAAAGTGATTTGGTACCTTTAGACCTTCAATTGGTCAACCATTCTTAACCCTAGACCTCTAAACTTTCTTGGGTGATTCCCAAATGGTCTTGAGACCGTTTGGGTTATTCGCAAATGGTTTTGAAACCGTTTGGGTCAATCAACCCAAAACATCAACTCATTCCAATGCATAATCAGCACTTAGTCGATTAGGGTTAACACCATATCGTTTATCCTTCAATCACTTAACCATATCCAACCCTAGACCTCCAAACGGTCTTGGGTGACCCCCAAACGGTTTTGCGACCATTTGGGTAATCTCCAAACGGTTTTGAAACCGTTTGGGCTAATTAACCCAAAAAGTCAAATCAGCCAAGTTGAAAATCAGCACTTAATCCAATTAGGGTTTACCTAATTGATTAGCCTTCAACTCATGATTTATTTGGAATTAATCCATCAAATTTTGTGGGTCATCAGACAACATAATTAGGAACAGTATTCCCAAACGGTCAACCCTTGGTCAACTCTTTAAAATGGTTTTGAAACCGTTTTCCCAAAAAGTCAAATTACTCAAGTTGAAAATCAGCACTTAATCCAATTAGGTTTGGATAATTGATTAGCCTTCAACTCACGATTCCTTTGGAATTAATCCATAAAAATTGGTGAGTTATTAACCAACATTAGTAGGAACAGGAACTTCAAACGGTCAACCCTTGGTCAACCCTCTCAAATGGTTTTGAAACCATTTGCCCAAAAAGGCAAATTAATCAAGTTGAAAATCAGCACTTAATCCAATTAGGTTTGCCTAATTGATTAGACTTCAACTCACGATTCCTTTGGAATTAATCCATAAAATTTAGTGAGTTATTAACCAACATCATTAGGAACAGGAATGTCAAACTGTCAACCCTCTCAAATGGTTTTGAAACCATTTGCTCTCAAACGGTTTGGTGAAACCGCATGAGAAAACATGTTGAAACCGATTGGGACAAGATCTCTTTGGGAAAAGTATCCAATATGAAGTCATAATCATCTACTTCATCCCTGAAGTTCTAACAACTTCTGATTTCGTGAATTACTCAATTTCAATCAGCAATTAATCAAGATAATGAAGGAATCAATGGAATTGCGAGATTAATGGTTGAATAACAATGAAAAAGGGTTCAAGTTATAAAACCAGCCTCCAATTGAGCTCCAAAGATCCATGTTCACGGAAACAATGGTGTATGCAACTCCGTTCACCATTCCAACGCTCATCTTCAAGGATTGAGTGAAAAGGAATGGTTAGAATTGAAGAGGAGAATGAAATAGGAAGAAATCCCTAATTTATTTTCAATTTCCACCATGGAATCAAGGTGAAATGGATAAAGAACCTTACCAACAGGTTGGGGGTCGTCCTCCTGATCCTCCCAAGATCCCTTGGTCGTTTCCCAACAAGGAGAAGAAGTGGGGTCAAAAAGGCCTTCCATTTGGCTTGTAAAGGGTCTTTTTATAAGAAATTCAAGGAGAGAGAAAGTGCCTTATAAAAATTCATTTAATCCCAAAAATGTGGCCACCTCTTCCCCCTTATCTTCCTTAGGGACGAGGCTATCTTGTTTGCCTTTTATCCCTCTCAATTATCCATGATTTAAAGAAAAGCAAATCAAGCACCTTAAATCATAATATATTAATATCCATATGTGAGTGGATATTTCTTTTTCTTATAAAATTGTGTGTGAGTTATCCACTCCCTTGGATATTTTCGTGGTCCTTGCAAGGCTCAAGGACGTCACATACACATCTGAATCTAACCATTTTAATTTTGGTTGAAGGCCCTTTAATTAATACATTCATTTTTGCCCTAAATTGAATTAGGGTTTCAATTAGGATTAAATATTGATTATTTTAATATCAAGATTCTCTCTCCTCCAACTTAATTCAAATGAGGCGCCCCTCTCATTTTATTTGCTCTACATGATTCCAAGAAGAATTAAGGACCTTATTGAAGTGGTAATTTGCATATTGAACCCTACGTTTTGGGTAAATTGCACTTTACACCAAAACTAGGTTTTAATGCACAAACATTACTTTATCAGCTCTTCCTTGGTACTCAGGCTACCACAAGCCATAGCTTTGCATCATATTCATTCTCATGATGCTTCAATACATGAGGAACATATTATCATGCAACATTTGCAATTTAACCCCTGAACTTGGGTAATTTTCACTTTAGTCCAAAATAAGCAAATATTGCTTCAACATTGTTCAAACAGGGACCAAATTGAAACATAAGTTTCTCATTAGCCCTAATTACTTTTCACAAGATAAGATTAAACATATAATCATCTCTCTTAATCAAAACACCTAGGGTTAAAGTATAATCCAGGTCAGGGATGTTACAACAGCCCAACAATGCCCTCCTAGCAATGAGAAAAGGCCACCTCACCTCTAGAGAATTTCACACAGACCAATTGGAACTCCTGTCATCATGCTAGAATAGATAGATGGAGTTGTCCCTACCATTAGTGTACTAGTCACCAACCTGCTCTGCCACTACAATGATCCTCGATTGTTCTCTCCCTTGATATCCCACCCTAATTGGGTAGGACTTGATTGGGCTCTCTAGGTTACCACAACCAGAGAGGACAAAAATTGTCATAGCAACTAATTCTCAGTTGTGTGTTAAGCCCCCAGTACCCCTCTATTTATAGGAGGGGTTTGGGTCAGGTTTCCTAGTATGTGCGGGAGTAAAAGGGACCAGAAGATCATGAATTATAGCAACATTCAAATATTGAAATAGTCCTATAGAAATCGAGATGGTTGTTTCACATGTGAAATGGCCGTTTCGCCAATTTTCCCAATCACATATGAATTGGCAATTTAAATACAATCAATGGTCAACATGACATCAACACTAGTCCTTGATGCAATTGAATTTCTCCACAAATAGGATGTCTCGCTCTCCCAAGCTAGTCGGATGATGACTATGAGATGGTCATCTAACAACCATGAAACTGTCATTTTACTCTCACGATTTGGTCGTCTCATGACCACAAAATGGTCATTTGACTAAGCAAAATGGTCGTTAAGATCCCTAGTTCAGGCATGAATCAGCAAATTCACTTCTAATTAACTTGACACACCAAACGGTCATCTCAACACTTGAGTCTATTGTGTGGCAGCCTAGTCAACTATTGTGTTGTGTGAATTGAGTACCTAAACACTTTAGTGATCAATCCAATCATCATTCATGATTATGCTCCTCTTCTAGACGAGTTCCTATGTGAGTGACCCTATAGGTCCCATATTACGTTGGCAGTGAATGTCCATAACAACTTATGACATCACAAGCAATGAGCGATGCCTAGTCACACATCATTTCTACCCAAGTAAATGGAAATTAGGAGAACAAATTCAACCTACAATCTATATATGGTATTATAGTTTTGTATAGTTCCTTTGTCACTGATACCTAGATTGATCTTGAGGCATGGAAAAGTCATCCTCTTCAACATTCAATCTTTTTCCTGGAACTAGAGCAGACTGTGTGAGATATATGTAAGCTCAATATAACATATTGACTCACATGAGCATGGCTACTTATTTCTCATTTTTTCTTCTCAAGAGGTCTAGGAAATCATACTCTTGTAGACAGTCAGTCCCCATGTATCACAATCACCCAATCATCACCTTTATGACAACCCATGTTTCAGGATTGCATTTGATGATGTTAAAGCATACTGAATGACATGTTATGATTGTAGTGATTTCAGGTCCAAGAACTACAAACACCACAATGACTAAAAGATGTGATTCTGATTTACCTAGTTAATGTTTCCAAGTATCACTCTTATGGTGGGTTTGTCTGAGAAACTATTCTCTAAGATGTATCTGTATGCTTGGTTTGATATCGCCATATCATGACTAATGAGATTCCTTCATCAACCAAATCGCACTCCATTCTTATGTGTTATTGATGTCTATCTACCTTCCACAATAACAACTGATCTTGGACATAATGAGAATTTATATACTCTTAACGTCCATATGATCTCATCCTTACATGTCACACACTTGAAGACACACATAATTTAGTAATATCATTATCTAGACATTTAGTATGTTTTTTCATTATCTCATAACTGAACAAACAGAATAAATTATAAGTTGGGATTTATTATTAATCAAATAATTTACAATTTATGCCATTACAATCATCATATGATTGACTCTCTGGGAATATACACCAACATGAACCTTTGTCGGGTCGTAAGACCTGAATCACATCATTACTTATCTCAGTATGCCACATCAAGGCTCAAAATCATCACCCTATATCATGTAAGAGATACCATAATATTCATAAGCTATGATGTGTATTCAACCTGCAGCATTAGGGTTATACAAGTAGGAGAGAGGAACATCATCACATGCTAAACAATTCAAGAAAGATAAATGACATCATGTATTCTTGATTAGGGTTAGCGTACTCATGTAACACTTATAATAAAACATCATGGTACATCATTCACACATTCTTAGAATACATCCGGTCATACAACACAAACATGTAAACATCAACATGTGTTGACCATGGAGACAAGGCATTGTAGCAACCATTAGGGTTACACCCTATACGTAGCGACCACACAAGAAAAACATGAGTGTCGACCAACCAAAATACGCCAAGTGTAGTGACCAACTCTAGGACCATAGCACTTCAATGAACATGGGTAATGAACCAAAACATAGCTACCTATAGCAACCACTCACCTAGTCATGGGGAGCGACCATCACTACCTCTTGGTGTAGTGACCATTAGGGTTAGCTCACCCTTGCGACCACACTAGGTACGTGTAGTGATCCAAACCATTGAACTAAGTGTTATGACCGCAAGAAGACCACATGTAGTGACCATAGAGGCGATCAAACAAGATCAAGCAACTACAACCACCCAACTAGGGTTAGGGTTTGTTCAGCCTGCAAAAAAACTACAATCATGTAGCAACCATTAGAACCAAGTGAAAGTAGAGACCTCAAGGTCAAGCCACTCTAAACATCACTTAACCAACCTCAAAATAGAGTATAATCATGATCAACACAGATGATAAGCATCGACAGAACTAAGAATCATCAAGAGGAAAGATCCATGCAAAGATGGACATCAAAACAATAAAAAAGTCACAAGGCAAACATGAAAAACCATGATGACAGAGGGGAAACCATGCATACTACTGATGTAACCTAAGATCAAAACCTCCAACTTAATGTAAAAACTGAACCAAGACATGATATCAAAGCCAACACTAAAGATGCATGTGAAAAACATCATCATCCTCCATCATTAACATTTTGGGTGTATAAAGAAGAACTAGTAATCTATGCAAGAATACTTTGAAATCTTAAACCCTAGATCAAGCTAGAATTATCCATCAACTTAAGATCATGTTTTAGTTATAGAACAGTGGCATGCAAGAAAGAATATGGTTCAATATAGTAGAGGGGAATGTTACATAACCCGCCTTATGATGAAGATCAAGTTCCAAAGACATAAGCTCCAAGGGAGAGAAGGAAGCTCCAACTAGAATCAAATTGACAGCCAAGACAGACACCTCAAGAACAAAAAAAATGCCAAGATCAAAGGAAAGCTCAAGAAGAATGAAGAACAAACCCTAGGCCTAACGAGGAAGAAGAAATAAGAGAACTTCATCTCACATAGGTACTACCATGGTCAACCCATAGTCTTGACCTTTGTGAAGAGAAGATCCTCATGATAGCCACTATGGTGATCCATAGTCTCATGACCATGAGAAGGAATGATTGAGGTAGGGTTAAAAGGGAAAAAGATCAAGGTATAGAACCACTTACCAAGAAGGATGATCACCAAGAACCACCACAAGGAGGATGATGAAGCCCTAGATCACCACATGCAAAGGTGATCGACCACCAAAGCTCAAAGATCAGCACCTTCTCTTACTCCACCAAGCTCAAGGACCTACACAAGCAAGAAGAGAGGAAGGAGAGAGGTAAAGGGTATACTTTCAATTGAATGAGAGGGTTTATATAGTCAAGGGTAGGAGGGAGATAAAGATCATGAGATGTCAAGATATAAGAACACCTAAAGGACATATGTCCCACAAAACCAAGTCTATGCAAACACACATGTAAGTGGATAATTAAAGCCAAGTGGTGCAGCGACCACTTAGGTCCTCACCTCATCTTAGTCGAAATAAAACACATAGTATCAGATGAAACACAAACAACCCCAGGTATTGGTCGCAACACATCTCCATAGGAGCAAACTCTAGTGACCAACACAAGGAGAAAGGCATCCAAGTCTCTACAAACACCACCAAAATTAGGTGTATACATCGAAGCACTCTGATGGAACCAAACGCTTGGTCGCTACACTCAAAGGAACACAACATCGTCGACACCACCAACCGTGCAAAGCCATGCAAACCCTAAAACCACACATGATGCTGCCACATCAACTAAGGCCCAAACAAGGCACCCCTAAGAATCATTTTGTCTCTCATGATGCTAAGGCACAACCTACATGTGACAAATTCCAAGATAAACCCTCAACATTTATAAATTGTAACTTGGTCCAAAAAAGCATAACTTGCTCAAACATCAACCAAATAGGATCAAACTGAGAATATGAACTTGTAAAATTTTGTTAGGGTGAATCATGTGATTAGATTAAGGTTTAAGCATCTTATTAAGAAAAACAACATAATGAAGAACTAAGCTAGGTCAAGGGTCTTACATTGAGCATGAAGTCCCCATCGACCTTTAGAAAAGGGACTGAGGATCCATCAATTTGTAACAACCAAGAATGGGAGTCCAAGGTTCCAACGTACCCTAACCTTCATAGAATTGTTCATGAAACCCTTCTTCAAGAGAATAAGTACAAAGGAGTCGATGTCAATTAGACACCTTAGAATCACCAATGTTTGAGTGAGAAGTAGGACTTACTTGAGCTTTAGTAGACTTCTTTGGTTACTATATTCAAGTCTGCTTCCTTCTACTCTCCCAACCTTTATACTATCACCTCCATTTCCCTTCATTGTCATTCATGAATTTTTCCACGTGTAAAGCCACATTGTTGCTCATTACCATGAGTGGCTAACCCATTATCTTGAGTTGGGACTAGGCACTAAGGCTCTCCCAACATGTAAATACTTTTATCCATGAATGTATATACTCTGAAATGCTCATGTTCATACTCTTATTCTTAATTCTTCACTTACATGATTTTCTACCACCTTGTGTTGTTTGATCGTTAATGCCTCAAGAGAGTAGTATTAACCTATATATAAGAATTATGAAGTAGTATGAATGCATGAGAATGTTGGAATAATAAAGATAATGCTCATATGGTTTTATTTTGATTGTTTATTTTCAATCTCATGAGAGATACAAACTTATGTTCTATATCTATCCTAAGATCAAGAGTGGAGGGAGTATGCATTTATGATGATTTCTTGTGAACTTGTTAAGTGTATACAATGGGTATGTGTGTTGCATATTGGTGAGAAACCTTAGATGGTGGAACCCAATCCAAGTTCCCATCCATCCATATATTCAAAATCACACTCAACAATCGTATTCCTCCATAGTTTACTAATATAGATTTACTTTTATTTTTTTTAATTACTTTTTTCTTTTGATATCTTTTTTCTTTAAGGAACACGTTGTTGGTATGTATGCCTAGAGAGCAAATCATATGATGATTGTAATGGCATATCTTGTAATGATTTGATTAATTATTAAATCAATCTTATGAGCAATTCTATTTTATTTAGTTCTGAGATAATGTTGAAATAATGAATCTCTAAAGAATGATAGTATTCAATGGCTTTGGGTTGAGGACCTGAACAATGAGATCATACAAATGTCAATAGTAGATACATTCTTGCTATGTATCTAGTCAAATGTTATTGTTGAAGGTTGATACACAACTTGACACATAAGACTAGAGTGTGTGTTGGTTGATGATAGAATCTCATTAGTCATGATTTATGATATCAAACCAAACACATAGATAGATGTTGGAGAACATTGTATCAGAGAGACCCACTTTATAGTAATAAATGGAAACTATAAATGGTCGTCACAATCATCTCCCATAGTTATGGTGGTGATTGTGGTTCTTAGATCTAACATCACTACAGTCATCACATTTTGCTTGATGTACTTGGATATCATCAAACATGACCTTGAATGAGGGTTGCCATAAAGGTGGTGTTTGGGTGCATCATAACATATGGGGATGATTGTGAGTGATGTAGATGGGATTTTTTCCTCCTACAAGAGTTTCATATCTAGGCCACTTAATAAGTGAGACTGAGAAAAAGCATGCACATGCACATGCACATGTGAATGAATATATGATATTGAGTCCACATATATCTCAGACAGTCTACTCTAGATCAAGGAATATGAATTCAACTTTGAATGGATGATGATTCAATGCCTCGAGTTCAATCAGAATATCAATGAAAAAGGATCTATACAATCATTGTATACCTGATCACAGATTGTGGGTTGATGTTGTTCTCCAACTTTTCGATTACTTAGGTGAAAATGATGTGTTTCTAGATACCAATCATTGCTTGTGATGTCATAAATCAGTTGTGGAATTCACTTCCAATGTATCTTGGAACCTATATAGTCACACACATAGGATAACTTGGGACAGGAGTTTATTCATGAATGTAGTTTAAACTTTACTACTAAGGTGTTAGGTATTCAATTGGAACAACTACAGTTAAAATTTCACTAACTATACTATGAACTGACCGGTTCAAGTGCTAAACTGATCAATTCATGTGTTAGGTCAATTGAGGAAAAATAGGCAATCTATTCCATGAGACGACTAGTTTAGGAAGTGAACTGATTGGCTTAGGTCCATGAACAGACCAGCTCAGGTTGTGAACCAACCATTCGGTTGATCAATATGATTAGATCAAGGATTAGTGCTGACGTCATGTTATGAATTAATCAAAAATTAATTGCCAATTCAATTGTGACTTCGAAACATGTTGAAACAACCAGTTCAATGGTTTAACCAGTCAGATGGAATACCAACCAATCAATTCACCTTTGAAATGACTATTTTCTCACTTATTGGTTACAAAAATTCATGAAATCCTATCCCCTTTGACTTCTTCTCAAACTCAAACTCCTGACCCTGACCCTCCTATAAATAGAAAGGGTAGTTGATTCTTTCAAGAGATGCATCAATCACTTGGACAATTGTTGTCTTCTCTAGTTGGGTAATTGATAGAACTTGAGAAATTCCTACCCGTTAAAAGGGAGGGATGGCAAGGGAGAGACAATTGGGACAACACCTATTTTTCTATTCGTCTAGAATGTTAGGAGTTTCTGGTGGTCTGTGTGGACTACTATAATGGTGAGGAGGTTGTTTCTGTTTTCTAGGAGAATGAGGTCAAATGTTGTCCATGGTGATCAACTAGGAGGCTTTTATTGATATCGTCTGGGTGCAAATTGAAGAATGGCACACGATATTACAAGGGGATTGTTGTTGGACTAGCACCAGGACCAGGTATAACTTTGCTAACCATCCTTCTCATAACATAGTTGTTGACGCAGTCTATTGTTCAAAGGGGAATATGCAAGTTACATTTTTGTTTCCTCTTCATTATCTGATTCCATATTTTGTAATAATGGTATCAGAGCCACCTCAATTTACTATGTTTTGGAATTTAATCAATATGATCAAATTTTGGTTTTTGTCATTTATATATTGCATACGATGTAAATGATTAAAATTATTGATGTTTATATCTAATTAAATACCACATACAACCTTAACTAATATATATGATATGATATATATGTAATTTAAAAACATCACCCTAAAAATTGGTTTTGAAGGTGGATGTGTATCATGGTTATGACCAGTAACCCTAGTTGTCTATTCTTGGTGGTGGTTGTTTATTCCTATTTATATATCAATATTCTCTCTTCTCTTACATATGTATAAGTATTATTCTCTCCTTCCTATGCTCCTCTCGAATGTAACTTGACTATGTAATATGTTAAATAGTATTAGGATTGTTTTAATTCTTTTTATGTTAAAGAAAACATTTAGATCCACACGAGCCGTCCATTTCATAAGACATGTTGTTCGACTAGAGGACCAAGGAGGATAAATGATAGGAGGAACTAAGTCGACTGGCTAGTGGCCCAACCGAGCAACTAGAGGTGTCCAGATGTATTTTTGATCAGGGGCCAGTCGAATAATCTGTACGGACAACCAACCAAACTGGAGGTGAGCCGATCGGTTCAAGTGTTGAACCAATCAACTCGGATTGGTTCAAGCAAAAATATTCATAAACAAAAAGTTTTTGCATGAGATGTAGAGTTAGTTGGTACTAATTTCATGTGGTTCTAAGGAATTACAATAGAATGGACATAACCATCTCTTTATGTTTTAATTGCATGTTTTCATTTGTGGGATATAGCATGTATATGGTACATACTTTACATATGTGTGAGTAGATATGTAAATAAATTTATAAATATATAAATTCCTCAATCAAACATATTAAGTCTTAGATGCATTCCAAAAACACCACACATGAAACGCTTGATCGACAATGTGTGGGCATGCCATGCGTGGTGTGTTGCCCATCTTGTGGAAGGGTCAGTATGTGGGCCGACCAAGTAGGGTGCAGTATTATTGTGTTGGCTTTAATGTCAAACTTAACTATGTGATCTTCATGGGATTAAGCACATAGAAGAATGTAGATGCAATGGAAACGATTTTTGCATATCATCTATCCAAGAATTACGTAAGACGTAATTGGAAAAAGTTTTCAACCTTAATGAATGATTATGAATGATGGTGTTGGTCGGGTGACAAATTATTTGTTTTTAGTCTTGGCTCAATAGAAGGTTGTACGATGCAATCTTCCAAATTAGTATGTGATGGCTATCAATTGGAACAAAATAGTGGGAGTGATAATTAATTAAAGGCATAATTAAACATAGTCCAAAAAAAATTCAATCAAATTAAATGAAAAACGTTGTGACAAATTACATATTTCACTTGTTGAATCAAATGCAAGCCAATAAAACATTTTCCTTGTGATCCATCTTTGTGAAGGACAAGTTAAATGGAAATAATTTCCATGACAGGTTTAGGATGCTGAGAATTGTCCTCACATAAGAGCGGAAGCTTTATGTCATGGAGACACCAGAGCCAAATGAACTTGCTACCAATGCACCTAATATTGACAGGGATGCTTACAAGCTCATAAGATTGGTTGATGTCAAATTCCTAACGTTGTGCACCATGAACTATGAGTTGCAGAGACAATAAGAGAATATGGATTTTATTGAGATCCTAACACATTGTAAGAACATGTACTAAGATCAGGGAAGATAGGAGAGATATGATATTTCCAAGGCGTGGTTCAAATGTAACATGGCAAAAGTAGATCTAGAAGGTCCTCATGTGCTCAAGCTTATTTGGTATGTGGAAAACCTTACTACTCTTAGATTTCCCTTGGGTCAAGACTTGGATTTCCTATCTATACCATTAGGATTAATTGTGGGAGTTGAACGCAAGGTGTAAGAGACTGAAATCACACCTTTACTAAAAATTTGAAGAATTGACATCCATTCCAAATATTCTCAGAGGTATGATGGAATGGGCATAGATTTTCCAAATTTATTAAACATTGGTATACAAACGACCATTAGAAAGTAGCGGATAAAACAAACAGACTATATTCAATTTCATTAAAGATTTATAAAAATACATCAAATTCTCCCATTAGGGTTTACATCAAGAAACACAATCAGGATCTAGATAGAGGGAATTCTAGACTACAACAATCTTGTCTCCAAGCAAAATAGCCAAATCTCCATCAACTGAGTCCAAGCCAAAAGCTAAGATCTTCCTTGTCTTATCCATCACCTTGTTCAACACCTGGGTGGTTGGGAAGGCACCCAGTGAAAAGGGAAAGGGAAGAAAAGTATGTGTCACAAAACTAGTCTAGGATAAAAAGATATGTAAATCAAATAAAAACAGGCTACGGTTCATCATATGATGAAGATAACAAGAGTATGAGGTTATATTCAAAAGAAACTTGCTATTAACAATTATATCAAAAAGGATTTGCATGTTAGATAATTATTGTGGCATACAACTCATGAAAACATAATTAACTAATGCGGAAGCGTTCACTAAGCAGCGGATTACCAAAAATCACTAAAAATTAAAACCTTTTTGTCAAGAGATCCATCAAAGGAAAACTTTCTCACATAGAACCAAGGTAACACATTTACATTCTTGCTCGAAGGTACGTATTCTGTATCATCTCTTTTTGAGAATTACAAGCCTCAGTTATCCTGCTAAGCTAAACACAAGCAGTATGGAAATCTCGAGGCACTGAGCTAAGATCTCGAAAGCACTAACTACTATTCTGAGGACCTGATAGTACAGAGACGACACATAGGACTCTATATACATCTATACAAGACCTAACAGCTAGAGTCTACACCTGAGACTTCACTGCTGTCCCTGCTACTGCTGCTGTCATTCTCTTACTAAAGAATTCATGTCTCCTCCTCCGCGACCACCTAAAAATGTAGTTCCCACGGGGGTGAGACAATTGTAAATTGCCCCAGCGAGAGATATAACTCTCCTCCAGTAACATTATTATTGCATCTTAAGAAGATAAATATAAACAGAAGAATCATATTTGTTTGGCAGTAGTTAATTCAATGTTTAACAGATTAGAACATCATTCTTATCAAAAGCATTGCAGCTATAACTTGATAGGACAACATGTTACTTATCCTTTAAGGAATATGAAGAACATGTATAACCTTTATTCACTACAGTATCACAACATTAACTATCCTCAGGCTTAGATCGTATATCTAACACCTGTCATTTTCATTGTGGAGTCATGGCCCGTACCCAGACTCTTTTCACAAAGTGTTGGGATCCTAATCCCTCAATTCACCAAGTACATTTCCTCTTTTTAACAAGATCATCATCATGATTATAGCATTTGGGTATTTGAACCCATAACTCACCATAGGATATTTATTATCACTTGTTAGGTAACTTATTACCTTCAGATCATCTGACCAAAGACATCATAATTCTTGTTAAAGAATGCATTGCACATAGTACACAAAGCTTAATGATTCTTACTACACAAAGAATATGAAGGCTTACAAAGCCTATAAACATTCTAAAAAATAAAGCATCGTAGCCCATACCTGGCTATGCTCATCTCCTCAACATATCTGCATGATTAGTAATCATGATACGATTACATATTAGTATCGTGCAGTACGAGGGTTATCTTATTACATTCAAAACCCATTAGTCTGTATTTGAGCTTCACATATCACTACCCTGTGTTAGAATTTGACATAGTAATACCCTGTATTAGGGTTCACATAGCAATGACTCAATATGGATAATCATAAGTATTCAATCATACTTACTTATTCTCATCATTCCTCATTAAATGAATTATCAACACACAACATGAGTTTCTCTCTCATCTTTATCAGAATATGATCACATCATAGTTTATAGGTTTGAACTAACCCTTTCATAAGGCATGTTAGTCTACATTCAACAGAGTGCATTACATTACAATGTAACCATTGACATGACACATCACATGTGTCTTTCATCCAATTATCCTGGACTTATAACTCATCAAGGTATACTAGCATTGGGGTGTTGGATGTGATATCTATCATATCATGATATATCACTTCCCTCAACACCTTATCTTACTTGAGTTTATACACTTAGCTTGTATTAGGGTATTCCCCATCCTAATACTTTATGCACCAGTTCATCACATTTATCATGTAAAGTAGTGATCATTAGTCACTCACTTAGAATATACAACCATTGCCAATATTATGGACTCATCCTTAAATTAAGAACTATTAATATAAGGATATCCATAATCAATCTCTCTAGGTGTTACATTTGTCATAACCTTAACCACTATTCCATTATAAGGAATAGTATTCTCCATATTTATAATTTGAGGATTCACCTAGAATATTCCATACATTTATGGATTTCACATAGTATTACTCTTCAATAGAGTTTCATATAATCATCCTTCTATATCAGGGTTTCACCTAGTATTATGTGAAATTAGGATTTCACAACACATTACCCAGTGATAGAAATTCACATAGAATTAGTAGCACAACACTATATGAGGGTTTCATATACCTTTATCCCATTTTAGGGATTAGGGCTTACTATTCACATCCAAGTGGGGTTTTTCTTTCCTCATACCCAAATTAGTGTTAGGATATACAATTCCCATTAAATTAGGGTTTCCTTCATTGTTACAACAAGTTAGGGTTACTTCACCATCTTGGATTTATAATAACACTCAGCTTTGCCCTAGATTACGGTGTCACACATAGCATTGCTCTAATTCGGGTTAGGGCTCAGTGATTAGGGTTTCATGATCTCATTATTATGGATCAAACCCTTATCACATAGTTTACTCATAATGAGAGAATTAGAGCTTAATTATATAAGCATTCACCCCTATCATTCTCTCTCTCATCCTCTTTGGGATGTTAAATACTCCAAGATTAATCTAGGTCAACTCTTCACTTGAGTACACATAGCTAGGGTTAACCTTCACAATCATCATGGGTCTACATATTTAATAATCACATAGTTTATTGACCTTTGATCATATTAGATGTCCAAATGGTCTAATCAATTAAACCATCACTTATATAAGGAATTGACCAATTAAACTTTCAATTCCACAACATGATCAATCGGGTTAACCATTGAAATCTTCAAATGAAATAAGTATCTAAATAGGTTCACCATATTGAACATTCAATCAAATGAGATATTCAAATGAATTAACCATGTTAATCTTCAAAAAGTTAATTACTTAGACCCTCAATGATCTTGGTTCTCATACATCAATTGGTTGAAAACCATTTGAACAAGTTGTACTTGAAATCAATTAGACAAAGTAGGTATTGAACCCGTTTGCACTTTGGGTCTCCAAATGGTTTGGGATCGTTTGGTCCCAAATGGTCTTGAGACCGTTTGGGCTCAAACGATCTTGATACCGTTTGGTCCAAACCTCCTCAAAACCGCATGGACCAAATATGGTCTCAACCGATCAAATCAATTTAGGGTTCTCAATGTTGATTCCTTCAATCATTGAATTCATGTGCCCACTCATCAATTGGACATATCATCATACTTCAATTGAGTTAAATAGGTCAACCCACAACTTATTTAACCCTCAATTGACCCTCAATTAGTCATCAACTAGGGTTTGAATCAATTGAATTAGGGTTTGGAATCAATGATCCTTCAACACTAATCAATGCAAGATTAGTTACTTTGAAACCTTTGAACCATCATCCAAATTGAACATGACCTGACCCCAAACAGTATTAAGGTCATTTGGATGACCTCCAAACGGTCTTGAGACCGTTTGCCTATCATATCATAAAAATCCAAGTCAACCAATTAAGGTTTGGATCATTGGATTGATCACCAAATCAGCAATTGATTACACTTTAACTTAGTAACATTGGATCATCAATTGCTAAACCATACTCACCCCTAGACCTCCAAATGTTCTTCGGTGACCTCCAAACGGTCTTGAGACCGTTTGGATGAGCACCAAACGGTCTTGAGACCGTTTGGACCATCCAACCCTTGGATTCTAGTGAACTTTCATCAAGGTTTGGCCTATTGAGTCGATCAACAAATCAGCAATGGATTGCTTTGTAACTTGGTAACTTTGGACCTTCAAATACGCAACCATACTTAACCCTAGACCTCCAAACGGTCTTGGGTGATCCCCAAACGGTCTTGAGACCGTTTGGGTGATTCCCAAACGGTTTTGAAACTGTTTGGATCAATCAATCCAAAACATCAACTCATTTCAATGCAAAATCAGCACTTAGCCGATTATGGTTAACACCATATCGTTTGTCCTTCAACACTTAACCATATCCAAACCTAGACCTCCAAACGGTCTTGGGTGACCCCCAAACGGTCTTGAGACCGTTTGGGTGATCCCCAAATGGGTTTGAAACCGTTTGAGCTAAATAACCCAAAAAGTCAAATCAACTCATTGGAATTTCAGCACTAATTTCAATTAGGGTTTGCCCAATTGATTAGCCTTCAACTCATGATTCCTTGGGAGTTAATCCATAAAATTTGGTGAGTCATTAAAAAACATGAATAGGAACAGGAATCACAAATGGTAAACCTATCAAACGGTTTTGAAACCGTTTGCCCAAAAAGTTAAAATACTCAAGTTGAAAATCAGCACTTAATCCAATTAGGTTTGCCTAATTGATTAGCCTTCAACTCATGATTCCTTGGGAATTAATCCATCATATTTGGTGATTCATTAAACAAAATGAATATGAACAGTAATATCAAATGTTCAACCCTTGTTCAACCCTCTCAAATGGTTTTGAAACCGTTTGCCCAAAAAGTTAAAATACTCAAGTTGAAAATCAGCACTTAATCCAATTAGGTTTGCCTAATTGATTAGCCTTCAACTCATGATTCCTTGGGAATTAATCCATAAAATTTGGTTAGTCATTAACCAACATGAATAGTAACAGGAATATAAAACGGTCAACCCTTGGTCAACCCTCTCAAATAGTTTTGAAACCTTTTGCCCAAAACATTAAAATACTCAAGTTGAAAATCAACACTTAATCCAATTAGGTTTGCCTAATTGATTAGTCTTCAACTCATGATTCCTTTCGAATTAATCCATAAATTTTGGTGGATTATCAACCAACATAATTAGGAACAGGATTCGCAAACGTTCAACCCTTGGTCAACTCTCCCAAATGGTTTTGAAACTGTTTGGTGAAACGGTTTGCTTCTAAACGGTTTGAAACCGTTTGAGCAACTCAATGAAACCATTTGGCTTTGATATTTGGTGATGTGCTTGCTTATGATGATGTCATCATCATAAATCTCTAAACCCATGAAACCTTCTGTGATTTCCATGGATATTGCATCAATCAACCAAATCAATTATTGTAAATGTAGAAATGATCATTATTTGATATGGAATTGAATGCAATAGCAAAGTTAGGGTTTCAAGTTATAAAACCCACCTCCAATTGAACTCCAAAGCTCCATGCTCACGGAAACAATGGTGGATGAAGATCCCTTCACTATTCCAAGGCTCTTCCTCAAGTTTTGATTGAAAAGAATTGGCTAGGGTTGAAGAGGTGATCAAAATAAGAAGAAATCAATGATTTATTTTCGATTTCCACAATGGAATCAAGAAGAACGAAGGTCAAGGGCTTACCAACAGGTTGGGGATCATCCTCCTGATCCTCCACAGCTCCTTGTGGGTTTTTATAAGAAAGGGGAAAGAAAGGAATCCGAAAAATCCTTTGTTTTCGCTTGGAAAGGGTACTTTTATAAGAAAATTGATGAGAGAGAAAATCTCTTATAAAAGTCTTTTAATTCCAAAATTTTTGCCACCACTTCCCCCTTGGTTTCTTGCATGCAAGGACATATCTATCCCCACCGAGATCCCATCCATTATCCATGAATTATGGGAAAAGAAAATAAGCACCTTAACCCTTATAATAAGAATATCCATATTTGAGTGGAAATTCTTTTTCTTATAATAATGGTGAGTGCAATTTCACCACCTTAGGATATGCTCGTGCCTTTGCAAGGATTTAAGCTCATCCACACACATCTGAATTCAACCATTTTAATTTTGGTTGAAGGCCCTTTTATTAATACATTCATTTTTGCCCTATATTGAATTAGGGTTTCACTTAGGATTAAATCTTGATTATTTTAATATCAAGATTCTCACTCCCCCAACTTAATTCAAATGAGGTTCCCCTCTCATTTTCTTTGCTCTAAATGATGCCAAGAAACATTATGGACCTTATTGAAGTGGTAATTTCCATACTGAACCCTAGGTTTTGGGTAAATTGCACATTACACCAAAACTATGTTTTAATGCACAAGGATTGCTTTACAAGCTTAATCTTGGTGCCCAAGCTTGTGAAAATGATACCACTACATCATATTCATTCTTATGATGTCTCCACATCATAGGAACATCTTATCATGCAACATTTGCAATTTAACCCCTCAACTTGGGTAATTTGCATTTTAGTCCTAAATATGCAAGCATTGCTTAAACATTGTTCAAACAGGACCAAAATTGAAACATAAGTTTCTCATGAGCCCTAATTACTTTTCCCAAGATAAGATTAAGAATTTAATCAGCCTTATTAGCAAAACATCTAGGGTTAACACATAACCCATGTTAGGGATGTTACAAATTATCCCCCCCTTATAAGGATTTCATCCCCGAAATCCCAGGAAAAATGAGGGATAGATTTATTCAGTTATAATACCCTGAAGTATACACATAATATCCTAATATTATGGAGATATCATGGATTCTATAATCCACACAAAGTTCCTTTCATTATTTCAACCTTATCAATGTTTATGTTTATGCAAAACATAAACCCCTAACATATGATATCCATATTGTTGGAAGGAAGAAACATAAAAGAACATACTTCAATCATTACTCAAGAATATTTATCAAAAGAGAAACATATATATCTAACAAAGATAATTCACTCAGCAATCCTTTATTTATTTAGGAAAGTTCACTTAGCAAACTCTATGTAATTGGGAATGTTCACATAGCTTTTCCCTATTAGTTGGGAATGTTCACATAGCTCTTCTCTATTAGTTGGGAATGTTCACATAGCTCTTCCCTTTTTGTTTAGAATGTTCACATAGGTCTTCTCTATTAGTTGGGAATGTTCACATAGCTCTTCCCTTTTTGTTTATAATGTTCATATAGCTCTTCTCTATTAGTTGGGAATGTTCACATAGCTCTTCCCTTTTTGTTGAGAATGTTCACATAGCTCTTCTCTATTAGTTGGGAATGTTCACATAGCTCGTCCCTATAAGTTGAGAATGTTCACATAGCTCTTCTCTATTAGTTGGGAATGTTCACATAGCTCTTCCCTTTTTGTTGAGAATGTTCACATAGCTCTTCTCTATTAGTTGGGAATGTTCACATAGCTCTTCCCTAAAAGTTAAGAATGTTCACATAGCTCTTCTATATTAGTTGGGAATGTTCACATAGCTCTTCCCTATAAGTTGAGAATGTTCACATAGCTCTTCTCTATTAGTTGGGAATGTTCACATAGCTCTTCCCTACAAGTTTCATTATACTCACTAGATTGTTTCAGAATAACTACTTGATCAGAGTAATAAAAAAGATAACAATCTAAGAGTTTCATACTTGCCTTATCCTCAATAATCATATACCTGGCCAGGGTATATAAGTAATGAGTTTAGGTAGTATGCACTTTATTTGCTATCATATTCCTCACCTTTCACATCATTATACACATAGGAATATTCTCCATTCTTAAATTTTCTTCAGGTATCACTTCTATATTTCATCTTTCAACACATAGATAAGGGATATTATAAAACATTTTAAGGAGTCACTGAGTTAAATGTAGATTCTCATCTCCCTTGTGTCCTTATAGGACTAGTCAAAGGAAGATCAAAAACAACTACAACACATAGAATCATGAAATGAAGTATTAGAATGAATATATTTCATTTGACTATTACCCATCATGATTATCTACTACTTTAGGTTGGCTCAACACATAGTGTTTAGTTATTTCATTTTACTACTTTTTCCTTCACTTGGTGGCTACTGCCCTAGTGCACTAGGCATTTATTATACTGGTGACACCAAAAACTTTAGCTTTTCGAAATATTTCGGCAAATGTCTCTAAAATTATAGAGATCTTACCTTAATTCTTAGCTTATTGCCCCTCCTTGGGCACTACCATCACAGATGTACTATTTGTCCAATACTTATGGCAGAGTCTACATTCTTGCCATATGATAATCGTTCCCACATTTCCACTGTTCTATCATGACCATGTCACTCAGGAATCCTTTCAAAGCCCAAAGTTTCTGCATTGAGGATTAGTAACCTAGGTTGTAATACCAGTATCCAGTCTTCTTTATGCATCACTGTTGTCCTAACCTGCTCTTCAAGAGAACAACATAGGATTCTCTATCCTGATTAGGTCAAGATGGGAATTCTCAGGCACTTGTTCTCCTCTTGCTTGGTCCCATGCATCCACTCCTGGTGCAACAACATTGCCCTTAGCAATGTGTTCCTCATGTTTTCCAGTCATTTTCAAGTTCTTCTTCTCCTATATGAGCAGAAGATACTATCAGATAAACTGGAAGACACTTAGAACAGACTCTACAACCTTAATCCTATGTCTCTGTAGACTCAGCGAACCTAGAGCTCTGATACCACTTAATTGTGGCATACAACTCATGAAAACATAATTAACTAATGTGGAAGCGTTCACTAAGCAGCGGATTACCAAAAATCACTAAAAATGAAAACCTTTTTGTCAAGAGATCCATCAAAGGAAAACTTTCTCACATAGAACCAAGGTAATACATTTACATTCTTGCTCGAAGGTACATATTCTGTATCATCTCTTTTTGAGAATTACAAGCCTCAGTTGTCCAGCTAAGCTAAACACAAGCATTATGGAAATCTCGAGGCACTGAGCCAAAATCTCGAAAGCACTAACTACTATTCCGTGCACATGAGAGTACAGATACGACACATAGGACTCTATATACATCTATAGAAGACATAACAACTAGAGTCTCCACCTGAGACTTCATTGTTGTCCCTGCTGCTTCTACTGTCATTCTCTTACTGAAGAATTCCAGTCTCCTCATCTGCGACCACCTAAAAATGTAGTTCCCACGGGGGTGAGACAATTGTAAATTGCCCCAACAAAAGATATAACTCTCCGCCAGTAACATTATTATTGCATCTTAAGAAGAAAAATAAGAACAAAAGAATCATATTTGTTTGGCAGTAGTTAATTCAATGTTTAACAAATTAGAACATCATTCTTATCAAAAGCAATGCATCTATAACTTGATAGTACAACATGTTACTTATCCTTTAAGGAATATGAAGAACATGTATAACCTTTATTCACTACAATATCACAACATTAACTATCCTCAGGCTTAGATCGTATATCTAACACCTGGCATTGTCATTGTGGAGTCATGGCCCGTAGCCATACTCTTTTCACAAAGTTTTGGGATCTTAATCCCTCAATTCACCAAGTACATTTCCTATTTTTAACAAGATCATCATCATGATTATAGAATTTGGGTATTTGAACCCATAACTCACCATAGGATATTTATTATCACTTGTTAGGTAACTTATTACCTTCAGATCATCTGACCAAAGACAACATAATTCTTGTTAAACAATGCATTGCACATAGTACACAAAGCTTAATGATTCTTACTACACAAAGCATATGAAGGCTTACAAAGCCTATAAACATTCTCAATAACAAAGCATCATAGCCCATACCTGGCTATGCTCATCTCCTCAACATATCTACATGATTAGTAATCATGATACAATTACATATCAGTATCATGCAGTACGAGGGTTATCTTATTACATTCAGAACCCATTAGTCTGTATTTGAGCTTCACATATCATTACCCTGTGTTAGAATTTCACATAGTAATACCATGTATTAGGGTTCACATAGCAATGACTCAATATGTATAATCATAACTATTCAATCATACTTACTTATTCTCATCATTCCTCATTAAATGAATTATCAACACACAACATGAGTTTCTCTCTCATCTTTATCAAAATATGATCACATCATAGTTTATAGGTTTGAACTAACCCTTTATAAGGAATGTTAGCCTACATTCAACGGAGTGCATTACATTACAATGTAACCATTGACATGACACATCTCATGTGTCATTCATCCAATTATCCTGGACTTATAACTCATCAAGGTATACTAGCATTGGGGTGTTGGATGTGATATCGATCATATCATGATATATCACTTCCCTCAACACCTTATCTTACTTGAGTTTATACACTTAGCTTGTATTAGGGTATTCCCCATCCTAATACTTTATGCATAGTTCATCACATTTATCATGTAAACTGGTGATCATTAGTCACTCACTTGGAATATACAACCATTGCCAATATTATGGACTCATCCTTAAATTAAGAACTATTAATATAAGGATATCCATAATCAATCTCTCTAGGTGTTACATTTGTCATAACCTTAACCACTATTCCATTATTAGGAATAGTATTCTCCATATTTATAATTTGAGGATTCACCTACAATATTCCATACATTTATGGATTTCACATAGTATTACTCTTCAATAGAGTTTCATATAATCATCCTTCTATATCAGGGTTTCACCTAGTATTATGTGAAATTAGGATTTCACAACACATCACCCAAAGATAGAAATTCACATAGAATTAGTAGCACAGCCCTGTATTAGGGTTTCATATACCTTTATCCCATTTTAGGGATTAGGGTTTACTATTCACATCCAAGTGGGGTTTCTCTTTCCTCATACCCAAATTAGGGTTAGTATATACAATTCCCATTAAATTAGGGTTTCCTTCATTGTTACAACAAGTTAGGGTTACTTCATCATCCTGGATTTATAATAACACTCAGCTTTACCCTAGATTAGGGTTTCACACATAGAATTGCTCTAATTAGGGTTAGGGCTCATTGATTAGGGTTTCATGATCTCATTATTATGGATCAAACTCTTATCACATAGTTTACTCATAATGAGAGAATTAGAGCTTAATTATATAAGCATTCATCCCTCTCATTCTCTCTCTCATCCTCTTTAGGATGTTAACTACTCCAAGATTAATCTAGGTCAACTCTTCACTTGAGTACACATAGCTAGGGTTAACCTTCACAATCATCATGGGTGTACATCTTTAATAATCACATAGCTGATTGACCTTTGATCATATTAGATGTCCAAATAGTCTAATCAATTAAACCATCACTTATATAAGGAATTGACCAATTAAACTTTCGATTCCACAAAATGATCAATCGATTTAACCATTGAAATCTTCAAATGAATTTAGTATCTAAATAGGTTCACCATATTGAACCTTCAATCACATGAGAAATTCAAATGAATTAACCATGTTAATCTTCACAAAGTTAATTACTTATACCCTCAATGATCTTTGTTCTCATACATCGATTGGTTGAAAACCATTTGAACAAGTTGTACTTCAAATCGATTAGACAAAGTAGGTATTGAACCCGTTTGCACTTTGGGTCTCCAAACGGTTTGGGATCGTTTGGTCTCAAACGGTCTTGAGACCATTTGGACTCAAATATGGTCTCAACCACTTGGTCCAAACATCCTCAAAACATCATGGACCAAATATGGTCTCAACCGATCAAATCAATTTAGGGTTCTCAATGTTGATTCCTTCAATCATTGAATTCATGTACCCAATCATCAATTGGACCTATCATCATACTTCAATTCAGTTAAATAGGTCAACCCACAACTGATTTAACCCTCAATTGACCCTCAATTAATCATCAACTAGGGTTTGAATCAATTGAATTAGGGTTTGGAATCAATGATCCTTCAACACTAATCAATGCAAGATTAGTTACTTTGAAAGCTTTGAACCATCATCCAAATTGAACATGACCTGACCCCAAACGGTCTTGAGGTCGTTTGGATGACCTCCAAATGTTCTTGAGACCGTTTTCCTATCATATCATCAAAATCCAAGTCAACCAATTAAGGTTTGGATTATTGGATTGATCACCAAATCAGCAATTGATGACACTTTAACTTAGTAACATTGGATCATCAATTTCTTAACCATACTCACCCCTAGATCTCCAAACGGTCTTGGGTGACCTCCAAACAGTCTTGAGACCGTTTGGCCCATCCAACCCTTGGATTCTAGTGAAATTTCATCAAGGTTTGGCCTATTGAGTCGATCAACAAATCAGCAATTGATTGCTTTGTAACTTGGTAACTTTGGACCTTCAAATAGGAAACCATACTTAACCCTAGACCTCCAAACGGTCTTGGGTGATCCCCAAACGGTCTTGAGACCGTTTGGGTGATTCCCAAATGGTTTTGAAACCGTTTGGTTCAATCAACCCAAAACATCCACTCATTTCAATGCAAAATCAGCACTTAGCCGATTAGGGTTCACACCATATCTTTTATCCTTCAACACTTAACCATATCCAACCCTAGACCTCCAAATTGTCTTGGGTGACCCCCAAACGGTCTTGAGACCGTTTGGGTGATCCCCAAACGTTTTTGAAACCGTTTGGGCTAAATAACCCAAAAAGTCAAATCAACTCATTGGAATTTCAGCACTAATTTCAATTAGGGTTTGCCCAATTGATTAGCCTTCAACTCATGTTTCCTTGGGAATTAATCCATAAAACTTGGTGATTCATTAAACAACATGAATAGGAACAGGAAATATCAAACGTTAAACCCTTGGTTAACCCTCTCAAACGGTTTTGTAACCGTTTGCCCAAAAAGTTGAAATACTCAAGTTGAAAATCAGCACTTAATCCAATTAGGTTTGCCTAATTGATTAGCCTTCAACTCATGATTCCTTGGGAATTAATTCATCAAATTTTTTGAGTCATTAACCAACATGAATAGTAACAGGAATATCAAACGGTCAACCGTTGGCTAACCCTCTCAAATGGTTTTGAAACTGTTTGCCCAAAAAGTTAAAATACTCAAGTGGAAAATCAGCACTTAATCCAATTAGGTTTGCCTAATTGATTAGCCTTCAACTCATGATTCCTAGGGAATTAATCCCTAAAATTTGATGAGTCATTAACCAACATTAATAGGAACAGGAATCTCAAACGGTCAACACTTGGTCAACCATATCAAATGGTTTTGAAACAGTTTACCCAAAACGTTAAAACACTCAAGTTTAAAATCAGCACTTAATCCAATTAGGTTTTCCTAATTGATTATCTTTCAACTCATGATTCCTTTGTAATTATTCCATAAAATTTGGTGCTTTATCAACCAACCTAATTAGGAACAGGATTCTCAAACGGTCAACCCTTGGTCAACTCCCCCAAACGGTTTTGAAACCATTTGGTGAAACCGTTTGCTTCTAAACTGTTTGCTCCCAAACGGTTTGGGAAACCGTTTGAGCAACTCAATGAAACTGTTTGGCTTTGATATTTGGTGAGGTGCTTGCTTATGATTATGTAATCATCATCAAGCTCTAAACCTACAAAACCTTCTGTGATTTCCATGGATATTGCATCAATCAACTGAATCCATTATTGTAAATGTAGAAATGATCATTATTTGATATGGAATTGAATGCCATAGCAAAGTTAGGGTTTCAAGTTATAAAACCCACCTCCAATTGAGCTCCAAAGCTCCATGCTCACGGAAAAAATGGTGGATGAAGCTCCCTTCACTATTCCAAGGCTCTTCCTCAAGCTTTGAGTGAAAAGAATTGGCTAGGGTTGAAGAGGAGATCGAAACAAGAAGAAATCAATGATTTATTTTCGATTTCCACCATGGAATCAAGAAGAACGAAGGTCAAGGGCTTACCAACAGGTTGGGTATCGTCCTCCTGATCCTCCACAGCTCCTTGGTCATTTTCCAAGCAAGGGGAAAGAAAGGAATCTGAAAAAGCCTTTGTTTTGGCTTGGAAAGGGTACTTTTATAAGAAAATTGATGAGAGAGAAAATCTCTTATAAAAGTCTTTTAATTCCAAAATTGTTGCCACCACTTACCCATTGGTTTCTTTCATGCAAGGGCATCTCTATCCCCACCTAGATGCCTTCCATTATCCATGAATTATGGGAAAATAAAATAAGCACCTTAACCCTTATAATAAGAATATCCATATTTGAGTGGAAATTCTTTTTCTTATAATAATGGAGAGTGGAATTTCACCTCCTTAGGATATGCTCGTGCCTTTGCAAGGCTTTAAGCTAATCCACACACATCTTAATCAAACCATTTTAATTTTGGTTGAAGGCCCTTTAATTAATACATTCATTTTTGCCCTAAATTGAATTAGGGTTTCACTTAGGATTAAATCTTGATTATTTTAATATCAGGATTCTCTCTCCTCCAACTTAATTCAAATGAGGTTCCCCTCTCATTTTATTTGCTCTACATGATTCCAAGAAACATTATGGTCCTTATAGAAGTGGTAATTTTCATACTGAACCCTAGGTTTTGGGTAAATTGCACATTACACCAAAACTAGGTTTTAATGCTCAAGGATTGCTTTACAAGCTTAATCTTGGTGCCCAAGCTTGTGAAAACCATACCACTGCATAATATTCATTCTTATGATGTCTCCACATTAGAGGAACATCTTATCATGCAACATTTGCAATTTAACCCCTCAACTTGGGTAATTTGCATTTTAGTCCAAAATAAGCAAGCATTGCTTCAACATTGTTGAAACATGACCAAAATTGAAACATCTAGGGTTAACACATAACCCAGGTCAGGGATGTTACAAATTATCCCCCACCCTATAAGGATTTCGTCCCCGAAATCCCATGAAAAATGAGGGACAAATTTATTCAGTTATCATACCCTCAAGTCTCCAGATAATATCTTAATATTATGGAGATATCATGGATTCTGTAATCCACACAATGTTCCTTTAATTATTTCAACCTTATCAATGTTTATGTTTATGCAAAACATAAACTCCTAACATATGATGTCCATATTGTTGGAAGGAAAAAACATAAAAGAACATACTTCAATCATTACTCAAGAATATTTATCAAAAGAGAAACATATATATCTAACAGAGATAATTCACTCAGAAATCCTTTATTCATTTTGGAAAGTTCACTTAGCAAACTCTATGTAATTGGGAATGTTCACATAGCTTTTCCCTATTAGTTGGGAATGTTGACATAGCTCTTCTCTAGTAGTTGGGAATGTTCACATAGCTCTTCTCTATTAGTTGGAAATGTTCACATAGCTCTTCCCTTTTTGTTGAGAATGTTCACATAGCTCTTCTCTATTAGTTGGGAATGTTCACATAGCTCTTCCCTTTTTGTTGAGAATGTTCACATAGCTCTTCTCTATTACTTGGGAATGTTCACATAGCTCTTCCCTATAAGTTGAGAATGTTCACATAGCTCTTCTCTATTAGTTAGGAATGTTCACATAGCTCTTCTCTATTAGTTGGGAATGTTCACATAGCTCTTCCCTATAAGTTGAGAATGTTCACATAGCTCTTCTCTATTAGTTGGGAATGTTCACATAGCTCTTCCCTTTTTGTTTAGAATGTTCACATAGCTCTTCTCTATTAGTTGGGAATGTTCACATAGCTCTTCCCTATAAGTTGAGAATGTTCATATAGCTCTTCTCTATTAGTTGGGAATGTTCACATAGCTCTTCCCTACAAGTTTTATTATACTCACTAGATTGTTTCAGAATGACTACTTGATCAGAGTAATCAAAAAGATAACAATCTAAGAGTTTCATACTTTCCTTATCCTCAATAATCATATACCTGGGCAGGGTATATAAGTATTGAGTTTAGGTAGTATGCACTTTATTTGCTATAATATTCCTCACCTTTCACATCATTATACACACATGATTCTCCATTCTTAAATTTTCTTCAGGTATCACTTCTATATTTCATATTTCAACACACAGATAAGGGAGATTATAAAACATTTTAAGGAGTCACTGAGTAAAATGTAGATTCTCATCTTCCTTGTGTCCTTATAGGACTAGTCAAAGGAAGCTCAAAAACAACTACAACACATAGAATCATGAAATGAAGTATTAGAATGAATATATTTCATTTGACTATTACCCATCATGATTATCTACTACTTTAGGTTGGATCAACACATAGTGTTTAGTTATTTCATTTTACTACTTTTTCCTTCACTTAGTGGCTACTGCCCTGGTGCACTAGGCATTTATTATACTAGTGACACCAAAAACTTTAGCTTTTTAGAATATTTAGGCAAATGTCTCTAAAATTATAGAGATCTTACCTTAATTCTTAGCTTATTGTCCCTCCTTGGGCACTACCATCACAGATGTATTATTTGTCCCATACTTCTGGCAGAGTCTACATTCTTGCCATATGATAATATTTCCCACATTTCCACTGTTCTATCATGACCATGTCACTCAGGAATCATTTCAAAGCCCAAAGTTTCTACATTGAGGACTGGTAACCTAGGTTGTAATACCAGTATCCAGTCTTCTTTATGCATCACCGTTGTCCTAACCTACTCTTCAAGGGCACAAAATAGGATTCTCTATCCTGATTAGGTCAATATGGGAATTCTCAGGCACTTTTTCTCCTCTTGCCTGGTCCCATGCACCTCCTCCTGGTGCAACAACATTTCCCTTAGCAATGTGTTCCTCATGTTTTCCAATCATTTTCAAGTTCTTCTTCTCCTATGTGAGCAAACGATACTATCAGATAAACTAGAAGACTCTTAGAACATACTCTACAACCTTAATCCTATGTCTCTGTAGACTCAGCGAACGCAGAGCTCTTATACCACTTAATTGTGGAATACAACTCATGAAAACATAATTAACTAATGCGAAAGCGTTCACGAAGCAGTGGATTACCAAAAATCACTAAAAATTAAAACCTTTTTGTCAAAAGATCCATCAAAGGAAAACTTTCTCACATAGAGCCAAGGTAACACATTTACATTCTTGCTCGAAGGTACATATTTTTTATCATCTCTTTTTGAGAATTACAAGCCTCAGCTGTCCTGGTAAGCTAAACACAAGCAGTATGGAAATCTCGAGGCACTGAGCCAAAATCTCGAAAGCACTAACTACTATTCCGAGGACCTGAGAGTATAGAGACGACACATAGGACTCTATATACATATATACAAGACATAACAGCTAGAGTCTCCACCTGAGACTTCACTACTGTCCCTGCTGCTGCGGCTGTCATTCTCTTACTGAAGAATTCCTATCTCCTCGTCTGCGACCACCTAAAAATGTAGTTCCCACGGGGGTGAGACAATTGTAAATTGCCCCAGCGAGAGATATAACTCTCCGCCAGTAACATTATTATTGCATCTTAAGAAGATCAATATGAACAGAAGAATCATATTTGTTTGGCAGCAGTTAATTAAATGTTTAATAGATTAGAACATCATTCTTATCAAAAGCAATGCATCTATAACTTGATAGGACAACATGTTACTTATCCTTTAAGGAATATGAAGAACATGTATAACCCTTATTCACTATAGTATCACAACATTAACTATCCTCAGGCTTAGATCATATATCTAACACCTGGCATTGTCATTGTGGAGTCATGGCCCGTAGCCATACTCTTTTCACAAAGTGTTGGGATCTTAATCCCTCAATTCACCAAGTACATTTCCTCTTTTTAACAAGATCATCATCATGATTATAGCATTTGGGTATTTGAACCCATAACTCACCATAGGATATTTATTATCACGTGTTAGGTAACTTATTACCTTCAGATCATCTGACCAAAGACATCATAATTCTTGTTAAACAATGCATTGCACATAGTATACAAAGCTTAATGATTCTTACTACACAAAGCATATGAAGGCTTACAAAGCCTATAAACATTCTCAATGACAAAGCATCATAGCCCATACCTGGATATGCTCATCTCCTCAACATATCTGCATAATTAGTAATCATGATACAATTACATATCAGTATCATGAAGTACGAGGGTTATCTTATTACATTCAGAACCCATTAGTCTGTATTTGAGCTTCACATAGCATTACCCTGTGTTAGAATTTCACATAGTAATACCCTGTATTAGGGTTAACATAGCAATGACTCAATATGGATAATCATAAGTATTCAATCATACTTACTTATTCTCATCATTCCTCATTAAATGAATTATCAACACACAACATGAGTTTCTCTCTCATCTTTATCAGAATATGATCACATCATAGTTTATAGGTTTGAACTAACCCTTTCATAAGGCATGTGAGCCTACATTCAACAGAGTGCATTACATTACAATGTAACCATTGACATGACACATCTCATGTGTCATTCATCCAATTATCCTAGACATATAACTCATCAAGGTATACTAGCATTGGGGTGTTGGATGTGATATCTATCATATCATGATATATCACTTCCCTCAACACCTTATCTTACTTGAGTTTATACATGTTATAACCCCAATTTTCCAAAACATATAATGAGATTTTAAATCTCTTTTTAAAGATAAATGGAATCCATGATTGATGTAATGTGTTGATTTGAATGAATTTCGTGTATGATGGCTTGTGTGCTTTCTTTTTGGGCCTTATTGGCCATTGAGCCCAATTGAAGGAAAAATAAAAAGAAAGGAACAAGGAATTCAAATAGATAAAAGAATACATAGGGAAATTTTAACAAAAGGCTAAGGAATAATTTCCAAATATAGAATTCTGAGTTGTTAGGATTCAAGGAACCCAGAATCATAGAATAATGGTAAAAGGAATAGAAAGGATATGGAAAATATGAGTAATTGAAAGATAACTTGCAACCCAAGAAAAGGAGATCGTCCACTTGAGTTAATAACCCCAAATTTTGTAGGACGGAAGATAATAATATAATTGAGTTTCCCTCAAAATTAGAGTTGGAACGGAGTTACCGTTTGGGAGTTATGAATTTTCCAAGTAATCATTGAATTAGGAATATAGTTCGAATTAATTGGAAATTTATTACCTTTTTGATCAAACATGTGTGATGAGGACCCTTGGATTTAGATCCAATGGGCACTGCTCATCGTCCAAGTCCCAGTGGGACGAGGACTGTAGCCACAACAGAGGGATTCTTATTCCCTTGATTACGTTGACCCTGATGCATGTGCATCCTTGGAAAAGGTTCCTTTGGCTTCGGGAGACAGAGAAGAAGCTTCCCGACCCTAGTTTGTTGGGATTTTGACCTAACCTCACGAAACGCCCAATTGGGCTAGGACTCAGGTTGCGAGCGGGATTAGGAAACGAAGTACAGACCTCCCACTACCTATATAACGGCATCCATGGATCCCTCGAGTCGCCACGATCGCGAACGGCTCATCGCCAGAGTCTGTATCCCTCTCCCTCTCTCGATTGAACATGCTCCGGCAAGACATCCCCATGACACCGCCATGTTGCTAGAGCATAGAAAAGGAAAGGTACGACGTACAGTTGCCGTGCGATCTGGGATCACGGTGGGCGTATGCCGGATCCAACGACCCTGAGGCGACGCGTTCTAAGCAAGTTAGTGGGGAGGGGGCGATCGTTGTGGATCGTCTGATCGAGAGTCCATCGTGGACTCAGGAGCGATCCAACGGACCAGGCCTAGAAGGCGCACGCAGTGGAGGCGGTTGAAGTAGATCGTCAGATCCACAAGGGGTCTAGCGGAGTACCGATCCAACAGGCAAATATTTTTGGTAAGTCTCTCTCTCCAAATAATCAAGAATATTGCTTTTCTTTGCTAAAATCATAGTAATAGCTAGGAACCTCATATGGGAAAACTATATATATGAAAGTTGTGTAGAAATATTCAAGGAATCTGATAAAAATACTTTGAGAACCTGATTCTACTCCCTTTGGTAACAAGTACCCTAATTGCTAGTAATTTGTATTAAAAGTTGATGAGAAACCCTACTTGAATATTGAGGGTGTATTTTGGTGAATTAATTGGTCAAATTGATAATCTTGACCCTGTTAATTATAAAGATGGTTTAATTATCCATTTTGAATGCAAAGATGCCTAAATTAGAGTTGTAATCCATAAAAGAAGGCTAATCTATATGGGAACCCTAATTTGGGATAAAAGGAGATAAAAATCATATTCATTTGGAATAAGGAAATCAAATGCTTAATAAAGATTCTAAACTTGATAAAGTTGTGCTATAATGAGAAATTAGGGGTTTCATGTAGTTTTGATAAATTAAGGATCGTAATAGTGAAAGAGGAGGTAAAAACCCTAATTTCCAAAGAAACCCTAAAATTGGAATTGAAATCCTAAGTAATGTGATGAAATTGGATAAATATTAATAAAAGGAAATTGGTACTTTTATTTCAGGATTTCTCTTCCTCATTGCTTGCTTGATTGGGTTTCTCTGCATATTTGAATCTGTCTTGATATCTGCAACCAAAGGTATGTGGTTACGCTTATGAATATCTCAAGTTAGTTTTCCGAGGTTTTCCGAAGTTTTCATCGATGTCATGAATTAATTGTTGGATGATTTTAATTCATGCAAACTATAATCTGGATATGAATATCACATAACATATGTGCCTACTAGCTCAGATCTTGGTCCCCTCTGTGTTTTAATGGCTGACCTAGTATATGGCTACCTAGAGAGTAGGTCCATAAGGTCGTGGAATGACTTAGTATATGGTTACCTAGAGGGTAGGTCCATCAAGTCATAGTGAGTTAGATATTGGGCTACCTTTTGGTGGTGCCATGGGACTCTACCTTTACAGAGGTATTATAGAAGTCCTTACAGGGACAACACAGAGTTGTGGATAGGTATGGATTGAGTAGTTTGGCTTAAAATATAATCTTGGTTGTTAAATGATTAATTGAATGGTTACATTGTTAACATATTTACATGATTATTGTTTCCCCCACATACCAGCTTCTTGCTGACTGACGTGTTATTTGTTTTCGTTTTAGGTACAAAAGAAAAGAACAACCAGTAAAGTGGCATATGCGGAATTAAATGAGAATTAACGTGCACAGGAGGATTAGTTAGATTAGTATCTTCATGGATAGAAGTTTGGAAATCCCAATTTTAAAAAGGTAAGCAAAGTTTTATTTTATACCAGTGTTCAGTTAGTTGGTAAAGTTTATTAATTGTTATTGATTATTTGTCGAACCTTTGATCCAGGTTATTGGTTAACGGCTCTGACCTTTCGGTCTCCCTTAATTGGGGGTTACTGGGAGACGGGGTCGTAACAATTGGTATCAGAGCATAGGTTCCTCACTTAATCTTTAATAATTATTAAATTTTACAAATTCCGTAGAACCCAAGGGAGTTATTAGAGGATTATCCGAAAGACAGAGGTGTCTATAAAAGGATCACGATCGGGGGCAGGAAATATTTTCCTCTGCACCGCTAGTCGGAATACGAGGACTCCCGGACCCGTGTGACTGCCTGGACAAAGTCTTAGGGTATGAATCAAAATAAGATACCTTTAGGACTCTCTCAATATATTCATCCTTTCTCAAATTAAATTCCATTAAGGACCTTAAGGATTAGGGTTTCCTCTCTTCTCCTCACCCTCTTGAGGTATGGGTAAGGTTGATAAGGATTAAGGAATCCTCCACCAAATTAATGAAAAGCATGTAAATAAGATGTCATGGACATAAGCTTAATAGATTCACCGCAAATTAAAGAATAGATACATGCTTAGGTCGTATGACATAAGTTGTCATTGCCTTCAGGAGAGACCTGAAGATAGACCTCCTTGGCAGGAGGATGAGTAGAGAGAGTTAGTCTTGGGGGTAGAGACCTCCATTAAAAGTAGAGACCTAGTACATCCTTTGAGAATGATGTTAACCCTAACCCTAAGGGAAGGTTAGAAAGAGATGACATGAAGAGTTAGATTTCATGGTAGATAGACATGCCTTGGATGTTGTATGAGCCATGAGAAGTTGATAACTGAGTACCTTTAGCCAACTAACCCTGGGAAGGGCCATGTTGGAGTAAAGGATAACTCCTTCAATGATGAGGTTAGTATAGAACCTGTAGAAACCTTAAGGGTTTTTGCAGGTAGGATATAGCTTGCACCCATGGTACATCAGTAGTATGAACAATAAGTTAAAAATGAGGCCAAAAGGATAGGATGGTTGGCTTATGAGTTAAGCATAATGGGCTATGGGTAATCATGAGAAAACATAAGTTTGAGCATAGGCTTCACCCACTTAGAGGTATGCTTGTGAGCTTGATCCTTCATGAAGAGTGTACCTCTAATAGTAAGGTTGGATGCAGAGTTAGCTCTAGAGATAGAAAGCATGAACCAAGCAAAAGAGGTTGGAAACTTAGATTCCAGGACATGAGGAACAATGGGGAGTTGAGGATGATGCAACCTAAGTGGATGATAAGGGTTGCCACATGCTTGATACCTATAGGTTGATGATGTCGCCATGGGAGAAAACAAACCCTAGAGAGAGGATGAGGCTTCTGGCACTTATGTGCCTATGGTATAAGTGTTTACCTCCTGAGAAAGGAAGAAGTTCGGTATACCCTGGAGAGGATTAGTAACAGGTTATGAGGCCTTGTACCTTGTTGTTTGTCCTTGAGGAGGACTCAACATTAAAGTGTTGATCAAGGAAAAGGGATGACAGGTAGTGTATGTCATACCTGTTACATGTTTGGTTTGTGGTTAAGAGGTTGTGTAGACAGCTGGACATCAAGAACATGCACCTATGGTTCCTAGTCCTAAGAGGGGAAGTGGCGTACCTAATGCTCATGATGAGAATTAAGTTGCTATAGTTTCGAGCATGATACTCCTCACGTAGAGAGGAAAAAGGGGAAACTCCTCAAGTCGGAGGTGTGATGAACCCCTCACAGCTAAGATGATGATAAAGGAAGGTATGATCTTGATCTAATGATGAGGAATGAGAACCCATATGACCTATCCTGGTTTAGTTGTCTACTTGTGCCTTAATGTCTTACTAGGGTTAAGCATATGGATGTAAACCCTAGACCTAAGGGTGTTTGTGACCTTGTTGTCAAGAGATAGTTTTCCTCCCATCCTGGGAGAGGGACCCTTTGGTAGGGTGTATATCAGTTTTGTTGGTTTTGAGGTAACCTAAGGAGGATTCATAGGATCTTGAGAAGTTAAGTGAAGAGTACATGGCATAAGAATGAACCTATAGGCTCATACATAACTATCTCTATGTGCTTATGGATGTGTTACTATGGAGGTAACCGGTATGGGGCTTGACTAAGGTAGGCAGGTTTCCATGATCCCTATGGAAGGATGGAATTCAGCCCATGAATGCAAGAGGAGAGATGATGAATGC
Source organism: Alisma plantago-aquatica (assembly GCA_963693085.1). Classification (NCBI taxonomy): domain Eukaryota; kingdom Viridiplantae; phylum Streptophyta; class Magnoliopsida; order Alismatales; family Alismataceae; genus Alisma; species Alisma plantago-aquatica. The sequence continues at coordinate 129,189,603 of OY856411.1, read as the reverse complement.
TTGGGTAAGGTTCTAAGTTGAACATGTACTAGAAGAGAATCCTAAGTCTATCCTATGGTCAGGTAGGGGTAAGACTGATGGAAGTAGGAGTTGCCTAATTCCATAGTTGTACAAGACCATAGGGTCGGGAGGTAACAACTATCATTGTCTGAGGGCCATGGGTTAGGAGATTGATCACCTTCATGAACTCATGGGACCCAAAGGGCAGATGAGTAGGGCACTCTCTTATGCATGAGGGAAGAGGTATGACCCCAAAAGTGTCGGCACCTTAAAGACCTAGAGGAGATGACCAAGGATTGTGCTTGAACCAAGTGAGTTCGAGACCAGTTTTCCATGAAAGTAATGTGGATGGCACGTTTCAACCTAGATTTGAAGGTGTACTGGCAAGGTGGGATGTGTCATCTCTACTCTTGGAGCAGGAAGAACTTTGTGTTTGGACGGCCGCCAACTTCTTATTTCCTCTTGTTATGAGTGGGAGAGATGGGACAGTACGCATGCCATACACCAAGGATAAAAGATGAGGTGGGTTAAAACGTTGCTGTGAGGTATGAGGACAAAGATGATAACATACCTTGGTGGAGTGCATGATACATGGACAGGCACAAAACGATAAGAGTATTACGATAATCACCTTATGAGAATGTTTTATCATGAGCTATGTGGAACTTGCATGTGATCCAAGGTTGAGTTTGATAACCAAGAGGATGATTTTAGAGTTTTCTTGATGAAGATAAACTTAGAGTTCTAGATGAGACTTAAGCGGAATACATGGAGATAGTATGTCTTCAACATTACCTAACACCTAAGGATAAGAAGGGGTAATGAAGGCTCTGGTTGAGATATAGCTGCCTAGTTTAGCTGGAAGCTGGAAAAAGATGAGGTTTCTAGGCTAACCTTAAGTTGAGAAAAAAGGGATAAGTTTGGCCAATACCCAAATATATCAATAACGGTTAATCAAGTAAATGTTTGATTGGTTAGCCAGTCTAGTACATGATATGATGAAAGGGAGGTTGTAGAACCTCAGATGTACTTCTTTGGAAAGGAAAGTGATGAATCCCTGATGAGAGGGAATTAGGGTTCAAGGAATCGATCTTGAGGAATCATGACATATAGGAAATCGTGATCTTAATCACCATACACCATAGTACTAATTAGATAATGGGTGGTAGCAGTACTATGGATGTTGGAGGTGAAGTGCATGTGGTATGTTGCCATGCATGACAGGAGGTGAAGGACGAACACCAGTAACCCAATGTATCAATATAGAGAATAAAAGAGTCCCTGAGAGGGAGTGGGAGTTCTTCATTATGAATGTTGTGGTAAGACTCCCTTTGACCAAGAAGGTCAAGATACAATATGGGTTATGGTGGATTACCTTACCTAGATGACATGAGAAAGAAAGAGTTCTGTCGAGGGACAGATTTGGTTGAACTACGCATGAGAGAGATGGTTCAATGACACCACGATGTGAGGTTCTTGAGTTGACCTAAAATTTTCCTTCCAAAAGGTGACAGTAGGTACATGAAGAACTCTATGATAGTATAGTTTATCACCCCTTACTAATGGTTAGTATGATCCAGACTAGAGGGTCTGATGAGAGCATGTGTGCTTATTCAGGGTGATATCGAGAGACAGTTCTTGTCCTATGAAAGATATAATGATGACCACTGTAGCTAGTATAGGGATTTAAAGAAGCTATGTAAGAGAGGTTGTGTCGGTCACCACTTCAGTAAGATGATGTTGGTGAAAGGACCACGTGATGGTTAGAAATGGACCACAGTGTGTGCAGATGGAGTCGCTTTGATCTTGCAATGGCTGAAAGGAGCCCATGGACTACATGAGTCATGAGAAGATGCAAAGTAGACTGTCATACAGTTCACTATGGGAGGATGTGTGACATGAAAATCCGACCCCTCTAAGTTATAGCTAAGAGAGATGAGTCCCCGATATATGGGTCCATTTGAGATGGATTGGTGGAGAAGGTTATGGAAAACCTTACCCCTCAGGATAAAGAAAGGTGTGATGAGTTCCATGTGTCCTATTTAGGGCACTATGTGAGGTACCCAGACCATGAGCTAAACAATGAACCTAGTGAGCCCCAAGGGAGGCTGAAATGGACTGAGTCGCCTGTGCAGTATATAGATGCCAGGATGAAAGAACTCATAGAAAAAAATATGTGATGATAAAGTTTCTTTGGAAACGCCATGGGTAAGATAAATCCACATAGGGGCCATCGATGGACATGGAAAAATCTTATCCTGAATTGTTTGTTTTGCTTGATTGAATTTTGAGGGAAAAATTCCTATAAGGAGGGGAGGATGTTATAACCCCAATTTTCCAAAACATGTAATGAGATTTTAAATCTCTTTTTAAAGATAAATGGAATCCATGATTGATGTAATGTGTTGATTTGAATGAATTTCGTGTATGATGGCTTGTGTGCTTTCTTTTTGGGCCTTATTGGCCATTGAGCCCAATTGAAGGAAAAATAAAAAGAAAGGAACAAGGAATTCAAATAGATAAAAGAATACATAGGGAAATTTGAACAAAAGGCTAAGTAATAATTTCCAAATATAGAATTCTGAGTTGTTAGGATTCCTTGGGGTTCAAGGAACCCAAAATCACACAATAATGGTAAAAGGAATAGAAAGGATATGTAAAATATGAGTAATTGAAAGATAACTTGAAAACTAAGAAAACGAGATCGTCCACTTGAGGTAATAACCCCAACTTTTTTAGGACAGAAGATAATAATATAATTGAGTTTCCCTCAAAATTTGAGTTGGAAAGGAGTTGTCGTTTGTAAGTTATCCATTTTCCAAGTAATCATTGAATTAGGAATATAGTTCGAATTAATTGGAAATTTATTACCTTTTTGATCAAACACGTGTGATGAGGACCCTTGTATTTAGTTCCAATGGGCAATGCTCATCGTCTAAGTCCCAATGGGATGAGGACTATAGCCGCAACAGAGGGATTCTTATTCCCTTGATGACATTGTCCCTGATGCATGTGCATCCTTGGAAAATGTTCCTTTGGCTTCGGGAGACAGAGAAGAAGCTTCCCGACCCTGGTTTGTTGGGATTTTGACCTAACCTCACGAAAAGCCCAATTGCGCTAGGACTCAGGTTGCGAGCGGGATTAGGAAACGAAGTATAGACCTCTCACTACCTATATAAGGGCATCCCTCGATCCCTCGAGTCGCCACGATCGCGAACAGCTCATCGCTAGAGTATGTATCCCTCTCCCTCTCTCGATTGAACGTGCTCCAGCGAGACATCCCTACGACACCGCCGTGTTGCTCGAGTAGAGAAAAGGAAAGGGACGACGTACAACTGCTGTGCGATCTGGGATCACAGTGGACATACGCAGGATCCAACGACCCTGAGGCGGCGCGTTCTAAGCAAGTTAGTGGGGAGGGGGCGATCGTTGTGGATCGTCTGATCGGGATTCCATCATGGACTCAAGAACGATCCAACGGACTGGGCCTAGAAGGCGCACGCAGTGGAGGCGGCTGAAGTAGATCGTCAGTTCCACAAGGGGTCTAGCGGAGTACCGATCCAACGAGCAAGTATTTTCGGTAAATCTCTCTCTGCCAAATAATCAAGAATATTGCTTTTCTTTGCTAAAATCATAGTAATAGATAGGAACCTCATATGGGAAAACTATATATATGAAAGTTGTGTAGAAAAATTCAAGGAATCTGATAAAAATACTTTGAGAACCTGATTCTACTCCCTTTGGCAAAAAGTACCCTAATTTCTAGTAAAGTGTATTAAAAGTTGATGAGAAACCCTAATTGAATATTGTGGGTGTATTTTGGTGAATTAATTGGTCAAATTTATAATCTTGACCCTGTTAATTATAAATGTGGTTTAATTATCCGTTTTGAATGCAAAGATGCCTAAATTAGACTTGTAATCCATAAAAGAAGGCTAATCTATATGGGAACCCTTATTTGGGATAAAAGGAGATAAAAATCATATTCATTTGGAATAAGGAAATCAGATGCTTAATAAAGATTCTAAACTTGATAACGATGTGCTATAATGAGAAATTAGGGGTTTCATGTAGTTTTGATAAATTAAGGATCATAATAGTGAAAGAGGAGATAAAAACCCTAATTTCCACAGAAACCCTAAATTTGAAATTGAAATCCTAAGTAATGTGATGAAATTGGATAAATATTAATAAAAGGAAATTGGTAATTTTATTTCAAGATTTCTCTTCCTCATTGCTTGCTTGATTGGGTTTCTCTGCATATTTGAATCTGTCTTGATATCTGCAACCAAAGGTATGTGGTTACGCTTATGAATATCTCGAGTTAGTTTTCCGAGGTTTCCCGAAGTTTTCATCGATGTCATGAATTAATTGTTGGATGATTTTAATTCATGCAAACTATAATGTGGATATGAATATCACATAAGATATGTTCCTACTAGGTCAGATCCTGGTCCCCTCTGTGTTTTCATGGCTGACCTAGTATATGGCTACCTAGAGGGTAGGTCCATCAGGTCGTGGAATGACTTAGTATATGGCTACCTAGAGGGTAGGTCCTTCAAGTCACAGTGAGATAGATATTGGGCTACCTTTGGGTGGTGCCATGCGACTCTACCTTTACAGAGGTATTATAGAAGTCCTTACAGGGACAACACAGAGTTGTGGATAGGTATGGATTACGTAGTTTGGCTTAAAACATAATCTTGGTTGTTAAATGATTAATTGAATGGTTACTTTGTTAACATATTTACATGATTATTGTTTCCCCCACATACCAACTTCTTACTGACCGAAGTTTTGTTTGTCGGCGTTTTAAGTACAAAAGAAAAGAACAACTAGTAAAGTGGCATATGCGGAATCAAATGAGAATGAACGTGCACAGGAGGAATTGTTAGATTAGTATCATAATGGATAGAAGTTTGGAAATCCCAATTTTAAAAAGGTAATTAAAATTTTATTTTATACCAGTGTTCAGTTAGTTGGTAAAGTTTATTAATTGTTATTGATTATTTGTCAAACCTTTGATCCGGTTTATTGGTTAACGGCTCTGACCTTTCGGTCTCCCTTAATTGGGGGTTACCAGGAGACAGGGTCGTAACAATACACTTAGCTTGTATTAGGGTATTCCCCATCCTAATAATTTATGCACCAGTTCATCACATTTATCATGTAAAGTAGTGATCATTAGTCACTCACTTAGAATATACAACAATTGCCAATATTATGGACACATCCTTAAATTAAGAACTATTAATATAAGGATATCCATAATCAATCTCTCTAGGTGTTACATTTGTCATAACCTTAACCACTATTCCATTATTAGGAATAGTATTCTCCATATTTATAATTTGAGGATTCACCTAGAATATTCCATACATTTAAGGATTTCACATAGTATTACTCTTCAATAGAGTTTCATATAATCATCCTTCTATATCAGGGTTTCACCTAGTATTATGTGAAATTAGGATTTCACAACACATCACCCAATGATAGAAATTCACATAGAATTAGTAGCACAACCCTATATTAGGGTTTCATATACCTTTATCCCATTTTAGGGATTAGGGTTTACTATTCCCATCCAAGTGGGGTTTCTCTTTCCTCATACCCAAATTAGGGTTAGGATATACAATTCCCATTAAATTAGGGTTTCCTTCATTGTTACAACAAGTTAGGGTTACATCATCATCCTGGATTTATAATAACACTCATCTTTGCCATAGATTAGTGATGCACATCGTTTTACACGCAACAATCACTAGGAAAAGTCCTAGAGTTTAACCTTCTAACCCGGTTGTCAACTTGTTGTGAACAACAAGTCAACTTAGTATAGATAGGTATCGATCCAAGGGACGGAGAAAAAGAAAAGTCAAAATCCAAATCCGATTGCAAGTATAAGAATTAAATTCCGATTTGAGAGAGTTGTTAATACTAAGAAAAAAAGTGTGCTGAAATAAAAATTTAACTAATTAAGAAAATAAAGATCTGGGGTCCAGAAGATCACCACCAAAACTACGTTCCTATTCAACTAATCAAATTCTAAACTCCAAGGATCAAATCAGGACCTTGTGTTTACATGTCCTTACGGACAAACTCACAAGGGTTAGACTTCTCGTGAACTCGTTGGTCTTGGCGTTCACGGATCATTGCCCAACCGTGCAACATGCCATTATCCACGGTCATATCAAAAAGCATGTGAATTCAAATCGGTATTCAAACCCAAGGCTCAGGTGGTCACGTCACCAAGGATTATAACAAGAATAAGATTAAATAAACGAAAAGATGATAATCGCAATTAAGGGACTATTGTTTCATTCTTACAGAAATCCACGATCATATCACTCCATAAGAATATATCAGATCATCCAAATAACACAAAGAAACAAAGAGAAGACATTTGTTCGATGGAGGAATATAATTGATTATATTGAATAGAACCGGGCTAAGGGGCTACTTCCATTCCCTAGAGAGTTTTACTCAGACATAACAAGACCAGAAGAATTGCAAAGTAAAATGAGATCCAACATTATACAAGATGTGGTCTACAACTAAAAATTGGATGAAATAGAATGAAGAATGGAATGCTTTTACAAGTGAAGAGACCCTCCTTTTATAGGAGGGGGATGGGGGTAGGATGACCTCAAAAGAGGGGAAAAAAAGAGAGGGAGACTAATTTTTGAATTTTCTGGATCCGGTCCAATCGAAAGTTGATTGTCTTTAATTATCTTGACCATGTAACTCCCTTTTATGAAGATTCTCGCAGCAGAGATTTCGAACGTATTTCTATCGTATTAAAAGCACAAACGCCGTCCAAATAATAGGATTTTATTTGAGGAAATTAAATTCCCTTTCCAATGAATACTTGTGCACTCAATTTAGAGTTCAAATGCAAGAGTTATGTCACTTTTGGTGGAGGGTATATATGAATTTCAGGACTGCTACAAATTGTATAATTTTCCTACAAAACCCAAAAAAATAGAATTAAAACTCCAATTAAAGATAAAAATCTAAAATAAAATAATTAATTATGAAAGTAAGAGAATAAATAATAAAATAAACCTAAACAAATATTAAAAATATACAAATAAAAGGGATAAATATACATTTATCAAAATACCCCGGACTTGAATCTTTGTTTGTCCTCAAACAATTAAAATTTCAAATTATTCCAATTTATACTAACAACATGTCTATCCTCACCCTTGTAACATCACTTTATTCCTTACCTCCAAATTTGGCCAAGCAACCCCATCTCCTAAAACCACAAAACACAAAATTCTAAATTTTCTATTAAAAACAAATATCATATCTTGGTTCTAAATCAAGATTTTGTAGAAAAACATGCTTCATCTTACTTTTGCTTTGACACTCTCATTTTTATAAATGTATTTTTTTTGTGTGAGTTGTTGCACTAGAACAAGATGAAATTAGGGGGTGTGAAAACAAAGAAGGAAGTGATTATTTTTTTTTTATCCCTCCTCTATTCGACTTGGGATTTAAATTTGTGGAGTTGTGGCTACATTGGTCACAATTTCTTTTAATGTGCACTTTTGGCATCTTTTTATGGTACACCCCTTTGTGGGGTATGGAATTTTTTATATGGGAAGCATGCCACCCCGGACTTGATTTTTTTCTGGTGGTGATTCTTTGCTTCTCTTTTTTTTTTAGAAAGAAAATAGGGGGGAAACAAAAGGTGTCCTTGTGCTTATAACTTCATACATTTATTTTCTCTTTTTTTTTGAAAGTGTCATTACATCAGAAGGAACATTTATTTCAATCACATTATACAAGATTTATATAAAGTTAATCAATAGTTTAAAAATAGAGAAAATGTGTGTTTGGTTTTGATTGATTCCATACGACTTGCCAACTTTTCCAATGAGTGATGCTATTTTGGGATCCTAGGTGACATGGTGGTTTCATACATGGCAATTTGTAACAATTTTTTTTAAAAGATTTACTAAATTCAAAGGGGTATAATGATAAACATTTATTCATATTGTCCGACTAGATAAAGGCCATTTTGCAACAAAAGAAATAAAAACATGGCCGACTAGATAATGGCCATGAACAAAGTCATGATATGCAAAAAAAAGGTAGAAATAATGCAAGAATAAAAATGATAATGGGGGTGGAATAGAAACATACCACCCACCTCGACCCGTGACTTAGATTGTTGCTCGTCCCGAGCAAAATCAAAACCTGAGATGGAGGGAAGAGAAGAGCGAGGATTTCCAGGTGGCCCAGGTAGCTCGAAAAATGTCCAGCTGAAGGGGATGTGTATGAGGGATGGGACTTTTATCTGAGGAGCTTCATAGTGTACCCTATGATGGGGTAATTGTAGAAGCTCAGTGGGGTGCTCATATTTTCTTTCGCCTTGCATTCCCTCCAATAATATCCATAGATATTCCTTCGATAGCAAGGGAAGTGTTGAAGATGGATGTGGATAAGGGGAGGTTGACGGGTACCCGACTAGTAATGCCAGTAGAGCATGATGAACTGAGTCGGGTGGAGGATCTGGTTCAGGTTTTTCACCATCATGATGACCTGCATATGGGAGAATTGATGCTAATACAAAAAAAATAAAATCATTTACAAAAGTGTTTTGTTTCTCCTTCAAATTAATGCCATCAACATTGGGTTTGGTAAGTTTCATTGTGGATGTAACATATGTCTCTAATTTTTTTGTACAAGGGTTCCCCAAGTATTTAGGAGGGATGATGATGTCTTCCTTGCAAACAATAGAAGGGGGTGTGTGGGCTTCTTCCAATGGTGGTATCTCCCCTTCTAGATCAGCCATGTGTGGGATGGAAATTGGCTGTGACGGCTCGGGAAGAATCATAAAGGGGGTTAGATTCTCATTATCCAAAATAGACTCAAAAGAAGGGTATTGGTCTATGGTATCATTCAGATTTATATTGAGGATGGGAGGAGTTGTTGGATCTTCAGAATGACTCTCCTTCTTTGACATTTCATATTCAAGTAAAAGAGTCTCTAAAGGAAAGATAGGGATACCAACGTCCTCATCACACACAAAGAATGGCTCCATGATTTGTTCTATTTCTTTAGGATCTGACATATATGACACAAAATAAGGATCATCATCGTCATCGTCAGGAAGAACCATCTTGGGTTGCTCAAGCTCTATAGGGGGAGGTTGTGATTGATCCTCTAGAAAAGTAGCTAACATGGCTTGACTGGATTCAAAATTTTCTTATGCTTCTGCTACCATCTTTTCTAGGGCCTTAAGTCTCTCTTCCACTTCAAGATCAATTTGCATTTCACCATAGGATTTATACACCCCAAAATTTTGGTCACCCTCGTCACACTCCCCATAGTGTCCTTGGCCATAGTACTTCTCATATTGTTTTGGGTGGCATTACTCCTCATAATAATCTCCAGAAGATGATGGATTGTAATTTCCATTGCGTCCATCTTGGTAGGAAGATTCAATATTATAAGGTGTCACCAAATCATGAGGAAACATATTTGAACAGTCTATATTTTGGGTTTGGGCTTCTAGCAGGACAGTTAAGAAGGCTTGGCTGGCTTTTAGTTTTTTTTCTACTTCTAATGCTATCTTCTCTAGGGCCCTAAGTCTCTCTTCTTGTTGAAGATTACATTGGGTTTCATAAACATACTCATAACCCCCAAGGTTTTGTTGGTTACATCCCACAAAATTTTGTTGATCATATCCCCCATTAGAATATGGATAGCAAGGTTCCCCATAATGGTTCTCAGAAAAATGTGGATTCACATTGTACCCACCAGGATGAAAGGGCTCGCAATTAAAAGGGTTGCTATTATAAGCATGGGGTAGAGTTGGATAGGCAAGAGATGCATGGTGGTAGAGACCACAATAATAACATTGTGGGGGATATTGGGATGCCCACTCCATTTGAAAAGAAAAGTTCCTGAAAGATATGTCAATCAATGAATGAGAGAAGAAAGATTGTGAGATAAAAGGTTAGTCAAAAATTACAAAGAGAACTAAAAATTATAAATCTAAAAAAAAATTATAAAACAAACTAAAATTACAATAAAATAACTAAAAAATAGTACTGCTGGAATGGAAACTCAGCAAAAAGAGGAGATACACTTCCGGAATTGTGCTCGGAAGGCAAAAAGAAATTACAAAAATCTAAAAGAAATTATAAAAAAGACTAAAGATATGAAAGTTAGAGAATATGAATAAGGATTATACAAGATATACAGGCAAGCAGATCGGAAAAACAATTGTGCCGTCCCCGGCAACGGCGCCAAATTGATGCGTGTCGTTGTACACGCAACAATCACTAGGAAAAGTCCTAGAGTTTAACCTTCTAACCCGGTTGTCAACTTGTTGTGAACAACAAGTCAACTTAGTATAGATAGGTCTTGTTGTGAACAAAAAGTCAACTTAGTATAGATAGGTATCGATCCAAGGGATGGAGAAAAAGAAAAGTCGAAATCCAAATCCGATTGCAAGTACAAGAATTAAATTCTGATTTGAGAGAGTTGTTAATACTAAGAAAAAAAAGTGCTGAAATAAAAATTTAACTAATAAAGAAAATAAAGATCTGGGGTCCAGAAGATCACCACCAAAACCACGTTCCTATTCAACTAATCAAATTCTAAACTCCAAGGATCAAATCAGGACCTTGTGTTTACATGTCCTTACGGACAAACTCACAAGTGTTAGACTTCCCGTGAACCCGTTGGTCCCGACGTTCATGGATCATTGCCCAACCGTCCAACATGCCATTATCCACGGTCATATCAAAAAGCATGTGAATTCAAATCGGCGTTCAAACCCAAGGCTCAGGTGGTCGCGTCACCAAGGATTATAATAAGAATAAGATTAAATATATGAAAAGATGATAATCGCAATTAAGGGACTATTGTTTCATTCTTACAGAGATCCGCGATCATATCACTCCATAAGAATATATCAGATCATCCAAATAACACAAAGAAACAGAGAGAAGACATTTGTTCGATGGAGGAATATAATTGATTATATTGAATAGAACTGGGCTAAGGGGCTACTTCCATTCCCTAGAGAGTTTTACTCAGACATAACAAGACCAGAAGAATTGCAAAGTAAAATGAGATCCAACATTATACAAGATGTGGTCTACAACTAATAATTGGATGAAATAGAATGAAGAATGGAATGCTTTTACAAGTGAAGATTCCCTCCTTTTATAGGATGGGGAGGGGGTAGGATGCCCTGAAAAGAGGGGGAAAAAAGAGAGGGAGACCAATTTTTGAATTTTCTGGATCCGGTCAAATCGAAAGTTGATTGTCTTTAATTATTTTGACCATGTAACTCCCTTTTATGCAGATTCTCGCAACAGCGATTTCGAACGTATGTCTCTCCCATTAAAAGCACAAACGCCGTCCAAATAATATGATTTTATTTTAGAAAATTAAATTCTCTTTCCAATGAATACTTGTGCACTCCATTTGGAGTTCAAATGCAAGAGTTATGTCACTTTTGGTAGAGGGTATATATGAATTTCAGGACTGCTGCAAATTGTATAATTTTCCTACAAAACCCAAGAAAATAGAATTAAAACTCCAATTAAAGATAAAAATCTAAAATAAAATAATTAATTATGAAAGTAAGAGTATAAATAATAAAATAAACCTAAACAAATATCAAAAATATATAAATAAAAGGGATAAATATACATTTATCAATTAGGGTTTCACACATAGCATTGCTCTAATTAGGGTTAGGGTCATTGATTAGGGTTTCATGATCTCATTATTATGGATCAAACCCTTATCACATAGTTCACTCATAATGGGAGAATTATAGATTAATTATATAAGCATTCATCCCTCTCATTCTCTCTCTCATCCTCTTTAGGATGTTAACTACTCCAAGATTAATCTAGGTCAACTCTTCACTTGAGTAAACATAGCTAGGGTTAACCTTCTCAATCATCATGGGTCTACATCTTTAATAGTCACATAGATGATTGAACTTTGATCATATTAGATGTCCAAATGGTCTAATCAATTAAACCATCACTGACATAAGGAATTGACCAATTAAACTTTCAATTCCACAAAATGATCAATCAGGTTAACCATTGAAATCTTCAAATGAATTAAGTATCTAAATAGGTTCACCATATTGAACCTTCAATCACATGAGATATTCAAATGAATTAACCATGTTAATCTTCACAAAGTTAATTACTTAGACCCTCAATGATCTTGGTTCTCATACATCAATTGGTTGAAAACCATTTGAACAAGTTGTACTTGAAATCGATTAGACAAAGTAGGTATTGAACCCGTTTGCACTTTGGGTCTCCAAACGGTTTGGGATCGTTTGGTCCCAAACGGTCTTGAGACCATTTGGTGAGACCGTTTGGACTCAAACGGTCTTGATACCATTTGGTCCAAACCTCCTCAAAACTGCATGGACCAAATATGGTCTCAACCGATCAAATCAATTTAGGGTTCTCAATGTTGATTCCTTCAATCATTGAATTCATGTACCCAATCATCAATTGGACCTATCATCATACTTCAATTAAGTTAAATAGGTCAACCCACAACTGATTTAACCCTCAATTGACCCTCAATTAGTCATCAACTAGGGTTTGAATCAATTGAATTAGGGTTTGGAATCAATGATCCTTCAACACTAATCAATGCAAGATTAGTTACTTTGAAACCTTTGAACCATCATCCAAATTGAACATGACCTGACCCCAAACGGTCTTGAGGCCGTTTAGTCTTGAGACCGTTTGCCTATCATATCATCAAAATCCAAGTCAACCAATTCAGGTTTGGATCATTGGATTGATCACCAAATTAGCAATTGATTACACTTTAACTTAGTAACATTGGATCATCAATTGCTTAACCATACTCACCCCTAGACCTCCAAACGGTCTTGGGTGACCTCCAAACGGTCTTGAGACCATTTGGATGTGCTCCAAATGGTCTTGAGACCGTTTGGCCCATCCAACCTTGGATTCTAGTGAAATTTCATCAAAGTTTGGCCTATTGAGTCGATCAACAAATCAGCAATTGATTGCTTTGTAACTTGGTAACTTTGGACCTTCAAATAGGCAACCATACCTAACCCTAGACCTCCAAATGGTCTTGGGTGATCCCCAAATGGTCTTGAGACCGTTTGGGTGATTCCTAAACGGTTTTGAAACCGTTTGGGTCAATCAACCCAAAACATCAACTCATTTCAATGCAAAATCAGCACTTAGCCGATTAGGGTTAACACCATATCGTTTATCCTTCAACACTTAACCATATCCAACCCTAGACCTCCAAACGGTCTTGGGTGACCCCCAAAAGGTCTTGAGACCGTTTGGGTGATCCCCAAATGGTTTTGAAACCGTTTGGGATAAATAACCCAAAAAGTCAAATCAACTCATTGGAATTTCAGCACTAATTTCAATTAGGGTTTTCCCAATTGATTAGCCTTCAACTCATGATTCCTTGGGCATTAATCCATAAAATTTGGTTAGTCATTAACCAACATGAATAGGAACAGGAATCTCAAACGTTCAACCCTTGTTCAACCCTGTAAAACAGTTTTGAAACCGTTTTCCCAAAAAGTTAAAATACTCAAGTTGAAAATCAGCACTTAATCCAATTAGGTTTGCCTAATTTATTAGCCTTGAACTCATGATTCCTTGGGAATTAATCCATAAAATTTGGTGAGTCATTAAACAACATGAATAGTAACAGGAATATCAAATGGTAAACCCTTGGATTACCCTCTCAAACGGTTTTGAAACAGTTTTCCCAAAAAGTTAAAATTCTCAAGTTGAAAATCAGCACTTAATCCAATTAGGTTTGCCTAATTTATTATCCTTCAACTCATGATTACTTGGGAATTAATCCATAAAATTTGATGAGTCATTAACCAACATGATTAGGAACAGGAATCTCAAACGGTCAACCCTTGAACAACCCTCTCAAATGGTTTTGAAACCGTTTGCCCAAAAAATTTAAAATACTCAAGTTGGAAATCAGCACTTAATCCAATTAGGTTTGCCTAATTGATTAGCCTTCAACTCATGATTCCTTTAAAATTAATCCATAAAATTTGGTGGGTTATCAAACAACATAATTAGGAACAGGATTCTAAAATTTTCAACCCTTGGTCAACTCCCCCAAATGGTTTTTAAACCGTTTGATGAAACTGTTTGCTTCTAAATGGTTTGAAACTGTTTGCTCCCAAACAGTTTGGGAAACCGTTTGAGCAAATCAATGAAACCGTTTGGCTTTGATATTTTGTGAGGTTATTTATTATGATGATTTCATCATCATCAAGCTCTAAACCCACAAAACCTACTGTGATTTCCATGGAGATTGCATCAATCAACCGAATCAATTATTGTAAATGTAGAAATGATCATTATTTGATATGGAATTGAATGCAATAGCAAAGTTATGGTTTCAAGTTATAAAACCCTCCTCCAATTGAGATCCAAAGCTCCATGATCACGGAAACAATGGTGGATCAAGATCCCTTCACTATTCCAAGGCTCTTCCTCAAGCTTTAAGTGAAAAGAATTGGCTAGGGTTGAAGAGGAGATCGAAATAAGAAGAAATAAATGATTTATTTTCGATTTCCACCATGGAATCAAGAAGAACGAAGGTCAAGGGCTTAACAACAGGTTGGGGATCGCCAACCTGATCCTCCACAGCTCCTTGGTCATTTTCCAAGCAAGGGGAAAGAAAGGAATCCGAAAAAGCCTTTGTTTTGGCTTGGAAAGGGTACTTTTATAAGAAAATTGATGAGAGAGAAAATATCTTATAAAAGTCTTTTAATTCCAAAATTGTTGCCACCACATCCCCCTTGGTTTCGTGCATGCAAGGGCATCTCTATCCCCACTGAGATCCCTTCCATTATCCATGAATTAAGGGAAAAGAAAAAATAAGCACCTTAACCCTTATAATAAGAATATCCATATTTGAGTGGAAATTCTTTTTCTTATAATAATGGTGAGTGGAATTTCAACTCCTTAGGATATGCTCGTGACATTTCAAGGATTTAAGATCATCCAAACACATATGAATCCAACCATTTTAATTTTGGTTGAAGGCCCTTTAATTAATACATTCATTTTTGCCCTAAATTGAATTAGGGTTTCACGTAGGATTAAATCTTGATTATTTTAATATCAAGATTCTCTCTCCTCCAACTTAATTCATATGAGGTGATCCTCTCATTTTCTTTTATCTAAATGATGCCAAGAAACATTATGGACCTTATTGAAGTGGTAATTTGTATACTGAACCCTAGGTTTTGAGTAAATTGCACATTACACCAAAACTAGGTTTTAATGCACAAGGATTGCTTTACAAGCTTAATCTTGGTGCCCAAGCTTGTGAAAACCATACCACTACATCATATTCATTCTTATGATGTATCCACATCAGAGGAACATCTTATCATGCAACATTTGCAATTTAAACCCTCAACTTGGGTAATTTGCATTTTAGTCCAAAATAAGCAAACATTGCTTCAACATTGTTCAAACATGACCAAAATTGAAACATTAGTTTCTCATGAGCCCTAATTACTTTTCCCAAGATAATATTAAGCATTTACTAAACCTTATTAGGTAAAACATCTAGGGTTAACACATAACCCAGGTCAGGGATGTTACAATTATGCCTACCTAACCAAGTATGGTTGAGGCACCTACCAGACCTCTAACCTTAGGTGAGGGGAGAATAAGACATTCCCAGTCACCTACAATATTATGGTGAGAATAAGACATTCCCCAGAGTGATTATTTACATGCCCTCTATGGGTGGTTGTACATAAGTACCACTACTTTAAATTAAATATAACATAAATCCACATGCTAGAAAAGTAGTCATGGCAAGAGTAGTCATAATATTCAATAAGCATGGCAGTGGGGTATAAGACCCAAACAAGAAGAAATTATAATCTAATTTGAGGCATAAATAATATCAGGATTCAAGAATAGAATATTTAGGGTTCATTTAAGCCTCTTTAGGGAAATATAGGGTTGGGCTACAATTATCCCAATATAGGGTGTAAGGAATGCACATACCTCTCTTACTGATATTAATTACTAACTTTAACCACTTTAATTGAGTCCAAGTTCCAGTTTTCCTATTTTCAATGTATTAACATGTATTAGAGTACATAGTGCATATATATATATATATATATATATATGTATAAACCTAATTTCAGAACTTTTTAGAAAAAATCGGATTTAGCTTTTGAAAATATCACCAATGAACTTACTAGGTTCTCCTGATCAAGAAAACATATTTTTATGTTAATTTTGGAGTTATGATGATTAAGATGTAATTTTTATGGATTTTATGCATTTAATTCGTTTCACAAAAATTACCCTTCGTCAAACCATGAAATAAGACCTTGAAAATATTTTTATTTGATAGAGATTAATTTTCCAATTCCAAAACATATTTATTTGTCAAATTTTGATTAGCGATTTAGAAGATATGAATTTTTCAATACTAACCAATGTGAAATTGCCACATCATCAAACCGATCGAGATATTTGAAGAGAGAGGGAGAGGGATAAAACACCATTTTACCCAAGATCAGATTTGAAGTTGCATTGGTAACCAAACTAGATCTTCTAGAGGAGATAAAATAGCAAGAAACCAAAATCATAGAAGAACATTGTAAAAAGAGATGGAAATCATCGATTATCAACATAGAAGCATGGGTTTTAAGTATGTACTAAGCAATATATGAGAAGGGGGTTAACAAAACTTGCATCTAGGAATGTAAGAAGGTACAAACAGAAATTATCCCTAGATTATAAGGTATGGTTGCTCCAAGCTAAGCTCCTTTCTTGAGCAACGATCACCTTGTTCACTTTAGCAGTGTAAACCTTAGCAAAAGAGCAAGGAGATGAGATCCTAACACATTGTAAGAGCATGTACTAAGATTAGGGAAGATAGGAGAGATATGATGTTTTAAGGCATGGTTCAAATGTAACGTGGCAAAAGAAGATCTAGTAGGTCCTCATGTGCTCAAGCTTATTTGGTATAAGGAAAACCTTACTACTCTTGGATTTCCCTTGGGTCAAGAGTTGGATTTCCCATCTATGCCATTAGGATTAATTGTGGGAGATGAACGCAAGGTGTAAGAGACTAAAATCACACCTTTACTAAAACTTTGAAGAATTGACATCCATTCCAAATATTCTCAGAGGTATGATGGAATGGGCATATATTTTCCAAATTTACTAAACATTGGTATACAAACGACCATTAGAAAGAAGCGGATAAAACAAACAGAATATATTCAATTTCAGTAAAGATTTACAAAAATACATCAAATTCTCCCTTTAGGGTGTACATCAAGAAACACAATCAGGATCTAGATAGAGGGAAGTCTAGACTACGACAATCTTGTCTCCAAGAAAAATAGCCAAATCTCCATCAACTGAGACCAAGCCAAAAGCTAAGATCTCCCTTGTCTTATCCATCACCTTGTTCAATAAATGGGTGGTTGGGAAGGCACCCAGAAAAAAGGGAAAGGGAAGAAAAGTATGTGTCACAAAACTAGTCTAGGATAACAAGATAAGTAAAGCAAATAAAAATAGGCTAGGGTTCATCATATGATGAAGATAACAAGAGTATGGGGTAATATTCAAAAGAAACTTGCCATTAACAATTATATCAAAAAGGATTTGCATGTAAGATAATTATGCCTACCTAACCAAGTAGGGTTGAGGCACCTACCAGACCTCTAACCTTAGGTGAGGGGAGAATAAGACATTCCCAGTCACCTACAATATTATCGAGAGAATAAGACATTCCCAAGAGCGATTATTTACATGCCCTCTATGGGTGGTTGTACATAAGTACTTCTACTTTAAATTAAATATAACATAAATCCACATGCTAGAAAAGTAGTCATGGCAAGAGTAGTCATAATATTCAATAAGCATGGCAGTGGGGTATAAGACCCAAACAAGAAGAAATTATAATCTAATTTGAGGAATAAATAACATTAGGATTCAAGAATAGAATATTTAAGGTTCATTTAAGCCTCTTTAGGGAAATATAGGGTTGGGCTACAATTATCCCAACATAGGCTGTAAGGAATGCACATACCTCTCTTACTGATATTAATTACTAACTTTCACCACTTTAATTGAGTCCAAGTTCCACTTTTCCTATTTTCAATGTATTAACATGTATTAGAGTACATAGTGCATATATATATATATATATATATATATATATATATATATATATATATATATATATATATATATATATATATATATATATATAGAAACCTAATTTTGGAACTTTTTAGAAAAATTCGGATTTAGCTTTTGAAAATATCACCAATGAACTTACTAGGTTCTCCTGATCAAGAAAACATATTTTTATGTTAATTTTGGAGTTATGATGATTAAGATGTAATTTTTATGGATTTTATGCATTTAATTCGTTTTACAAAAATCACCCTTCGTCAAACCATGAAATCAGACCTTGAAAATATTTTTATTAGATAGAGATTAATTTTCCAATTCCAAAACATATTTATGTGTCAAATTTGGATAAGCGGTTTAGAAGATATGAATTTTTCAATACTAACCAATAGGAAATTGCCACATCATCAAACTGATCGAGATATTTGAAGAGAGAGGGAGAGGGATAAAATACCATTTTACCCAAGATCAGATTTGAAGTTGCATAGGTAACCAAACTAGAGATTCTAGAGAAGATAAAATAGCAAGAAACCAAAATCATAGAAGAACATGGTAAAAAGAGATGGAAATCATCGATTATCAACATAGAAGCATGGGTTTTAAGTATGTACTAAGCAATATATGAGAAGGGGGTTAACAAAACTTGCATCTAGGAATGTAAGAAGGTACAAACAGAAATTATCCCTAGATTATAAGGTATGGTTGCTCCAAGCTAAGCTCCTTTGTTGAGCAAAGATCACCTTCTTCACTTTAGAGGTGCAAACCTTAGCAAAAGAGCATGGAGATGAGATATTTTAGGGTTTTAGGTGGATTTTTACAATGTATGGTCATGGTTCCGACCTAGAAGGTGTAAGGAAGACTAACAGTATGAAAATAGGGAAGGAAGGGAGGAAACTTACTAGTTTTTATCAAAATTACCAAGGAGGAGCTTTAGAAACCCTAATAGAGCAATTTGGAAGCCCTCAGAGCCATCTTCACCAAGGGAGGCTCCCTCTATTACCTTGGGACAACAACTCCGTGGACAAATACATAATGAACTATTATCTAAGCTAGAGTAAAGAAAAGGAGAGAAAGAGTTTTCAAATTGTGAGTTGGGAAGGGGTATACATGGCTATATAAAGAAAGAGGTGAAGCATGAGGTGTCTTAAGGGACTTTCCATGTGTCTTTAGCCTAGGTCTTGATGGCCTTGCAAGAGAACAGCTCATGGACTCTTTTTGTATATCAAAATTCGGTCCTAATATCCTACAGATCCTTCTAGGCCATCCCCACCATTTTTCAAGAAAGAAATAACCTCATTAGTTGATAGCTTTTAAAGATAAGCACATTTATAAAGAGGGTAATCCATATAATGCCCTTGGAAAGAAATACCATCAAACCAAGGTGAAACTAGGTTCTCCAATGGTTTAAAATCTCATTAATGGTAAGGGAATATCTAATGATTAAAATTAAGTTGATAATTTTCAAAGAAAACCTCCCAATTGGGTAAATTGCATAAAAGTCCAAAATGTGCATATAATTGCATAACCAACACAAACAACATCCAAATTGGACTAAACTTCATCCACAAGTTATCTTTTATTTGTAAATGTGAATTTTCCATTATTTCCATATTTTAAAGTTATATAATCACATTATTATTTACATATCCCTTTTACTGATTTTTTGTCTCCTAAACTTATCCTAATAGTTCTTGGTTGTCCAAATTAGATGAAACTTGACATGTAGACTAATTTTGATATGTAGATTTCGAATTTGAAGTTTGTTTCCCCTTTTGAGACTTCTTTTTATGAGATATGTCATATGGCCCATTAACGACCCATTATCTAAATTGTTCATCCAATTAAGTTTCTTATCTTCATATTACCACTAAAATGAGTTATGTGGCATATTTTATGTATTCAAATCACATCAAAAAGTTAGATTAAGGTTTATGGCACTTAATTATGGTAATTAAGCTTTCACTAAGGTATTTGTGCAGAAACCGTTCCATTGGTATTATTAGTGAGTAAATGTTCACTAAACCACTAAAAATTTCACTAATTAAATAGAAAGGCCAATAAGGATAGAAATGAAAGGAAAAGAGGGTCAAAAGACAAAATTTCTAAATTTGGTATGTTACAACACTCCAACCCTTAAAGAGGATTTCGTCCCCGAAATGACAAGCAAGAAGGGAAGGGTGGGTGTGCAACATCTCATCACAAAACTTCAGGTTATTTCTCCAACCTTAACTTCCACCAAACAATTCATCAACATATACTCCACAAGCATCTCAACATAGGTCAGGTGTTCAAGGATCACCTAGGTTCCATTGTTTAGATATTCTTTTTAGGAGATTTAATGTTTTTGGCTCATAGACATTATATTCATTATGATATCACATTGTCACCATTATTTTAATTATGTCATGTCATAATCACTTTATTTCCAAGGAATTTATATTTCAATATCATCCATAAAACATCGTATATATATTTCTCTTTTATCTTACTAAGAATTTTAGCAAAATTATGGGTTACTCAATTCCCTCAATATACTTGATCATTATCCTTAATGTTTTGAACTTCGACTTCATTATCCTTATACTATCACCATATTAAGTTATAATGCATTATTTTGCATGAAATATTCGATTTGTCTTTAAGTCTTCGTTGAATCCAAATTACGTCACATCAATTACATATATTTATATTAAATGTTAACTCATTGCCACATTATCTTTATTGCTCACATTAATGTCATCATTAATCATTTTCTCATATTTATTTATATTATTGATTTGCACATTTATGTGAATCAAATCACTTCATATTCATATTGATGCCATTCCATGTATTTTAATGATCAAGGGGAGGCATATTACAAATTGATTCACATAAGTGACTAATCATGTGTGTATAAGATAACAAGGTAACATACCATGCATTTCATATTGATGACTTATTTAATATGTGATTAGATGATTATATATATCATTTATGTGTATCAAAGTATGTTAACTGGTTATGGCACTGAATGTAATTAATGCATCATGAAAGGCATTAAGGATGTATATGTTAAGGTTATATGACTACAACTTAGGGTTCAGGTTAATATGATCACTATATTTTACTTATCATATATTATGTCCAAGATTAGGTTACAATCATCTTACTTGTCATTTCATTAGAGTTTATTGGTTTATGACATGGGAAACACCATGCATATCCATTAAAATTAATATGTGAGTTACTCATATTATTTGCATTAGGTATTCATTAGGGTTTGAACATATAAATTATTCCTCAGATGATCATTATATGTTCATTAATATATAAACAAGCACGTTAGGCTATGACTATAACTTGTTTGGACCCCACTAAGGTGCCAAGCACAACAACCTCCTAAGTATGGGGTTAGGGTTTCTAAATATAGTGTTGATAGATTTCAAGATGTCATAGGACTCCATCCCCCTAAAGAGGATTTTGTCCTTGAAATCTAACCACCCAACATCATCAAACTAACTATACTCCATCCCTTAAAGAGTTCGACCTATCAAGCCAAAATACACTAGGGTTAAAGGATGAGTCTAACGAAACCATGTACAAGATCCATCACACTTCCAATGTGCACTCTGATAGCTCACTTAACACCAAACTTCAAAGTATAGGTTCTAGGGATAAACTATCCAAGCATGTGGCCCCAAGGGACATAAGGAGACTATCTTGGTATCCATCCTCAAATAAGTCATCATACACCTAAAACTCAGGATTCCCAAAGATATGCCTCATAGATGTCTAAGGTCACTATTGCCTAAAAGAAAACTATTTCAGACAATCCATTTCATCTTAGTCCAGGCCGGTATCATATGGATCTGGGAGTCCTCGTAAACCAAGCAAGTGGCACGGAGGAAAATATTACCATCCCCCAGAACCTGATCCTTTCTAGACACCTTTACTTCAATTTCATGCCCTAATAGTTGCCTAAAGCCAAACCTAAACAACATTATGTTATGCATATTTTAGTTATGAGTATTTTAGGGTTTTATTCATCATGATACTAATGTGGAACTATAGCGTCCTAAATCAACCTTTCATCATTTATAGATCAACTCTAGGGAAACCATGTCACCAAAAGGAACTATGTAAGGCAGGGATTCTAATTAGGGAGACAAAACAGAAATAGTCAAATTCCGACTATCATTGGCTCTGATACCATGTTGTAAGAGAGTGAAATCCCCCCTTTACTAAAAATTTGAAGAATTGACATCTAGTCCAAACATTCTCAGAGGTATGACGGAATGGGCACAAATTTTCCAAATTTATTAAACATTGATATACAAATGACCATTACAAAGTAGCAGAATAAAAAAAACTGACTATATTCAATTGCATTAAAGATTTACAAAAATACATCAAATTCTCCCATTAGGGTTTACATCCAGACACACAATCAGGATCTAGATATAGGGAAGTCTAGACTACTACAATCTTTTCTCCAAGCAAAAGAGCAAAATCTCCATCAACTGAGTCCAAGACAAAAGCTAAGATCCTCCTTGTCTTATCCATCACCTTGTTCAACACCTGGGTGGTTGGGAAGGCACCCATCAGAAAGGGAAAGAGAAGAAAACTATGTGTCACAAAACTAGTCTAGGATAACAAGATAAGTAAAGCAAACAAAAACATGCTAGGGTTCGTCATATGATGAAGATAACAAGAGTATGAGGCTATATTCAAAAGAAACTTGCCATTAACAATTATATCAAAAAGGATTTGCATGTAAGATAATTATGCCTACCAAACCAAGTAGGGTTGAGGCACCTACCGGACCTCTAACCTTAGTTAAGAGGAGAATAAGACATTCCCACTCACCTACAACATTATGGGAAGAATAAGACATTCCCCAAGGAGATTATTTACATGTCCTCTGTGGGTGGTTGTACATAAGTACCGCTACTTTAAATTAAATAGAACATAAATCCACATGCTATAAAAGTAGTCATGGCAAGAGTAGTCATAATATTCAATAAACATTGCAGTGGGGTATAAGACTCAAACAAGAAGAAATTATAATCTAATTTGAGGCATGAACAACATTAGGATTCAAGAATAGAATATTTATGGTTCATTTAAGCCTCATTAGGGAAATATAGGATTGGGTTGCAATTATCCCAACATAGGGTGTAAGGAATGCACATACCCCTCTTACTGATATCAATTACTAACTTTAACTACTTTAATTGAGTCCAAGTTCCACTTTCCCTATTTTCAATGTATTAAAATGTATTAGAGTACATGGTGCATATATATATATATATATACATATATATATATATATACATATATATATATATATATATATATATATATATATATATAGAGAGAGAGAGAGAGAGAGAGAGAGAAACCCTAATTTCGTATCTTTTTAGAAAAAATAGGATTTAGCTTTTGGAAATATCACCAATGAACTTATTAGGTTCTCCTGATCAAGAAAACATATTTTTATGTTAATTTTGGAGTTATGATGATTAAGATGTAATTTTTATGGATTTTATACATTAAATTCGTTTTACAAAAATCACCCTTCATCAAACCATGAAATCAGACCTTGAAAATATTTTTATTAGATAGAGATTAATTGTCCAATTCCAAAACATATTTATTTGTCAAATTTGGATTAGCGATTTAGAAGATATGAATTTTTCAATACTAACCAATAGGAAATTGCCACATCATCAAACTGATCGAGATATTTGAAGAGAGAGGGAGAGGGAGAAAACACCATTGACCCAAGATCAGGTTTGAAGTTGCATAGGTAACCAAACTAGAGCTTATAGAGAAGATAAAATAGCAAGAAGCCAAAACCTTAGAAGAACATGGTAAAAAGAGATGGAAATCATCGATTATCAACATAGAAGCATGGGTTTTAAGTATGTACTAAGAAATATATGAGAAGGGGGTTAACAAAACTTGCCTCTAGGAATGTAAGAAGGTACAAATAGAAATGATCCTGAGATTAGAAGGTATGGTTTCTCCAAGCTAAGCATCTTTCTTAAGTAAAGATCACCATCTTCACTTTAGAGGCGCAAACCCTAGGAAAAGAGCATGGGGATGAGATGTTTTAGGGTTTGAGGTGGAGTTTTACCATGTATGGTCATGTTTCCGACCTAGAAGAAGGTGTAAGGAAGACTAACAGTATGAAAATAGGGAAGGAAGGGAGGAAACTTACTAGTTTTGGTCGAAATTACCAAGGAGGAGCTTTAGAAACCCTAATAGAGCAATTAGCACTACAACAAACATTCACATTAGTGGCCTTTTAGAAATTCCACTGAAAAAAAATAAACGCCACTAAACATGGTTAGTGGCATTTTTTGACATTTAAAAAAATGCCTCTAGTACCAATGCCACTAGAAAGATAGTGGTGTAATCTGTAAATGCCACTAAACGTTTGGCTTTAGTGGCTTCCAATAAATGCCAAATAAATGCCCCTAAAATATCATTTGGCATTTATAAAAATGCCACTATCCATCAATTGGCTTTTATACAAATGCCACTATTTTGTCTTATCTTGTTGTATGAAAATGTTCTTATTGAGTTTAATGGTGTATAAAAAAAGCCACTAGTGACATATTAGTTCTGTATTACTACATTTTCATGGCTTTTTGTCATTCAATTTTCAATTCATTATCATGATTTCTAAATGAATGTCAATTGTAGACGAACTCACTCTTACAAAAATATGAATATTTTTTATTTATAATAAAGTGAGAATTACATGGGGAGGATATTTTATCTTGCCCCTTTATATTGAATAACACAAATGATATATTTTCATACAATATTTTTATATTCTACACAATAACTTCTACATCATTGGATCCGTCTCTTCCCTTATATGAAA
Organism: Alisma plantago-aquatica; assembly: GCA_963693085.1. Taxonomy (NCBI): domain Eukaryota; kingdom Viridiplantae; phylum Streptophyta; class Magnoliopsida; order Alismatales; family Alismataceae; genus Alisma; species Alisma plantago-aquatica. The sequence continues at coordinate 129,164,505 of OY856411.1, read as the reverse complement.
ATCTACTTTTCAACATGCCGACTTCAGAGCTCCTTCAGGAAATAGCTTTACATTCTGGTGGAATCCCTGAACCACTTCTCAGAATCACTGGATAACAGGTGATGCATTGTTGTAGCCGGAGTATCTATATTTTCCCTCAAATATTCCACTACAATAACCCATAAGACAAATAAGAAATTAATATAACCACACAACTAAATACTTTTTGTCAAACATTTTAATTTATCCAATACAAAATACTTTGTCCCTACCTTTCTTCCAACACAATCTGTAAAAGCATTTATACTTGTGAATTGGTACAATCTGGTTGTTTCTTGCAGTTCAAAATGTATGGCATTTGACTTGTCTGACCTGAAATGAGAGATACAAAAGAATCTTGCTGTTAATAGCTTGTATAATTATAGCTTACAGACAAATAAGATTTCATTTCTGATTAGTTGAGATGACAAGGCAAAAATGGTCAAAGCATGTACATACCTAGTAGGAAAGCACATAAAGTATTACGCTCAGCATCATAACACGAAAGATTGTTGTCAATTTCTTCATCAGAATCTCCATCTTAATCAAGGACTTTAGAATGGCAAGATCAAGCCAACCCTCACTAGTTTCCGTTGAGGTCAACAACTGCAATGACCCCTTTATCAAAAATTCTAATATAATCAAAAGTAACTTGCTAGATTTTAGACATAAATGAATCTCACAAGTTCTAACCTATTTATTCTGCTTGTTTCCATATTTTTGATGAGGTCTGTCATGAAAGAGTTCCTTGGACTACTCATAGCACTTGGTCACCATGAAGAAAGCTTCCTTAAATGTTTGATCATTTGTGTGATTTGATATGCTTTAATGCTCAATTTTGGTACTATTATTCTGCAAAGCAATAAGAATGGATGATATTTGGCAATGTGCAATCAATTAAGATTATGTTAGGTGTCAGAGGGTGGTCAACTTTCTCACATAACAGCAGACACCATTCAATCACGTTGCACTCAATTCATTGATTTCCTAACTGCATCTAGACCTGCATCTAAAGATTGACATTCAGTATAGGGTTTAGAGGTAGTAAAACCTTGCCTTTTGGGTAGGTGAGGGTTCAAGTAGAGGCTTGACCATAGCTCTTGGTTTTCTGATCCTATGGTCTTAAGTATCTAAGTGCTTCAATACAATAGACTACCAACTTCTTTATATGAAGGCACACTATATGGTGCTTCTACGACCCTTGATATCACAATAATTTAAGGCTGCAACTATGACACTGGTAGATCATCATTGTGGTTGTTTCTTGTAGTTCAAAATCTCTGGCATTTGACTGGTCTGACTTGAAATGAGAGATGCAAAAGAATCTTGCATTTAATAGCTTCTATAATTATAGTTTACAGACAAATAAGATTTCATTTATGATTAGTTGATATGACAAGACGAAAATGGTCAAAGCATGTACATACCTAGTAGGCAAGCACATAATGTATTACGCTCAACATCATAACACGAAAGATTTTTGTCAATTTCTTCATCAGAAGCTCCATCTTAATCAAGGACTTTAGAATGGTGAGATCAAGCCAACCCTCACTATTTTCCATTGAGGTCAACAACTGCAATGACCCCTTTATAGAAAATTCTAATATAATCAAAAGTAACTTTCTAGATTTTAGACATTAATGAATCTCACAAGTTCTAATATGTTTATTCCGCTTGTTTCCATATTTCTAATGAGGTCTATCATGAAAGAGTTCCTTGGACTACTCAGAGTACTTGGTCACCATGAAGAAAGCTTACATAAATGTTGCATCATTTGTGTGATGTAATATGCTTTAATACTCAATTTTAGTACTATTATTCTTAAAAGCATTAAGGTTGGATGATATTTGGTAATGTACAATCAATTCATATTATTGCAGGTGTCAGAGGGTGCTCAGCTTTCTTGCATAACAGCAGACACCATTCAAACATGCTGCACTCAATTCACTGATTTCCTAACTACTGCTAGACCTACATCTAAACATTTCCTTTGAGTACAGGGTTTAGAGGTAGTAAAACCTTGCCTTTTGGGTAGGTTGGGGTTCAAATAGAGGCTTGAACATATCTATTGGTTTTCTAATCCTATGGTCTTAAGTATCCAAGTGCTTCAACACAATAGACTGACCAACGTCTTTATATGAAGGCACACTATATGGTGCTTCTACGACCCTTGATATCACAATAATTTAAGGTTGCAGCTATGACACTGGTAGATCACCATTGTGGGTTGTTATTATGTCTTGCCTAAATATCCACTTTTGTAGACTATTAAAAGTTATTCACATACTTCCAAAAGTATCACAAATTATTCTATATGAAATGTTTATTCAGGTATTATTCCATGTTTATCTACTGAAACATATTTAGAGTCCCTCTTATGATGTGTCCTAATTACACATCCCTAGTTCCCTTATCTCCCTCTGTAATGACCCCGCCTCTGAGTAACCCCCAATTAAGGGAGACCGAAAGGTCGGTGTCGTTAACCAATTAATAGGATCAAAGGTTCCAAAAATAATCAATAAACAATTATGAGATTCTACTAACTCACTGGAATTTGGTATAAAATTAAAACTTTACTTACCTTTGAAAACCTTGGAAATCTATCTATCCTGGTCTTGAATTATTCTATCTAATACTCCTTGCACTTTATTTCTTTTTCCGCAATGTGTCACTTACTGTTTGTTCTTTCAATTGTTGTTCCTAAAACGCCGACAAACAAAACGTCGGTCAGTATATCGAAATATACTGGTATGTGGGAAAAACCAAAAATCTTGCTAATATGGCTAACAATTTAATAATCGCAATCAAATTAATTAACAAGCCAATTTATACTTTTCAGTATGACATTCTCTACCGCTTTTGCCCTAACCCTGGCATTCCCACCTTAGGGTGCCCTTTGCCAATGACTTAAGGCCACCTTCTCAATCCCGAGCTTGGTGCCTGGGGGTCACCGCTCATGGTGCCCACTAGTCATGCAATATCATAGGTCACCTTCTTGGTGCCTGGGGTCACCACTCAAAGTGTCCATTGGTCTACCCATCTGGGCCTGACCTTTGGCATCATCCATCAGGGTGGCATTCCCTGAAATAATCATGTAATTCCCTTTTTATCATTCATGTCATCAAGATCTATTAAACCTAGCTCGCTTCCTAGGTTCCTAATTCACTTTTAGGGTTTCTATTGCAATTAGGGTTTCCCTTCATCTTTTACTATTTTAAACCCTACTTTAAAGCAATTGATCACAAACCCTAATTAATTCCACATCTAATCCTTAATTTCAGATTAAAGGCATAATTAACCATTACTTAAGCTTATTAAGCCTCTTTTATTAAAGCTACTATTTTTATCCTTTTAATCCATGACAAGATCATTATATGCATTTATCATAAATTCATATTTCATTATGGTCCAAATCACTTATGAACTTGATTTGCTATTACTTCCACATTTTATTCATGAGAAAACCCTAATTACTACATTTAGGGTATTTATCCACAAATTAGGAACTTTAATGCTCGAAATAGCTTTTAAATCATGAAAACTCAGTTCTATACATGAAATCAAATAATTAAAGCCATTTGTAGTCCTAATTACGAACATTAGGGTTTCAAGGCCCATTACAACATATTTATGCACAAGAAACTCTAAATTAACTAATTATGTGCAAGGTTAATCCTTTTTGTTCCTAATGTTCCTTTTTATCATTAACATGCTAAAATCAACTTTAATCATTAATTAAACCCTACTAATCTCATTAATCATATCAAAATAGGGTTCTTTAATCATCATTACATTAAAGTTTATTACTTTTAGAATTGCAAGAGGAATCAAGCTTCAATTATATTTTTAATAGATTCCTCTCATTTTTATGATCAACTTTCATGTATAACATATCCTTATTCGACCTACCAATTAATTATTATGGATTTATCAAAACTCACTTACTTTCAGCCAACGGGAGGTTGCCACGTCGCTCCCTCATGCCACATGAGGCGACTTGCTTTGAGAACATAACTGAATGACTAAAATACCCCTCGCGTAAGTGGGTTACACTTTATCCCACAAAGGGCAGATTCGTCAAGCGAGCCTGATCATCCTCAACCTCGCGAGGCTCCGCTGGAGCGTCGACCTGCAGCACGTCGAGGTATGTCCCCCTCCCTCTCTAAGGTCTGAAACATGCCGCCACCCTCCGCCCTTCCTCCGACGGCCTGCACAACATATTGGCACCTCCCAGCTCACAAGCTAGGCATTCGGTTTGGGCAGGGCAGGTGTGCGACCTGCAACCATGGCTTCGACCTTCTGCAAGCTCGACACCACGTTTATGGTCATGGAGACGATAGCAGAGCCCTCCTTGGCATGTGTCACTTCACTCATCCACCCAGGTGACTCCACGGATCTCTGTTGCTCTAGGGAAAACACTACTCGTGGATTAGGGTTTTGCCCAAGAAGATGAAGAAAAAGAAGGAAGAAAGGGTATGTGCAACTCCTCCGAACTCACCCCTCAGCTCTACCCCTTTTATAGGGGAGGGTTTTCGCACCCTAAGATGTACATCCACCAAGATGCAAGCTCTTGTCCCAAAAGGAAACCAACTCCTCCTTTAGAAAGCAAGCTTTCTCTCTCTTCTTTATCCTTTGGATATTTCTTAATATATGGATATTAGGAATTCTAAATTTCCTTTTTCATTTCCTTTATACTTTCCTTTTCAATTCATTGGCCACAGATTTCTATTTTTCCTTTAGTAGGAAATACTTTCTTTTTAGCAATGCCACCAAAATTCATTAATAATGTATTACATTATTCTCTTATTTTATTTTATAGATATTTTATCTTTCCTCTTTCTTTATTGGGTTTCCTTGGATCCCAAAAAACTCTAATAATTCGAAATTTCTTTTTAAGGAATACTCCTTATCCTTAAATGCATCAATATGCATTATTTCACATTATCTTGTTTATTTCTCATTAACATATCTCTTTTCGAGGATTTCTCTTTATTTCTCTTTTATTTCCCTCATTAGTATTCCTTTTATCATTACGAATTCTTGGGATACGAAATTCCTTTAAGGATTACCCAATTACACATCTTTCTACTTTTTTTCCACATTTCATCAATGTTTTTAATTTATTTATTAACAAGGAAATACTTTATTGGTCTTTTCTTTTCTTGTTGCTTAATCTTTGCAACTTTGGACTCCTTGGAACCCAAGGAACCCAAGAGGCACGAAATTCATTCTTGGATTACATTCCTTTGTCTTCTAGTGGTTTCTATCTCATCTCTCTTTTCTCAACAACTCAATTATTCATTAATGAATTGAATTTCCTTGTTATTGGGCCCAATACCCAATAAAGCCCACAAATCAAACAACAAGGCTATTTTAAACGAAATCCATTTATTCACAACAAATTATATCATTATTTGTCCAAATATCTTTAATGTGAGAAATTACATTTCTCACCAAAGGAACCCAAATTTTGAGGTTGTAACATCCTTCCCCTCTTATGAGAATTTTGCCCTCAAAATTCCATCAACCAAGCAAACAAACAGGATAAGTCTCCTTATGTCCATCAGGGCTCCCATGTGGCTTCACCCTTTCCATGGTGTTTCCCAAGAACCTTCATTATCTCATTTTCTTCCATCTGAGTTCTTTCTTACCTTGGTATATTGTACCCTCATAGGTGACGTAGCACTTTTTAGCCGTTCAAACGATGAATAGGTTCAGGGCTCAACACCTGGCTTGGGTACCTCACATAGTGCTCTAGATCGGACTCATGCAACACATCATTCTATCCTGAGGGGTAAGGTTAAACACAACCATCTCCACCAATCCATCTCAAACAGACCCATATATCCAGGACTCAGCTTTCTCAACTGTAGCTTAGAGGGGTTGGATTTTTACATCACATATTCTCCCACAGTGAACTGCATGTCAGTCTGCTTTGCATCAGCCCGTGACTCATGTCATCACTGGGTTCTCTCTCAGCCATTGCACGATCAAAGCGACTTCATCTGCAGACATTTTGGTTTTTTTCTGACCTTCGCGAGGCCTCCTTTACCAACATCATCTTAATGAAGTGGTGACCGACACAACCTCCTTATAGAACTTCTTGCATCCCGATAAAGTCTATGGTGGTTAACATCACATCTTGAGAACTGTCTCTTTGTATCACCCTAAACAAGCACACTTGCTCTCATCAGACCCTCTGGTCTGGTTCATACTATCCATTAGTTAGGGGTGATAGGCGGTACTGACACTGAGTTCTTCATGTACCTACTTCCACCTTATGGAAGTGAACCTTTAGGTCGTACTCAAGAACTTTTGAACTCGTATCATGGTGTAGTCGACCCATCTTTTCTCTCTTAAGAGTTCAACCGAATCTGTCTCTTAAAAGTACTCCTTTCTTTCTCATGTCATCTAGGCAAGGTGATTTACCATAACCCATATTGCATATTGACCTTCTGGTTCAAAGGGAGACTTACCACAACATCCATAGTGATGAACTCCCATTCCCTCTTAGGGACTATTTTATCCTCTATATCAATTCACTGGGTTACTGGTGTTCTTCCTTCGCCTCCTGGCTTGCATGGCCACATGCTGCATGCAACTTTGTTTTAAGCATCCAGAGTGCTACCCATACTTACTATCCTTGTAGTTTCATGGTGTATGATGATCTTAAAACCATGATCTCCTATTTGTCATGATTCCTCAAGCTTGGTACCTCATAAACCCTAAGCCACTCTCATCAGGGTTTCATCACTTTTCTTTCCAAAGAAGAACATCTGAGGTTCTATCACCATCCTTTTACTACATCAAGGACTAAACTGGCTAACCAAAAAACCATTAACTTGTTCAACATCTCTTGTTACATCTGTGTATTAGCCAAAACACATCCTCTTCCAAACATAGGGTTAGTCGAACAACCTCAACTCCTTCTAGCTTCCAGCAAACTAGGCAGCTATATCTCCACCAGAGCATTCCTTACCACTTCTTATCTATAGGTGTTAGGTAATGTTGAAGACATACACCTCCATGTATTCTACTTATCATCTCATCTCAAACTCTAAATTTGTCTTCATCAAGAAACTCTGAGCTCATCCTCATGGTGATTCAACTCAACTTTTCATAACTTGCAAATTCCACATAGCTCATGATAAAACATCCTCACAAGATGATTTCCATCCATGTATCCTTCTCTCGACAGGGGTATGTTATCATCTCTGTCCTCATTCCTTGTAGCAACGTTCCAACTTACATCATATTTATCCTTGGCGTATGGCATGCGTACTGTCCTATCTCTCACTCCAATAACAAGAAGAAATAAGCATTTGGTGGCCATCCAAATACAGATTTCTTCCCATTCCAGGAGTAGAGATGGTACATCCCACCTTACCAGTACACCTTTAAAACTAAGTTGAAACGTGCAACTTATGTCTCTACTTCTCAGTCATCTTGATATCAAAGTTAGTTTCATGGAAAACTGGTCTCAAACCTACTTGGGTCACCACACAATCCTTGGTCATCTCCTCTAGGTTTGCAGGGTGTCTGCACTTTTGGGGTCATCCCTTTTCCCTTATGCATCGTGAGAGTACCCTACTCATCTGCCCTTTGGGTCCCATGAGTTCATGAAGGTGATCAATCTCCTAACCCATGGCCCTCAGACAATGATAGTTGTTACCTCTCGACCCTATGGTCATGTGCATCTAGGGAATTAGGCAACTCCTTCTTCCATCAGTCTTATCCCTTCCTGACCCTAGGACAAACTTAGGATTCTCTTATAGTACACGTTCAACTTAGAACCTTACCCAAGCATTCATCATCCCTCTCCGCATTTTCGACTGACTTCATCCCTTCGTAGTGGTCAAGGCAACCTACCTACCTTGGTCAGGCCCCATACCAGTTACCTCCATGGTAACACATCCACATGCACCTAGAGATGGTTATCTATAGGTCTACAGGTTCATTCTCATTCCATGTACTTTTCACTTATCTCCTCAAGATCCTATGGGACTTCTTTAGGTTACCTCAAAACCAGCAAAATTGGTAAACACCCTACCAAAGGGTCCCTCTCCCAGGATGGGAGGAAACTACAACTCTTGACAACAAGGTCACAAACATCCTTAGGGTTTATATTCACATGAGCATGCTTAACCCAGCAGCTACTAAGGCACAAGCAGGTCACCTATTAAGCCATGCTAGGTCATACTTGTTCTCTTTCTCAACATTACATCAACTTAGTTGTGAGGGGTTCATCAAACATATCCTTAACGTAAGGGATTTCCTTCTACACATGAGGAGTACCATGCTCGAAACTATAGAGACTCAAATCTCATCATGAGCATCAGATACAAAACTTCCCCTCTTAGGCCTAGGAACCCTAGGTTCTCCTTTGGGTATCCAACTACATACTCAACCTCTTAACCACGAATCAAGCATGTCCAAGGTATGCCATGTACTCCCATGATCCTTTTATATGAGCAACACCTCAGAGTTGAGTCCTCCTCAAGGACATTCAACTAGGTATAAAACCTCACAACATGGTACTTAAACCTCCTCAGGGTCTAAGGCACTCTTTATCTCACCCAGCAGGTAACCACTTATACCCTGGGTACTAGAAGCATCGTCCTCTCTCTAGGGTTTGGTTGCTCTAAAGGCAACCAAGATATCATCAGCCTCCAGGGATCAAGCATAAGGCAACCACTATCATCCACTTAGGTCGCATCATTCTTGACTCCCACTATTCCTCAAGTTTCGGCATTTTAGGCTTCAAACCTCCTTGTTGGGGTTCTGCTTCCTCTCTCTAAAACTAATTCCACCGCCAACCATACTTACTAAAGGCTCCTTCTCCATGAAGTCTTATGCTCACAAGCATACCCCTATGTGGTTGAAGCCTATGCTCAACTCATGTTTGGCTCAAGAGCGTCCATACCCCTTTCATAAGCCATCCATCATGATCTCTTAACCAGTTTTTCATTAAGCTATACCCTACTTGCCTAAGACCTTAGGGTAACTAAAGGTTCTCCACTAACCTCATCCACGAAGGAGCTATCCTTTGGTATGGCATGCACAACCCTCTCCAGGGTTGGATCGCCAAAGGTACTAGGTCATCTACCCTCTTATGGCATCCCAAAGGAATGACCAACCAAACACTCGGTCAACCAATACGTCTAACTCATCATGTCATCTCTCTCTCTAACCTTCACTTAGGGTTAGGGTTACCATCTGTAAGGACCCTGACATTTGTTTAGGGTTTACCATGTTTGTTTTTCTTAACCCTGGTGCTTTGGTGCTTACTAATCACCTTTAGTGGTGATTAGGGTCTGGTTGTGCTTTGTTGAGAGTTGGAGGTGCTACTTGCAAATAAACCAAGTCTAGGGTTTTGCTGGAAAGTTTGCCACCTTGTGAGGTGTTCCTCCCTCTCTTTGCTTCCTCTTGTGTGGAGAGGAAGGCTTGGGCCCGTTGCTTCAGTTCTTTTGGGCCTTGTTGAGCTAGTTGGGCCTTGAGGTGCCTTGCTTTGTTTTGGTTGAGCCTTGTATCGGCCATGATGTGGATGTGTATCAGCCAAGGAAGTGTGTCGCCCATGTGGATGAGGTGGGTCACCCTAGGAGCAAGTTGTTGTGTCGCCCATGATGCTTGACCTAGCCTTGACCTTATTTAGTGGACACTTGGTGCATATCTTGGACATCTGTAAGGAGCTTGCTAGAGTGGTGGATCATGCACTAGGACAAGTGTCCCTAGGCAAGTGACACCTTGCTTGGACCAACCTTGTTTTCTCCTCCCTTTCCTTCTATATAGGTGGTTCCTTTCCTTAGCTAGGAGTTCCTTTGGTCCCTTGGTTCCTCTCCACCTTGTTGCACGACACAACCCTCTAACTTGCTAGTGGTGGCCAATACCCCCCATTGAAGGAGCAAGCTTGGTGTCCGACACACCTTGGAGGCGCAAGTGGTGGTCGATAGCCTTGGAGTATCCATATTCCTTGCTTGGTGATGCTTGGAGCTAGGAGCTTGAAGTTTCTTAAGGCGGGTTGCATAACTTCTAACCCTAACTACATTATCTCTTGCTATGATCTTGTTTATATGTTAGTAGCTTAGTACCTTGCTTAGTCTCCATGTTGACCGATCCTTGTGGATTAGGGTTTCTCGATGACCAATACTCCTTTCTCTCCTTGGTCTAGAGGAGTGAGCTTAAACTCCTAGTATCATGAGCAACACCCCTCTTTCCTAGCCGATTGAGGTGAGCTTGTGTTCTAGTTGTTTGAACAATACTGTCCTCTCACCATGGACTAGAAGGGTGAGCTCGGTTGTGGTGGTGACTCTTTTTAGGGTTTCCTTGTGCTGACCCGTTTGGTGATGGTTGATGTGCAAGACCCCTCTTTCCTAGTTGATTGAGGTGAGCCATCTTCTAGGGTTTTAGGTGTCCTTGTGCTTGAGGAAGACGATGACCTTGTGTGTGATGTACCTTGGACGATATGGGTTTGGGGAGGTGCTGCCCGACAGCCCTCTTGACCTAGCTTGTTGGGCGATAGGCTGTTGTGACGGACATTATACCTAGACTTGTGACGGGTGTCACACTAACCTGTGTCGGCCGACACCCCATGCTGTGACGGGCATCACATTGCCTTTGTCTTGGCCCATAACACCAAGTGGTGACGGGCGTTGCCCGATATGCTGAAATACCCGGCACCCCCCCGACGAGCGTTCCACGTTGCACGCTTGATTGCCTTTAGTGGCAACGCAGCGTTGTGGTCGTTTTGTGTTGAACCCTGGGTGAGGGCAGGTGGCCCGATACAGCCCTTTTAGTGAGGGTTTGTGGTGCCTTTCATGAGGGTTCCTTGTATCATGAAAACAACTTTGTGGTTATGCTCTTATTAAAATGTTTGGTAACTCCTTGTAGGATTGATAAGTGCTCATTATGATTAAGGTGGTTCATTTATCTTAACATGGCTATATACATGGATGAGATCCTTTTGATTACCTATTAATAATAAGGAGAAGAATTGGTAAGCTTATAAGTGGTTTGAGTAGTGATGTACCCTATGCCTATGATCATAAGTTAATGCATGATTAAGAAAGTATGTCTAGTCTTTGATGTCACCTTGTATTGATAGCATGGTCTCTCACTGATTAACCTTCGATTATTGAAATACACTAACCATGCAGGTAATGCATAGTCAAATAAAAGGACTATGAGGCATATGTATATGTTGAGTAACCTTGTTGTGATTGTTACTCTTGATATTGAAATAATCTACATAATGAACATGATTGCTATCCCATTGTGATGATGTTGTAAGCCTTGAGAGGCAGTGGCAATATATGATTAGGGATTGAGATCCCATGGTATGTGATGATCCTTGAGATGGATCTGGATGATTGGCAAGAGGCCAAGTGATAACATGTGATGTTGGATCCTTGAGATGGATCAGGTTGATGTGATTACAATAAAAGCATAATGTTGAGCTTATGTTGTCTATTTCCTATTATATCTTGCATGTTATACAACTTGGTTGAATCTTGCAATCCATCCAAACGATACTAATTAATCACAGTGAAATATATCATGTAGTTGCCCTGGCCATAGATCCATCATCGTCAGGAATTGGTGATGGTGAAACGGGTTCTCCTGCAGGTTAACCTGGAGCGCATACTTTTGAATATGTGAGGTTTCTCCTAGCCTAAAGTGAGGAGGTAAGAGTGCAACTTCGGTTGTAGACTCCAGGGTGCGGATTCAGGCCCGTAGCCCAATTGCGATAAAGAGCATGGTGAACAGGCCCATGGCTCAGGATATGTGATATGAGGAGCATGAATGCGTTCATGGCTCAGAGCACGGTGAACAGGCCCGTGGCTCAGTTTCACTAGCACTGAGACCTGTATTGAGGCGGGCTAGGCAGACGGTAGCCTGACCCTGTGGCTAAGACCACTTCAGCATGAGACTGCGGTCCTACTTGTGTTGTACTCATGCACTGACCATGAGGCGGAGAGGTCGTGGAGTCCGACTCTTCCATTGACTTTGTATGGCACCGGCTTGGGTTTCGCAACCGAAGGTTGGATTTGAGCGGTACGGCTCACTTCCTTAGGGCATAATAATAATATGTAATCCAGCCGTTTAGCGTTTACTGCTTAAGAAAAACATGAAACATTGGTTGAGGCCTTGTTTGTGTAGTTAACTTTGTTATATCTTGCAGATGCTTATATGTTTCTCATATGTGGTAGATCTTTATAAATCTTATCTTGATAACCATGTCCCTTAAACAAATAGTTGAATATATGCTGGAATACATCTGGTAAACTTGATAAGTATGAATAGCTTTATCTTATAACTGCTCTTGTTATACTCTTTGCCAGTTAACTGCTTTACTTATATCTGAGGTTTTGTAGTTTCGGCGGGGAGTTATGTTTCTCGCTGGGACAATGTTTGATTGTCTCACCCCTCTGGTTTACACCCTTTTTAGGTGGTCGAGCTAAACATGGTGGTGGTCGCGGAGTTGCGGCCGAGCAGCAAGAAGAACAGTAGAAGGCAAGCGTTGGACATGCTGCTATTTTGGATGTTTTGTAGTAGAGTCTAGAGTCATCCCTGTACTCTCAGGTCCTTGGCTGTGTTTTGACATTGTTTCACGATGTATAACTGTATATGTTTTGTATATCCTGCTGTTGGCCGGATGTGGGCCTTCATGTATGTATAAATAGGTGATGAACTCAGGCGATGATAAGACAGTTGTTGCTCGAAGCTGTGGGCACGTATCAGATCTTGTATATGTATATATATAACATGTTTCCTTGAAGGATGAGGACTTGAATGTAATAGTTTTCTCAGTTTATCAGCTTTACGCAAAAGGTTTTAATTAACCCGTGTTTTCGATAATCTGTGGTTATGGTGACTTCCACACGTTTTCACGTAACACCTCGCTGTCTGTGTGATAGTGGGATGTGTTGCCACAAAGTTTGGTATCAGAGCTTTAGGTTCGCTGAGTCTACAGGGATTTAAGACTAGGTTGTGTTTGTTCTCGTGCATTTCCCATATTTTCTTATAATCATCTTCTGCCCTCAGTGGAAGAAAAGCCAAGATGTCTGGAAACAATGAAGAACACGCTGCTGAGCACAGTGATGCTGCATCAGTTGATGGAGCTTTTGGGCAGGCACATGAAGATCGGGTGCCTGAGGACCCCCAACCTAACCCAGCCATACTTGAACATCCTGCCTACTAACATCTTATGGTGCAGATGATGGCTACGATGAATCTCATGGTTGAGCGATTTCCAGTGCCTCCTTTGACAGCACATGCTCCCCATGGTGAAACATCGGGTATTGGGAAGACCTTCGAGCGGCTTCACCGAGTCGGAGCTTCAGATTATGCTGGAACGGTTGATCCAGCGGATGCGGATCTGTGGCTGACAAGTCTTGAGAAGGCTTTCCGGATCCTCGACATCCCCGAAGCAGACAAAGTAAAGCATGATGTCTACCTTTTCAAAGGTAGTGCTGGTCACTAGTGGACCATCGAGGAAGAGAAGCGGCCCGGTGAGGTGATCTGTTGGGAGGTTTTCCGGCACGAGTTCATCACTAGATACTTTCCGAAGACGTATCTGGATGAGAAGATCAGTCAGTTTGAGAGCTTGCGACAACGAACGATGAACATCACTGAGCATGAAGCCAAGTTCATGGATCTGCTGAGGTTTTGTCCTCACATGGCAGCGACAGATGAGGAGCGGATCAGACATTTCGAGAAGGGTCTAAGTTCTGAGCTGACAACACTTGTGTCTACATTGGAGAATCGAGAGAGGTTTGCTACGTTTGTGGAATCTGTCCGGTGGATTGAACGATCAGTTAGGGAGAAGAGAGAGTCTATGGCTAAGAAGAGACATGCTCAGTTCCAAGGGCAGAGGTTTGGTGGCTTCAAGAAGCCAAGGTTTGCAGCAGCATCAGTAATGAGAGGTTTTGGTGTACCGTCTCAGTGGTCTCTGAGTAGAGGAAGAGTTTATGTTTCTTCACCATCTAAGGCACAAAGTACAACTTTCGTGGCAGTGATAGGGCCATCTAGCCCACGGGTTGACGATAGAGCATGCCATCTGTGTGGTCAGATCAGGCATTGGAGGTTCAACTTCCCGAATAGAGATGTTGAAGTGATGAAGCAGCTGAGGCAGAATCAGCAAGGGTCAGACAGACAGCAGTCAAGCGGAAGCAGAGGACGTGGAAAGCAAGCAACAGCTCGATTCTATGCTATGAATCAGCCGGAGGCGATAGTCAACCCGCGAGTAGTGACAGGTCAGATGGAGTTATTTCATTCTGATATGTCTTCTTCTTGCTTTATATCTGCTCTGGTTGACTCGGGTGCTACACACTCTTTTATCACCTATAGTATGCTTGAGAACTGTCGTTTACCTATTAGTCGTAAGAAGGATAGTTTGTTGTTAGAAACCCCTCTTGATGGTTCCTCATTGCTTTGAGAAGAGTTTCCATCTTGTGTCTTGTATTTCTCGGGACACCGCAGTCAAGTGAATCTCATACCACTTGATATGCATGGGTTTGATGTTATCCTTGGGATGGATACCTTAGAGAAGTATAAGGCCGTTTTGGACTGCGGTTTGAAGCAGGCTGTGTTTGAGGATGCTGGAGAGAAGTGGATCTTCTAGGGAGATAGGAAGATTCTTCCGATGTGTCCGGTATCAGCTATGGTGGCAGATAAGCTGTTACGACAGGGATGTGAGGCATTCTTAGCCCATGTGGTGGATACCATCGTGGCTACAAAGGCGAAAGGTCCTAGCCTTGAAGAGGTGCCAGTTGTTCGGGAGTTTGCATATGTGTTTCCTGAGGAGTTTCCTGGTGTTCTTCCACCCCGAGAGATTGACTTTGAGATCAATCTGGTTCCAGGAACGCAGCCAGTTGCACAGACACTGTATAGGATGGCTCCAGTGGAGCTGGCAGAGCTGAAGAAGCAGTTGTAAGAGTTGTTGGAGAAAGGTTTTATCCGACCGAGTACGTCTCCTTGGGGTGCTCCCGTGTTGTTCGTCAAGAAGAAGGACAGTTCGATGTGGTTGTGTATAGACTACCAGCAGTTGAACAAGGGCACAATGAAGAACAAATACCCGTTGTCGAGGATAGATGATCTGTTTGATCAGTTGCGTGGTGCTATAGTGTTTTCGAAGATTGATCTATGGTCTGGATATCATCAGCTGAGGATCAAGGAGGATGACATACCGAAGACAGCTTTCAGGATGAGGTATGGTCATTATGAGTTTGTGGTTATGTCGTTCGGGTTAACCAATGCACCTGCTGCTTTCATGGACTTGATGAACAGAGTGTTCTGTCCATTCTTAGATCAGTTTGTTGTAGTCGTTATAGATGACATCTTGATCTATAGTCAGGACAGGCTAGAGCATGAGCAACATCTTCGACGAGCGTTGAATCTTCTTCGTCAACATCAGTTGTATGCCAAGTTCAGTAAGTGTGAGTTCTGGGTGGAAGAAGTGACTTTCTTGGGTCATGTGATATCTGCTGAAGGGGTCAAAGTAGATCTGAAAAAGGTGGAATCCATTGCAGATTGGGAACAGTCGAAGACGCCGACAGAAGTTCATAGTTTGCTGGGATTAGTAGGAAACTACCAGAGGTTTATCAAGGACTTCAGTGCGATTGCGTTGCCGATGACAATGTTGACAAGAAAGGATGTGACATTTGTTTGGAATGATCGATGTCAGCAAGCCTTCCAAAGTTTGAAGGAGAAGCTGACCAGTGCTCCAGTGTTAATCCTGCCAGAGCCTGGAAAGGGCTATGTGGTTTTCTGTGATGCTTCCAAGAAAAGCTTAGGATGTGTGTTGATGCAGGAAGATCATGTGGTATCTTTTGCTTCGCGACAGCTTAAGAAACACGAGGAGAAATATCCAACTCATGACTTGGAGCTGAAAGCAGTGGTTCATGCGTTAAAGATTTGGAGACACTACCTTTATGGGGAAGTGTGTCAGATCTTTACGGATCATAAGAACCTGAAGTACATCTTTACGCAGCAAAAGTTAAACATGTGACAGCGGCGATGGATGGAGTTGATTAATGATTATGACTGCACTATCGAGTATCATCCTGGTAAGGAGAATGTGGTATTTGATGTGCTTAGTCGAAAGTCTTATTTGTCTTCAAAGAAAGCACAGTTGAGTTCTCTGGTATGCCATAGGCGGGGTATGTTTATTTCCTTGCGACGGATGAATGTGCAGATGGAAGTTTCCTCACTAACTAGACTTTTAGCTCAGATGCAAGTCAAGCTTACACTGAGACAGCAAATCAAGGATGCACAACAGACAGATGATGTGGTACAGTTGATTAGATCAGAGTTCGGCAGCGAAAAGCATCATGGGTTTCACGAATCTGAGGATGGGCTACTTTGCTATCGTGATAGGATGGTGGTTCCTGATGATCATGAGCTGAGGAAGTTAGTGCTCGAGGAAGCACACACGTCGATGTATGCTATGCATCCAGGTGTCACCAAGATGTATCATAGTCTGAAGGACTTGTATTGGTGGCCCGATTTGAAGAAAGATATAGCGGAGTTTGTGGCTAGATGTGCGGTTTGTCAACAAGTGAAGGCTGAACATCAGAAGCGGGTAGGTATGTTGCAACCTTTGCCGATACCGCAGTGGAAATGGGATCATATAACCATGGATTTCGTAGTTGGTCTACCCAGGAGAACTAGAAATCATGATTCCATTTGGGTGATAGTGGACAGATTGACGAAGTCTGCCCATTTCCTACCAGTGAAGACGACGTATACCGCTGAAAAGCTCGCTCGAGTATATGTAGATGAGATAGTACGTTTGCATGGTGTGCCAGTGATGATAGTTTCTGACAGAGGTTCTCAGTTTATGAGTCGTTTCTGGGAACAGTTGCACAAGGCGTTGGGAACACAATTGAGATTCAATACCACTTTCCACCCACAGACAAATGGATAGTCTGAGAGGACTATTCAGATTTTGGAGGATCTCCTTCGAGCTTGTGTTTTGTAGTTTCTTGGAAGTTGGGATATGCATCTCAGTTTGATAGAGTTTGCTTATAACAACAGTTATCAGCGGAGCATTGACATGGATCCTTATGAGGCCTTGTATGGGAGGAAGTGTAGATCTCCTTTGTGTTGGTATGAGTCTAGTGAGCTTCAGTTGTTGGGTCCTGAGTTAGTGCAACAGACGACAGAAAAGATCAAGGTGATACAACAACAGTTGAAAGTGGCACAGGACAGGCAGAAGTCTTATGCAGACAATGGTCGACGACCTTTAGAGTTCTAGGTAGGAGACAAAGTATACCTCAATGTCTCGTCGTGGAAGGGAGTGCTAAGGTTTGGTCAGAAGGGTAAGTTTGCACCCAGGTATATGGGGCCTTACCCAGTTATAGCACGTGTTGGTAAGGTAGCTTATGAGATAGAGTTTCCTCTAGAGTTGCACATGTTAAATCTAGTGTTCCATGTCAGTATACTGAATAAAAGCCATCCGGATTCGGGAATAGTGATACAACCAGTTGAGGTTGAGCTTGTTGAAGATGTGACCTACGAGGAAGGTCCTGTGGCGATCCTTGATAGAAGGGTTAAGAAGCTGAAGAGGAAGGATCTGTTTCTTGTGAAGGTTCTTTGGCATCATCGTGGCGTTGAGGAAGCCACGTGGGAGCTTGAGGAAGAGATGAGGAGAAAGTATCCCTCGCTTTTCTCTTTGGATTTCGGGGATGAAATACTTTGAAGGGGGTTAGCTTGTAAGGACCTTGACCTTCGTTTAGGGTTTACCCTGTTTGTTTTGCTTAACCCTGGTGTTTTGGTGCTTCCTAATCACCTTTAGTGGTGATTAGGGTCTGGTTGTGCTTTGTTGAGAGTTGGAGGTGCTACTTGCAAATAAACCAAGTCTAGGGTTTTGCTGACAAGTTTGCCACCTTGTGAGGTGTTCCTCCCTCTCTTTGCTTCCTCTTGTGTGGAGAGGAAGGCTTGGGCCCATTTCTTGAGTTCTTTTGGGCCTTGTTGAGCTAGTTGGGCCTTGAGGTGCCTTGCTTTGTTTTGGTTGAGCCTTGTATCGGCCATGATGTGGATGTGTATCGGCCAAGGGAGTGTGTCGCCCATGAGGATGAGGTGTGTCGCCCTAGGAGCAAGTTGTTGTGTCGCCCATGATGCTTGACCTAGCCTTGACCTTGTTTAGTGGACACTTGGTGCATATCTTGGACATGTGTAAGGAGCTTGCTAGAGTGGTGGCTCGTGCACTAGGACAAGTGTCCCTAGGCAAGTGACACCTTGCTTGGACCAACCTTGTTTTCTCCTCCCTTTCCTTCTATATAGGTGGTTCCTTTTCTTAGCTAGGAGTTCCTTTAGTCCCTTGGTTCCTCTCCACCTTGTTGCTCAACACAACCCTCTTCCTTGCTAGTGGTGGCCGATACCCCCCTGAAGGAGCAAGCTTGGTGGCCGACACACCTTGGAGGAGCAAGTGGTGGCCGATAGCCTTGGAGTATCCATCTTCCTTGCTTGGTGGTGCTTGGAGCTAGGAGCTTGATGTTGCTTAAGGCGGGTTTCATAACTTCTAACCCTAACTACATTATCTCTTGTTATGATCTTGTTTATATGTTAGTAGCTTAGTACCTTGCTTAGTCTCCATGTTGGCCGATCCTTGTGGATTAGGGTTTCTCGGTGAGCAATGCTCCTTTCTCTCCTTGGTCTAGAGGAGTGAGCTTGAACTCCTAATATCATGAGCAACACCCCTCTTTCCTAGCCAATTGATGTGAGCTTGTGTTCTAGTTGTTTGAACAATACTCTCATCTCACCATGGACTAGAAGGGTGAGCTCGGTTGTGGTGGTGACTCTTTTTAGGGTTTCCTTGTACTGACCCGTTTGGTGATGGTTGATGTGCAAGACCCCTCTTTCCTAGTCGATTGAGGTGAGCCATCTTCTAGGGTTTCGGGTGTCCTTGTGCTTGACGAAGACGATGACCTTGTGTGTGATGTACCTTGGACGATATGGGTTTGGGGAGGTGCTGCCCGACAGCCCTCTTGACCTAGCTTGTTGGGCGATAGGCTGTTGTGACGGATGTTATACCTAGACTTGTGATGGGCGTCACACTGACCTGTGTCGGCCGACACCCCATGTTGTGACGGGCGTCACGCTGCCTTTGTCTTGGCCCATAACACCAAGTGGTGACGGGCGTTGCCCGATATGCTGAAATACCAGGCACCCCCCCTGACGAGCGTTGCGCATTGCACGCTTGATTGCCTTTAGTGGCAATGCAGCATTGTGGCCGATGTGTCTTGAACCCTGGGTGAGGGCAGGTGGCCCGATACAGCCCTTTTAGTGAGGGTTTGTGGTGCCTTTCATGAGGGTTCCTTGTATCATGAAAACAGCTTTGTGGTTATGCTCTTATTAAAACGTTGGTAACTCCTTGTACGATTGATAAGTTCTCGTTATGATTAAGGTGGTTCATTTATCTTAACATGGCTATATACACGGATGAGATCCTTTTGATTACCTGTTAATAATAAGGAGAAGAATTGGTAAGCTTATAAGTGGTTTGAGTAATGATGTACCCTATGCCTATGATCATAAGTTAATGCATGATTAAGAAAGTATATCTAGTCTTTGATGTCACCTTGTATTGATAGCATGGTCTCTCTCTAATTAACCTTCAATTATTGAAATACACTAACCATGCAGGTAATGCATAGTCAAATAAAAGGACTATGAGGCATATGTATATGTTGAGTAACCTTGTTGTGATTGTTACTCTTGATATTGAAATGATCTATATAATGAGCATGATTGCTATCCCGTTATGATGATGTTGTAAGCCTTGAGAGGCAGTGGCAATATATGATGAGGGATTGAGATCCCATGGTATGTGATGATCCTTGAGATGGATCTGAATGATTGGCAATAGACCAAGTGATAACATGTGATGTTGGATCCTTGAGAAGGATCAGGTTGATGTGATTACAATAAAAGCATAATGTTGAGCTTATTTTGTATATTTCCTGTTATATCTTGCATGTTATACAACTTGGTTGAATCTTGCAATCCATCTAAAAGATACTAATTAATCACAGTGAAATATATCATGTAGTTGTTCTGGCCATAGATCCATCATCGTCAGGAATTGGTCATGGTGAAACGGGTTCTCCTGCGGGTTAACCCGGAGCGCATACTTTTGAATATGTGAGGTTTCTCCTAGCCTAAAGTGAGGAGGTAACAGTGCAACTTCGGTTGTAGACTTCAGGGTGCGGATTCAGGCCCGTAGCCCAATTGTGATAAAGAGCATGGTGAACAGGCCCATGGCTTAGGATATGTGATATGAGGAGCATGAATGCGTTCATGGCTCAGAGCACAGTGAACAGGCCCGTGGCTCAGTTTCACTAGCACTGAGACCTGTACGGAGGCGGGCTAGGCAGAGGGTAGCGTGACCCTGTGGCTAAGACCACTTCAGCGTGAGACTGCGGTCCTGCTTATGTTGTACTCATGCACTGACCATCAGGCAGAGAGGTCGTGGAGTCCGGCTCTTCCTTTGACCTTGTATGGCACCGGCTTGGGTTTCGCAACCGAAGGTTGGATTTGAGCGGTATGGCTCACTTCCTCAGGGCATAATAATAATACGTAATCCAACCGTTTCGCATTTACTGCTTAAGACAAACACGAAACATTGGTTGAGGCCTTGTTTGTGTAGTTAACTTTGTTATATCTTGCAGATGCTTATATGTTTCTCATATGTGGTAGATCTTTATAAATATTATCTTGATAACCATGTCCCTTAAACAAATAGTTGAATATATGCTGGAATACATCTGGTAAACTTGATAAGTATGAACATCTTTATCTTATAACTGCTCTTGTTATACTCTTTGCCAGTTAACTGCTTTACTTATATCTGAGGTTTTGTAGTTTCGGTGGGGAGTTATGTTTCTTGCTGGGACAATGTTCGATTGTCTCACCCCACTGGTTTACACCCTTTTTAGGTGGTCGAGCTAGACATGGTGGTGGTCGCAGAGTTGCAGCCGAGCAACAAGAAGAACAGTAGAAGGAAAACATTGGACATGCTGTTATTTTGGATGTTTTGTAGTAGAGTCTAGAGTCATCCCTGTACTCTCAGGTCCTTGGCGGTGTTTTGACGTTGTTTCACAATATATAGCTGTATATGTTTTGTATATCCTACTGTTGGCCGGATGTGGGCCTTCATGTATGTATGAACAAGTGATGAACTCAGGCGATGATAAGACAACTGTTGCTCTAAGCTGTGGGCACGTATCAGATCTTGTATATGTATATATATAACCTGTTTCCTTGCAGGATGAGGACTTGAATGTAATAGTTTTCTCAGTTTATCAGCTTTACGCAAAAGGTTTTAATTAACCCGTGTTTTTGATAATCTGTGGTTATGGTGACTTTCGCACGTTTTCGCGTAACACGTCGCTGTCTGTGTGATAGTGGAATGTGTTTCCACACCATCATCCTCAAAGGATGTGCTAGGTCTGTACCGTTAATGGAGGTCTCTACCTCCCAGACTAACCCTCTCTACTCATCCTCCTAACAAGAGGTCTATCCTCAGGCCTCTCCTGAGGGTGATTACAACTTGTATCATACAACCTAAGCATGTATCTATTCTTTAGTTTGTGCTTAATCTATTAAGCTTATGTCCATGACATCTTATTTACATGCTTTTCATTAATTTGGTGGAGGATTCCTTAGACCTTATTACCTTTACCCATACCTCATGAGGGTGAGGAGAAGAGAGAAAACCCTAATCCTTAAGGTCCTTAATAGAATTTTAGTTCAGAAGGGATGAACAAGATGAGAGAGTCCTAAAGGTATCTTATTTCGAATCATACCCTAAGACTTTGGCCAGGAAGTCACACAGATCCGAGAGTCCTCGTATTCCGACTAGCGGTGTGGAGGAAAATATTGCCAGCCCCCGGTTTTGATCCTTTTCTAGACACCTCTATCTTTCGGATAATCCTCTAATAACTCCCTTGGGTTCTATAGAATTTCTAAAATTTAATAATTATTAAAGATTACTTGAGGAATCTATGCTATGATACCAATTGTAAAGACCTCACCTCCCAGTAACCCCCAATTAAGGGAGACCGAAAGGTCGGTGCCGTTAACCAATTAACAGGATCAAAGGTTCGACAAATAATCAATAAACAATTATGAAATTCTACTAACTCACTGGAATTTGGTATAAAATTAAAACTTTACGTACCTTTGGAAACCTTGGAAATCTATCTATCCTGGTCTTCAATTATTCTATCTAATCCTCCTTGCACTTTATTTCTTTTTCCACAATGTGTCACTTTGCTATTTTTTGTTTCAATTGTTGTTCCTAAAACACCGACAAACAAAACGTCGGTCAGTATATCGAAATATATTGGTATGTGGGAAAAACCAAAAATCTTGCAAATATGGCTAACAATTTAATAATCGCAATCAAATTAATTAACAAGCCAATTTATACTTTTCAGTATGACATTCTCCACCGCTTTTGCCCTAACCCTGGCATTCCCACCTTAGGGTGCCCTTTGCCAATGATTTAAGGCCACCTTCTCAATCCCGAGCTTGGTTCCTGGGGGTCACCGCTCATGGTGCCCACTAGTCATGCAATATCATAGGCCACCTTCTTAGTTCCAGGGGTCACCACTCAAAGTGTCCATTGGTCTACCCATCTGGGCCTGACCTTTGGCATCATCCATCAGGGTGGCATGTAGGTGTGAGGATACATACTTCTATTTTTAATGTGATAATCATAGTGACTTTATGATTTGCAAGTATGAACATCCAAACAGATAATTTGCATTCACTGCGATTAGTCATCTTGAAAATCCTCGGGAAACTAAGGCCGTTATTCATAATTAACCACATACCTAATCTGACAATTTGAATAGAAATATCGATGCAAATAAGAATCCAAGCAAGCAAGCATTTTCAACAAGATCCAGAAATAATCACATAATTCCCTTTTTATCATTCATGTCATCAAGATCTATTAAACCTAGCTCACTTCCTAGGTTCCTAATTCACTTTTAGGGTTTCTATTGCAATTAGGGTTTCCCTTCATCTTTTACTATTTTAAACCCTACTTTAAAGCAATTGATCACAAACCCTAATTAATTCCACATCTAATCCTTAATTTCGGATTAAAGGCATAATTAACCATTACTTAAGCTTATTAAGCCTCTTTTATTAAAGCTACTATTTTTATCCTTTTAATCCATGACAAGATCATTATATGCATTTATCATCAATTCATAGTTCATTATGGTCCAAATAACTTATGAATTTGATTTTCTATTACTTCCACCTTTTATTAATGAGAAAACCCTAATTACTAAATTTAGGGTATTTATCCACAAATTAGGAACTTTAATGCTCGAAATAGCTTTTAAATCATGAAAACTCAGTTCTATACATGAAATCAAATAATTAAAGCCATTTGTAGTCCTAATTACCAACATTAGGGTTTCAAGGCCCATTACAACATATTTATGCACAAGAAACTCTAAATTAACTAATTATGTGCAAGGTTCATCCTTTTTGTTCCTAATGTTCCTTTTTATCATTAACATGCTAAATTCAACTTTAATCATTAATTAAACCCTACTAATCTCATTAATCATATCAAAATAGGGTTCTTTAATCATCATTACATTAAAGTTTATTACTTTTCGAATTGCAAGAGGAATCAAGCTTCAATTATATTTTTAATAGATTGCTCTCATTTTTCTGATCAACTTTCATGTATAACATGTCCTTATTCGACCTACCAATTAATTACTATGGATTTATCAAAACTCACTTACTTTCAGCCAACGGGAGGTTGCCACGTTGCTCCCTCATGCAACGTGGGGCGGCTTGCTTTAAGAACATAACTGAATGACTGAACTACCCCTCACGTAAGTGGGTTGCACTTTATCCCGCAGAGGGCAGATTCGTCAAGCGAGCCTGATCATCCTCAACCTCACGAGGCTCCGCTGGAGCTTTGACCTACAGCACGTCGAGGTCTGTCCCCCTCCCTCTCTAAGGTCTGAAACATGCTGCCACCCTGCTCCCTTGCTCTGACGGCCTCCGCAACATCTGGGCGCCTCCCAGCTCACAAGTTAGGCGTTTGGTTTGGGTAGGGCAGGTGTGCGACCTGCAGCCATGGCTTCGGCCTTCTACAGGCTCGGCATGGCGTTTATGGTCATGGAGACGATGGCAGAGCCCTCCTTGGCATCGTGTCACTTCACTCATCCACCTAGGTGACTCCACGCATCTCTATTGCTCTAGGGAAAGCACTACTCGTGGATTAGGGTTTTTCCCAAGAAGATGAAGAAAAAGAAGAAAGAAAGGGTATGTGCAACTCCTCCGAACTCACCCCTAAGCTCTACCCCTTTTATAGGGGAGGGTTTTCACAACCTAAGATGTGCATCCACGAAGATGCAAGCTCTTGTCCCAAAAGGAAACCAACTCCTCCTTTAGAAAGCAAGCTTTCTCTCTCTTCTTTATCCTTTGGATATTTCTTAATATATGGATATTAGGAATTCGAAATTTCCTTTTTCATTTCCTTTATACTTGCCCTTTTTAATTCATTGGCCACGGATTTCTATTTTTCCTTTAGTAGGAAATACTTTCTTTTTAGCAATGCCACCAAGATTCATTAATAATGTATTACATTATTCTCTTATTTTCTTTTATAGGTATTTTCTCTTTCCTCTTTCTTTATTGGGTCTCCTTGGATCCCAAGAAACTCTAATAATTCGAAATTTCTTTTTAAGGAATACTCCTTATCCTTAAATGCATCAATATGCATTATTTCACATTATCTTGTTTATTTCTCATTAACATATCTCTTTTTGAGGATTTCTCTTTATTTCTCTTTTATTTCCCTCATTAGTATTCCTTTTATCATTACGAATTCTTGGGATACGAAGTTCCTTTAAGGATTACCCAATTACACATCTTTCTACTTATTTTCCACATTTCATCAATGTTTTTAATTTCTTTATTAACAAGGAAATACTTTATTGGTCTTTTCTTTTCTTGTTGCTTAATCTTTGCAACTTTGGACTCCTTGGAACCCAAGGAACCCAAGAGGCACGAAATTCATTCTTGGATTACATTCCTTTGCCTTCTAGAGGTTTCTATCTCATCTCTCTTTTCTCAACAACTCAATTATTCATTAATTAATTGAATTTCCTTGTTATTGGGCCCAATAGCCAATAAAGCCCACAAATCAAATAACAAGGCTATTTTAAACGAAATCCATTTATTCACAACAAATTATTCATTATTTGTCCAAATATCTTTAATGTGAGAAATTACATTTCTCACCAAAGGAACCCGAATTTTGAGGTTGTAACACCCTCTCTTGCACAATTACAAGTGAGTGGCATTTACTCTCTCCATCTTGAAAAGCAATTGTTCCTTCCATATTTGATGGGATTTTCCATGCTATGCCAACACACACATGTTACATACGAATATATCTGTGCATACATATATGTATCACATATATGTGAGCATTTATGTGCCAACATACATATATATACACATAAATGCATGCATGCACATAGCTTGCAAGGGTGTAGCTAACTGGTGATCAGTAGCCATAGGCAAGACTCTCAGGATCAAATCCAGATGGGGACAAATTAAAGTTGGTAATTTTGTCTGACAATGTGTGCATCCAATGGAAGGAGTATTAGTTAAGCCTTGGAATCTTATCCTATTTAGTGCCTCCACATCTCTCTAGCATATACAAGTTGTTTAATTTCTCAGAATTGGGTGAGTTTTGTGCCTCAAGTCTTCCAACGGATGTTCCTATCAATGAGAAGTGCATAAGAAGCCACATTATGTTGGCATATACCATTCCTCCAATTATCATCTAGATTTTGGCAGAGCATATTCATGATGACACCTTTGTGGTTTATTTGTTAACCATGTCATGTTGATGATGCAACTAACAATAAACCTACAATAAACCAGAGGTATAGAGAAGTGCATTGAAAGAAGCCACAAGAATAGTATGAGTACACAGCCAGATTAGACAGCAGCCGCCCCAATATATGACATGTTTCATTGCTTAGGGTCTATCTGTTGAAAGCTTGTTCACAACCCAAGATTCACTATCATAATATGACTGGACCATAGCTGTTCTATACAGTTTAACATTCAGTTTGAGTGGTTATTCATATCTACTTAAGGGTGTGTTGGGAATAGATGTTTGCTTTTACTTTTTAATTCTTGAAATGCAATAGGGAAATTGGTAGGCAAATAAAAAGTTGTGGTTTTTTCATGTAATCCACCATTTAAGTTTTGGCTTTACTAAACGTTGTTTATCCTTGTTTTGGTCATACATTTTGAATGGTGAGAATTATAGGAAGTTGTCTTGCTTACGGTTGAAGAAATTGAATCATCTATCTGACGTAGACCTATCCCTCACCCAACTAGTTGATTTCATTATTTCAAGTAACTTCTATGGCACTACTACCAAATATATGAAAATTCCAGTTATTCTTGAATTTAAAGACATAAGGCATCTCTTTTAAATAATTCATAATATACCTCGTTAACTTAGCATTTGATCTTTAGACCAAATGGATATTTTTCTCGTGATGCAACATTGTCGTCATAGTCTACCAATTCTGAGTCACTATCATTCTTCCCACCATCATCAACATCGAAGAATATGTGGGTGTGATTCCATATGCTAAGCCTAAAATTATGATCATATAGATGGAATTAAAAGGACAACATATGGAAACAAAATAAAATCAATTTTCTCACGCATAAGATAAGAAGCATGTACACCATCTTTAAAAATCTTTTTACAAGGTATAATGAAAATATACCAACCAAAATAAGGGTTTTGAATATAAATACAATGTGATAATTATACTTAATGGACAAGCGAATGTGATGACAATTATTAGAAAAATTTCTAAAATCATTATACTTCGTTAAGAATTCACCAGTGTGCAGACAATTCAGTGATTCAGGTATGTGTTTCACAATAAGATAGTCATAATTCACTAAAGTTTTTTGCACATCAAAGAAAATTTGACATAATTGGAAAATTAGGAGGGTGGGGAATGGAGAGGATCTGCAAGTAACAATGACAAGAGAAATCATCTCTTCCAAATCCTATAAGACAGGTAACAACTCATTCCAAATTATCTTAAAACATGATATTAACATATATTAGTTACCTTGAAGGATTTGTTTTTGAAAGATGAGATTTCCCAAATGTGCTGCAAGATTTTGCATATACAAAAATAAGAAATAATTCATGTTCAGGTTTTAGAAGAATTTTCTATTAATAATTGAAAGTAGAGAATGCCAAAAGGGTATTTGACATTGTGCAAAATAATAAAATTCAAACATATTTGACATTTTGTGTTGTAAAGGCCAATGCTATTAAGAGAATTCCAAAAGGGTATTAACATCATAAACAAAAGGAGAAAATAATTAAATATGTACCTGATAATCAATAAAAATGTACCCTAAATAAATAGAAAATGTATGGACAATGATAATGAGTAGATAAAGGGTAACTAGAATTAAGAGGATCATGTCATGGTAACTCGAAGTAGCTAGTTGGGTGTAACTCAACATATATATCATGTCAAAAAGGATAATTGAACCATAGTATCATTAGGTAAAAATAATAATGGGTGTTATCTGATGGCCAAAGAAAAGAACATCACTCTAAAAATATTGGAAGGTGAGGTTGTAGTTGTAGAGTTTGGTGCTACATCTTGCAAGGAAACACATATTCAAGAAGGTAGAATTAGAGACAAACTTCACACAAGTTAGTGATCTCCTAAAAGAAAGATAGAGAAATGGGCCTAAGATGGAATAGTAGAGAGAGATGATATGTATCCTAAACCAACAGTAATTTAGGTTAGGATTTATCACATGCACACAGTCGTCAATGCCAATGCAGATAATTAAGCAAAGTTTCATTATAAAAATAAAGTTTCTACTTCATATTATGTTAAAACTTATATTTTCTTCATATGTCCTTGTTACCTTTTTCCACATACAAGTTTCTTGTATAAAAATAGGAGTTGTAGTGGACATGTATTACTCTCCAAGTGGAAGAATATGGTCCATACTTCCAATCCAATATTGGAATCACTTTATGCTCTTCCCTCTTGTGCAATTCTGATTATTAAATTACCTGAAAGAAGTACTAGAACTACATATGTAATAAACTTATATTTCTTGAAAACACGAGAATGTAACGAGATGTATGTACTCATATTGTTATTCCTATAGAGCATTAATGGTTTTCTTATAGAGATTTATCACAATACTAAAGTCGTATGGAAGAAGACACAACACACTTCAATCAATCATAAGAATATCTTCCCTTATTACTTTCTAGTAAAATAAATTAAGATACATATATTGTAAATTGTACAAAATGTGAGTTATAAAAACTTACAAGATTTCTATATAATTTTAGTTAGCCAACTCATGTCTTTGAATCAAGAAACACAATGATTTTGTCACCTTGACCATAACCTACATAGTATCAGTCATACAAAAACTTAAATGCATAGATTATATAATACTTCAAATGGAGTTAATATGTTGTGTCTTTGCTAAAGCCACATACATAATTATTCACATAGAAAAATATTACAAAAAGACAAAAAATAATGAAATATATAACATAATTGAAAGAAAAAATGTAGCATGCATCAAGCAGAAACACAAACTCTATACATGCTAAATGGATTTACAATGTTTATTCTACTACAAATAAAACCAAACACATAATCTATATTGTGGGAAATAAAAAGTAAGAAAAAGAGCACATAATGGTGTCTCTCCATGTTGTGTACACGAGGCGTTGAAAGGACCTAACCTCCTCAATTATTTAGACGTAACATAGTGTATTAAAAACAATTTTCATATAGTGGATACTCAATTGACGATCCACAACACTTTCCTATGCTCTAAACCCTAAGGCATGCATTAGAAATGCTCTTTTATAAGGTATCAACCATCCACAAAGATTTCCACGGGATGTACATAAATTAAAGAATAGCTTACTCACCATATAATAATAAAATTTACTAAAGGACATGCTCTAGTCCAACCACTATTGGTCCTTGGTATAAATCCATTCACTGTGACTCATTTCCAATTAAACAAGTAGTAAGCATGGATCACATTATTATGGAACGCCATTGATCTAACTTTCTTTGTAAAACTGAAATGACCAACTATATTTACGTAGAACTGATAGAAAAGATACAACCATGTATATTTCAGAACTAGCATGTTCAATACATATTAGTGTAGTATGTATTGTGGTCACATTGTGCATGTTTTACCATTGGCTCATATATATGGGTACCTACGTTACTGCAATTGATAGTAAATGTGTGACGCCTCTTGAATTCACCAAGAACATTAATGTAACAGTGACATACATGTGCTAAAATATCTATTATGTCTAGGTTAACATTTCTATATTTTGGATTTTCTTTGAAAAATCAGAAACTGACGTGATGTTCAAGAATCATACACATGCGAAAGACACATGTTTTATTCTTCAAACATTATGGAAGAGGTATATTCATTAGTTTCTTTTTTTTCTAATTTAAAAGGAGAACACTTGCACCCTCCTCCTATGGCAATAAGAAATTTGTATATCTACTCACCGTTGATAATTATTTCATCTGAGTCAATTAGTGTTCTAAAAAATAAAATTTAATTGAAAAATACTTAATAGGAGCCATACTCGTTGCTGTGAACCAACAAAAAATGTTCAAAAGCCACAAATAATCAAATCATTTTTAGAAACAATCATGAACAATTGCAAGGATCAATTCGTGCAGAACTTTATAGAAACGTGGAGGCCATGACTTGAATAAAAATTTGGATGCATACCTTTTAAAATATCACGAAGTGGTACTCCATTTTTTTAATATACTGAGTCATGGAAACAGAACTTAATGATAGAAGACAAAATTTTTTTTATGTTATGTTAGTGCGTAGAATCCAAATTGCTAAATCGATGACTTAAATATATGGTAACTGAACATAATAGTTAGAAGTGATAGTGTAATAGTCGGTGAACAAATTATATACAGCTTCAAAATTGTTGGGGGAATGACGTTGAGATTTCAGTACCAATTAAGAGTATCAGTTACAAACAAAATTTGATCATTGATGAATGAGGAAGCTCACAGTAGGATTCACCTTTCTCTTCGGCAACATTGAATACTAGCCTTGTTAAACTGTCACTGGCATCTAAATCTGGAAGGAGAGTAGGCCTTATGTGTGGAATGGTGGACACTCATGATAGAGAGGACTTCATGGTCAGTCTGATATAGTTGCTGGAGTTGTTTGTGGAATTGCTAAAGTGACGATTGATACATAATAACAAAAGGAAATAATTATTGGGAGTAGGGTCCGACGAGGGACGACATACCGAGGCTTAACAGGTAAAAGAGTAAGTTAAACACTTCATCCTCGCGACGGCTCCTCCATTGTGCATGCGGGGGATCCTTATCCACTGGGTAGGACGTTGCATATCCTTTAGGCATGGTGGCTCTGATGGCCATCATGGAGACCATATCGATTAGGAAAAAAAGTGCGGCGGAGGTTCATAGGAGGCGATGAGAGTGGATTGACTTATTCAATGACGACCTGCACCAGAACGGATGGGGTAAGGTTCGACGGATGGGTGGAGGAAAATAAATAATTAGGGTGCGGGGGGAGGCGCTCGAAACTGGAAAGCTAACATGAAGCAATCCAAAATTGGAATTTTCACTGGGTGGGTCTCACGCGGTATACCAATTATCAAAAAGAAAAAATACCATGCGTTTAGAAAAAGAACAACTTGGCATTTATAAACCGCCACTACACAAATTTAGAAAGCCAGTAGTAGTGCACTCCAACTTCCACTCTTGCACCTGGCCCTGTACCGATATTTGGATAATAAAAGCCAGAAAAGTAAAATATTTATAGGCGGTTTTAGCAAATGCCTATTAGATCAAATGCCACTAAAGTGTATTTTTGTTGTAGTGTTGGAAGCCCTAAGAGCCTTCTTCACCAAGGTAGGCTCCCTCTATTACCTTGGGATAGCAACTTCATGGTCAAATACAGAATGAACTATTATCTAAGCTAGAGGAAATAAAAGGAGAGCAAGAGTTTTTGAATTGTGAGTTGGGAAGGGTATACATGGCTATATAAAGAAAGAGGTGAAACATGAAGTGTTTTAAGGGACTTTCCATGTGTCTTTAGCCTAGGGCTTGATGGCCATGTAAGAGGATAGCTCATGAAGTCTTCTTGGATATCAAAATTCAGTCCTAAGAGCCCACATATCCTTCTAGGCCATCCCCACCATTTTTCAAGAAAGAAATAACATCATTGGTTGATAACTTTTAAAGATAAGCACCTTTATAAAGAGAGTAATCCCTATAATGCCCTTGGAAAGAAATACTATCAAACTAAGGTGAAACTAGGTTCTCCAATGGTTTAAAATTTTGTTAATGGGAAGGGAATATATAAGGATTAAAATTCAGTTGCTAATTTGCAAAGAAAACCTCCCAATTGGGTAAACTGCATAAAAGTCCAGAATGTGCATGTAATTGCATAATCAACACAAACAACATCTAAATTGGACCAAACTTCATCCACAAGTTATCTTTGATGTGTAGAATATGAATTTGCCATTATTTCCATATTTTGAAGTTATATAATCACATTATTATTTACTTATGCCTTTTACTGATTTTCTCTCTCCTAAACTTATCCTAATATTTCAAGGTTGTCCAAATTAGATGAAATTTGACATGTACGCTAATTTTAAAATGTAGATTTCAAATTTGAAGTTTGTTTCCTCTTTTGAGACTTATTTTTATGAGATATGTCATATGGTCCATTAACAGCTCATTATCTAAATTGTTCATCCAATTAAATTTCTTATCTTCATATTACCACTAAAATGAGTTATGTGGCATATTTTATGTATTCAAATCACATCAAAAAGTTAGATTAAGGTTTATAGCACTTAATTATGATAATTAAGCTTTCACTAAGGTATTTGTGCAGAAAATGTTCCATTGGTAGAATTAGTGAATAAATGTTCACTAAACCTCTATAAATTCCACTAATTAAATAGAAAGACCAATAAGGAAAGAAATGAAAGGAAAAGATGGGAAAGAGGGTCAAAAGACAAAATTTCAAAATTCGGTATGTTACACAAGGCATATAAAGTCTTCTGAATTCTTGGAATAGGTTATGGGTCATGTTTGGCATCTTGCCCCACCAACATTGATGTGACCTAATGAGTAATACATGTATCTAACTTAAATCACCATGTAAAGGACATGTGTTGATTTTGAATCCTTTAAACACTGTAAGGTAGTTGGATCTTCCTAGAGACAACTTTGAGGATATTAGATTTAGAAATAAAGGAGCTCTAGAATTAATGTTATGGTAGATTCACCATGGTAGGAAGAGACCTCATACAAGCAAAAATTTGATCCCATGCCTTCTACTATTTGAGAAAATTTTGAGGGAAAATATTATTTCAGGAGGAGAGCATCTGAAGGGTTGAAAAGTAAAAAAAGGATCATAATATGTTATACTTACTCCACCAAAGTAATGTTACCGGAGAGGTAAATTTGATATTGCATGATCAAAGGGTCACAAGTTTGAAACCCCCTCGAAATAGGATGAATGAATTGATAATTTAAAAAAAAAATTCAGAAAGGATGCTCAAAGTAAATTTAAAAATAACCAAATTATTTATTTGAAGAAATATGCCTTAAAAATCCCTTTTCAATTACAATCTTTTAGTATCATTATCTAGGAAAGTGATGAATACATATTCATCCCAGTTTTAGTTGCATTCTTTGTCTGTTTTACTTTTCAAATCTCTTGTATTTCACAAGAAATATTTTCTTAGATTTACTTTTGGTTTCATGCTAATTTGTAGGAATTCACAAATTTTATTGACTCATCATGTAGGTTTTGAGTATTATCACTTTGCAATAAGTATACCAAGGGGGTCTCACTCAAAACATATTTTTAAGAGGAGGATGAGAGGAGGATGCCTCTCTTAGGTGAGGGGCAGTGCCCCAAAACCAAAAAATATTTTGAGTACTTCAAAAAGGCATATGGATCATCAATTTCTTATGTTCAAGGCCAAAATCAACCTCTTGATCAACCTTTCAGTCAAACATTAAAATATCATCAATGATCGAGCACCCATCGACCTTCAAAGTCGATGAATCATTGACCTCCCCAGACGACATACAAAAGCTCAACATCTAGACCCATTGATAATCAAGCTCGGTGACCCATCAACCTCTCTCCACCTACCAACATTATACATCTATAATCAATTTGCAGTTGACAGGTCAATAGCCATCGATCGTCATCCACAACACAACCATAACATTGACCTTCAAGGTTGATGATCCATCAAACTCCCACACCATTGATCGAAAGCCTAAGGATCAACACTAGTAGTCGACAACTAACTCTCGACATTGATGGGAGGGTGCCACAACCACAACCCTATAAATAGGCCCCAAGGTCATCACTTCAAGGCATCTCAAAATTTGGAGATGAATTGTTGGCTAAATTGGACAATATTTACCCCTTTGTTTTGATGATGACAAACATTTCATTCCTGTGGATCTAACTTGTTATTTGAGTATTTCAGGATTAATAAATAAGGAAGTGGATTGCTGAAGAACAATACAAATTGGAAGATCAACTTGCTTAAGTTACTTTTATTTTCATGATTGTACTCAATGTAAAAACTTATACAAGTACATAGATTTCATGTAAATAAAGCGTTAGATCTTCCCAATCCACTCACAACACTTAGATAGATCCTCCCTTAAGATAGAAGCACAATTACACATTGATACACACACTTGGTAGATGATTTAACACATTGCAATAGGGACTTTCTCCGTCGAAAAAGTCCTAGATCGAGACACTCTTGGTCGACAATTTTTTTGACCAAGAATAGCCCTTCCAGCAAATTCTAGAGATGTTAGACTAAGTTGGAAAAGTGGTTGCAAGTTGGAAATGAACGTTGTAATACATTCACTCTAAACGTACCCTCAGTTGAAGAAATGCTCGACCGAGACACACTCAATTGACAAATTTCTTGACCGAGAAAGGTTCTAGACTGCACTTTCTAGTATTAAACAACTAGTCATTGCAATGTAATTAGCGGACACCTAACGGCTAGTTGGGCACTAAGAACATCCTAGAAAGTATGTAGAACGTCCCTAGACCCTTGTAAGCCATTCCTATAAATAGGACATGCCTTAGGACACTCAGAGCACTTGAGCATACACAATTGCAACTTGAGAATCATCCTTTATGAGCAACAAGCAAAGTTTCACTTGCAATTCAGTTTTCTTGAGCTCTTCACTAGTGTCCTATAGCTTAGTATCTCCTAGCCACCACACTACCCACATTCATATACAATGGATAGGAGATCAATAAGCTTGATATAGGATCAAAGCGTTGTACTCGTTGGTAACATTGTTTCTTTCTTCCATTCTTGTTCCTTTTATTCTGTTTTGTTCTCCTTGATTACTCCTAGGTTGGAGGCTATTGAAAGGAGGTTCGTGGAGCTACTTCAAGTGGTGAAGGCTGCTCCCGATGACTTGGAGTTACTTGAAAAGGCTTCCTCAAGGATTGAAGCTACTTCAAGAGAAGTCTACTTCAAGGGTGAGCTTTGAGTTACTTTAGAAAGCAACTTCTAGGAGGATTGAGGCTACTACAAGGGTGTAGGAAAGCAATTGTATTTTGTGTAACATCCCCAATAGGTAATAAAATAAGTTACTTTCGAAATCATGGTTGGAAACAATTGGGTAGTGGATTGACTACCTTAGATTTATAAGGTAGTAACCACTCTACATCCTTGTGTCTTCCTTGTTTCCTTCTACTTCTTGTTCAAGTGTTTAATTGTTTTTAATTATCTTTAAAAACTCCAAAAAGCTCTATTCACCCCCCCATCTATATCTTTCAATCGGTATAAAAGTAGGTCTTCAAGGAGCCTTAAAAGGTCTTAAAGCATGGGGGATGGTGTGCTCAACAACCTGAACTTGGAGGGAACCTACGTATCTCGTCCACCACCATTCGATGGAAGCAACTACAACTATTGGAAGAGAAGGATGCAAATTTACTTTCAAGACATCAGATGGGAGCTTTGGAGGATGATGTCTACTCCATATGAGCTTTCAGAAACTAAGTATGTCACATGGAAAGCCAATACATTAAAACAAGCTCAACTAAATGCCAAGGCTGTAAGTATTTTATATTTCTCTATTTTGGTAAGTGAATTCAATAGAATTTCCTCATGTGAAACTGCATATGATATATGGCATAGACTTTCCATTACACATGAAGGAACCATACAAATTAAAAATTCTAAGATTAGTATTCTTAAACAAAAGTTTGAACAATTTTCTACGCAACCAAATGAGTCTATTAGTGATATGTATGTATGATTTTCTACTATTATTAATGGCTTAAGTGCATTAGGAAAATATATAAGTGAACAAGATCAAGTCTCAAAGATTCTTAGGTCTTTGACTCCAAAATACAAGCCGAAAGTGACCGCTATTGAAGAAGCTAATGACCTCACCAAACTAAAGATGGAACAACTCATTAGCAATCTGGAAACTCATGAGGTCACCTTAGAGGAGGAAGAATGATGGGAGCTTGAACTTCAAAAAGAAAGAAGGAAGGACATAGCCCTAAAAGCAATAAAAGTCATCACTCAAGAAAGTGATGAAACAAGTGAAGGAGATGATGAAAAAAATGCACTTATTGTGAATGGTAAGAAATATAAAAGGTATAGATCTAACAAGAATTATAGTGTTTCTTCTTCCTCTCTTAGGTGTTTTGAATGCGACAAGAAAGGACATGTAAAAAATGAGTGTCCTATGATAAAGAAAGGGAAGAAAGTCTCTTCCAAGAAGAAGGGAGAGAAAGCATGTAAAGATGCATGGGATGAGTCAAGTGATGATTGTGAAAGTGGAGAAGAAAATGTAGAATGTCTTATGGCCAAAGAAGATGAAAATGAAGACTCAAATGAGGTAAGTCTACTTGATTTATCAAAAGAAGATTTATTTTCTAGTATTGATGAATTACATAACAAATATATTGATTGTAAAAAGAAACTAAACAGAGTTCCAAAAACTAATGAAGAATTGTATGCTCAATTAAATGATCTTGCTTCTGAAAAGGAAAGTATTATTTTTGAAAATTCTACCTTGAAATCATCTTTTAATGATTGCAATACAAAGTTGCTTACTCTTGAATCGAACTATAATTTGCTTTGTCAAGAAAAGGTTGAATAGCTTGCAAAATGAAATGATCTTCAAACTCAACCTATCTTGTGTAATCATCTAGATTATGATGCTATTGTCAAAGAAATAGATGCTTTATCATCTTATCTAGACCAAGAAAAGTCAAATATCAAAAAGAAAATGCATGAGATTGCTAAGTTACAAAAAGAAATCAGTAGCTTGAAAAATAATGGTGTTCTTGACAAGATCCTAAAGGATTCTTCTAGTCGTATTGGAAGGAGAGGTTTCAGATATGTTCCGAAATAAAAATCTCATCAACCTAATCCTAGGAAAACACAAGCACCCAAGACCAAGATCATATATGTACCCAAGAAAAACTCAACTCAAAACCTTAGAAAGAGAAATGAAAATGTTTCCATTTATTGTCATTATTGCTTGCATCTTGGACACTATTCTTTCTCATGCCCATACAAGAAAAAGGAAGTTGAATTAGTTTGGGTTCCAAGTCTCCAAACGTAGCATACTTGAATGTGATTCAATTGAGATTTGACCTAAAACTTCATTTTGAATATCATAATGTCTTATCTCAACTAAATGTATTGGTACCTTAGCATATTGCAGTAAATTGGAACAAATGTGATTGATGAAATCAAATAGAAACACACTAGTTCGACAAAGAGTTCCACCAAGAAGCTCCTCGGTTAGGAAAATATTCGACCAAGGGAATGTCTGTATCAAACCTGAACTTGCTGTAACAACAATAACAATCTCGATCGAGAAAATCTTCCATCGAGATATCTTCGATCGAGAAAATGTTCGACCAAGAAAGTTATTGTTCACGCATAAATCAACCTATAAAATAGCAACAATCTCGGTCGACAAAATCTTTGATTGAATACTTTATTCAGTTGAGATATTTGTCGACCGATTGTAATTTTGTTCAACTTAAAACATTCAATTGTTAAATCATGTATCTATATTCAGTTTGTTATTAAATGACTCTAACCGAAGAGGACCATCACATGGGTACAAAAATTTATCTCTTTTGTAGGATTGGGAGGTTGATAGTGGACGTTATAAGCATATGACTGGCAACAAAAAGGCCTTTCAAACATTTGAAGAAAAGAAAAGCGCCACAGTCACATTTGGAGACAATGGAAAAGGAAAGATTGTTGGAATAGGTAACATAGGTACAAATCTTCAAATCAAAAATGTTTTACTTGTTAATGGCCTACATCATAATTTAATTAGTGTTAGTCAACTTCCAGATAGTGGCTATGATGCCTTATTCAATAAAACTTGTTGTAAACTAATGATTGAAAACACTAATGAAATCTTTTATGAAGGAAAAAGAATAGGAAATCTATACATACTTGGGCCTAATTCTATGCAAGCCATTATTGAAAAATGCCTTCTTGTAAAAGATGAATCCTTACAACTATGGCATAGAAAATTAGGCCATGCAAGTTCACATGTTATCAAAAAGTTGATTAAATATGATCTTGTATGTGGGTTACCTAAAATATCTTTTGATAAACCTGAAAATTGTGAACCTTGTACCCTAGGAAAGCAAAGCAAAACTTCTTTCAAATAAAAAACAATGCTTAGCACTACTAGATCATTAGAGCTTATTCACATGGATTTGTTTGGTCCTATGAGAACTCAATCTATTGTTGGAAAAAGATAATGCTTTGTCATTGTAGATGATTATAGTAGATACACATTGGGTCATTTTCTTGCATACAAAGATGATACAATCCATACATTCATAAAATTTTGTTCTAAGAATGAGAATCTGTTACAAAATAAAATATGTACAATTAGGATTAATCATGGTGAGGAATTTGAAAATCATATCTTTGAAGAATTTTGTACATCTCAAGGATACACTCTTACTTTTTCAGCACCATGCATTCCACAAAAAAATGGCATAGTAGAAAGGAAAAATAGATCCTTACAAGAAATGGCTAGAACAATGTTACTTGAACATAATGCACCTAAAACTTTTTCGGCTGAAGCAGTAAATACAACATGCTATGTGTTAAATAGAGTAACGATACATTCTCATCTAAAGAAAACTCCATATGAACTCATCTTCAACAAAAAACCAAGAGTTGATTATTTTCATACCTTTGGGACAACTTGTTATATCTTAAATACCAAAGACAATAAAGACAAATTTGATTCTAAATCACATAAAGCATTCTTTTTGGGATATTAAACTTCTAACAAAGCTTTTAGAATTTACAATACTATTACTAGAAAGTTTGAAGATCCATCCATAACACTTTTCATGAGGTAACAACTCAAACTACTGAAAATGAATATGAGGATATAAATGACGTTACTCATCA
This sequence comes from Alisma plantago-aquatica, assembly GCA_963693085.1. Taxonomy (NCBI): domain Eukaryota; kingdom Viridiplantae; phylum Streptophyta; class Magnoliopsida; order Alismatales; family Alismataceae; genus Alisma; species Alisma plantago-aquatica. Next base: position 129,125,873 of record OY856411.1, on the reverse strand, counting down.
AATTGAAGACTTAACTATAACCACAAAAGACAATCAAAATACTGAAAATAATCAACAAATTGAGACACAACAACCTGTTCCTTGATTAGTCAAAGATCATCCCCAAGATTTAATCATTGGAAATCCTAATGATAAAGTAAAAACCTGATCATCATTCATGGATTTTGCAAATATGGCATTTGTATCAATCATTGAACCTAAAAAGGTAAATGAAGCACTAAAATATGAATATTGGAAAATGCCTATGCAAGAAGAACTAAATCAATTCACAAAAATTGAGGTATGGGACCTAGTTCCTAAACCACAAGACAAAACCATCATTGGGACTAAATGGGTTTTTCAGACTAAACATAATAAAGTCGAGGAGGTAGTAAGAAACAAAGCTAGATTGGTGGCTCAAGTGTATAATCAACAAGAAGGAATAGATTTTGATGAAACTTATGCACCTGTGGCAAGACTTGAAGCTATTATAATTCTATTAGCCATAGCTGCCCACAAAGACATCAAACTATTCCAAATGGATGTAAAAAGTGCATTTTTGAATGGAATCATACAAGAAGAAGTATATGTTGCTCAACCACCTAGATTCAAAATCCTTGGTAAAGGTGATCATGTATATAAACTTAAGAAAGCACTTTATGGGCTTAAACAAGCACCTCGAAACTGGTATGAAAGACTTAAAAATTATCTATTTGACAACCGTTTCACAATTGGAAATTCGAACTCTACATTATTCTTCAAAACATATGAATTCGATTTTCTTGTTGTACAAATATATGTTGATGATATCATTTTTGGTGCATCAAATGATTTCCTATGCCAAAAATTTAGTGAAATCATGCAAAAGGAATTTGAAATGAGTCTTATGGGAGAATTATCTTTCTTTCTTGGTTTTCAAATAAAACAAACGCCCACTGGGATTTTCATAAGCCAAGAGAAGTACACAAATGAACTATTAAAATGCTTTGGAATGGAAAATTGCAAGCATGCTACCACACCAATGGCCACCTCTGCTAAAATTGACAAGGATAAAGATGGAGAACCCATTGATGATTCCTTATATAGGGCTATGATTGGTAGCTTGTTATACTTAATTACTTCTAGACCAGACATTATGTTTTCCGTCATACTTTTTGCTAGATTTCAATCTAAACCAATGCAATCTCATTTTCAAGCCATTAAATGTATCTTAAGATATCTAGCCGATACTACCAACTATGGATTATGGTATCCTAAAGGTCAATCACTAGATTTTAAAGCTTTTACCAATGTCGATTATGTTGGTTGTCGACTTGATCACAAAAGAACAAGTGGTGATTGTTTCTAATTAGGACGAGCTTTAGTATTGTGGTTTAGTAAGAAATAAAATACAGTCACCCTTTCTACCACTAAAGTTGAATATATGGCGGCTAGTTCATGTTGTGCTCAAGTTCTTTACATGCAACATGTTTTGAATGATTATGGCTTTACATTTTCATCTACACCAATTTTCTGTGATAATACACGTGCTATAAATTTGGCACTCAATCATGTTTTACATAGTCATGCTAAAAACATCAAAATCCGACATCACTTCTTAAAGGATCATATTTCTAAAAATCACATATCTCTTCATCATGTTGACCTTGAAGAACAATTGGTTGATATTTTTACAAACCCACTTTCACTTGATCAATTTCAATATATTCAAAAGAAGCTACTTATTACTCCCCTAGATGATGTCTTCTTTGATATATGTGCTCCACACTCTTAAAATTTATAAATTAATACAGTCTCATACTTGATTTACATAACTATTACTAAAAACAAGATCAAACATCCTTCTTAATGACCATTCGCAGTAGATTAGTCGGTCTGCAAAAACATCGACTGAGAACAATCTCAGTCGACAAGTTTGTCGACTGAGAATCACTCGGTTGGTATTCTTTCTCGACCAACACCCACTCAGTGTATTTTTCTTATTCTAACTCAACATTGGTATTGGTCGACAAAATGTTTGACTGAGAACATCTTGGTGGACCCCCTATTTGACTGATATAAGATGCAACTTTTGATTAAAAAAAAGGTGCAACGGATTTTTTTAAAACCACGATCGACCGTTAGCTCGACCGAGAGGAGGGTCTTAAAAAACAACCGTTGGGACACTCGTTCGACAAATTTGTCGACCGAGATGGGTTCTGTTTTGCTATAAATAGAGCCCAAAACGGCCACACTTCTCACCAATTCACAATCTCACTTCTCTAGCTCCCCTCTAGTGCTTTATTGTGCGAATTGTTGGCCATTCTCTACCATAGTCTTGCCTTGCTTCTCTTCCATATCATATTCTCAAGATGGCTTCCTCTTCTTCACATGGAAAGAAGCAAGTTGCGGCAAGGAAAGGAAGAACAGTCACTCTGGTGTTGATGGTCATCAATGACATTCCCTTCAACGACATTGATGTCAGAGATCGCTATCTCAAGCTATACTCAAAGATCCCTCTTCCTCGACGGCCAGTGGACGTCAACGACTTCATCACCATTGTTGATCTAGATGAGCTCTATGAGGTGCAACATCTTTTTGAATTCCTTACTCCATCCTTCCATTCATACTCCTACCAAGTCGTGAATGAGTTCTATGCCAATATAACCACAAATCCTGACCATGCTCACTCTTTCTCTTCTATGGTTAGTGGGTTTGGTTTTCACTTTTCTGAGGAGGATGTTCTTAATATGTTAAACATTGATGTGGAAGAGTATAAGGGATTTATTTACCTAACCACTAGAAATCCTCTTTCTAAGATATCACAAGATGACACCACCATTAGTTTGAGTGATCTCAATAAAGCCATATGTCCACCCAACACATCCTGCCATGAAGAACGGGGTACCTATTATGCAATTAATCTAAAACCTGAAGCTAGGATAGTGAACCTAATTGTTTCAACCAATATTTATCCTAGAGCTAACAAATCATAGGTACCTACCTTTCGAATGTATCTCATTTATGCCATTCTCAAAAGCATACCCATAAACTTCATTCACCTTATTCTCTAAAGCATGGTTGAATTTACTAGCAATCCTCCTTATGCTGACTTTGTTTGCCAAATTACCCAAATTTGTCTTAAGAAAAGCCTTGAAGACCTTGGATTTAAAAGTGATAGGAAAGCTCAAAAGATTACTAGAAATACAATTGAGAAAATGGGTATTGATTTTGTACATAAAAGGGCTAGGACTGAAGGAGAGCCATCCACTCAAGATATTCCTCCACCTCCTACTATTCCTAGACAACCCATTGATAACCTATGCAATGACATTACCTACTTAACTCGAGCTACCTATCACTTAGCGAGACAAATGGACTATACTCATCATGCCATGACCTACATCAAACAAAGAATGAAAGCTCTCACTCCAAATGACCCTGAAAACTATCCTTATTCACATTATCCTGGTCCTATTTACCCTTACAATCCATCTCACAACGAAACTCAAGTTCCACCTCCACCATCACCTGATCTCTCCCACACCCAATTCTCACCCATGCAACTTCAAGACATTGCTTCCCACTTCCGTTTTGAACACATACCCACCTTCTTGGAAGCTTACGCCGTCACCAAGACAGATGCAATAGATTGGCAGTCAATGGTGAAGTACTATGGTGTTGCTCCTTTCCTTGGAAAGGATCCCGAGGTTGATGTCCTTCTGAGATCTTTTCAGTGAGATGTTATCATGTAGTAAGATGTTTGTAATCACTTTGTAATGGACTATCTTTCTTATATGCACTAAAGCTTGTTGTCATTATTATCATAATAATAAAAAGTGGTTACTTTGTAGCTTGAATTGGACATCTCTTATATTTTTTTTTCAAATTTGTGTATCATATTGAGGAGGAGCATCATATTCAGGGGGTGTACAAATTATAATCCATGGCTATCTTTTTGAAATGACAAACGGGGAGGAGTAATATAAATAAAATAAAAAATTATATAACTTAAAATTAAATGAGTTTCATAATCTCCTGGCTTCACATTAAATGTTGCTATATTCCTTAAAAAGTTGGATACTATGTTCCACATCTCTTTGGGAATAACTAGCACACCCTTCATGAATAAACAATATAATATCTACATAAGGTAAATCTTAGGTATGAAACTTGTGTTATTTAAATTCCCTTGATTTATTTTTTAGAAATGTTTGTCATCCTCAAAAAGGGGGAGATTGTTGGCTAAATTGGACATTAGTAAACCCTTTGTTTTGATGATAACAAACATTTCATTCTTGTAGATCTAACTTGTTACTTGAGTATTTCAGGGATAAAAAAATAAGGAAGGGGATAGTTGATGAACAATACAAATTGAAAGATCAACTTTCTTAGATTACTTTTATTTTCATAATTGTACTCAATGTAAAAATGTGTACAAGTATATAATGTACAAGTAAATAGATATCATGTAAATCAAGTGTTAGATCTTCCCTATCAACTCACAACACTTAGATAGATCCTCCCTTAAGATAGAATCACAATTACACATTGGTACACACACTTGGTAGATGATTCAACACAATACAACAGGGACTTTCTGAGTCGACGAAAGTCCTCGACCGAGACACACTCGGTCGATAAGGTTTTTGACCGACAATAGCCCTTCCAGAAAATTCTATAGACGTTAGACTGAGTTGGAAAAGTGGTTGGAAGATGGAAATGAACTTTCAATACATTCACTCTAAACCTACCCTCGGTCGAAGAAATGCTCGATCGAGACACACCCGGTCGACAAATTTCTCGACCGAGAAAGGTTTTGGACTGCACTTTTCAGCATTAAACCACTAGCCATTGCAATGAAATTTGTGGACACCTAACGGTTAGTTGAACACTAAGAACATCCTAGAAAGTGTCTAGAACGTCCCTAGACCCATGTAAGCCATTCCTTTTAATAGGACATGCCTTAGGACACTCAAAGCACTTGAGCATACACAATTGCAACTTGAGAATAATCCTTTATGAGCAATAAGAAAAGTTTCACTTGCAATTTAGTTTTCTTGAGCTCTTCATTAGTGTCCTATAGCTTAGTATCTCCTAGCCACCAAACTACCACATTCATCTATAGTGGATAGGAGATCAATAAGCTTGATATAGGATCAAAGCATTGTACTAATTGGTAACATTGTTTCTTTCTTCCAATCTTGTTCCTTTTATTGTATTTTGTTCTCCTTTACTTCTCCTAGGTTGGAGGTTGTCGAAAGGAGGTTTGTGGAGCTACTTAAAGAGGTGAAGGTTGCTTCCGGTGACTTGGAGTTACTTCAAAAGGCTACCTCAAGGATTGAAGCTACTTCAAGTGAAGGCTACTTCAAGGGTGAGCTTGGAGATACTTCAAAAGGTTTCCTCTAGGAGGATTGAGGCTACTTCAAGGGTGTAGGAAATCAATTGTATTTTGTCTACCATCCTCAATAGGTAATAAAATAAGTTGCTTTCAAAATCCCAATTGGAAACAATCGGGTAGTGGACTGACTACCTTAGATTTCTAAGGTAGGAACCACTCTACATCCTTGTATCTTCCTTGTTTCCTTCTACTTCTTGTTCAAGTGTTTAATTGTTTTTAATTATCTTTAAAATCTCCAAAAATCTCTATTCACCCCCCCTCTAGATCTTTCATGAACAAGTCAAAAGGTTGATACCAACATTAGAGCCAAAGTCTAGAGACCATCTACATGACTAGTGTCATCGACATAGATATACTGTTGACCTCTAGACTTGTCTACTTCCATCAACCTCCACAAATACAAAGCCATCAAACTCCCTTTCCAAGGTGGTCGATCTCTTCATGAAGCCACTATCCATTCACCTACTTTGACTGCAAGTCAATGTTATGACTAGAAGAGATAGAAGGAAGGAAGTCTGCCATGGAACACCACACTGAGCTAGTTCTATTACCAACATGGCCATGATGAGGCCCTCTTCCTCTACTAGTGATATTAATCTTTCCATGAAGAAGAAGTATTCCTTTCACTAGGTTGTGGGGATTAGACCCACCACCCACTTCGTACAATTTCATTCACGTTCTAATGCTTTGATGAACTCATTGAATTCATTGATAATTGTTTATCACATCACTTGTGGATTGATCACCCGCTTATGGGATTTATTATAATCTTATGCTTCTAGAACTTCAACATTTAAGATTTGAATATTGATTAGCTTTGGTTGATGCCCTGATGAGAAATTCCGATGGGAAATATCCATAATAGTGGATATAGGATCTATAAGTAACAAGACAATGAGCTTACTAGGATATCTACTCATGCAAGTTTCTAACAACAAAAGGGGAAACTTGCATAAATCCAATTATATCTTCATAAACGTTTGGATTTGAGTGAATGCAAAAATTGGAGTAGTGGTGGTGAAACCTAGTTCCACCCTAGTGACTCCATCCATTGACAACTAGAACCTTAATGTAGATCTTTCCGTACTTGTAAATTTCGTTAATTAAACCAACTCAAATATTTTGATAAATACTAGTTTACATTGATTAGATAATTCTTAAAAATGTTGTCCTTTGAGATTTGATCCTCAAATGTACTGCAATAAGAGTTGTCTATTTGCGAGTGGCATTGTTGCACGTTTGTTTTGGTAAACTCTAGGAATTCCATTCCTACAAAATTGTAGTACATTTATATCCACATCATAAAGTTATTTCTAATATTAAAACATTTCATTAGATTTTAATGTATGTTTGGATATTTCTAGTTGAATTAAATTAAGGGTGACTTGAAACTGAAGATAAGGTTATTATGGAAGCTAGGTGCGAGAGAAGAAGAGAATAATATATAATTTCAAGTCATAAAAGGTTTTCTAGTAGTCCATTTTAATTATCCAATATGTGCCTTTAATCAAAATAATTCCCTGAATGTCTTTTGTTTGTCCAATAAACTTTTATCATATTGAGGAGAGATGTAGTCAAATTCCAACTCCCTTGACGTTCGAAATGCAGAAGGAGGCATCACTTACCTAGGCATTCCTATCGTATATGGCAGAGCCAGATTGGCGACTTTTGAGTACCTGGTCGAGAAGATAAATCGCAAGATCGCCGGATGGAAAGCGAGGTTTCTTTCTTTTTCTAGGTGCAAGCTTCTGATCAAGCATGTCCTGTCATCAATATCCCTATACACAGCCACAACGGTAGGTATTCCAGCTGGTATAAGTAATCGTATTGAGGCGTTGATGTCACAGTTTCTTTGGGTTGACCGTACAAACAATCGTCACAAGGCTTGGGTTTCATGGAAAGACGTAGCTTCCCGTACCTCCCTTAGAGGCCTCAACATTGAATCCATTACATGCACGGCAAGATCTTATGTGTACAAAGCTTGTTGGGAAATCATTGACGGAAACTCCATGTGGGCGTTCTTATGCAGAGATAAATATGAAAGCACATATTGTCATAGATCTGGGTGTTACCCACCCTATCTAAAGCTCGGGGCCGCAGCTTCACCTTTTTGGAAACAAGTATGGCGCACATTGCCTTTGTTCTTACCGCACTATAGATGGTTAGTTGCTTCTGGAGACATCTCGCTGTGGAACACTAAGTGGTGTAGCTCGCTTCTTGCTGATTTTACTATCACAGCGAATGATGAACATCATGATTTAAGAGTCAGGGATTTCTGGATTGAAGGCTATGGGTGGGACTGGGACGCGATGTTGCACATTCTTCATCATGAAGGTATCCAAAGCATTGCGGAATCTCACACTACCATCACTGGTGACGCAGACAAGTTGATATGGTATCCAACACAGGACGGTTCCTTTTCCATTAAATCCATTAATAAAGCGATCATTTATCCTCACATGGAGAGCGACAAACCTTGGTTGGAGAAGCTTTGGAAGATCGGAAATCCCAGAGCTAGCGTTGTTTTGTGGAAGATAGTGCATCGTGCTCTTCCCACCGATGACAACATTCGTAGATGTCATATTCCAGTCATCTCCATATGTTCTTGTAGTGATCCACCATCGTGTGAAACCTTGTAGCACCTTTTTCTGGATAGTCAGCTTGCTCAATTTTTCTAGGACAAGTTTTGTGCCATTACCAGTTATACATTGTCTGAGTATTTCGAGAAGATCATGATATTTTGTGGTAGCTCACATGCTTCTACATCACCAAGAAGATGGATCGCAGGTGAGCTATGCGCCGCCAAGATGGAAGGCAAGGTGTTAGCATGGCCCTTGCAATGGAATTTCATTTCTTCTTGTCTGAACTGGTTGATTTTGAAGAAGTCTTTCATCAAGATAGAGGACCCGACCTTTCACAAACAGCTCGAGCTTCATAATATTCAGGATCCACAGACCAATCTCAAGCGCATTCAGATCACGAGATGGTGACCCCCGGATGTAGACAATCATAAGCTCAATCTGACTATTGGCCGCGCAACTGACCAGATGAGAGTCGTTAGAAGATGGGCATCCGGTGTCATTCGCAACTCCCACTCTCATGTTATATTAGCTTTCTGGGTCTGGCTTCAAGAAGATGACTACAGCATTGCCTACATTCTTGCTTGTGCCATTGCCCTCAAAAGTGCCGATGACAAGAACCTTCACATCGCCATCATTGAGATTGACGATCCTTATGTGCTTGACATCTTATGGGGAAACTCCAAGGAGCCACAGAGAGCCACTCCGTTCATGAGGGAGATCTGAGTGATTCTCAATGATAATGCCATTATAGGTCATCTCATACCTAAGCAAGCTAATGCAGTTGCAAGAGTGTTAGGATCACGAGGGTCCACTCTCAATGACACTTACATTTGTACTAAACATATGGTGCTACCTATGTATGTCTGAGGTCTCATCATCATGGATAGATGTAGTGTTTCGTACATTTTCTTCAGGAGAACACCTGCTGGATGATGTGGCTCTTGGTTCACCTTTTGGTATCTTGGAGTCTTGCGCAACTATGAGTTCTTTTTATGGTTTTTGTATAGAGTCTTTGATGGGCCTGATGGGGGGTTTTATCCGCAAACTTATAAGCGTGAATTGTAACCATTTTTTGTTGGTTTGCCCACAAAGAGGAGAGTGGGATGAATAGAAGATCTCCTGGCTTAATAAAAAAAAGATGTAGTCAAATTTGGAATTCTAAAATAGGAAAGAAGTGATAATATTTTGGAAATCCTTTAGTAATACCATGACTAAAACATAAATATCTTGAATTATAGGACCTTACGACAAACTATTGTCATTTAATGTGATTGAATCACTTTTGGTATCATTAAATTGTCATCTACTTTGCACTTAAGAAGGATACCAACCATGGACAATTGTCCATCTATCACTCACTTTCTCTTTCCTCTCTTTCTCCTTAGTTTACATGTGGCAGAACAAAAACCCTAGCACCCATATAAGTGTCATAGGGAGTTTCTTTCACCCCTACAACCAAGATCTAAAACTCTACAAATCAAGGAGAAGTCCATCAAGGACCCCTTTCCCTAAACGTCACCATTGTATTCTGTAAGGACCCATCACCATGATAGTATGTGGCATCTTTACCTTTTAGGATGGTATTGGGTATCATGAAGAGAAAGAGAAGGATCATAGTTGGTGTAGAGTTACCAACATTGTTGAACAGTAGCAATGACCCTACTCCATCCTAGTTTGATACACCATCACTAGTATTGCATACCCAATCACTCCTCTCTACTTCAATGCAATATTCCATGAATGGTTTTTAGGAGAGAAGCACTTTCACAACCTGCATACCCAACCTTCACTGGAAGTTGTGGGGTCTTGGTCAAGGGGATTCCAATATAGTTTTCCAAGATGAAGATCCTAGTAAGATCTCAAGAGTTCAGTTGAATAAGTAGCATTGCATTTCCCATAGATCCATAAGTCATGCCATTTTCTAGGTCATGAGGAAGAAGTAGGTTGGTAGCATAGAGCTAGAGGTGGCATATGTGCCACCTCTGTACTGATGTAGATAGATGGAAAAGGAGGCAAGCAAGTTTTGATCACCCTCCTACTTTGGTTTTGGCACGGTTAATGCTACGCAAAATCCCACTTGAACCTAGTTTTGTACGTTCTTCCCACTCCCAAATAATAGGAGCCAATGAGAATGCACCATTTTCAATGGACTACAACAAGCAATAAAGAAAGGAGAGAGAGGAAATAGGAGGAATGTATAGAAAAGAAAAATAGAAGAGAGAAAATTGTGTTGTTCGTATCTTTCAAACCATAATGTTTTTTAAGAAAATAAAAACCATTTGGTTTTTTATAAAAAATAAATTCCAACAAGGCCAATGTTGACATATGTTTGAAAAGAAAAACTATATAAAAAAAACGTAAATGAGTGGTTCTATATATATATATAAATATATATATATATATACATATATATGTATATATATGTATATATATATATACATATATATGTATATATATGTGTATATATATACATAAAATTAGTATTATCTACAAGAAAATATATACAACATTAATTTTTTTAATAAAAAATATTAAAAAATGTGCATGATCTCATTAGAAATATTATTATTTTGAAATCAATAGTGCATCACGGGGTAATACTCATTTTAGAGTAATACACTAATTCAAAAATGGATATTGTGCCTTTTTTGATATAATACTCATTTTTAGTTGTATTTTTTAAAATATGTATAATACTTTATTTTATGGGAATAACTCTTATTTTAAAATATAATGACATCATAAATGAGTATTATATATAAAAATATAATGTAATACTCATTCTTGTACTTAGTTTATATATAGAAAAATAAAATATGCGTATTATATCAAAAATATGAGATGCAATACTTATTTTTGAATTAATATTATTTAGAAAATAAGTACCACCCCCAATATGCATACTCATTTATGTATTTCATATTATTTTTGGAAAATATGTCGATAAATGTCTTGTTGGATTGCATTTTTATGAGGATTCCAATTCTTTTTATTTCATCAAAAAGTTTTTTATGGATTGAAGGCTATAAACAAAAGAATTTTCTCTCTCCTATTTTTTCTTTTTTGGGCCCTTTTCCATCCCATTTTTCTTTCTCTTACCTACCACATGACACCTCATCCCTATTTGCTGGAGATAGTGGACTACGGTTATGGATGGTGTTACAATCCCAATTTTCAAGTTTATTTGCTGAGAAATGTAATTTCTCAGATTAAGGATATTTGAACAAATAATGATATAATTTGGTTTGAATAAATGGATTTTTTTTAAAATAGCCTTGATGTTTGTGTTGTGGGATTTATTGGCTATTGGGACCAAATAAAAAAGAAAATTCAATTAGTGAATGAATAATTGAATATTTGAGAAAAGAAAAATGTGGAAACCTCTAGAAGGCAAATCCAAAGAGAGATTTCGTGCCTCTTGGGTTCCTTGGGTTCCAATGAGTCCAAAGTTGCATAAAGAGTGCAATAAGAAAAGAAAAGATCAATTAAGTATTTCTTTATTAAGAAAGAAATTGAAAATAATGATAAAATGTGGAAAATAAGGGAAAAGAAGTATAATTGAGTTATCCTTGGTGGAATTTCGTATCCCAAGGATTCCTAATGATAAAAGGAATATTAGTGAGGAAAAAAAAGAGAAATCCTCAAAAAGAGATATTTTAATAAGAAATAAACAAGATAATGACAAATAATGAAGAATAATGCATTTAGATGCATCTAGAAGGATAATGAGTATCCAATAAAAAGGATTTTGAAATCATAGAGTTTCTTGGGATCCAAGGAGTCCCAATGAAGAAAGAGGAAAGAGAAAATACCAATAAAGTCAAATAAGAAGATAATATGATGCATAATGAATGATTATGAGGTATTGTTAAAAAGTAGTATTGTTTCAACAAAAGGAAATATAATTTTGTGGTTAATGGATTAAAATGCAAGAACAATGATAATAAGAGAAAGGATTTTCGTTTTTCCAATTATCCATGAAATAAAGCTTAACATAAGGTTAATGAGGAGAGAGAAGAATACTTCTCCTAGAAGGAATATGAATCCTTTTGGGAAGGGACTCTTTGAGTCATTTATAAGCCTACCTAGGGCTTCATTTCTCACCCTTATATAAGGGGTAGAGCCCTGGTTTGAAGGGAAGAGAACCCCACGTGTCTTTAACCTCTTCTCCTTCTTCCTTCTGTGCTAACCCTAACCTAGGTGTACCTGTATCCCTGGAGCAATGGGGGGGGGTCCGCTTGTAGTCTTGATGGAAGCGGGACGCACCCACGACAACCAAGGAGTGATCAGACATCCTCCCCTCTCTCCCGTTCTCGCACAGTACCGACAGGTGGGATGCAAACCCGCAAGAGATCACAGGCTTGCCATGCATGGAACTGGCCATCTTGGCCATGTGTTGCAGCATGGTTGGCTGTGGCGGGGAAGGTCAGAGGTAGGGAGGCCACTTCCGACAGGCTGCATGCCATGGCGTGAGGTAGGAAGCCATGTGGATCGTGGCTAGGGCTACATGTCGACGCGCCCAGCAGCGTCGCGTGGAGGAAGATGAAGGCCCATGGCCTTGGACCATTTTGCCCTTCGTGGGCTGAAGCAACAGCCGAATTAAAGGAGGGCAATCTCCTCTTTTGGTTATGTTTCCAAAAGCCAAACAACGTTGCATGTATCGCGTGACGTGGCGCAACCCGATTGGCCAAGTAAGTAAATCCTTGTGAATTTCATAACTAAAAATTGGTAGCTCGAATTAGTACATGTAATATATGAATTTTGATTAGGAGAACAAGAGGAATCCAATAAAAATGATGTTAAAGATTTCTTCCATTCCTAGTTGCAAAAGTACAATAAGTTGATGAAAAGTGCATTAAAGTTAAGAGAAAAACCCTAAATTTGATTAAAGGTTGAATCTAGTATGCTTAATGGGTCAATTGAAGTATTAATAACCTGTTGAATGATAATGTTAGATTCGAACCTGATCTAGATGTAAGATTACATGATTTAGGGTTTTTACCCCATGTGAGAATGATTAAGTACTTAGAAACCCTACTTTAGGGTCAAAGAGGATAAGATCATATTTAATTTGAAAAATGTTGTTATATGATGGTTCTAATCTATTTCGAGCATTAAAGTTCTTAATTATGGATAAAAACCCTAAATGTAGTAATTAGGGTTTTCTCATGAATAAAAGGTAGAATTATGGCAAATCGAGTTCATATGTGATTAAACATGAAGAACTTTGAATTGATGATAAATGAGCATAATGACTTTATCATGGGTTAACGAGGATAAAAATGGTAGGATTAATGAAAATAGGCTTAATGGACTTATTTAATGGTTAATTATGCCTTAAATCTAAAACTGAGGATTAGATGTTGAGATAATTAGGGTTTGTGATCAATTGCGTTCAATTAGGGTTTAAAATTATAAAAGATGAAGGGAAACCCTAATTGCAATGGAAACCCTAAAAGTGGACTAGAAACCCTAGGAAGTGAGCTAGATTTAATAGATCTTAATGACATGAGTAATAAAAGAAAATTGTATAATTGTTTCAGGATCTTATTGAATTCTTACTTGCCTATTGGTTGATTGGATTATTTTTGTCTCACATCAACTTGACATGTATGTGGTTACGCTTATGATTATCCTGCATTAGTTTTCTGAGGATTTTATCGATGTTTACATCGTGGCTTGAATTAATTGTTGGATGAATTTAATTCATGCAAATTATAATGTGAATATGACTATCACATAAGAGATGTGCCTACTAGCTCAGATCCTAGTCCCCTCTGTAGTTTAATAGATTGACCTAGTGCATGGCTACCAATGGGGTAGGTCCATCAGGTCATTGAATGACTTAGTATATGGCTACCAATGGGGTAGGTCCATCAAGTCACTTTGAGTCAGGTATTGGACTACTCAAGGGTAGTTCCATGCGACTCAACCCTAGATATTGATCTACTTGTTAGGTAGGATCATGTGGGGTTTAATAAGGATCTACCCAGGGAGAGGTAGTATCTCAATCCAGTGTAGGGACAAAACAGAGATAGGGGATAGGAAAGGATTTAGTAGTATGGTTTAAAATGAAATCTTGGCTGTTAAATGATAATTGGCTGATACTTTATTATTATAGTTGCACGATTATTGTTTCCCCCACATACCAGCTTCTTGCTGACCGACATTTTGTTTGTCGGCGTTTTAGGTACAATGAAAGGAACAAACAGTAAAGTGGCATATGTAGAATTAAATGAGAATTAAAGTGCAAAGGAGGATTAGCTAGATTAATATATGTGTGGATAGAAGTTTTGAAATCCCAATTTTAAAAGGTAAGAAAAGTTTTATTTTTTTACCATATTTCAGTATAGTTGGTAGAATTTGATAATTGTTAATGATTATTTGTCAAACCTTTAATCCAGATTATTAGATAACAACTTTGATCCCTTGGTTTCCCTTATGTGGGGGTTACTGGGAGATGGGGTCGTTACAGATGGGGTTTTGAAACCAAGTTCATGTACGGTGAGTTACGTTAAGCATACCCCCTCCCACCCTTGATCACCCACCCATTTCTTTGGAGGGAGTGAATCATTTACGTTGCAGAAAAAATAGAAAAGATAAAAAGAAGTGAGAGAAAAATGTTTCATTCATAATATTTGATCCATCATGATTTTTTTACCCAAACAAAAAGAAATAGATTCACCACAAAAATACTTTTTAACAAAACCAATGTTGACATATTTTGGAAAAATATTATATGAGAAAAAAACAAAATACAAGAAGAGGGAAGTATAAAAAGTGCAGTACCCTAAAACATGGTGTACCTTACACCAAAATATTGATACTCTTGTATTTTGGTGTACATTACCCATACTTCTTGGTATATTACTTGGGGTACAATACCCATATTTTGATGTATATTACCCATATTTTTAGGTACAATACCTAATTTTTTTAGTAAAGTATGTTAGTACATAAATATTTGTAATGTAATCGAAAATGGGAGAAACATATCCAAACATTTTTTGTACTATACTCAGAGATATAAATAAGAGGGGCAAAAACTCGTGTTTGGGGTGTATTACTAAATTTTGAGGGTACAATACAAAATGTTGCTTGTTGATGTATTGTACCTAAAACATGAGTATTGAATCCAAAAATTAGAGTAATGTACCCCAAAAGGATTAATGTAATCCTAAACATTAGTATTATACTTGCACTGATAAATAGGAGGGATAGAATACCCGTGTTTAGGATACGTTGCTTTCATTTTATATGCATTGTGAAAACATTTACATCCTGATGTATTATACCCTAAAAATGGGTATTGTACCGTAAAATGAGATATTGTACTCAAAACATTAGTAATTTATTTTTTCATATTATTTCTTCTCCAAAATATGTCAACATTGGCCTTGTTAGAAAGTATTTTTACAAGGAATGTAATGATTTTTATTTTAGCAAAAAATTCCTTATGGATTGACAGTTATGAGAGAAACCTTTTTTCTCTATTATTTATCCTACTTCCCTCCTCATTATTATATAATAAACAAGTGTCTAGTAGCACTTAAATTGCAATATTCAGGTGGGTGAGCTGGTGGGTTGTGTATGTTGTCTAGATTTGTTTCCTATATCATTACTCTTATGGAACCCCTGTGGCATGATATGTAGGAAGAATCAAAAGAATGAGGTCCCTAGGACCCACGTGAGAGAAGGAAATGGAGTCCCATGTTTCTGGACCCACCTGCTCTTTTCCTGTGAATGTAAGCGAGATGTGACAGTTGGAGCTTGCCCATTTATATGCATCGAAAAAGGAGATGGAGTCCCCAGGTTGCTGGAATCGCCTCTTCTTCTTCATCAGATGTAGGGGTAATGGGATAGGGATGAATTTATCTCACAAAGCATTACATACATAGATAATCTCTAATATCTTTTACATCATCCAGAAACCATAAAAAATACTAGGCTTGTCTGATTTAAGTAATGTTATATGTCAAATCCATCAGGAGAACAATATGAATATAATAAAAAACTATTTTTAGTTCCTAATTATGATCTTAGTTCAAAAGTATGGTTAATTCATGAATATAAGGTGATGGATGCAAAGAAAACCCTCAATTTGATATTCAATATAATAGACATATTATATTGGCTTATTTTTGTGATAATATGATATTATATAAAGATTATGAAATCCAAATATATTAATAAGATCTAGATGATATTATTGAACTTTTATGATTTCTAAACCTAATTCTAACACCAACCCTAGTCCAAGTCACATAGGATCTAGATAGACCTAAACTAGACCCTACTCTTTATTATATGGATACAATGGAAACACTATAGTATTTTTCATGTTTGAGATTGTTTTCTTGAATGTATGTTTGATTTGTCGGATGACATACAATATGACGTCCATGAATTGATACTGCATGATTCTTGCATCAAAAGGGTATCTTGTTATTTTATGGCTAACAACTCAATGTCGACTTCCCATGACCATTCATGTTTCTCAATGTTTGCTACCTAAATTGTTGGAAGCTTATTTAAATTCATGTGTCAGCATAATGTCCTATGTGTAGAACATATACAAAGAATAATTCTATAAATTTGTGTGAACTCTCTATTTAGGTAAAAGTAAAGTAGATTGAGACTCTTAATTACTTTGCAGAAAATATTGAATAAATGACCAGAAATCCAATAGAAATTGATGGGACAATTCAATGACGGAATAGTCACCATGAAGTCATATTCTAGACTCGAACCCTAAGGATATGTTCTGTGTGCGGGATCACGAGTAGGGTACAATGAAAACCACACTAACAAATGTAATCCTATGTTTAATTGTTTTCACAAACCAAACAATGGGATGCCATTTGAGTGGAAAATAAGTTCTGATAGAGTAGGATTGTCGAGTTCCACACCACCACCCCAATGGGAGTATCTTGGTACTCACGCTCAAGTGCTCCTCTTTACAAAGGTTGACTCTCCACTCTTGAACCCGATTTTTTTTATTTTAAACTTGATCCCAACCTTGTCTCCCACCTTCCAATTACCCTCTACTTTGGACTCCTTCAACTCGACCTAGACTCTTGTCTCCCATATTCCTGTTACTTTTTCTTCAATACACATCAAACTTGGCCTAACTTTTTATCTCTGGCTTCTCTAGCCATCTATGTTTGAACATTGATTGAGCAATTAGTAATAGAGAAGCAAATAGCTCAAGATGAACACTAGATGCAATTTATTTTTCATCAAATTGTCACGACTTCAATGAAAAATTTATACTTCATTAGAAAATTTGACACATAAAATAAAGAAAGAGAGCTCAATCGGCTACAGAAAGGACTTTTATGTGCAACATGTTTTCCTAAAGTACCACCTATTCAGATATGGTGAATCCTTTGCCATCTACTACATGATTGCCTCCAAATGTACCCATACACATCATGCATCATCTTTTGGTTGCCTCCATATGAAAATGTCCATACCATTATTATCGGTCGACTACATGTGCACCCAAAACCATCATTGTAATGACCTACTCCCCCTATTGTCCCCATTGAAGGCGGACCAAGAGGGAAAGGGCCATTAACATAACTTCAGGATACCCGTTTAGCAAATAACTAATAATAATTCAAATACTTCACTGAAAAGGAAAACAATACTTACAATACTATGAGAACCTAAAAGCAGTTATTTTCCTCTGAGGGAATATAACTACACTTAAAGAAGAAAATTATCTATCTTTGTAATCCTTCAGGTATCTTTAGATCTTTTCATTTGGTGCCATCGTCAGGAATATACCATGTCTTCAAGTATTGTAGATTAACCTAAAACACTAACAAACAAAATGTGGATCAATATGTTGCTATATTGTGTATGTGGTTCAAACAAAAAAACACATATAGGTGTAACAACATATTTATCCATAGCCAGAAATAATATTAAATAGTTTTAGTGCATGTGAAGCAGCATAAAATGTCAGAAGTTGATAAGGAAATTATCCATAATTAACCACAAACCTTTTCCTAGAGTTCCTTGGATCCTGACAAATAGTGAAAATTAACCAACTATGTATATAGCCTGTAATTAAAGTTTAATACCCAAGTATTAATCTTAGTCAACAAAACCATGTTGTAGTCTGACTTGGGTCTAAGGTTAGTGTTTTGGGTCAGATTAGGGTTGCATTAGGATTAGCTTTCTAAACCCTAATTTATGTATTAAGACTTAAGGAAAATCCTAATTTTGTCATTATGTGAACCCCACTTCAGAGATTAGATCTAGCCATACCTTTTATCAACTTAGATTAAAAATCATTTATTGGATTAGTAAATTCACATATGATTCTTAATTTCATCAATTAAGGATTTATACGCATGAATTACCACTAAAGTATGTACCTTTAAAATTAGAGATAGAATTAGGTCATGAAATACATTTTATTAAAATATACATATTTTTCTGATCAATTTCATATATATATTCAATATCAACAAAGTTACCCTATATTTTCTATAATTATTGCAAGATTAATTACTTACTGATCAATTAGAGGCTTCCATGTTAGCATGATATACGTATATCCACACATGACAAATGTCGATTTAAATGCAAGGGAAAAGAGTGATATGTCCTTTATGATATGAAATTTATGTCACGTGGATGGGAGCATTGTGGTCCAATCCTTACTGGGATTATTCATTGCACGCCCACCCAATAGGCCGTCGGCAATGGGGTCAGTCGCACGATTGACTTGGCCGCTGAAGGAACAAATGACATGGTAGATCATCTAGGGATTTTTGCTAGTTCATACCGGATTCAATCAGCACAAGGACGGAAGTAGAGTGTGTAAAAAAGGGTCATCTTGGCTGAAGAACATACAAATTAAGCAAGAGATGAAATGCGATAATTACCTGTCGACATGGCCAACTAGGACTAGGATAAGTTTTATGGACGTCTGTTGGACATTTTCCGCCTTTCACCACATTTCACGATGGCCCAGACATTATCCTCTGTGAAGCTCAAGTGTCTTCAGGAATCTTGACTAGGGATGTAATGAAAGTGTCTTCCTTGTTGCCTTTGAAGGTGTCAGGCGCCTTTAGGATGAACTGTCAAAGCTTAAGGGGAAGGCAATTGCCCAGTATGGCATGTGGTTCTTGAAAGACAACGGTGGAGCATTGAAGACATTGTAGAACTCGAAGGAGGCAAGTGAAGTATTTATTTTCAGCTTTGAGTGAGTGTGAGATCATGGGTAACTACGGTAGCATATTCATAGGTTAGGGTGTAGGGTAGAGGAATGTTCCTCATATGCCTAGACTCCAGAGATTTCCACAAATTAGGTTTTTCTTTTTTTTCAGGAAGACAATAGATGAGATAATCCTTGTTGTATTTGTCTTGATCTCCCAATTTTATTGGGAGTGATTTCATGTGAAATGGTGATGATGAGAGGGAGATAACAGAAAACATCAGAGTCTAGTTAGTTTGGGACTTGAACTAGAAGTAGACAATGATTGTATGTCATATGATCTCTATCCAATGTTTGGGTCTTGTGTACCCCACAAGACCAAGGTCCATGCATGTGGGTTAATCTCATTTACATCATATCAACATCCTAATATTCTAGCATTTTCTCATTTCATTCCAATCTTTAGAAAATCCTAGAGGGTTCTAAAAAAATCTAATTGCTTCCAAATTTGGAAGCCCTCTTCCTAATGTCATTATATCTATTTCTATAAAAGTTGCTACTTAATTCTATAGTTAAAAATCATTTCCTTGACTTCCAAGTAATTTCTAAATTTAATTAATCTACTCAATATCCTAATGCATTATTTCCCCATACGTGACTATTATTTCCTTCGAATCAATTCCTATATTAACGTTAACAATGGGGTCCATCTAAGCTCTCTGTCTTACCATAGTTTGATAATTAAGTTATTCAGGGTCTTACTTTGCATTAACCATCCACTTGATTGGTATCCTTAAAATTTTCTATAGTTTTGGGATTCATTGTACCCTCTTGTTTCGTACTCATTCAGAAGTCAATTAATAACTATAAAACACATGAAATTTTTCCTTAGTTGAAGAAATTTCATATTTAACTCAAAACTTAGAAATTGAGAGTTTTTCTATTACAACTCTATCCATCTAGTATTCACATGCAAATTACCATAAAAACATTGAAATTTTGGGTTGCAACAGCCTTCCCCCCCTTACAAGAATTTTGGCCTAAAAAATTGACCTAGGTGACAAAATGTGGGGTGTGCCTTTTCCATGTATGTATTTATGAGTTATGACTAAAAGCACACACCTCATGTTATTTTTTTAATTTTCCCTTTGTGTATTTAGGGCACGTGGTGGGAATATATAGATATGTGCAACCCAAACTTTTGGAGGTGGACAAGGTTGAGTTTCCATTTAACAAAACTTTATTAAAGTTATTAAACCACATTATACATCATGTTTCTAGATTAACAAGTTAGGCGTTTTATGTCATTAGGAGAAACTATGTTAGATTATGCAACTCATGATCCTAATGTTACAGAAAGATAAGGTGTGAAACCATAATAAGTAGTAACATAATATCCTTTCATTAGGAACACTTAGATCACATTAAGTTGATTAAGAACATAAAAAATTATAATATTTAGTTTCAAAACCCTAATTCTCATATACATCATCATTCACACTAGAAAACTTAGGTATTCATTGTTATCATCATAATCATTTTATATCCCATCATGTTCAAAAATGTCAGATAATACTCTAAAAGAAAGGCTTTTAATGTTTCTAACCTTTTAATACCAAAAATTTAGGGTTTCTGTGTATTAATCACCTCTTTGATACATACTAATACCAGTTTGAAATTGGGATTAGAATTAGGTCTTAATCATATTTTATTCAGGTTCCTGTCATTTTTCTCATCAATTTTCATACATTACTTGTTGTGATCTAGGTTACGTATAATTCATTATGATTATTCTAAGTTAAATACCTTTGAACCAATAAGGTGTTGCCATGTTAGCAGTTTAGCTTTACCCTATTCCACATAGGCACAAACTCTTCCAATGAGATTCAGCCATATAGAGGTGCACTCCACGTGGGTGATGCTCTTGGTCAGGTGAAAATGACCCCTTTTTCCTACACTTTGTTGGTCAAGGAACTTACCTACCTGGGAGCAGTAGTGTCGTTGGTCTGAGTTATCTTATGGTGGCCCACTACTACCAAATGTAGCAGTGGTGACTACCTGACACTTTCCCAATACCAAAGACTTGTTCATACACTACGCAGTGCACTATGGAGCACCAACTTCAATGAGCGGAAATAGAAGCTCTAGTCCACAAGGCGGCAAAGAAGACATGCATCCATCTTTATTGTGTTGGGGGGATCCTGGACAACTACGATATGGGGTAGGGGCAGGTCTAAGACCTCCATTCATACATTCTTTGAAGCTCATCACAAGAGATGCTTCCAGAAAGGGGAATAGGCATTATATGAGGGAGTTAGGAGGGTCGATGTCATGCATAAAGGTTACCCTGAGGTTGAGTATGTAGATGTGAAGTGCAAGAAGGTGTTATTATATATACTTTAGGCAAAAGGTTGTACCCTGGTCCCTACTGTTGTTCTTGGTGAGAGATAAGGTGGCGTGCTAGGTTTGTCTTGGCACCCAAGCCACCAATTTCCTGTAAATAACCCATGTTTGGGTTCGATTCCATGATGGAAAGGTGATCACACTATTTTCAAAGTGAAAGGATCATAAGAAAGAGGGAACACAGGTCTGAGCGAGAGAGGGAAGGAAACTTCCTATTTCCTATTTAGTTAGAGGTTGGAGATAACCCTTGGTCTAGACATCACAGATCTAGTGGTCGCACCCCACCAAACTCTTAAAGGGACAAGATTTTATCTCCCGAAAGGCCTAGTCACATTAAATGTGACACATTATGTACATATCTAAATTAATCATTCAGTTTAGGATATTTGATAAAACCATTCCTCTCTCCTCCAATTAACCCCAATTTTCAATGGAAGGCTTTTAAAGATTAAATATCATTCTGGGAAATATTCAGCATCAAAAGGATATTTATAGATGCCCTTTTTCCCTCTCTTAATAAAGTAACATATTTAATTTGTTTCAAGTATATCCCTCTATCTTTTTGAATTTCTCTAGGACACTAGATGCATCATTTTTCTGTGAATGTTGGAGGGCAACATATCAAAGTCTTTACCAACCTTAATCAGTTTTGTGGGATTTATTGGAATAACATTTATGCATGAAACTTTCTTCCTTAATGAATTCTTAATTTAGTTACAATATTCCACATGGAGAGTCCATTTTCTCTCAAATTCTAGAATTCTCTTCTTTCCATTTTTATTTCCATGTATGCCAAAGGTCATATTGAAATAACACTACTTTCTGTCTCAAAAATGTTGTTTCCAATAATGGCTAGATAATTACTCTTTTTTCTAATCGAAGTTAGGAGGCCATCTTATTCATCGTGCCCTCCCCTTGCGAGAAAATTTAAAGAGTGTCTACATTCACTAATAAAACATGTAATGTTAAATGAGATAGTATTACTACCCTTACAAAAGTCCCTAGCTAGGAGATCATGGATATCAATGTTTGCCTCTTCATGCCTTGAATTCAGTTGTAAAGTTAAATGAGGTGGGATAGTGTAATGTTTGTTTCCCCCATATTTTTTAAGTTGGCACTCTACCAATTCATCTGGTATAACACTACCCTCTCTTGATATATAAGCGATCTTCTATGTCTCTCTTTTCATGCCTTGAGTTCGATGCAAGAGCTATGAATATTTGGGGTTCTCCATCAAAGGGGTTGTTAATAAATCTCACAAAAACTTAAGAATCAAATTCAAATACAGTTATGTATCTATTGTTCAGACCTTCTATCTCCATGATTCGATGGATTCCTTTGAGTTCTGCCTCTACTACATCATATGTCTTTAGACCGAAAGATGACCCTCCCATATTTTTTCCATAGTTTTTAGGTATAACCATTGAACAACTCACCATTCTTTTCTTTGCAGCCACATCGTAGTTAAATTTAAGCACACCTACACCTTGGTTCTCTCACAGTTTTATGTTAGCCACTGATATGCGTCATTTAGAACATTAATTCACTAGGGAGTTATTCTAGAATTTAACCATTTTTAGGACAAAACTACTAATTAAGGTTGTTTATTAGTATAGAAGGTTCGGTTTCACAGGACAATGTTTTTAAGAATAGTTTTTGAACCCAAATTAATTTGAACAATATTTTTGGTTAATTTTTGTTTGTTTGAACATGAAAGGAAATATCATTAGTTTGAAGGATGGTTACACTAGAACAATGAAGTAAAATTACAATGAAATAAAGAGTGTGCTAAGGGAAAGTAAAGCAAGTTATACTAAGGACAAAAATAAGAGAGTTGTGGTTAGAAGAATAAGAAAATAATTATCTAGGAAGAAGAAATAAATTGCAAGTAAGAAAATGAGGTAATTGAACAAAGCATTTGAGGACACGAGATTGAATCAATTAGAAAGGATATCGAGGCTATGGGTTTTACCGCCATAGCCAGCATGAAATAAGATCAATGAAAACTATTTGATAAAATGAAATAGAAGGGGTATGCAAAACATTTCAAATGCATTACAAAAAATGAGCTCCCTTTGAATCCATTGGTCATGTGGTTCACAGATCCTATCCCAGTCATCCCAATGAAGATCTTTTTAAGGTTTCATCCACATCCTCATGAATTTGGTTGGTTGTTATGACTATTGGGTTCTATGGTCACATCCCCCAAGACTAACAGTTGATAGAAATGAGAGATCAAATCACTTTAGTCGACAATTATCCAAACAAATACCATCTAACTAATGAATCAAATAAAGCATCAATCTAAGTTACACATGGCTATGGGGCTACTCCCCATGCCTTGATCTAAAAAACAACTCATGATCCATAGCAATTAGAGGATATGTAATGAAAGGAAGAGAGGATGACATAGACTAGATGATGTAGAATCCAAAAAGGATCTTTTGCTAGTGACAATTATACATCCTTCACTCTTAGTTTGTTGATCCCAAAGAAGATGAATAAGAAGAAGAACCAGAATTAGAATGTTGAGAATGAATTCTACTTTATTGAAGAGATAAAAGACTACAATGCTAGATTAAAATGACAAGTGATCAAAGTAAATGTGCGAGTACAAAAACTAAGTTCCCCTTTGTTGTGGAGTCTGACCTCCTTTTATAGGGGAAGGAGGGGTGGAAACCTTAGAAAGAGGGAGAGTGAAATGAGGGTGGCGGATGTTGAAAAGCCTATCTGTGCAGCACGAACTACCCAGTTCAGACCTAAAGATGAGGGTGTATGTGGAGTGAGTCAAAACCCTAAAATTAGGGTGGCGACACCATTCAGATGATTCTTGGCCTCAAAGTAATCCTTGAACTAACCGTTAGAATCATGGGACAGTCTATTGGCATATGAGTATGTGTCAAAAGAGGGACAAACCATAGTCTGAAGTGGCGGCTCGCTGCTAAGGTGACTTGGAGGTGTGAAACTCACGTGAGTCGGCTGAAACTTAGAACGCTCAGTTGAAGAACTGGGATGATTGTCTGGGCAGGTGACATGCCTATTTCACCTTTTGAATGGGTAGTGTGGAAGAGAGGAACCCAGCAGCTAAACACCCATTTGGGCTTTGAAGTGTGGCATTTCTTATGGTGAACTTATTGTTTCACTGCATGAACCAATCACTTCGTGTGTGGATATGGTCACAAATTCTATAATGAGGTAAAAAACTACAAAATGTAAACGAAAAAGGATAATTATTTTCCTCATTGGTTAAAAAGAGGATCACTTGCAATTTCTTTTCGAAAATTAGCAAAAAAAGTGGTAAATTCTAATAAAAAGATGTGAAAGATATATTTAAAATATGATGAATATAGATACATCAATCACCGGGGTTGGTGAAATTTCCTTGTTGAATGCCTTCAATTGTGATTTGGTTTCTTTTCAAATAAAGTAGATTTGTTGAAGGATATGTACTCTTTCATTGGTTAACACATGCTTGTTTTTCCACGCCCATATGTGCCACCATGTGGTGAGAAACAAGACTATATCATCAACTTTCTAAGTTATTTTATCTTGAATCCACAATTTAGCATCGTTATTATTGAAGAAAGATAAAATATCTTTAACCAAAAGGATAGATTCCCATGCTTCTTTGGCATACATGCAATCTCGAATTGCATGGAGTATGGCTTCGTCGCCTATTTTGCATATGGGGCTAGAACCAGAGTTTATCATTTTTCTTTGCACCCCCTAACATTGGTCAAGAGTGCTTCATGTAGGAGTAGCCATGAAAACATTTTAACACGTGCAATCGCCTTGATCTCTATATCGGTTTCCATTTTCCAGATGTTGGAATTCCTTTACATTCTCACAATTTATGGTAGGTGGACTTTTTAGTGTAGGTGACGTTTGATGTGTGAGCCCAGACACTAACGTCCTCACCATTGTTATCATTAGGGATATCTAGTATTTTGATCTCATTGACTAATTTGGTTGGAAGCCACTCTTTGAGGAATTTTACATCCCATTCATGTTAGAGGTTAATTAGGCTACTTACCTTTAGATCTATAAGGTATGATGTATCAAATTTGTTGCATGGCCTTTCGTTCACATAGACAAAAGGGTAGGATTCATCGTCTACATCACATATGTAGGCAATGTAGATAGCACAAATTATGCCCGACAGACTGTTCCAGCAAGTGAGAGGCTCTGAGCTAACCATGTTGTTGATCTACTAGTTACCTTCTCTAGAATATCATTGTAAGTACTTGTTTTTACCCCAATATGAAATATTAGGATCCCTAGGTACCTTCCCAGGTCGTTTGGTGGTTTAGTAGCCACATAAGTTCATTATTCTTCTTTTTAGTACCTTATTGACACTTTTTGAGAAATAGATTCTCTTTTAATTATCTAAAACACCATATTTTCTTTTCTTTTAAAAATTGTACATTATCTCATATTTCTATTATTTAACATCCATAAAGCCATCACTATTTATTCAGGAACAAAATCTCTTATTTCTTTAACATGTGCCACAAGAACATATTTGCAAAGAAAATAGTCTCATGGGCCTCACTTGGGCCATGAGTTGCACCCATGCCACAAAGTGATTTCATATTAATATTCCATCAATAATATCAATAGAATAAATATTTATCAATTCATACCTTATATTTAATAAAATCTACTTCATAAAGTTTAGGATATTATAAAATTAATGAACAAAGACATTTTCTCATTCTCCATTGTGGTTGTATATGGCAAGAAAAATAGAAGCTACCTATACATACATGGTATATATAAATTTACATGAGCTAAATTAACTAATGGATTTTAAATGAATTTGGTAGTGGAAAATAACATTATTTCATTGAAATGATAATAAGATCACTAAATATATGTAATAATAAGAAACATCCATTAAATTTTGTATAGGGTAAATATTGTAAAGTACATATGAAAATCATCTAAATGAATACAATTTTCACTTTGTGAGTTCTAATAGAGTTCAACACAAATAGCAAGACATAGTTGCATTCTAATGTAGAAGGTCAACTGTAGAATGAATAGAAGAAAAGTTGGAGCAGGTGGGAAAAGTGAGAAAGAAGGATAAGGTGGCTCCAGAGAAAATATTATTCATGAAGTAATTAACAAACTGAAAAATAATTTCATGATGGTGGATTTAGAACATGTTTTCAGAAACAATTGAAAGGTTATATATAAGTGAGATCTAGGTAAATTACAAGCTCCATTTGATAAAGTGAACAGTTCATTTGACTTTAGATGCCAAAATCATGTCCAAAAGATCATCTTGATCACTTTTAAATGAATGGAATGGGACATGCTAAATAAGGAAATATATTTGAAGTGGAATAGGGTGGCCTTCATTCACTGTGTATTAGACACTAAGATGTCCTATATGTCATTTTCTTAAAATTTAATAATTGTGATGATCCTTTTATAGTGATGTTGCGTAAACAATAAGAAGTTCTATGGAGTACATCTTTTCTACAATTCTTGACTGACTGAAAGTAATAGTGAGAGAGTATTTTCAGGAAAATAATTCTTCTATCCATATAATCAAATGTCATGTGAGAAATTGATACAAATAAAATACATGACATTCATTGAATATACAAAAATGAATCCATTTCATTGGATAACAACATAGATGTTACATGATACAACTATTTTACATTTTCAAATTCTATCTAGATTGAAAGGAGAATACTTAGATACTCATTCTCAAAGAATCATAATATGTTTTCTTAGATACAAAAGAACTATCATGTAAGACATAACCAATTTATATATTGAAAGGAAACCTTTGAAGTTAGTTCATAATCTAGTGTATACATTATAAAATATTAGTCATTCTAGGTTACGATTGTTTCTCCATTAGTAGATATGATGTGTAGGTTCTAACGATTCTAGCATTAAGTGTTTTACATCTATCTTCAAAGTAGAGAATGGAAAAAGGACTATTTTTATTCAAAATCATACAAGGGGATGACTAAATGTTATATTATATTTTGAAAACCAAGATTAGGATAAAAGATCATGTTCTAAGTTTGTGATTCATTATTAAAAAATAATTGATGTATCTATAAGTAGGTTTTAGTGATGTTCATGAAATAATTTTAGTAAGTCCTTATATAAATTTGAGTTACCATTTGGTGTTTTGGTACATTGATATGTTTCCAATTATTAACCTAGCCTTGATATGTTTCCAATGATTAACCTAGTGTTCTTACTATTTCAATGTGTTTTTATTCATTAGAGATTATTGAAGGACACACAATGTTTTGGTTGTATATATGATGATGTAAATGGGCATTAAATAGATGGTACAAGAAATGGAATTTGGGGCAACTTTTGGTTTTGGATCTAGAGCAATAGTTTCTTGACCTCTAGTTAAAATGTCATCCAAAGTGAAAATTTATTATGGAACATATTGATTTTTGACAATGACAATATTTTATTATTACATTGAAGAATTTAGGTCTTTTCAACAATTGTGTGGGCTTCATATGTCATGTATTCATAACCCTATTATAATGTCATTCATGGAGTTTGTGGCATGGTTAAAGATCTATGTAGGGCATTTAAAAACCTAGGACATTGACATCACAACCTATTCAATGACATGAACCTCCGAAATGAAAGGAGGACCAAATAGTTTTGGTATTGAAATTATAACAAAAGAGAAGTGCAATTGACATTGGCCAAAAGGCTTTTCCCATAACTTACTTGAAAACATTTTTCTAAACCTACTTGTGACCCAAGACTTAGATCTTGAGGTGCAACAATGAGAGGGATCCATCTCTTCTCCCTTGTATATTCTCTATGAACACTACAACATTGTGGGAGTTATATTGGGTAGGAAATTATGACCAATACGAATCTCAGATAAATAGAATATGTTCAACTACTTTTGAATCATTGTGTAGGGAATTTGAATGCATATCAAGGTGGATTGTAGAACCAAGAAGAAAATATATTTAGAAATTTTCCATGGTTATTTTATACCCAAATGTTGGTCTATTCATAAAGTTTTGGGATTTGAAATACTTCCTATGTTGATCTTTGATCCATCATACAAACATAAATGTTGATGGAACAAACTTTGAACACCTTTTCATGTCATTTCCACCTATCACAGTTTAGTACTAGTTATCTAAATGTTTACAAACTATGCATCATTGACCATGGATGTTTTATTTGTTAAGTGTCAGTTTGTATTTTCTATGGAAAAGAAAAAATAGGAGATCCAATCAATTTGTTGTAGATGCAACACATTTTCGGTAGTATTTGTATATGCAAAATGTCCTACTAGAAACAAAAGAATATAGAGATGAAGAAATTCAAGAGGGAGATATACAAGTATTTTCCTTTAGATGTTGATATAGAGTGGACATAAGTAGGCAATAGTCCATGGGGAGAAGTTCATATCTATAGAGACATCGGTTAAGGATGGAATGGTTGATCCAAACATATTGATGGTATCTTTATATTTTATATTTCTAGTGTTCGTCATTACCTTGCAAAAATCATAAAAAAATATAACATAAGTTATAAAATATACATGGTTACTATGTAATTATTAAAATATGAAGAGAAATTCTATGAACTTAGATCTAAGTTTCAATGTTCATATACAGATATGCATGGAATAAATTTTACATTTTGTTCAATGATGTAGTATGTACAAAATTAAGTATTATTGGGTTGCAAAACTAAGAATGTGATTTTAGACCTCAACTTCTATTTAAGACTCATATATGACTCTATTTATATAAGTAATATACATCTCATGGTTTATCTGAGAATGGCACATTAATGCTAATAAATAATTCTAAGATTCTAAAATATCATTCAAACACTCTTTTGAATATGGAAAATGATTACCATATGATGAATCATATTAAATCAGCATTCGATAATTTCATAACAATGACCTATATAAGATATATATTACATGTATTGTATTAAAATCAAACATTGATATGTTCCTGACAATCGTATGATTCTAGTAACTAGAATATTGTATTTTAAACCTAAATTATAATATGATTATGAATAGAACCTTGAGTCAAGGGATTTGGGATTAGGATGAAATTCATAGAGCATAAAACCTAAATGAGTTCATAAACACAAAATATTTTTCAAAATTTACTAAAATGCCATTTTTACTTTAATAATATATTTAATAGAGTATGAATTGACTTCATGAATGAATATATGATTCTAAACTAGGTACACAGAAATATTCCTTGATGTCTATCTAGTAAAATTTCATTAGATGCAATATATATTTAACTCATCAATTGTTTGATAGTTTTTTATATTAGACAACCTTTCTTACTATAATGGATAACCTAGTTTTTATTGTATGAGAGTTATGATTTTCTTAAACAATCTTTCATACCATCAATATGTTTGGATAGTTACATGAACATAATACAATATTGATTGATCTCCAATATACCTAATATTGATTTACATGTAAACTCTACGGTAGTTTATATGCCACATATTAAAAGCTTTATAATGCAATGACAAACCTCACCTTCAGATGTGATACCAAATAACCTTCATAATGTTCTATGTTTTGTTAGGAAAGAAAATTAACCCAATCATAGATATGAAAGAAAGAAAAATGTGTAAGAAATTATATTTATTATCTATACTACTATAAAAATAGGGAGTTTTTCCAATTATTTAAAAACCACCATTCTAAACTCTCTTGAACAGTTACAAATTAGCATTTTGAATTGTTGTGTTCTCCTTCATTGAATCTCTTCTCACATTTGTTCTCACCTTTGTTCTAATTTTAATTGTTTTTGTTTTCCTCTCCCCCTTAAACTACCGATTCCACCATTCGCAGGCCACACTCCCCGCTCACATTCTCCTATTAACAACTTCCTATCATACATGACACCCTTACTTTTTTCACAACAACTGCAGTTCAACTGACAAGCACATACGCGACAATCGGAAGCCACAACCCCATTATGTGTAGTTGCCAACCCCACCTTCTCTCTCAACACTTTTAGCAACTAACACTTATTATTCAGTTGGTAATTTTTGTAGAATGGGGCTATCATTTTGCCACCTATGACCGTTTTTGCTTCATCACCACCACATCAATCATAGGTCGCGAGGCTAGATTTCCCATACGTCTCTACGATCAGGTTCATTCCCTCACAAGCTTCTCCAATAGGTACAATGCTAATTTGTTCTTTAGTTCTATTTCTCATGCCACCTTCATTGCCTGGCTCTCTGGGAGCTTCCACTTATTCCCACTCCTCCCAGCTACTCCCAGTCCTTCCAAGTCGGTGTTGTCTGCCACTGGTATCATAACATCCGCCCAAAGTTGCAAACTAATGTTGATGTAGTTATGCGTTTACTGGCAATCTTGCAAGAGTTTTTGCAGGTGTGCTGATGTAGTTGCCCCTCGGGAAAGAGTTGTTGTTCCCATCGAGAGTCTATTGACTGGTTGTCCAACTACTTTTGTTTCCTATTTTCCTAAAAAACATGAATCTAATGAGTTTTACCGTTGGTTGTATTCATGGTTTCGACGCATTTTGAGGCCAAGTTCACCTTGCTTATCTATCTATGGCATCCTAGAACTAGGGTACATCAACACGATTGATGAAATGGATCCATTTGAATACAATCTCACTATGGCCGATAACAAAATGAAAATTGTTAATAGTACATCGCTTTCACCAATTTCTACACCCCCACATCTAGAATCCACACATATCCATTTTTAGAACTGTGCGACACAACTTTTTAGATGAAAAATTTATTAGTACACCTACTGCATCCATGAAGTGACTATAATAAAGCTAATTCCGGTTCCCAACTTCCCATTAGCCAACTAAGTGCATTTATTCTCTCTTCCACAAACAAACAACTCACTTTACATTCAAAGTTTTTTTCTTCGTTTTTCTTCCAATTCTCTGTTGAATATAATGTATCAACCGCCCATAGTCAAATTTGTAAATAATTAATTGCTAATTCTAAAAATAAATTACTTCATTATGTTCAAGAAAGTACTAAAATCATCAACAAACAGACCAAGAATAAACTAGCACAATGTGTCTGACTCAAAAAAAAATTATGGAAACATTGTTCATCCATTTAATAATTGTATAAAATGTGTCATTTAATCAAACTTATGTTTCTTCACATTTAGATGACAAGTTAAAAATTAGTATTTAAATGTATTCGAAATAGTAGTGAAAAATTAATTACACAATACCAAAAACTTCATAGCACAACAAAAATTTCTTGGTCATAAGTGATCTGATGCGACTACATGGCTGCATGCATGTCACTGCTATAACAAATCTATGTTTCCTCCTAGCCACCCACCACCAAACACCACCTACCAATTGTATTTGATTTGCCGCCCATAAACAAAAAATAACTCATTTAAAATTTCAAATTTTGATTTATTTCCCTCTATTTTATTTTCAAACGCCCACGATCATGTTTTTACGTATTTCATGTCTCAGACTAAATTTATACCTAAATATGCTCATCAAAGAATCAAATTTTGTTAAAAAACCTAAAATAAACTAGCACGATGCATCATATTCCGGAAAAAAAATGGAAACATTTTTCATCCATTTTACAACTATATGAAATGTCTAATTTGACCAAACTTATGTTTTTGCACATTTTTGTCATAAGTTAAAAATAAATATTTAAATGTATTGAAAACAATACTAGAAACATAATGGCACAACACCAAAAAATATATAACACAGTGCGACAAAAATGTCTAAGCTATAAGTCTACTTGTGCGGCGGCATGGCTATATGGTTGCATGCATGTCAGTGTTGTAACAAATCAATATTGCCACTCATCTATGACCACCGACCACCATGAACAAATTATATTTAATTTCCCGCCCACAAACAAAAAACAACTCATCTCATATTTTAAATTTTGTTTGTTTTTCCTTTATTTTTCTTTTCAAACGCCCATTGTCATATTTTTACACATTTCATGTCTTAGTCCAAAATTCATATTTAAATATAATCAACACATTACCAAATATGATTGACCACCAGACCTAAATAAAGTAATAGATATATTACATTTTACAAAAATATTTCCCATCTATTTTTGATAACTTTTTAAATTTAATATGTAGAAAAAAAGTGATAAGTGGCCATATTTTATCAAACACATGTGTTGCATCTATTCATATTTTGTTGGTAATTCCATGTACCATAATAATTAATATTCATAGTATCACCAGAAAATATCAACAATTATGCTTAATATAAACTAAACAGTGCTTATGGTTAGAGAAATTCCATGATTTAAAAAATATAACATAAGATATAATGACAATCAAATTATTTTTTCATGCCTTTATAATTTTTACACATAATCCAACATTTTACACCCATACAAGCTCACATTCCTTAACATGGAAAGAAAAAAACTCATACAAGCTTGCACTCCTTAATTTATTATACATATTACTAGTTTTTATACATTAGAGTGAACAAATATACACATTACAATGTTGATTCTAAATATTACAGGATTGGGTGGCCAACCAATCTCCATCTCCCTCCTCTTCCTCCTCGAGGTAGTATTCCAGAAGGCACGATGACGATGTTGGAAATGACGATGTAGTTGCGGCAATGGATTATTGAAGCCTTATTGTGGGTGTGTCAGCGATGGCGCGAGCGCAGGTGTAGAAGTGCAGTCTGGGATGCAGCGGCAGAAAGAGCACGAGAATGGTGTGGGGCATAGGTGGTGTGAGTGTGACTGCATGGGCTCGACGACATGGGCATGGTGATGACTAGGTTGGATGTGTCCTGGAAGTGACGGCGGTCATGGCGTAGAGGTGGATGGGCATGACTTTTGTAAGGAGGCGGGATCACCCCCTTACTAAAAAAAAAATTGAAGAATAAAATATTCATTCCAAACACACTCAAAGGTATGTTGGAATAGGTGTAACATTTTGAAAATTCAATAAATGGTATTCAAAATAAACAAAGTATAGCAGCAGAATAAAAATAATGACTATATTCAATTTTTACAAAAGGTTACAAAAGTACATCATAATATCCCATAATGGTTTACATGTATGGTCCAACATAAGGATCTAAGTAGAGGAAAATATAAACCATAACAACTTTGTCTCCAAGCTTTAACTCCTTAAGCTAGTCCAAAACTTCATGTCTTATCATCAAAGTCCTTCACCGAGGGTTGGAAGCATACCCCAACAAGAACATAAAATAGATGACATCAACAAAGGTTGGTATGTGCATACTACAAAGGAAATTGTGCAATATATGGAATAAAGGACATCAAATATAAAAGGCTTCCCATAGAAAGGATAAGGACCACCCAAATGGGTATCAAGAGAAAAGGAATTGAAATGATATGATAACAAAAGAATACTTTTCATTAATAAAACATAAATATTGTTCCACACAAGCACATGTAAAGAATTAGGACACACACTCCATATCATCAACGTGCATGCATGTGAGATAAACATAGCCCTAGAACAATATAAACACAAAGGCGGCCAAGTCTCATAAACTTAAAACTTGATAGAGAAAGGAATATGGCCAATATCCAAAATATATAAAACATGGGTCAAGAATCACACATCTTTCCCTGGATATGAAGTTTCTTTCCATCCCAAAAGAGCAAGAAATATCACATCTGCTCGGCAGGAAATAACACATTTGCCATAAAAATTAATGCAATTACACTACTCTAGTGCTAATGAATCACATAGCATATTAAATGCAGAGGCAAGTAGAAAGTATTGTCAGAATATATAAACTAGTCACTACATAAGTGACCAACATATACATCCACCTCATTAGTGGGCAAAAGACATCACATGTCATCTTTTAGTGTTCCATCGTGAACAAAGCATAAGATAAGAGTTCAAAAGAATATACATTATCACATGATCATTATCAAATAAGGTAGTTCACATGAACCATAATTTTTAAAAGAAAAGACATTGTGTATAGGCTAATGTCCATAGGGTGAAGAGAATGAATAAGCATAGGTGAATTGCTCAACATAGAAGAATAAGGGATACATCATAACTCAACTTCAAAGTATAAACATTCCAAGTCAAGCATAGGTCTCCAAAGAACCTCTAAGGAAGGTGGACAGGTCCAATAATTATGGTTCCCAAGCTTATAGAGGTTGGTTTCTCCAATCTTGAGCAAGAAGCACCTTCTCCACTTTAGAGGTGAAAAACCCTAACAATAGAACATGGAGATGAGGTGTTTATGGATTCTAGGTGGGGTTTCACCATGTAAGGCCATGGTTCTGACCTGGTGAAATGTGGAAGGAAGACTAACAACATGAAAATAGGGAAGGAAAGGAGGATACTTACTAGTTTTGGTCAAAATCACCAAGGAGGAGCTTAAGAAATCCTAAATAGAGAAATTTGGAACCCTAGGAGCCTTCTTCACCAAGGTAGGCACCTCTTTTTACCTTAGGAAAACACCTTCGTGGAAAAACAAAGTAGGAATGATGCTTTAAGCTAGAGGGAATAAAGGAGAGCAAGAGTTTTCAAATTGGGAGTTGGAAGGGGTAGATATGGCTATATAAAGAAAGAGGTCAAGTATGAGGTGTCTATGATACTTTCCATGTGTCATGTATAAGGGTGTTCATGGACATGCAAGTATTTATGGATAAGGAATAAATAAAGAATGAGGTGTCAAGTTAATTTCCATGTTTCCAATGCTAAGGGTGCCTATGGACATGCAAACCTTTATGGATAAGGAAGAAGTCATGCATGAGGTTTCCATGGAGCTTTCCATGTGTCCTTAGCCTAGGGATTTCATGGCATGCAAGAGGACATCTCATAGATGCTTCTTGAATATCAAATGTTAGTTTATGGACACTTATAGGCCATACCAACCAACCTCCAATCAAAGACATAATCACATTGGTTGATAGCTTTTAAAGATAAGCTTGTTTATAAAGAGGGTAATCCCTAAAATGCCCCTGGAAAGAAACACCTTCAAACCAAGGTGTACCTAGGTTCCCCATGGTACAAAAACTCAAGAATAATAAGGGAATATCTAAATATTATAATGCATGTCAAAATTTACAAAGAAATCCTCCGAATTGGGTAAATTGCAAAAAAGTCCATAATGTACCTAAAATTGCATAACTTGCACAAACAACATCCAAAATGGACTAAACTTTATTGACAAGTTATCTTTGATGTTTTGAATATGAATTTTCCATTATTTCCATATTTTGATTTTACATAATCACACTATTCATTACTTAAGCCTTTTACTCATTTTCTCTGTCCTAACCTTATCCTAATATTTCAAGGTTGTCCAAATTAGATGAAATTTGACATGTATGCTAATTTTGATATGTAGATTTCGAATTTGAAGTTTCTTTTCACTTTTGAGACTTCTTTTAATGAGATATGTCATATGTCCCATTAACGACCCATTATCTAAATTATTCATCCAATTAAGTTTCTTATCTTCATATTACCACCAAAATGAGTTATGTTGCATATTTTATTTATCCATTATAAACCTAAGATTAATGTTAGAACATTAGGTTATATTAAGGTGATCTATACACGCATTAGCTCATTGGGGTTATACTAAACATCTATTTAGGTCTAACCTTCAACCTTGTTTGGCTAAGTCCAAAATGTCAACTTCCAGTGTAGAGTCTGAGATCTAGTATGTTACAACACAACACCCCTTAAAGGGATTTCTCCCTCGAAATCAAAACATCCACATATAAGAAAACAACTTATTCACCACCCCTTAACGGATTTAACCTACCAAGCCAACTATTCTATAGGTAAAAGGGTAGTCTCACTAAACCATATACAAGATCCATCACACTTCACTGTGCACTCTGATTGCTTACTAAACACCAAACTTCAAAGTCTATGTTCTAGGGATAACTATCCAAACATGTGGTTCTATGGGTCATAAAGGAACTATATTGTGTATCCATCCTCAAGCAAGTCATTATACATGGGAGACTTGTTCAACATATTAGGTTCCCTAAAGATAAATCATATAGATGTCTAAGGCTACTATTGCCTAAAAGCATGTTATTTCAGACAATTCATATCAGCTCAGGCCAGGCCGGTATCATATGGATTCGGGAGTCCTCATAAACCAAACTAGCGGTGCGGAGGAAAATATGGCCAGCATGCGAACCTTGATCCTTTCTAGACACCTTTGCTTTCAACTTCATGTCCTACCAGCTGCCTAAAGGCCAAGCTAAATAACATCAATTTACTATGGTTACTTATGCATCTTTTAGTTGTAAGTATTTTAAGGATCTATTCATCATTATTCTAATGTGAAACTATAGGATCCTAAATCAACCCTTCATCATCTATTGATCAACTCCACGAAAAAAATATCACATAAAGGTACAATAAGTATTCTGACTAGGGAGACAAAATTGAATTAGTCAGATTCTGACTACCATGGGCTCTAATACCATGTTGTAAGGAGGGGGGATCACCCCTTACTAAAAAAATTGAAGAATAAAACATCCATTACAAACACACTCAATGGTATGCTGGAATAGGTGTAACATTTTCAAATGTCAATAAATGGTATTCAAAACAACCAAAGCATAGAAATGCAATAAAAATAATGACTATATTCATTTTTCACAAAAGATTACAAAAGTACATAATAATATCCGATAAGGGTTTACATGTATGATACAATGTAAGGATCTAAGTAGAGAGAAATCTAATCCATAACAACTTTGTCTCCAAGATTTAACTCCTTAAGATAGTCCAAAACTTCATGCCATATCATCCAAGCCGTTCACCTATGGTAGGAAGCATACCCCAAGAAGAAGAGAAAATAGATGACATCAACAAAAGCTGGTATGTGCTTACTAAATAGGAAATTGAACAATATATGGAATAAAGGACATCAAATATAAAAGGCTTCCCATAGAAAGGATAAGAACCACCCAAATGGGTATCAAGAGAAAATGAATTAAAATCAGATGATAACAAAAGAATACTTTCCATTATTAAAACATAAAGATTGTGCAACACAAGAACATGTAAAGAATTAAGGCACACACCCCATATTATCAACCTACATGCATGTGAGATAAATAGATCCCTATAATAATATAAACACAAAGGAGGCCAAGTCTCATAAACTTGAAACCTGATAGAGAAAGGAATACTTCCAATCTCCCAAATATATAAAACGTGGGCCAAGAATCACACATATTTCCCTAAGTATGAGGTTTCTTTCCATCCCAAAAGAGTAGGAAATATCACATCTGCTCGGCAGGAAATAACACATCTGCCATAAAAACCAATACAATTACATTACTCTAGTGCTACTGAATCACGTAACATGTTAAATGTAGAGGCAATTAGAAAGTATATTCAGAATATATAAACTAGTCACTACATAAGTGACCAACATATACATCCACCGCATAAGTTGGAAAAAGACATCACATGTCATCTTTTAGAGTTCCATCATGAACAAAGCATAATATAAGAGTTTAAAAGAATATCCATGATCACATGATCATTATCAAATAAGGTAGTTCACATGAACCATGATTTTCAACATAAAAGACATTGTGTATAGGCTAATGGCCACAGGACAAAGAGAATGAATAAGAATAGGTGAATTTCTCAACATAGAAAAATAGGGGATACATCATACCGCAACGTCAAAGTATAAACAGCCCAAGTCAAGCCTAGGCCTCCAAATAACCTCTAGGGAAGGTAGACAGGTCCAATAAGTAAGGCTCTATATCTTAGAGAGGTTGGTTTCTCCAATAAAGCTTCTATCTCAAGAAAGAAGCACCTTCTCCACTATAGAGGTCAAAAACCCTAACAAAGGAACATGGAGATGAGGTGTTTATGGGTTCTAGGTGGGGTTTCACCATGGAAGGCCGTATTTATGACCTGGAGGAAGGTGTAAGGAAGACTAACAATATGAAAATAGGGAAGGAAAGGAGGATACTTACTAGTTTTGGTCAAAATCACCAAGGAGGAGCTGAAGAAATCATAAATAGAGAAATTTGGAACCCTAGGAGCCTTCTTCACCAAGGTAGGTACCTCCTTTTACCTTGGGACAACACCTTCATGGAAAAATAGAGTAGGAATGATGCTCTAAGCTATAGGGAATAAAGGAGAGTAAGAGTTTTTAAATTGGGTGTTGGGAAGGGGTAGATATGGCTATATAAAGAAAGAGGTCAAGTAGGAGATGTTTATGGTACTTTCCATGTGTCATGTATAATGGTGTACATGGACATGCAAGCATTTATGGATAAGGAAGAAGTCAACAATGAGGTGTCAAATTACTTTCCATGCGTACAATGCTAATGGTTTCTATGGGCAAGCAAACTTTTATGGATAAGGAAGAAGTAAAGCATGAGGTGTCCATGGAGCTTTCCATGTGTCCTTAGCCTAGGGATTTCATGGCCAGGCAAGAGGACAACTCATAGAGGCTTCTTGAATATCAAATTTCTCTTTATGGACACTTATAGGATATACCAACCGACCTCCAATCAAATCAATAACCCCATTGGTTGATAGGTTTTAAAGATAAGCTCATTTATAAAGAGAGTAATCCCTAAAATGCCCTTGGAAAGAAACACTTTCAAACCAAGGTGCAACTAGGTGCCCCATGGTTCAAAAAATTGAGCATGGTAATGGAATATCTAAAGATTATAATGCATGTGAAAATTTATAAAGAAAATTTGAATTGGGTAAATTTGTAAAAAAGTCCAGAATGTACCTAAAATTGCATAACTTGCATAAAGAACATACAAATTGGACCAAACTTTATCCACACGCTATATTTGTTGTATTGAATATTAATTTGCCATTATTTACATATTTTGATTTTATATAATCACATTATTCATCACGTATGCCTTTTACTCATTTTCTTTATCCTAAACTTATCCTAATATTTCAAGGTGGTCCAAATTAGATAAAACTTGACATGTAGGCTAATTTTGATATGTAGATTTTGGATTTGAAGTTTGTTTCAACTTTTGATACTTATTTCATGAGATATGTCATATGGCCCATTATCTAAATTATTTATCCAATTAAGTTTCTTATCTTCATACTACCGCCAAAATGAGTTATGTGGCATATATTATGTATCCATTGTAAACCAAAGATTAATGTTAGAACATTAGGTTATATTAAGGTGATCTATACATCCATTAGCTCATTGGGGTTATTGTAAGAACCCTGACCTCCGTTTAGGGTTTAGCCTATTTACTTTGCTTAACTCTGATGCTTAGTTGCATGCTAATCACCATTAGTGGTGATTAGGGTTTGGTTGTTCTTTGTTGAGAGTTGGAGGTGCAACTTGCAAATAACCCAAGTCTAGGGTTTGTGGGCAAGTTTGTCACCTTGTGAGGTGTTCCTCTCTCTCCTTGCTTCCTCTAATGTAGAGAGGAAGGTTTGGGCTCATGGCTTGAGTTCCTTTGGTCTTGGTTGAGTTTGTTGGGCCTGGTGGTGCCTTGCTTTTGTTTCCTTTAGGACTTGTGTCGGGTAAGAGGAGGTTGTGTCGCCCAGGGCTGTGTCGCCCAGGGGTGTATCGCCCATGCTGGATGTTATAACCCCAATTTTTGGGTTCAAGTGGTGAGAAATATAATTTCTCATATTAAAGATGTTTGAACAAATAATCATATATTTGGTTGAGAATAATTGGATTTCGTTTAAAATAGCCTTGTTATTTGTTTTGTGGGCTTTATTGGCTATTGGGCCCAATAAAAAGGAAAATAACAAAGGAAATTCAATTAGTAAATGGATAATTGAATATTCAAGAAAAGAAATAATGTAAACCTCTAGAAGGCAAATCCAAAGAGGATTTCGTGCCTCTTGGATTCCTTGGGTACCAAGGAGTCCAAGGTTGCAAAAAGAAAGCAATAGGAAAAGAAAAGATTAATTAAGTATTTCTTTATGAAGAAAGAAATTGGGAAATAATTATATAATGTGGAAAATGAATGAAAAGAGGCATAAATGATATTTCTTGGGGAAATTTCGTATCCATGTGGTTGTTAATATTAAAAGGAATGCCAAGAAGAAAAACAAAAGAGAAATAAAAAGAAATCCTCAAAAAGGAATATTTAAATGAGAAATAAACAAGATAATGTGAAATAAGGCATAAAGATGCATTTAGAAGGATAATGAACATCCTTGGAAAAGGATTTCGAAATAATGGAGTATATTTGGATCCAAGGAGTCCCAATAAAGAGGAAAGAAAGAGAAAATACTAAAAAGGCAAAATAAGAAGATAATATAATGCATTATTAAGGAATTATGATGTATTGTTAAAAAGAAAATAATTTCTATTAAAGGAAATAGAAATTTCGTGCTTATGGAGTAAAAATCAAGCATAAGAGAGAGAAATAGAAAGGATTTTCGAAATCCTAGTTTTTAAAGAAAAAGGAATATCAAAAGGGTATAGAAGAGAGAGAAGGTTTGCTTATCCATGAAGGAATCAAATTCCTAGTAGGAAAGAGTGTTGTTTCTTCATGGGAAAACGTCTTAGGGTCTGGGCAACCACCCCTATATAAGGAGTTGATCTCTGGCCGAGTCCCAAAAGATCCCACACACCCCCTCTCTCTCCTTCTTCTTGCTTCTAGCACTACAAACCCTAACAAGGGTGTGGACCTATCTCTGGAGCAACAAGGGTTGGGTTGGTGGTCCTGTTGGAGACTCTAAGGACCCACGACAACAACCAGTTGCTTGGTGGCCGTCCTTCTGCCCTAACCGACGTGAATCTACAGCCGCGTTGTTGCTTGACAACCCGGTGTTGCAGACCTGTAGCTATTGAACGAGCCGCCTCTGCCATGATCTGGGCGGCGCCCCAGGGGCGCCAAGGTGCGGCGGAGCTATAGCACCCCCTTGCGGACGTCCTCGAGTCTCCAGGAAGAGGAGGCAGGCCGCGGGAGGGCAGCTGCTGACGGCTAGGGCGGCTGGCGCGAGCTTGAAGATGACGGAAGGGCGTTGGACCGTTCTGCCCCTTCACGGGCTGAAGGATCAACCACTTACGCGGGGGTAGTATTGTCATTTAATGATATTTTCAAGCATGCAAGCCAACGTTGCATGAGCCTGATGACGTGGCGTCCTCCGATTGGTCCGGGTAAGTTGATTTTGCAAAAATCATAGCTCATGAATCGTAACTTAGATTAGAACAAGTTTTATATGAAAGTTGATCAGAAAAACGTGAGGAATCTAAATAAATTATGTTTATAAACCAATTCCTCTTGCAATTTGAAAAGTAGTGTAATTTATCAACTTTAACATAATGATGATTAAAGAAACCCTACTTTGGTATGATTAAAGTGATTAATAGGGTTTAATGGATCATTAAAGTTGATATTAGCCTGTTAATGATAAAAATGGATATTTGGAAGAAAAAGGATGGACTTGGTATATAATTAGTTAGTTTAGAGTTTCATATGCATGAATATACTTTAATGGGCCTTGAAACCCTAATATTGACTAATTCGTCGGTTAATGGCTTTAATTGATTAATTTCATGATTAAAGTTGGAATATGCTGAATCTAAGCTATTTTGAGCATTAAAGTTCCTAATTTCTGGATAAATACCCTAAAAGTAGTAAATAGGGTCTTTTCATGAATAAAAGGTAGAAATGATGGCAAAATGAGTTCATATGTTAATTAGACCCTAATGAGCTTTGAATTAATGATAGATGCACATAATGATCTTGTCATGAATTAAAAGGGATAAAAATAGTAGCTTTAATGTAAAAGAAGTTTAATGAAATTGATTGATGAGTAATGTGTCTTTAAATGTGGAAATAGGGTTATATGTTGTTGAGATAACCTTAATACTGAAGAGTAGATAAGATAACTAGGGTTTTTGAGTTATGGCATAAAATTAGGGTTTAATATGGTAAAAGATGAAGGGAAACCCTAATTGCAAAATGAAACCCTAAAATGGACACAAAACTCTAGAAAGTGAATTCAAGTAAATAGAGTAGATTCTTGATGAAGTTTGTGACAGTAGAGTACATATTCTTTTCAGGAATTATGTGATGATTGAATTACTTTCTTGGATCTGTTGGTTGGTTTGATTGTATAAACATGAAGTATATATTCAATAATCAACATGACTCATCAAATCAGGTATGTGGTTACACTTATGACTATACCGAATAGTTTCCCGAGGGTTTTATCGACGTTTCCTTCAATGCATGAATTAACTATTGGATGTCTATTAATTTCGTGCAACTATAAAGTGACTATGATTATCACTATAAATGAGTATATATAACTGGCTAGATCTGGGTCCACCTTTGTTACTTTGAAAAGGCTGAAAATGGGGTAATCCTAGAGTAAGGTCTAGGTTATCGAGTTAGAAATTGGGCTACATACGTGTAGTGCCATGAGACTCATTAGCCTGCCATGAGTTAAGGAATGGGCTACTTACGAGTAGTGCCATGTGACTCAACCCTAGAAACGGGTTCACCTATAGGTGGGACCATCAGGGGTTTAATGGGGATCTACCATAAGGAAGGTAGGATCCAGGTCCACTGCAGGGATAATATAGAGGATAGGGTACTCATGGATCGCGGATGTTATATTTAAAACATAATCTTGATTGTTAAATGATTAATTGAATGATTATGTGGTTATCATAACTGCTAGTTTATTGTTTTCCCCCACATACCAGCTTCGGCTGACCGACATTTTGTTTGTCGGTGTTTTAGGTACAAGCCAAAATGACAAACAGTAAATCGTCACATTGTGAAATACATGAAGAAAAATACAAGGAGGATTAGTTAGCATAGAATCATTAAGTGGATAGAAGTTAGAAATCCAAAATTTCAAAAGGTATGCAAAGTTTATTTTCTTACAGCTTTTCAGTTTAGTATGTTAAAATTTGATAATTAATCTTGGTTAATTGCCAAACCTTTGATCCGGAAGTCATGGGTGCAGCTTCGACCTCTTGATCTCCCTTAATTGGGGGTTATCGGGAGGTGGGGTTGTAACATTTGGTATCAGAGCATGGGTTCCTCAGTTAACCATTAACAATTATTAAATTTTACAAACTCCATAGAACCCAAGGGAGTTATTAGAGGAGTATCCGAAAGACGGAGGTGTCTAGAAAGGGATCACGACCGGGGGCTGGCAAGATTTTCCTCCGCACCGCTAGTTGGAATACGAGGACTCCCGGACCCGTGTGACCCCCAGGACAAAGTCTTAGGGTATGAATCGAAATAAGATACCTTTAGGACATCTCATCTTATTCATCCCTTCTCATCACAAAATTATGATAAGGACCTAAAGGATTAGGGCTTTCTTTCTTCTCCTCACCCTCTTGAGGTATGGGTAAGGTTAATAAGGTTTAAGGAATCCTCCACTAAATTAATGAAAGGCATGTAAATAAGATGTCATGGACATAAGATTAATAGATTAAGCGCAAAATAAATAATAGATACATGCTTAGGTCGTATGACATAAGTTGTCATGTCCTTAGAGGAGACATGAGGCTAGACCTTCTTGTCAGGAGGATAAGTTAGTCTTGGAGATAGAGATCTCCATGGCAAATAGAGACCTGGCACATCCTCTGAGGATGGTGCTAACCCTAACCCTAAGTAAAGGTTAGAGAGAGATGAGTTGAACCATATGTTTGAAAGGACATGCCTTTGGGATGCCATATAATCCATGAGTGACCTAGCACCTTTGGCAACCCAACCCTAGGAAGGGTCATGCGTGTTAGGGTAAAGGATAGCTCCTTAGATGATGATGTTAGTGAAGGACCATAGAAACCCTATGGGCTTGCACAAGTAGGGCATAGCTGGCACCTAGGGCACGTCATAATGCTGACAGTAGGATGAAACCCTGAATAAGGAATTATGATGGAGCATAAAGGGTCATGGATGATCTTGAGCAACCATAAGTTCGAACCTAGGCTTCACCCATGTAGAGCATGCCTTTGAGGTTGATCCTTCATGAAGAAAGGACCACCAATAGTGAGGTTGGATGAAGGGTTAGCTCTAGAGAGAGTAGGAAACCCAGTAAGAAGGTTGGAAGCCTAAAACCCTGAACAATGGATGATAATGGTTGCCTCATGATTGATTCCTGAAAGTG
This sequence comes from Alisma plantago-aquatica, assembly GCA_963693085.1. Lineage (NCBI taxonomy): Eukaryota > Viridiplantae > Streptophyta > Magnoliopsida > Alismatales > Alismataceae > Alisma > Alisma plantago-aquatica. The sequence continues at coordinate 129,081,234 of OY856411.1, read as the reverse complement.
GATGCTATTTTGGTTACCTTTAGAGGGACCAAACCCTAGACAGTGAAGATGAAGCATATGGTGCCTATGTGCCTACAGTATAGGTGTTTACCTTCTGAGATGGGAATGAGAGTTCCTTAGACTTAGAAAGGTTTTGTAGCAGGTTATGAAGCCTTGTGCCTTGATGGTTGTCCTTAAGGAGGACCCAATCCTAAAGTGTTGCTCGAGTTGAAGGATGACAAGAAGTGCATATCGTGCCTTTTGCATGCTTGGTTCGTAGTTAAGAGATAGAGCATGCAGTTTGACACCTAAAAGTGAACCTAGGGTTCCTAGGCCTAAGAGGGGAAGTGGTGTACCTAAGGCTCATGATGAGAAGTTGAGTTCCTATAGAAACGAGCATGGTACTCCTCATGTATAGAGGAAAAGAGAAGCCCCTTAAGTTTAAGGTGTGTTTGATGAACCCCTCATAGCTAGGTTGATGATAAAGGAAGGTATGATCTCGATCCATCATTGAGGAAAGAGGACAAGTATGACCTAGCATGGTTTAGTAGGTGATCTTCTTATGCCTTAATAGATTGCTAGGGATAAGTAGGCTCGTGTGGATGTAAACCCTGGACCTAAGAGCTTTTGTGACCTTAGAGATAGTTTTCCTCCCATCCTGGGAGAGGGACCCATTTGGAAGGGTGTATATCAGTTTTGTTGGTTCAAGGTAACCTAAGGAGGTCTCATAGGATCTTGAGAAGCTATGTGAAAGGTACATGGTAGGAGAATGAACCTGTAGACCCATAGATATCCATCTCTAATTACATATGAATGTGTTACCATATAGGTAACCAGTATGGGGCTTGACTAAGGTAGGCAGGTTGCCATGATGCCTATGAACGGATGAGAGTCAGCCCATGAATGCAGAAAGAGAGATGATGAAGACTTGGGTAAGGTTCTAAGTAAACATGTACTATAATGGAGAATCCTAAGTCTATCCTAGGGTCAGGTAGAGATAAGACCGATGAAAGTAGGAGTTGCCTAATTCCCTAGTTGCACATGACCATAGGGTCGGGAGGTAAAAGCTATCATTGTCTGAGGGCCAAGGGTTAGGAGATTGATCACCTTCATGAACTCATGGGACCCAAAGGGCAGATGAGTAGGGCACTCTCTTGATGCATGAGGGAAGAGGGATGACCCCAAAAGAGTCGGTACCCTATAGACCTAGAGGAGATGACCAAGGATGTAAACCTCAGTAAGTTCAAGACTAGTTTGATATCATTATGTTTGTGATGAAGAGACATATGTGGCACGTTGCAACTTAGATTTAAAGGTGTACTGGCAAGGTGGGATGTACCATCTCTACTCTTGGAACAGGAAGAACTATGTATTTGGATTGCAGCCAAATGCTTATTTCCTCTTGTTATGGGGGTGAGAGATAGGACATTATACATGTCATACACCAAGGATAAGAGATGATGTAGGTTGGAGCGTTGCCATGAAAAATGGGGATAGAGAAGATATATTACCATGGTAAAGTGAATGAATGATGGATGGCTTGCAAACACTAAGAGGAATGAGGTAGTCCCCTTATGAGGAAGTTTCTATGGTGAGCTATGTAGAACTTACAAGTTATACTAGGTTGAGTTTGGTCACCATGATGATGAAATCAGAGAGTGTTCTTAATAGAGATAGACATGGAGTTTGAGGTAATATAATAAGTGAAATACATGGAAGTGTATGTCTTCAATGTTACCTAATACCTAAGGATGAGAGGTGGTAATGTATGCTCTGGTTAAGACTTGTTTGACTAGAAGTTAGAAGAGGTTGTCTGGCTAACCCTAAGTTTGAAAAGGAGAGGTGTTTGGATAACACTCAGATGTAACAAGATACATTGGAAAGTTAATGGTTGTTTGGTTAGCCAGTCTAGTTTTTGATGCAATGAAAGGATGGTGGTAGAACCTCAAGTGCACTTCTTTGGAAAAGAAGGTGATGAAACCCTGACAAGAGTGGTTTAGGGTTTCGAAGGAATCGATCTTGAAAGAATCATGGCATACAGGAAATCATGATACACCATGGGAAGATGGCAATAGCACGTTAGATGTTTAAGATGAGGTTGCATGTGGTTATGGCCATGCAAGCCAGGAGGTAAAGGAAGAACCCCAGTAACCCAGTTTATCGATATGGAGGACAAAAGAATCCCTGAGAGGGAATGAGAGCTCAACACTATGGATGTTGTGATAAGTCTTCCGTGGATCGAGGAAGGTCTAGATGCAATATGGGTTATGGTAAGTCGCCTTACCTAAATGACATGAGAAAGAAAGAGTTCTGTTAAGGGACAGATCTAGTTGAACTACCCATGAGAGAGATGGTTCAACTATGAAGCGAGTTCAAAGGTTCTTGAGTTTGACCTAAAGGTTTACTTCCATAAAGTGGAAGTAGGTACGTGAAGAACTCAAAGTTAGTATAGTTTATCACCCTTATCTATGGTTAGTATGGTCCAGACTAAAGGGACTGATGAGGGCATATGTGCTCGATTTGGGGTGATAGTTAGAGACAGTTTTTGTCCTATGAAAGATGTGAAGATGACCACCATGGCAGTATTGGGTTTTATATGAAGCTCTCTAAGGGAGGTTGTGTCAGTCACCACTTCAGTAAGGTGATGTTGGTGAAAAGGGCCACATGATGGTTAGAAAAGTACCACATGATGGTTAGAAAAAGGGACCCCAGTACGTGTAGATGAAGTCACTTTGATTGCGCAAGGGCTGAAAGGAGCCTAGAGACGATGAGAGTCGTGAGAAGATTCAAAGTAGACTGACATACAAGTTACTGTGGGAGAAAATGTGACATGAAAATATGACCCCTCTAAGTTATAACTAAGAGAGTTGAGTCCCCGATACATGGGTCCATTAGAGATGGATGGGTGGAGAAGGTTAGGTTTGACCCTACCCATCATGATAGAGTAACGGGAGATGTTTTCCATGTGTCCAATTCAGAGCACTATGTGAGGTACCCGACCATGTGCTGAGTAATGAATCTAGTGAGCCCCAAGGGAGGCTGAAATGGCCTGAGTCACCTGTGTAGTTTATAGACGCCAGGATGAAAGAACTCAGAGAAAAGAATATGTGATGATAAAGGTTCTTTGGAAACGCCATGAGTACGGTAAAGCCACATAGGGGCCAATGATGGACATGGAGAAGTCTTATCCTGAATTGTTTGTTTGCTTGCCTAAATTTTGAGGACAAAATTCCTATAAGAGGGGAAGGATGTTATAACCCCAATTTTTGGGTTCAAGTGGTGAGAAATATAATTTCTCATATTAAAGATGTTTGAACAAATAATCATATATTTGGTTGAGAATAATTGGATTCCATTTAAAATAGCCTTGTTATTTGTTTTGTGGGCTTTATTGGCTATTGAGCCCAATAAAAAGGAAAATAACAAAGGAAATTCAATTAGTAAATGGATAATTGAATATTCGAGAAAAGAAATAATGGGAACCTCTAGAAGGCAAATCCAAAGAGGATTTCATGCCTCTTGGATTCCTTGGGTACCAAGGAGTCCAAGGTTGCAAAAAGAAAGCAATAGGAAAAGAAAAGATTAATTAAATATTTCTTTATGAAGAAAGAAATTGGGAAATAATTATATATTGTGGAAAATGAATGAAAAGAGGCATAAATGAGATTTCTTGGGGAAATTTCGTATCCATGTGGTTATTAATATTAAAAGGAATGCCAAGAAGAAAAACAAAAGAGAAATAAAAAGAAATCCTCAAAAAGGAATATTTAAATGAGAAATAAACAAGATAATGTGAAATAAGGCATAAAGATGCATTTAGAAGGATAATGAATATCCTTGGAAAAGGATTTCGAAATAATGGAGTATATTGGGATCCAAGGAGTCCCAATAAAGAGGAAAGAAAGAGAAAATACTAAAAAGGCAAAATAAGAAGATAATATAATGCATTATTAAGGAATTATGATGTATTGTTAAAAAGAAAATAATTTCTATTAAAGGAAATAGAAATTTCGTGCTTATGGAGTAAAAATCAAGCATAAGAGAGAGAAATAGAAAGGATTTTCAAAATCCTAGTTTTTAAAGAAAAAGGAATATCAAAAGGGTATAGAAGAGAGAGAAGGTTTGCTTATCCATGAAGGAATCAAATTCCTAGTAGGAAAGAGTGTTGTTTCTTTATGGGAAAACGTCTTAGGGTCTGGGCAACCACCCCTATATAAGGAGTTGATCTCTGGCCGAGTCCCAAAAGATCCCACGCACCCCCTCTCTCTCCTTCTTCTTGCTTCTAGCACTAAAAACCCTAACGAGGGTGTGGACCTATCTCTGGAGCAACAATGGTTGGGTTGGTGGTCCTGTTGGAGACTCTAAGGACCCACGACAACAACCTGTTGCTTGGTGGCCGTCCTTTCGCCCTAACCGACGCGAATCTACAGCCGCGTTGCTGCTTGACGACCCGATGTTGCAGACCTGTAGCTCTTGAATGAGCCGCCTCTACCATGATCTGGGCGGCGCTCCAGGGGTGCCAAGGTGCGGCGGAGCTATAGCACCCCCTTGCAGACGTCCTCAAGTCTCCAGGAAGAGGAGGCAGGCCGCGAGAGGGCAGCTGCTGACGGCTAGGGCGGCTGGCGCGAGCTTGAAGATGACGGAAGGGCGTTGGACCGTTCTGCCCCTTCGCAGGCTGAAGGATCAGCCACTTACGCGGGGGTAGTATTGTCATTTAATGATATTTTCAAGCATGCAAGCCAACGTTGCATGAGCCTGATGACGTGGCATCCTCCGATTGGTCCGGGTAAGTTGATTTTGCAAAAATCATAGCTCATGAATCGTAACTCGGATTAGAACAAGTTTTATATGAAAGTTGATCAGAAAAACGTGAGGAAGCTAAATAAATTATGTTTATAAACCAATTCCTCTTGAAATTTGAAAAGTAGTGTAATTTATCAACCTTAACATAATGATGATTAAAGAAACCCTACTTTGGTATGATTAAAGTGATTAATAGGGTTTAATGGATCATTAAAGTTGATATTAGCCTGTTAATGATAAAAATGGATATTTGGAAGAAAAAGGATGGACTTGGTATATGATTAGTTAGTTTAGAGTTTCATATGCATGAATATACTTTAATGGGCCTTGAAACCCTAATATTGACTAATTTGTCGGTTAATGGCTTTGATTGATTAATTTCATGATTAAAGTTGGAATATGCTGAATCTAAGCTATTTTGAGCATTAAAGTTCCTAATTTCTGGATAAATACCCTAAAAGTAGTAAATAGGGCCTTTTCATGAATAAAAGGTAGAAATGATGGCAAAATGAGTTCATATGTCAATTAGACCCTAATGAGCTTTGAATTAATGATAGATGCACATAATGATCTTGTCATGAATTAAAAGGGATAAAAATAGTAGCTTTAATGTAAAAGAAGTTTAATGAAATTGATTGATGAGTAATGTGTCTTTAAATGTGGAAATAGGGTTATATGTTGTTGAAATAACCTTAAACTGAAGAGTAGATAAGATAACTAGGGTTTTTGAGTTATGGCATAAAATTAGGGTTTAATATGGTAAAAGATGAAGGGAAACCCTAATTGCAAAATGAAACCCTAAAATGGACATAAAACCCTAGAAAGTGAATTCAAGTAAATAGAGTAGATTCTTGATGAAGTGTGTGACAGTAGAGTACATATTCTTTTCAGGAATTATGTGATGATTGAATTACTTTCTTGGATCTGTTGGTTGGCTTGATTGTATAAACATGAAGTATATGTTCAATAATCTGCATGACTCATCAAATTAGGTATGTGGTTACGCTTATGACTATACCGAATAGTTTCCCGAGGGTTTTATCGACGTTTCCTTCAATGCATGAATTAACTGTTGGATGTCTATTTATTTCATGCAACTATAAAGTGACTATGATTATCACTATAAATGAGTATATATAACTGGCTAGATCTGGGTCCACCTCTGTTACTTTGAAAAGGCTGAAAAGGGGGTAATCCTAGAGCAAGGTCTAGGTTACCGAGAGTTAGAAATTGGGATACATACGTGTAGTGCCATGAGACTCATTAGCCTGCCATGAGTTAAGGAATGGGCTACTTACGAGTAGTGCCATGCGACTCAACCCTAGAATCTGGTTCACCTATAAGTGGGACCATGAGGGGTTTAATGGGGATCTACCATAAGGAAGATAGGATCCAGGTCCACTACAGGGATAATACAGAGGATAGGGTACTCATGGATCGCGGATGTTATATTTAAAACGTAATCTTGATTGTTAAATGATTAATTGAATGATTATGTGGTTATCATAATTGCAAGTTTATTGTTTTCCCCCACATACCAGCTTCGGCTGACCGACATTTTGTTTGTCGGCGTTTTAGGTACAAGACAAAAGGACAAACAGTAAATCGTCACATTGTGAAATACATGAAGAAAAATACAAGGAGGATTAGTTAGCGTAGAATCATTAAGTGCATAGAAGTTAGAAATCCAAAATTTCAAAAGGTATGCAAAGTTTATTTTCTTACAACTTTTCAGTTTAGTATGTTAAAATTTGATAATTAATCTTGGTTAATTGCCGAACCTTTGATCCGGAAGTCATGGGTGCGGCTTCGACCTCTCGATCTCCCTTAATTGGGGGTTATCGGGAGGTGGGGTCATAACACTGGAGGAGTATCGCCCAAGTGTGTCGCCCGTAGTGTTGATGGTGTGTCGCCCATGACCTTTGACCAAGCTTTGACCTCGTCTATGTCACCACTAGTGGACACTTGGTGCTTGATGCTTGCATGTAGCAATGACCTTGGACATGTGTTTAGGGCTTGCTAAAGTGGTGGCTCATGCACTAGGAGAAGTGTCCCTAGGTGGGCGACACCTTGCTTGGCTCTACCTTGTTTTCTCCTCCATTCCCTTCTATATATGTGTTCTTTTCCTCTTGTTAGGGATCTTTTAGTCTTTTGGTTTTCTCCTCTACCTTGGTACACGATACCCTTCTCCTTTGCAAGCTTGGTGGATGACACCCTTGGAGGAGCTAGCTTGGTGGGTGATCCTACCTTGGAGCTTTCTTCTTCCTTGGAGCTTGGAGCTTGCTTAAGGCGGGTTGCATAACTCCTAACCCTAACTATACTACCTTCTTTCATGTTCTTATACGTTGCTAGCTTTGTTTCTTGCCTAGTTGTTCTTGTTGGCCGAACCATGTGTTCTAGGGTTCCTTGGTGAGCAATACTCTCTTCTCTCCTTGGTCTTGTGGAGTGAGCTTGAGTCCTAGCATCATGAGCAACACTCCTCTCTCGTTTAAGTTGAGAGGTGAGCTTGTGATGTAGTAGCTTGAGCAACACCCTCCTCTAACCTCAGACTTGAAGGGTGAGCTTTGTGGTAGTTGTAAGCATTGCTAAGGTTGTTCCTTGTGTTGCCCATTTAGTGTTAAGAGATGTGCAAGACCCCTCTCTCATTTAAGTTGAGAGGTGAGCCATCTTCTTGACACTTTAGGGTTTGATGCCTTGTGCTTGAGGTTAGTGACGAGCTGGTGGAGTTGCATCTTGGTTGTTATGAGCTTGGGGAGGTGCTGCCCGATATCCCCCTTGACCTAACACCTTGAACGACACATGTGTGATGGGGATGGACGATACCCCTGGTCTCTGTGACAGGCGTCACACTACCACTCTGCCTTGTGACGACCGATAGACCATGATTTGGTTGGTTGAACGATAGGTCCTCTGTTAGTTGGTTGAGCTACACCCCTTTGAACGATACCTCTTGGTCCCTGTGACGGGCATCACATCACAGTCCTTGCTCTGTGACGGCCGTCAGACCACATATAGGTTGGCTGCTGGCTGTTTGAGTTACATCTTTAGGTGTTCCTTCTTGTGGAGTACCTTGCCCGACACACCTGTCTTAGGTATAGCTTGGTGTCGACGAGGTGTGGAGGTTGCTAGCCCGTTATGTGACCTAGTGACAGGCGTCACCCCAGCCTTTGCTTTGGCAGTACATCGTTGCATGTTGTCTCCTGTTACACGATACCTTGGTGCCCGATACATGTGGATGCCCGACATGCTTGAGAGCGCATTACCCCCTGCACGACACAACGTTACCGAGATACATGTATAGCGACGCAGCGTTGCACGTTATACCCAAGTGATGCCCATTATCCTTAGTGGTTGGACGATATATGAGGATGCCCTGTCCGATATCACCTGTGGTGAGGACATTGGGTGCTTTTGGTGAGGATCCTGACCTTTTACAGAATCGATATGCTGATCTTGCATCACAATTGGTTTTGGTAGTAACCCTGGATGTACACAATATAGTTGACCACATCGATGATAAGTTGTGTGCATGTATCTGGTTAGTCATGATGGTGGCTTTTGATTTCTTAATAGTAATTGATATGGTAAAACTTGTTTATGTAATGCATATGCCTTTACCCATGTATGTGATCATCTTGATTATCTGTATAAAGATGAGATAATGGTAAGCATGTAATATGGTTTGCTTTATGATGAAACCTAAGCTCATGATCACAAGTTGAGGCATGATTGGTAAAGTATATAGCTATTAATGTCACCCTATATTGATAGCATGATCTTTTTGTTAAAACCTACGATTATTGTGTACACTAACCATGCAGGTGATGTTTAGCCAAGTAAAAGGCTATAAGGAATATATGATGAGTAACAACTGCTTGAATAGTTACTCTTGATGATGAGATAACATGTATGATGTGTTTGGCTAAATAGTACTTGGGATTGCTATCCCATGATGATGATGAAGCCTTGAGAGGCAGTGGCAATATATGATGAGGGACTGAAATCCCATGGTATGTGATGATCCTTGAAATGAATCTGGATAATTGGCAAGAGGCCAAGTAATAACATGTAACGTTGGATCCTTGTGATGGATCATGATGATAATGTTGACCCTTATGTTGTTTATTTCATGTTATAGCTTGCATGTTATACAACTTCATTGAATCTAGCAATTCATATAAAAGATACTAATTAATCACAGTGGAATATACCATGTAGTTTGCCCTGTCCATAGATCCATCATCTTCAGGAGTTGGTGATGGTGAAACGGGTTCTCTTACAGGTTAACCCGGAGCGCATATTGTTGAATATGCGAGGTTTCTCCTAGCCTAAAATAGTGAGGATTTGAGTGTAGCTACGGTTGCAGACTCAGGATATGAATAGAACATGGTGAACAGGCCCATGGCTCAGGATATGTGATATGGGAGCATGAATGTGTTCATGGCTCAGAGCACGGTGAACAAGCCCGTGGCTCAGATATACTAGCATTGTGACCCGTACCGAGGCGGGCTAGAGGATGGGTAGCCTATGGAGCTGGCCCTGCGGCTGAGGCCACTTAAGCATGAGATTGTGGTCCTGCTTGTGTTGTACTCGTACACTAACTACGAGGTGGGAGGTCGTGGAGTCCGGCTCTTCCATTTGACCTTGTATGGCACCGGCTTTGGGTTTCGCAATCGAAGGTTGGATTTGAGCGGTACGGCTAACTTCCTCAGGGCATAATAATACGTAATCCAGCCGAATAGTATTTATTGGTTAAGGCAAAACATGAAACATTGGTTGAGGCCTTGCTTGTGTAGCTAATCTTGCTATATCTTGCAGTTTTTTATATGTTCCTCATGTTATTTGGCAATATATCTTATCTTGTTAATCATGTTCCATAAAGAGATAATTGGTGATATGTCTTATGAACAGCCTGGTAAGCTTGAATGGTACAAATAGCTTTGCTATATAGACTGCTCTTGTTATACCTTTACCAGATATCTGTTGTTGTTGCTTTATCCTTTTGGTTTTTAGTTTTGGCAAGGAGTTATGTTTCTCGCTGGGGCAATGTTCAATTGTCTCACCCCGCTGGTTTTCAGGTGTTCGAGCTAGACGTGGTGGTGGTCGCGGAGTTGCGGCCGAGTAGTAAGACGAGCAGTAGAAGGCAAGCGATGGATATGCTGTTGTTTTGGCGTTTTGTAGTAGAGTCTAGAGTCATTCATGTACTCTTAGGTCCTTGGGAGCATTTTGGCATTGCTTGACGATGTATGGCTATTGATCCCTTGTATATCCTACTGCTGGCTAGATGGGGGCCTTTATATATATACATGATAGGAGATGAACTCATGTGATGGCTTGACAGCTGACTGTCGAAGCTGTGGATATGTATCAAGGCTTGTATATGTTTATATGACATGTTTTTCTGCAGGACGAGGACTGGAATGTAATAGTATCACAGTTTATCTGTTTTCCACAATCGGTTTTAATTAACCCGTGTTTTTCATAATCTATGGTTATCGTGTTTTCCGCACGTTTTCGCGTAACACCTCACTGTCTGTGTGATAGTGGGATGTGTTGCCACAGTTATACTAAACATCTATTTAGGTCTAACCTTCAACCTTGTTTGGCTAAGTCCAAAATGTCAACTTCTAGTGTAGGGTTTGAGATCAAGTATATTACAACTTTCGCCTGAGCACAATGATAGATGAGGAGCATCTTGGGTGTGGTGACGAGCTGGGCATGGAAACACACTCGACATGGCATCAACCTAGCATGCCACATACAAGAGCGACAACGACAGGCATGAGCGACGAAGAACTGGTCGCAGTTGTAGCATGTGGTAATGGGCATGGCGTGGAAGTGGCTTGAAGGGGAGAGGGTCGCATTAAAAGGAGGGGAGAGAGTGAGGGTGGGTTGTCTTTTATAGTTTTGGGTCTCTTTTTGACTACTCACAATGTCCTTATTTTTATCCAACATTGTACATGCATGTAACGTCAGGACCATGCACAACTGGATGGATTTAATGGCTATTGCAGGTCTCGAAGATGGGGTGGGAATATTGGTGTTTGTTGTATGTTGTATATATGTACTCATAACAAAAGCAATAATCATCTTAGAGTGAAGATATCTGAAAAATAAAAACCTAAGACATCACCACCTTCAAAGTTGCCATAGTGTTGTCTTTAGCAAACTTAGTTGCACGGGTTGTGCCATACTGCCATGCCCACTTACCCAGTCCTGAGTAAGTCTCATATCTCTCCGAGTAAAGTGTGTTGTATCTTTGTTAATTAGGAACCATAAATTAATTTCCAACAGAACTTCAGTTTTTGTATAAAATGGCTTCTTCACTTATCAGTAAGGTTATTATCATCTTTAAGATTTGTAGTTATCTGTGCTAGTTCTTTTTATAATATTTTTTCTATCAAAGGGATTATCATAACAAACCAAATTCAAATCCAAATCCCCCACTCTTTTCCTCAAGAGCTCTTAAAACGAGGGAAGTTGCTGAGTTATTTTGGAAGATAACTACCTTTAGGATAATAAGTAGAAACAATTACTATTATACTATATTCTCTTTCTTCTACTTCCTTCTTCCAGCCTCACCCATGAATTCCTTTGGTGAGAAATTAGTGACTAGGAGGTTGAAACACAGCTCAATATGAAGCCTTTGTTTTGCTCGCTGCTCAAAATGATGCAAAAGTAGGTGTCACATAGAGATATATCATTGTTGTCTTGGCTACCATGCCGCGCGCTAATATCAAGCAGATGGGTATACTTCTTCCACATGATGTTGATAAAATAAAGTACACTGGCATCAAACTTTTAAATAATAGTACTATCTCTTCCTGAGAATAAAAAACATGTTCTCTTCTCAAAAGTCAACAAAAAACCCATTTAATGGTATTGGCTATTATATTCTTTCATCTACACATTCAATGATGACTTAAGCAAGTTTCCCTTTTATATGATTTACTACTATAAATAGAGTGAATACTTTTAAAAATTACCATACTAGCATTTTCAACAACTTTGAAAGTCCCCAACCAATCAAATTATAGAAATTTAAAATGTTATCTTCTCCTTAAGTCTCTCTCCTCCCGGAGTGTTTCATACTATTTGCTAAACAAAAATCTATCCCTCAACCCAAGTTATAATACACGTTCAACTTTTGGTTGCCCACATTTCTAGCACAATGACTCCCAACAACCCATGTTGAGTGCCCACTTCTACGCCCTGATTACACACGTTTCTTACTTTTCTCCACCACTCTCATGTCACTCACCCACTTATCCTGTCACCAACAACTTCTATAATCCCTCTTCATTATAATGTGCATGACCCTTTACAATTCCAATATATTTTCAAATAAAACATAGCCAACTACTTTGTTTTCTAAACAACTCCAATCAACTTCTACCAATCTCTCGATATATGAGGAAGGAGGTTTGATTGAGATACACAATGAGAACAATTGGTATGGTGAAAGGGAAATAACAAAAATGGTATCTTATAAAGTATGGAATTAGTCATGACAAATAATGAATGTTTGTTGCTTGGTTATTATTAAGTGTGGTCTCAGTTTACAAATCAAGGTATATTATTGATGTTGTGAATGTATTTTGTTCCTTCTCCTGAAAAACAACCACTCCACCCACCCCCTCTCCTCCTGACTCTCTCTAATTAACTTCATTGTCTCCCCGCATCCCAATAGAAATGGTTAATCATTTCTCCCATGTGATCGTCTCTCCAGTCTAGTTGTTAACTAGCATTATCAAGATGCTAATAATACTCACAATTATATTGATGAAATGATGTATTGTTAAATTTTTCTCTAACTACATGACTCTCCTCCCTTGGTGTAACTTTTATTGATATGTACACTCCTCTTTAGAAACAAGCAGTGTTTTCAGAAATGGACCGGACTAGTCGGTCAGACCGGTAAACTGGCTCCCAACAGATCCAGAAGCTTAAAACACTACAAAAATAGTATGATTTAACTACAATTATTATAACTACATATATTGTACATGTAGTTAAAGTGTGTGATTCGTTACAAACTTAAAATATGTAAACAAAGAAAATGTAGTTGATGATAATAGCTACAAATTCCCTACAAATTTTGATCCATTACAAAACTAGCACTCCTCCTATGTATCCTTCTCCTCTCAAATAAGAACCAACACTTCTGAAAATTTCAATTTTTGCGTACTAGCTCCATTGTCTCCCATATTCGTGCCAGATACTTCGTGTTTTCCTTAGTAGTGTGCGTCACTCGGTACTTCCCATCGTCCCCGATCACGCCCGACGCCACCTCATCTCCTCTGCCCCCGTCAACCCCGATAGGAATCCCTACCCCCAACCCTCACAATCGCGTTCTCGCTCTCACCCTCTTCTCATTTCCTCACAGCACTAGAGCACAAACACACTCTCGCCACACACCCCATTCCTCCCCTCGTTTAACATCTAGCCTCGAAGATCGCCGGAGAAGAGTTTCTGGGAGGACCAAGACCGGCGAGGAAGCAAAAAAGAGGAGAGGAGCTAGGAGAAGAACTTTCATTAGGGTCAAAGCTTGCCGATTTTATGGTTCCGTTGATGAAAATTTTCCTTATGAGGATGTATCACTTATTCTAGTAGACAATATGAATAAAAATTTACTATCTTTTTCTTGGTCATTTGGCCTGCCAATGCTGGATATGTTCATTCTGATGAAATCCCATCTTTTCTATTTCATTTCGGATCACAAAGATAGTGTGCCTCAAGTTGATGCGATACCTTTTGATCAAAATGACCTTGATTGTCTCTATTGCGGCCGAACTTGTAGAGAGGTATGCATGAACTTTGTTCTCCAGACACTTATTAGTCCAAATTTACTACTGATGAATTTCTCTTACTTGGATTCAGTTAGATGATAAATTTCTCCTACTTAGTAAATACTTCATACTTCCGTAGCCCTGCATCTCCACACCTTCTCACTAGTGGAAACCTCATCTAAGGGTGATTGAGGCAAGTCACTTCACCTACAATGTTTAGAGTGTCGATCTATTAACTTTTTTATCTGACTTATCTTTCTATCTATCTCCTCAACTATTAATTTAGGTTCAATTAAGGCAAATAAATGGAGGTTAGGTCTGATTCGGTCATGTCATGTCAAATTAGGTCTGATTTCGGTCAAATTAGGGCAAGGTAGGCTAGATTAAGGTTTAACTAGGTCAAATCTAGATCACCTCGGGTCAAAATCAGGAGAGTTAGGTCTAGCAAAGGCCAAGTCAGGTATGATATAGGTCAAGTCAATGATTGACTAAGCTTTGAGAAACTTAGTATAAGTATATTTAGAAATTAATATAGTCGAATATAACTACATATATAGATAGGTATATATCTAGGTATATTAACTATATATATGTTAAAAAAATGTAAAATACCTAGGTTGGTGTAGACTCCCCTTTGTGAGGACTGCCTTCACATGTATGTCTACATTAGGCTTAAGGTTAAGATCTGATGGTCCTAGGTCAATCAAGTAGATAGTTGGAGACTTATGGAAATTTTGGTTCAGAGAGATGTCGGTCTGGATTAAGGATTTTGGACAGGAAATACAAAACCTTTCAAAAATAGCATCAATTACAACTTCTTTAAACTAGGGAACCATTTACAATCAAATTGAATTAGTAGTTGTAATGATATATATATATATATATATATATATATATATATATATATATATATATATATATATATATATATATATATATGTCAATGATTACTGATTCACTTTAGGGTGTAAGGTATTCTATTTTTTGCTACTTGTATGTATATAACTTTGGAATGACTATGTGTACTTTGCACAACCATATTCTTCAGTAATTGGATGTAGCTCTAATTGAGAACTATCGCGATGTTGACATCCTTAATATATGCTAGAATCTGTCCATCGTGTTAACTTTTTCCTTTATGTATTAAGTTTTTGTATTTTGAACATAATCCATGGTACTAGGTTGGTGGAAATTCCATTTATTGGGACACGTAATATGCATAGGCATCAATGAATTTGTCAAAGACTACCAACTCAATTGAAATGGTACGCTGAGAATTATATGGTCCCTCTTTTATTACATATGTCCTGTCTGTGGCAGCCATTTGATGTCTCTTTTTTTATGCATATATTCATTTTTGTTGTTCTGTCTTCTAGACTTTATAGGATTTATCTTCCTTAAACTTGAAAATATTAAAATCTCTCATTGAGAAAGAGCTCAATCACCCTCTGAACTTATTAAGTAAAGTTGGCTAACCTCTCTCCTGATTGGAGTCACGAATGAGTCAAGATGGCCACTAGAGGGTTGATATATCAAGGTCTGGTAAGCTACAATGTAAAGTGCTTTTAAGTTGCCTAAGTCTTTAGTTTGTGATTGTCACCAGCATTGCTCTCACTCAAGGAGCAGATCCCACATGTCACATTCTTGGTGTCACTAAATTGCAAAGACTTCTCCATTTTCCCTATGACCAAGATGGCATGTTGATGGCTTTCCTGGATACAAGTGACTCTTTGGTATTCTCTGAAGACCTGAAGTGTTCTTATTATTTGTTCTTTACAACTGTGGAGGTGTTCTTGAGTATGATTTGCTATTATTGGTGCTTGTACACTCTATACAACTCTAGTGTTTAAAATTCTTAAGGAAATATAGTTGTTGCAGTAGATTCATGCAAGTATGATGTTGACTTATAGGTATATGGTGTTGAACTAAATTGCACGCATATGGTGTTGAACCATAAGTAGCTTGTTGTAATGTAGGTATATGGTGTGGAACTAAATTGCATGCATGTGGTGTTGAACCTAGTATGTTGTTGAATTGTATGTAGAATATTCAGTGGGATAGGATGCTAAACTCTGAGATTAATTAATGGTTGATATGGCTTTTATAGATCTATGTATTTATATAGGGATAGGATTAGCAATGGTCATGACTCTCACAACAGGGTTTATGGAATCTTTCCCTCCGGATTCTTTCAGTTGTCGGACATCAATGGCTATTTTCTGGATTTGAGAGGTTATAGCTTCCAGAGCCTTGGACTCGACAGAAGGTCCTTCACTAGCCTTCTTGGCATATCCTCTGTCAGATCTATCGTACTCGGTGCCAACTTGAAGTTCGTCCATGTTCTCGATGATCTTCTTGGATCTTCTAGGCTTCTTCCCTAGGAAGTCGCTTCCTGCAACAGCATTCAGCGAAACCCTTTCCTCAGGGGTTAGCCCATTGTAGAAGGTGGTTATCAGAAAACCTTTCTTATAGTTATGATGAGGGAAGTCCCTATGATATTCTTGATATCGCTCCCAGGAATTGTGTAGATTATCGTTCGGCTTTTGCATGAAAGATGTGATCCTCTGTCGATTCGTGACAGTCTTTTTAGTAGGATAAAACTTGTTTACAAAGGCATCTGCCAACACATTCTATCCGTTAAGAGATTGATGTGGTAGCCCGAGGTACCAGGATAGAGCCTTATATTCTAAAGAGAAGATGAAACCCTTACAATAAATCACCTCCTGTGGGACTCCCCGCATCTTAATGGTGTCACATATGTTTTTAAAAGCATCCAGATGGTGATAAGGATTATCATTCTTTGAATTCCCTCTGAAGCTCTTGTTTTGAATCATAGAGATAACATATGGTTTAAGCTCGAAGTTGGTTGCGTTGAACCTCGGGATAACAATAGGAGATGTTGAATTGTTAGCCTTTGTGGCAGCTAACTCCCTGAGGGTCTTTTCTTCTTCATCAAAATCGTTAGTGTCACTGTCTCCCTGGTTCTGATCCTAGTTATTTTGATTTCTTCGGTGTCTCCAGTGATGACGATGCACTACTACAGAAACCCCATTTGGCGTCGGTCTTTTAACCCCATTTGGCGTCGGTTTCCGACCGACGCCTATGTGGGCGCCGCTAAAGGTCGAACACTTCGGCGTCGGTTTTTTAACCGACGCCTATTTAACCTATAGGCGTCGGTCTTTTAGTAGATAACCGACGCCAAAAGGGTTCGCGCCACAGAAAACGGCGTCATCTAGGGCACTTTCTGCATCGGTGATTTACTAAAAGACCGACGCCTATATTCCATGTAGCGTCGGTCTTTTAGTAGATAACCGACGCATAAAGTGTCCTAGATGACGCCGTTTTCTATGGCGCGAACCCTTTTAGCATCGGTTATATACCAAAAGACCGACGCCTGGTTTTTAAATAGGCGTCGGTTCGATACGAATATCCGACGCCATTTCCAGGACTGCTTTGGCCACATCAGGCGTCGGTTATCTATACATAACCGACGCTGTAGGTCTTTGCTGACGGTTTTCTATAAATAACCGACGCCTATTTATATATTTTTTTTTTCGTATCAGTTTGCAGGCTTGCTGTGGCTAGTCAGCAGGATGAGAACCTGCAGTTCAGTTTTCTGAACTACAGGTTTACGACATCCATTGATATCAGCCTACAAACAGGCCGCAAACCTACAAAAGTCACAAAGAAAATTTCACACAAGTACATACATTCAGACATCAATTCAATTCTCACATTCACACATATAGAAACATTCAAAAACATGTATTAACATTCAGAACTATTCATTTACAAAGTATCATTCATTATCGCTATCAACATCCCGATTATATCTTACATTTGCCACTGCTTGTATGGCTTTTGCCCATTCTTCTTTTACTTCATTTAATGCTTCCATCGTATATGGAGCATGTATATTTTTTAAGCGTTTACCTGTAGTGTTGTCAATTTTAAACACCTGCAAAGAGAATGATGTATATATATAAGTAATAATATAAAAATAAGATAAGATTGATATATTTCATACTAACTAATGAGACTATATATAATACCTCATGTATGGTATCGATGTCCAATGCGGCATATTTGATAATCATCTGCATAAATCGCATCACATAGTATGCGCATGCCCAGCCATTGTCTTGTGTAGCACACTATAAATTGAAACATACAAAATAATACAACTAAGCACAATTCACATCAATAATATATATATTCGAGTCGGGAACTTACTTGTACGTTCTGCCAATTTATTGGCTGGTTCTTTTTCCTTGGGACCGTTCCTCCAGCCTTTTTGAATGCATCTAAACCCCTACATGTTAATATAACACAATAAATTGCATAAGTAAATAGTAATGTAATAAAAGATGTTAACGAATATAAAAATGAAATATTTCTCACCAGAATAATGGCATTCTCATTACGTGTCCAATTTTAGTGTTTAATGTACTTCCCGCGGGATCTAGATAATAAACAGTGAACGTCCCGGGGACAATAACTAGTAACTCCCAATGTTTACCGCTAGAGGTAAAAAGTTAACAATTAATAACTCAAAATGCACAATAAAAATGGAATTTTCTTAAGTCCAAATTATAAATAAAGTAAACTTACTTGACATTGAATGGAGCTATTATTATCGCTTCTTTTGCTGACCAAAAATTGTAAAAGCATCTATACAGTATTGTTGAACATTATCAGGGTCTTTATCTACCATACTAATCAATGATGGAATCAAAAATCCCACATGATCAAATGCAAATTGTTTGCAATGATCTTTGACTAAGTAGCTGCAAAACATGTATTACGTATGCATTAATATATAAGAAACCAGATCACCGGATCTTAAACAAGGTATATGGATGTATAAATAAGATCTCACCTTATCCATGTCACTATCATTGATGTATTCAGCCAATCATACATAAACAGCTCAATAATATCTTGTATAAATAAAGAGCTATCGTATGATCAACCTGCATAATCTGCATCTAAAGAAACTATTATA
The DNA here is from genome assembly GCA_963693085.1 of Alisma plantago-aquatica. NCBI lineage: Eukaryota > Viridiplantae > Streptophyta > Magnoliopsida > Alismatales > Alismataceae > Alisma > Alisma plantago-aquatica. Next base: position 129,062,658 of record OY856411.1, on the reverse strand, counting down.
GGGCAATGTATATTATGTTCACGTAGCCAACATGCCATTCCCCTACAAGCAGGACCTAACGGGTATGTTAGGTCAGTTGGAACCCAAGTTGGTAATGCGAGAAGTGGAGGTGGAGGCCTAGGTGCTCCTGGTGTCTTCTTTTTAACCTGTATATATAATTTCAGATCAGTTGACATAATATATACACATTAACAGTCTAAATCAATGTAAATTTATCTTACAATTTCAGTCGTGTAGACGACATCTGCTTTGGGCCACAATATGACCCCGCCTTCTGCCTCACCAAGTGTATCAATATCTGGGTGGGCATATGGCAACACAACTTCCCTCCAATCGGGTAACACACGTAATGGGCCCACACGAACATAGCCCTGTGGCATTGGAGTCCCGTGAAACCTTTCCCCAGGAAGGGACGGGTAAGCTTGCGCCTCTGCAACAACATAGTCTTGTATTCTTAAGCGGCATGGCTTCAATGCCTACAAATTTACATAAAGAATGTTATACATATATACATATAATCTTGAAAACATATCATCTTGAAAAGACTAGCTACAATGTCATAAACAATACTTACAGCAGACGTGCTAGGCGATGGGTCTCCAGGATTACTCGCAGTCTATGCATCAGGAGAAGAGTGGGTCGCCATAGGCGTATTGGAAGCCTGAGATGCCTGCCACCGCAGCAATTCTTCCTTGACCTTCTCAGAAACTACATCGTTGACCTTCTTAGCAACTAAATCCTCAACGCTCTTATTCTCCTATACATGGATAAAAGAAACATTAGCTTCTTATTAATGAATTTCCTTTTGTAGTAACATTCTAAAAAAAGAATAGGTTACCTCTTCTTGTGAAAGTCTCGCTCTGGGTTTGCGCTGGGATGGCCCAAAGAATGCTTTGATGCCAACACCAGCGCCGGCACCTCTAACACGTCCAGGATGCTCTGGGTTACCCAGAGCAACTGTCAATTCATCCCTTGTGCCCTGAGGGATGAACGTGCCTTGTTTCCTCTACTCGTGCAGCTCCCGCTAATCATCATAAACAGAAATTGGTAAGTTAACACCACAAATAATCAATATTCAAATGATTTCTGTAAGAGTTGTATTTTACCATTTTTGCAGCCGCCTCAGCAGTTACAGGCTTCTTTATTTCACCCTTCTTGTTTTTCCTGCCAGCTATCCAGATATCATGGCGAGGCATGGGTGAGGCAGACTCCTGAGTAGGAGCAGACTCCTGAGTAGCCGCAGACTCCGCCTGTAGTCTTTGGCGAACGCTTGCATAGCCTTTTGGACCCATAGTGTGGTCATGCACATTCAGTGCACGCCTTGCTTTTTGTGCGTCACCGAGGGCCTAGTTAGTATGCACATTAATGATTTGGTTAGTAGCACTAAATGCTAATGTTGAATAGGTGAATACAATGTATATTAATTAAATTGGGAGTGACGCCTAATACCTTGAATTCTTCAGATTTTCTTGAAGCAACAAAATTGTCCCAATCTTCTTTGTCCAAGAAGTTCCATTGTTCAAGGGCTGACTTCTTCTTCTTATCACCCTCTTTTATGTATTCTCTGTTCAGATTTGTCCTATAATTCTTAAGCATCTTTCCAGCGCGTTGCATCACATTTTTACGATGCAACTTCTCATCCAATGCAAACATATTCTGTAAAATAGAAATGTTATTAACTAGTATCTAAAATAGAATTGCAAATAATAGAATTTGTAATATACAAAATAGAATTGCAAATAATAATAACTCACGCATAAATCCTTCCATATCAAGTCTTTTTTCCCTTGAGGAACTTTATGCCAATTGTCATACTTAACACCACAATGGCTCCGAGTGGTACACCCAAGATAGTTTACAAAATTATTGCGGTTCACTCCAATTGGATTTCCTCCATTATCAAACTCCACCACCAATTTGGATCCACTACCACTTAGCGCTAATAACTTCTTCAACAGAGTGATGCCCCTTTTCTTGTTAAGTGTTTGGTGCTGCGCATCAAGTTGCTCCAGTGCTTCATTGGGTACAGGTGCATCAACCTAAAATTTGACAAAAATAAAACACACTAAATTAGCCCAATATAGAAATATAGGATATATGACATAACTAGAAGATAATGAATTTTATAGAAATACATGATATGTTTTTAGAACTTACATTAGTATCCTCGCCATGCTCGTTATGGACAGCATGCTCATCATGGACTTCATGCTCATCATGGACATCATGCTCATCATGGTCAGCCATCTGAAAATGTCATTTAAAATGCAAACATTTAGCATTTGTATTAACTAGAAAAAAGGCAAACATTTAGCATTTGTATTAACTAGAAAAAGGCAAACATTTAGCATTTGTATTAACTAGAAAAAGGCAAACATTTAGCATTTGTATTAACATACATGTCTCTAAAATTGTGATCTTTTATCAATTAACAATCCTTCATTGTGATCTCCGCGCACATATAAGTCATCATTAGCTTCAATATTTTGTGGAGTGGGCAACCCAACTGAGAATGGACTGGAGTCATCATACTTATCATAGTACTCTTCTTCATCTATAGGATCTTCAATGAACTGTCTTTTACCATGAAGAACAACCGACCATTTATCATTCGCAGGATCATCGATATAGAATATTTGTTTTGCCTGTGTTGCCAATATGAATGGTTCACCCTTCTCGCCAATCTTTTCAAAGTTCACCAAAGTGAAACCCAATTCATCCACTATAACTCCTTTGGTGTTCTCAACCCAATTACATTTAAAGAGCGGAATTTTGAAATCTATGTAGTCAAACTCCCAAATGTCCTCAATGACACCGTAATATGATATTTTAGCTTCACGTGGACTCTTATCCTTTACACTTGCAAAGTACATAGTCGACGCTTGAAGAGTGACCCCACTATTTTGGATGACACTCTTATCATCTTGGCGCTTTGTGTAATATGTGAATCCATTAATGTCAAACCCTTCATAAGACATAACATTCGGTTTTGGTTTAAAGGCGAGGCATTTGATAGTTTCTGTAATATCATTTGGTGTTTGAGATAGTTGATGTAAGACTTTATCTTCAAACCACTTAGAAAAAGTCTTATTATGCTCTCTAGAAAGCCACATTGAACTTGCTCGAGGATGTTGTCTCTTTATGAAATTGGTATGTTCCTCGATATAAACACTCACTTCGTCCATATTGTGTAAAATATACAAGTGAGCTTGTTCCAACTGCTCACGGCTGATTACTTTCACCTGTGATCCCAAAATTCCTTTGCCCTCCTCAATATTCTTGTCATTATCAGGAGTGTCATTACCACTGAAAAAGTCATTGCAAAAATCCATAACCTCTCTCACCACATAACCTTCAATAATACTCCCTTCAGGCCGATAACGGTTTCGAACATCACCTTTAAAAACGCTCATGTATCGTTCAAAGGGATACATCCAATGCAAGAAAACTGGTCCCAACATTTTCACTTCCCTAGTCAAGTGGACAACAAGATGTACCATGATATCAAAGAACGAAGGAGGGAAATACATCTCAAGCTGACATAGGGTAACAACCACTTCTCTTTGCAAATTATCGAGAGTATCAGGGTCAATAACTTTGCTGCATAGACTGTTGAAAAAGAAACAAAGTCTAGTAATTGCAAACCTTACATGCTTCGGCAATATAGATCGAATTGCCACGGGCAATATTTGTTGCATTAGAGTGTGACAATCATGAGATTTAAGACCTATCAACTTCAAATCTTTCATTGATACCAATCTACGGATGTTGGATGAGTAACCATGTGGCATCTTAACATTTACCAAGCATTCACAAAAAGTTTTCTTCTCCTTTCTAGACAACGTGTAACAAGCGGGAGGTAAGTATGTTCTTTTATTACCCATTTCACGTAATTCTGTTAATTCTGACCTTATTCCCATTTCACGTAGGTCCAGTCTGGATTTTATCCCATCTTTAGTCTTACCTGGTATATTTAATAGAGTACCAATGATGCTATCACAAACATTTTTCTCAACGTGCATTACATCGATACAATGCCTGACTGTCAAAGAACTCCAATAAGGAAGATCCCAAAATATTGACTTCTTCTTGAATGAAGAATTGTCACTCCGTGTGGCCATACTACATTGTGATTTCTTACCAAATTCATTGACAATGTCTTTTACTCTTTCATAAACAACATCCCCTGGTATAGGTTTAGGTGCACTCCGTTCATCATTCCATCCATTCAATGCTTTGCGCTTCCTACGATCCAGATGGAATTTTGAAAGAAACCTTCGATGACCAAGATATACAGTCTTGCCGCCATGTTTTAGTCTTATTGAATCAGTGTTTTCTTCACATATAGGACACGCTTTAGCACCTTTGACACTATATCCAGACAAATTCCCATATGCTGGAAAGTCATTAATAGTGCAAAACAACATAGCGTGCAAACGAAATGTCTCTCTTGCTGAAGCATCATAGGTCATCACACCTTCAGCCCAAAGTTTCTTTAAGTCATCTATCAAAGGTTCAAGATAAACATCGATATCATTTCCGGGTTGTTTAGGGCCCGATATCAACAATGACAACATAACGTACTTGTTTCTCATACACATCCAGGGAGGAAGATTGTATATAACAAGCATGACTGGCCAAGTGCTATGTTGGCTGCTCAATGTCCCGTACGGATTCATCCCATCTGTACAAAGCCCAAGTCTTAGATTCCTATCTTCTTCACCAAATTTAGGGTACAATAGATCAATCTTCTTCCACTGTGGGGAATCAGACACATGTCGTAGGATCCCATCATTATTTTTCTTAACATCTGCATGCCACCTCAAATTCTTCGCATCTTTCGGATTTGCAAACAAGCGTTGAAACCGTGATATTATAGGTAGATACCACAAAACCTTGGCAGGAGAACCAGTTTTGGACTCCCCCGAAGTCGTCAATTTATACCGTGACGCACCACATTTTGGTCAATCTTTCAAATCTACATAATCCTTTTGAAATAATACACAATCATTCGGGCATGCGTGTATCTTCTTGGCCTCCATTCCCATTGGGCACAACATTTTCTTTACCTGGTATGTTGAGATGGGAAGCTCGTTTCCTTCAGGAAGAATTTCTTTCAACAAAATCAACAATGAAGTGAAGCTTTTGTCGCTCCATCTATTGTTAGCTTTCAACTTATACAATCTCAACACAGCGCTAAGCTTCGTAAACTTAGCACAGCCTGTGTATAACGGTATCTCAGCATCATGCACAATGTTTTTAAAGATAGGAGGTGGATCGGTGTGCTCTACCCTACAACTATCCAGCATCGCATCAACGATGTCTGCTGGGACTGGTTCGTTCACATTTACATCATCGAAGGCAATTTCTTCTTCCACCCAAGAACTTCTATCGACATCTACTGGTTTCGATTTTGAAATCTCTCCATGCCATTGCCATTCTGTATAGCCTTGTACAATCCCGTTGCACATGACATGACTTTTGATTTCCTCACCAGTGTTGACTTTCAAGTTGTTACCGCAATGCCTACATGGACAGTAGAACCTATCTGTAGGTTTTTTCCTATGTTCCTCGACAAATCTAATAAACTGATCAAGACTAGATATAAACTCTGGGGTGCAACGATTACGAATGGACATCCATGATCTATCCATTCTATGATCAGAGAAAACAAGTATATATTAGGAAACAAGTATATATTAGGAAAAGATTAGGCAGCATTTCCCCGCTGTTCTCTAAGTACATATGTACTTAGAGAACAAACGGGGAAATGCCAACAAACAAATGTGATGTCATTCTTATATATAATAAATGTGTACCACCTATCCCATCCTTGAACACCTAATCTCACTAGTAAGTTTATAATGTGTATTGGGTTTTCAAGAAAATTTCGGCAGCATTTCCCCGCTGTTCTCTAAGTACATATGTACTTAGAGAACAAACGGGGAAATGCTACCAAAATTTTCTCGAAAACCCAATACACATTATACACTTACATCCTAAGTGAGATTAGGTGTTCAAGAACAGTCCCAAACCGGGGACTATCCAAGATTTACTCCTAATGAGTCAATCTTGGACGGGTTTCTAGGCCAACAAACACAATAATAGATATCTACAATGAAGTCGGACTCCATACAAACAGTATATAATTTAGTGATTGTTCATTCTAAATTATACCAATGTACAAGTAATATAAAAAACAATGATTGTTCACATTCTAGGCCAACAAACACATGTGATGTCATTCTTATATATAATAAATGTGTACCACCTATCCCATCCTTGAACACCTAATCTCACTAGTAAGTGTATAATGTGTATTGGGTTTTCGAGAAAATTTCGGCAGCATTTCCCCGCTGTTCTCTAAGTACATATGTACTTAGAGAACAAACGGGGAAATGCTACCAAAATTTTCTCGAAAACCCAATACACATTATACACTTACATCCTAAGTGAGATTAGGTGTTCAAGAACAGTCCCAAACCGGGGACTATCTAAGATTTACTCCTAATGAGTCAATCTTGGACGGGTTTCTAGGCCACCAAACACAATAATAGATATCTACAATGAAGCCAGACTCCATACAAACAATATATAATTTAGTGATTGTTCATTCTAATTTATACCAATGTACAAGTAATATAAAGAACAATGATTGTTGACTTTTCTAGGCCAACAAACACAAGTGATTTCATTCTTATATAATAAATGTGTACCACCTATAACAAACACATTGTCCTACATTAGGTTCAACACTTGAAACATACATTCGTTTTCAACATAAAAAATTTGTATCATTAGGGTCCAACATGTGGATTATATGGGACATACACATCAAGGTGGTCATAAGGGAGGATATTTCCTTATTGATGAGTAAGCGATATAAGATTAAGATCCATATAAAAATTAGGGCAGAAGTAAGAAATAAATCTTCTTTAGGATACAATAGACCCTTATGGATGTATTTAGGGTCATAGGTACCATCATAGAACAAAAGGGGTACACTCTAGGATTTAAGATCACACTACATCATGTATTTTATACAAAATTATATGTATGTGTATATAAAAAATATATTTATAAGGAACTTCTATACATATCTAATCAACAAATCAGTAATTAACTAAGTATTCATCAATACTTACTATTAATCAGTATCTCTAATCATTAAAATCGGCAAGCAGATCAGTAATTGTAAATAACAAACTATGAATTGTTGAATTAAATTAATCACTAAAGTAATACTAACCAGTAGTACCAATCATTAATCACTGAAAGCAGCAAGGAATTTAGTAAAACTAATCATGCATTACTAGTATATAAGGAATCCAATAGTACCAATCATTAATCACTGAAAGCAGACATACCTTTTCCAGCAGTGGTGGTCGAAGCAGGAAGAAGGGGGTGGCGCCGGGCGTGAGCAGGTGGTTGGAGCTAGGGCGGCGGTGGGCAGGCAGGTGGGCACCAGGCGTGGCGGCGGCGTAGGCGGTTGGAGAAGCAGGGCGGGCAGCAGGGGCGGTGGAGAAGAAACGCGCCGGAGAGGGGCACCGGAGAGGGGACGCCGGAGATGGGGCGCCAGAGAGAAGCGCCGGAGAAAAGCTAGCAGCAGCAGCAGAGAAATCGCTGGAGAAATCGCCGCAACAGGGAAATAGGGTAGCAATTAAACAGAAGAAAGGGGAAGAGTCGGGCGATCGCGGGTTATAAGTTCCCAAATAGCGTCGGTTGTTTACAACAACCGACGCCTAAACAGCTTTATCGTCGGTTGTTGTAAACAACCGACGTCCAAATGGACGATATTTTCATGAAAATGTTTGGCGGGAACCACCTTCAGCGTTGGTTATACGAGGACAACCGATGCTGAAAGTGACATTTTCGGCGCAAATTTTCATCACACATAGGCGTCGGTTTTCTAGGTATATAACCGACGCTGACAATGACACTATTTTTTTTATCGAAAAATGGATTTCGCGGGTGACTTTAAGCGTTGGTTTTTTATAAACAAGCGACGCTTAATACAAAGCGGTACCCGTGTCTGGCTGGTCTTCGAATATAGACGTCGGTTTGCTTAAACAACCGACGCCTTATATGATAGGCGTCGGTTTTCCTTAATAACCGACGCCCAGAAAAGCGACACTGAATGCTATTTCTGTAGTAGTGATGTCTCTCACGAAGATGATCATCCTTGAATTGCTCTGTTTCAGGATCTTCATGTTGATGGTTGCCGCCATAACGGTCATTGTATTCAGACGGAGGCGAGTGAGGTCTAACACTTGTGTGTCGCTCACCGTCTGAAAGAGGTGGTTCAATGCGAGGCAACATGTCTAGTGATGTCGGTTCTCAATCTAGCAGAAAGCTTCCCTCCTGAGTACCTAAATAGCACGTAAAATCAAGTCAGGAAACCTGTATTAATAATATGAATTACTCAATACTCATTTCAGGTTAAAGTATAAAAGAAAAGAAAAAAAGAGTGTTGTCAAGCTCATTTCTAAGCTTGAGGCCTGGGAGTGTAGTTAGTGGATTCAGATTCATCAACGGTACCATTTTGCCTTATCCCCGGCAACGGCGCCAGAAAATTGACCGGCCTAAATCGTGCGTCCTGAAAGGAGTGGATTTGAAGTAGTCGGGCTTTCGAATTTATAATCTGAGACCTTCTAGGCCCCCACAACTTTATTACGGGGTCAAAGCAGATATACGGGGTCGAACACAGGGACAAGGGTGGTAGTGTTGAGAACGCGGAATCGACATGTTACACTCCGGTAAGGGTAAGGAGATGATAAAGTTCCCAAAGGGAACAACAGGTGAAGATCGATAAAAATAAAAGGTAACTATCTCCAAGTGGAGCTATGAGGAGAATTAATGTTTTTGGCATTTATCAATTTTTAGGGTTTTTGTGCAACAGAAACAGAGAGCATAACACTATCGCCTTAGTAAGGAATGAAGGAGGAAGCTCCGGTAAAACAAGCGGCAGCAGTGACCTCCAGTACCCCTTCCCTCAAAGCGAATATCCCTAACTAAGAACCAACACCTCTCTGGAGGCTGCTGGTCTCTGGTTAGAGTGGAAAGGTCACTAAAGCAACTCTGATCCTGGGTACTCTCGTACTCCCGTATGGGACCAAACAATAGAGCCACAACACCCCTCTCCAGGTTGCTGCAACGGGAAACACGATTCGGTAGCTAGTCGAAACATGATCCAAGCGTACAAGCTAGAGTTCGGATGCTAAACAATGCAATCATCCAAAAAAAATGGACCAAACGTGAAGCAACATATAATTAAAACTGCACTGATTCCATATCATAAGCATTATATAAAAGGGGTTTGGTTACAATGCATAAATAAAGGAAGTAAATGACTGAAATAAAAGATAACTATCGCCTCCTTGATGTAGAAGAATGACATGCAACAACAGATCCTTAAGTGCTCTCTAGCCCGATACCGGGTTGGGGCTCTGCCCGATACGCCAGTGTCGGGCGGCACACCCTCTCAGGCGACACGCCATGGTGGGTAGTCATATCATGCGGGGTGCTCTTGCTCGATACGGTCTTGTTAGGTGGCACACCCTCTCGGGAGACACGCCATAACGCATCATCGTATCGGGCTCGGTATCGTGTCGGGCTAGAGACTCTTATGGTATCGGAGTGCTCATATCGGGTATCCCCGTCGGCCGATATTAGTCTGTTGCGGTGCCTGGGGACGATCCTAAGTGAACCATTCCCACCCTCTCGGGTTGGGGAAGTGCTCACCTAGTATCGCCTGATACACCCTTGTGACGCGACACACTAGCTCCTGGTGCTTTCCCAAGTTGGCTTTCGAGAGATCCCGACTTTTCCTGACCCTGCTGACCCCTTTCGACCGACTTGATTACCATCCCTCCCATCGAAGTCCTATAGCTGCTATTTATAGGCAGTGGAGGGGAGAAGTTGTGGATCTCCGGGCGCCACATGTCTTCCATCAGCACAACCATCACAGATTCAGGGATGGCCGATATGTGTGTCGCCCGACACCGGGATGTCGGGCCGTGATCGTGTCAGGCGTCTTGATGAGCGGGCGTCGTATCGGCGGGTGTGTTGTATCAGGTGACACGAGCTCCCTGTCGAGTAAGTGGTGTATCACCCGTCAGGTCCTCCATGCGCGGCATCCCCGTGTCGCGCAGTATTGTATCACACTGCTCTATGTCGGGCAGCGAGCGTGTCGGCCAGCTGGTGGGAGTGTTGATGAAGGTAGAACACGTTAATGGGCCGGTACGGGCCTTTTTGCTGATAAATGAGTTGAAAAGCTAGGAAAACTCTGCAAAAGATGATAAAATTGAGTTAAGAGCATAGCGTGGCCTGTTTATTCAAAAATATGACAAAAAGGAGAGGAAAACGGTTGAAAAGGGGAGAAATGATAGCGAAATAAGGGCCAAGAACATCACAAAATTTGGTGTGATCACCTCTCATTTGGATATCACGTTCAGATGTAGGTGATCTGGATGTCTGAGGTTGCATACTTGCATGTCTGGGTTACTATGTTGTGTTGAATTTTAGTCTTCTAAATTTATTACTGATTTTTCTACTCCCATGTTGATCTTGCTGCTAATATCACGTTTCACATGTACCATTCTATTAAGTTCCATAGGTCTAGACATGTGAAGTTTTCTTCACCTAGTATGGATGTAAGTGTTGATCATCGGGAACAGTGACAACATATCTAGTTTCGACAAGGGAAACCGATCCTATATATGTTCCTATTGCGGAGGAACATTTTATATGATTTGCGGAGGAACATATCTGTTGATAGCAATTAACCCTACTAGAAATGTGAGTGTCGATCATCGGGAACAATGACAACATATCTGGTTTCAACAATGGAAACAACACGAGAAGCATTAGGTTATTCTTATCTCATTTCTTTAAATTTGTACATTGAAATTTTCCAAAGATTTTTCCTTTCATTGTCTAGTCCATGAACATGATCAGGCTCTTGTTGCATAAAATACATTAGCTTCAGTTTTATGACATTAATTTTCTAACATGTAATATGTCATCTTTTACAATCTCACTTCAAATGGGTAATTGTCGGGCATGGATAACATCGCATTGAGCTTTTTCCACAAATTAGTAAAGTCATCTTCAAGACTAGTTGCATGTTTTAGAACCTCTAGATGTGCATATAGCTTCTAAGGATTTCTCATGCAAGAGAAGAAGGCCCTCACTTTACCATCGTTTGACATTGGTTTTGCCAAGGGTTATGATTCTTATATTTTATGCAAACCACTATATCACCTCTTATACATATTGAATCATGTCCCATTTCAAAAGAAGGACAAATACAAAGGAGAAGGCATTTGTCATGACATCCTAAATTCTCTAGAATCATAGGAACGTGTCTACATGTGAATCATCAAACTCGTAGTGAATGTTAAATGTAAGATAATTGAAATGCCCCCTTAAAGGTGGAGGCAAAATAGAGATACAATTCTCTTTTTGTCTTTTATAAAGCATCAATATCTGTTCTTCCCGTTACATCCTCTTGAATCTGTTCAGGGTCAGCAACATAGAAGTAGAGTTTTGTTTTGATTTTCACCCATATAATTTTTCTTTATATTCCGATTTGCATATACCATTACCTACTAAGGTATTTTGCTAAGTTTTAGTTTTTGGGTATATAGTCGTTGAACTCATTCTGGCTCTCAAGTGATATTTTTCCTCAAATGAGTAGTGAGATATGGACACTTGAGTTCACCATTCTCTTGGCTAGCTTCTTGTCTTTACCTAATCAATTCCAATTGAGCAGTTGTGATGTATATAGATTTATTGTAAGGTGAATCAGCTTTATGGATTACTAATTAGACATTGTGTAAAGAAACTCTGGAACTTGATTGTAGATTGATTTGTTTGATAGCTTCATGTTGTTAAAAAAATCCAATTATTAGGAGGTGAGGCACATAGCAGGCGGGCTCATCCAAGCTTTAGCTTCACAAAGTCTCCTATATTTTACTTGGGATGGCCTACCTACTATTTATTTGTGAGGAAGTTTATATTCTCAAAATACAAACATATATGAACTATTAGGTAGTGGCATTACTAGTGTTTCTCTTGTAATTTATTTGGTGGGTTGTTATAGAGGAAGTTTGCCCATCTTATTTGGAATTCTTGTCTCCCATATAGGCTCTGGTTGAAGAATAAATGGTTGAGATATTGATTTGAGTTGTGAGCTTGCTCATTTTCTCGCTATGGATGTTAGATGAATGTTAGCCAAGATAATTGTATATGTGTTTCCTACTAATGGAATATCTATTCCAGACCCCCCCCCACCCTCGTGTGATTTATACTAATAAGATAGGGTTAAATTTATGTAGAAGATGGTATGTGTCCTATATTTTGTTATTCTACTAAATAAACCTAAGGTTCATCATTTTGGGGGCTTGTAAACTTTAGTTTTCTTCTTCTAGCTCTATGGTTGTCACAATGGAAGGTGAGGAGAATGGTATATGGTTCATTGTAGCAATATGGAAGTATTTTTCTGATAGTATTTATGTTGTGAGCACTGACAAATCTATTGTGTATCTGCCATCTGCAGAATGATGATTATCTACGCCATAAATATCTCTTGCCTTCTTCTATTTGTTTCTTGGATCATACTATTTGGTTTCCATGTATGGGAGTAAATGGTACGATTACTCTTTAATGATGAAAAGTTTTCTTTTCATTTGCACATGTATGTACCAAATAGGTAGCATTTACATATTGCTTTCATGATGGTTCATGGGCAATGCTCTTGGTTTACATACTCGAGAACAAAGATTTATTGATTTTGGTTCAATTACTCAGGATGATCATTCTTTTTGTATCATTATTAGGAGGAATGCATGTAAACTGTTGTGGTATTCAACTTTGAGATGACAATCAACAACAACATGAGGTCACATCACTACTTTGTTCAGATAAAGAAGCTTTTAGATGTCACTATCTTTTTCTTCTAGTGATATTCAATTTGATTCCAAGTCTGTAAATTCTAAGTTGATGATATTTGTTTTTTATTCCCTTGCTATTTTCTTTTGTTCTAGGTGTATATGAGCTTTCAGAGCCTTTCTGGATGGTGTAGGATTTTGCATTTGAACATTCGGATGTCTGTAAGCTCGGATCAGAGTCAAGGGGCATACTGATGTATGTTTCTATTCAGAAAGTTTTTGACACCTTTTAAAGACCTATTACCTTCTAAAATCTTTGGTACGTGAGCCTACGCATAATATTGCTCTTCAAATGCCAGATATAGCACATGGTTAACCTTGTGCAAGACTTCCTATTCATGCATATTTTCTACAATCAAGTTTGCATTTGTAAAAGTCATTGATCTATTATGCCGTGGCCTTAACTGATAGTGAAATGCTAATGACCATCGATTTCTTTTTTCGGACTACCAAGACTGCTATTACACTTCAACCCTTTCTAGGCTTTAGATGCTGGTACAACTTTCTAGATCACTACATACAAAAGAAACGTCAGTATAGTAGATAGATAGCTTGTCAGCCATTTGGTTGCTTGAGGTACCATTTGGCTAATTTGTCATCCAGGTAGTTCACTAGTCTACCAATATGTAGAAGGTTTGTGCTGTCCAAACCATGCACAACTTCTTCTAATACCTTCTACCACATGAGGTACTTGGGTGGGTAGGGTTGTGAACCATTGATAAAGAGGGTGGAAAAGTTTGTGAAGGATCAACCATTTATTGCAAGCTGTCTCGCGTACTCCTTCCATCACCTGCTTATTGCAAGTAGTTCTCTTTTAGAGATCACAACCAGCATGCTTAGTTGTGGCTCCAGCTAGCCTTGTGCCTTGGCCATCCCTCATGATGAAGACGGTGCTCTGCTTGCCTTGCTTCCTATTCAGAACAGTGTCTACATTCACAGAAACCCACCTTCAGTTGTCTCATTTCACTTCTGAAGGTTGTTGGTGCTGAAGAACTTTGTTGCAACTGACAGTTTCAGACTTGTCCAAAACGGAGGTATGTGCATGCAGCCCCTCACTGCATGAATTCTTGTTTCACTATTCTGGACACAACACAAGTGTCATCAATTTGTCATCTAATCACAAATCTTTATATTTTGAACATCATTTTTTACTTTTTACTCAACAGATAGAAAAGAATGAGAATAAGAGTAGAATGGGAATGTGGAGTCATCATCCAAATAATCAAATTGGTAGTCATCTCTAGCAATTCCTTTCACAATTTCATCAACTTAATCCCATGAGAAGGGTTCCGAAGGGGCTCCCATCCCTAGAACTCTCAATTTTTTTGTTCTTGTTTCAATTGACTCATCTTGTAGTTATTTTTTTTGTCAATCTACACACACATATCAGTATAATGTTCTAGAGGTAAGGTGTATTCAATAATTCCAGAGATGGCAAGTGCATTATGAAAGCTTCACTGTGACTTGACTACTATGTTGTTGGTAGGTAAATTTTTCAGCAAAGATGTTGTTGTCTAGACATTTGATTCAGAACTGGCTATTCACTTGGGCGACTCTAATAACCTTCAAGATCTTATGGATGAAATCTTGAAACATTTGCCTCTGCCTCTACTAAAGGTAAACTTTGTTTGGGTAAGAGAATCTAGCTTTGTGTGTGATAACCACTTTTTTGTATCTAGATTTTTTTTCAAAGTCTAGTTGATACTTACATTTTTTCTTTCAATCTATGGTCCTTTAGATTCCGTACTTGGAGTTTATGATTTTTTTCATAGCCTTGAGCTGCCATTCACTTTGTTTACTGAGATAATGCAACTTATTGTCAAAGCAATTATACCACGATAACATAAATGATAATTTAATACGCCTCTAGACTATTTTTAACTAGATTGTTCATGCTCATAGTTGAATATTGATTACTGAAGATATCTGAGATTTAGTGCCTTAGATGTTGGAGATATCCTAGATTATCCATATTCACTTGCTTATATCTTGAGAATCCACAGTGGTAATGAGAAGGCAACAATAGGAAGTCAGATCACAAGAGAAGGTTGTGCAATGGGTACACCACAACCCACTTTCACATGCCAAGCAGTCTCCATTGAAGAAATTATCTATGTCAACCATCCAAGTAGGTTAGCTTTCAGTACTATCATGATTGAAGCTACATAGAAGAATTTGATTGAATATATACCATCTTCAATGTCATGGAGTCTAGGTTTTTGTCATTCACTTATCATTGTTTGATCTAGAAAATTGTTTGCTTACATTGGGATGCACATTTCTTATACAATTAGAAGGTCATCTTGTGCTTTTGGTTTGTAATGTTACTACTGAAATGTTAGTACTGTGTTGGATTTGTAAATAGCTAAATAGTAATGAAAATTTACATGCATCAACTTCCAATGAGTGCATTTAATTCAGGGGCACCTACCCCTATATGCATTAAGCATCTATATGTCTACTTGAGAAAATAAATGCTTCTTATTTTGCTGGGATCAGATTTTATAGACATATGCAATGTCAATTTGTAAAAATAAACTCTTGTTATACCATGTGATTGTGTATTTGTCATCGCATGTATCACCCACTTTTGGTCATAAATATATGAAGATGTAGGAACTAGAATTTTTTTAATGCCTTCCAGATCAGAAACAAGAATCTAAGTGCCTAAGTTATTCCAGTAATAATGGGTTTATATATGTGTCTACCTAGATGCATTTGGATCGTACAATGATTGAATCACTCTAAAGTCTCATATACAACAATATGTCGTACTTCTTTGGTTGTCTGTCATGTATTTTATTTCATGTCAGCTATATAGATGACCAAATTATGACCATATTTAAATTTTAAGATTATTTTCTACCTCATATATTGACTCCCTTGGAAGATATTTTTAAGTCTTTGGTTTGGCAAAATAAACGATCTTCCTGAATGATGTCACAGGTCCACTTTGAGGCTGTCCAAATGGTTAGATGCCATGATGTGGTGAATTTGCAATAAGGGAAGCACAAGTCATCTTGGTGTGAGTCTGGAGACGTACGAAAAGAAGTGACAACACAAATCCAGTGTAAAGGAAAGATCAATACAACAGATTCTCAAATAGTCGATGATTCACTGAGATATGCTTACTAGTTACTTTGTGATTCTGGTAGTAGGAATGTTATAGTGGTACCAAATTAAATACGAAAACTCTGTCATAGATATATAGGTAAGGGATGTAGGTGGGAGATATATAGATATATATGTAGTAGCAATGTGTAACTAGGCTGTAGCAGGTGATAGGAGGCATATAGGTGGGATCTTAATTCTATGGATGAAGGGTACAAATCACTGGTGCTATGAGACTGGGACACATGGATGTCATTGACCAGGGACTAGGAAGGATGTGGCAAAGACACATAACATTTAATGAGATAATTCTAATACTTAACAACTATTAGATGAGACTGGGACACATGGATGTCATTGACCAGGGACTAGGAAGGATGTGGCAAAGACACATAACATTTATTTGTCGCTAGGATGTCTCACCCCAGCTGGTGGTTGATACATAAGATGGAGTGGTTTCAAAGAAAGCACACTTGGGACATTGTTCACCTTGTAGTTCGCTCTAAAATCAATATATTAGAACTTCGAAGAGTGTTCCCTAAAAGCACTTCATTGGTTGCAGCCTGAATCAAGACAACTTCACCAATCATGGATTACATCTACTCCACCATGTTTGAACTTGATATAATAGACTATGTTTCAAGGACATATGTATAGTCATTTTGAGGTCATCAATGATTCATACATAGCTCTGTCTTCTAAAATTGTGATCAAGATTGACATTATAGACTTTGATATATCCTGTGTCATTGTTTGGAATGGTTGTAATGATCTCATCTTCAACCAGGCCTTATCCAACACAATAGTAGCCAAAGAAAATTTACTTGAGTAGGTCAACTCTCACCATGAGATTTCTAATAGATATAAGAAACCCCACACTTCTATAGCCCCATATCGATAAAATTGTAGATGGAAAGCCCCTGAGCTGGGTATCATCAAGGTTAGCACTGATAGGGCCTCTGTTAGTGGCAACAAAACATGTTTTACTACTGTCTTCAGGAACCATTCCCACAAAGTTATTGTTGTTGTTACAAGGATGGGGTCGGGCTGCTGATCTCCTAGTATGGATGAAGCCTATGCTGTATTGATGGCCTGCAAAATTGTTTTTCTATTGAACATCCAAAATCTGGTGGCGGAGACAAATGGTCCTACAATCATCTAGCTTGCAACTGATAAACATAGAGGATGTGGCCCCCTTATGCAAATCTTTAAACAAGTTGACTTGTTGTACCAACATTTCTTTGGGTCCCTGATTTGGGACTTCAGTAAATTGATTTTGAAATTTCAGACAGATTAACCACCATGTTTCTGTGGCTGAAAACCTCATATCTTTGTACAGCAGAACATATGTCAGTTTGTAAAACACCATGTTCTTACTTTTAGTAGTAGTTGGTAGGTAGTATCTCTTACAACCTAGCTACCACATGGTGAGAATCTCATACATGTACTAGTTCTGTTGCACTAAAAACATGAGTGGGAAATGCTTATGTGCTGACCTATCACTTAGATTACTAACTAGTTTCTACTTGTGGTCTTGTTTCCAGACCTGTGACTTGCTAGTTCCTATAAAGGTCTGGGGGATCAGTCTTTCTTAGAGTTTTGCTAGTGCCTTGCCAGCCACCTTAAAAAGACAAAATATACATCATGATTGTCTAAACTGGTTGTTTAAGGTGTTTCAACTTTATGCATAGTTACTCTAACAACTATATTCTATATCATGCTTCTCTCATATTTGATTATCATGCATTATTAGTCATGTACACCATGAAATTCATTATTGAGTGTATGACTAAAAACTACATGGATTTAAAGATAAACGTAGGATGAGACTACCAATTAGGTACCCTTACAAATCCAGCCACTACTACAGAACACGCCTTTGGCGTCGGTTGTTTAACCCCTTTTAGCGACGGTTCTCCAGCGACACCTATGCGGGCACCGCTAATGGTCGGACTCTTCGGCGTCGGTTTTCTAACCGACGCCAAAAGGCTTCGCGCCACCAAAAATGCGATAGCAGGGCACCTATAGGTGTCAGCTATGTATCGTAAGCCGACGCCAAACGGGTTCGCGCCACAAAAAGGGCGCCATCTAGGACACTTTCTGCGTCGGTTTACAACTCCCAAACTGACGCCATATTTCCATACAACACAGTTGTGCTTCCCTGCATGGCTGTGTGTAGTGCTATAGGCGTCAGTTTTGTACTAAGCACCGACGCGTTTTCCACCACGGCCGTGCTTTCCTGCACGGTCGGGTTGTTTGTCATATTAGGCGGCAGTTTTATCCAATAACCGACGATGTAAGTCTTTGATGACAGTGTTCTATAAATAACCGACACCTATGTTTTCATTTTTTTTTTATCAGTTTGTAGGCCTGCTGTGGCTGGTCAGCAAGATGAGAACCTGCAGTTCAGTTTTCTGAACTGCAGGTATACGACATCCATTGATATTAGCCTACAAACAGGCCACAAACCTGCAAAATCAACAAATATACTTTTCACACAAGTAGATACATTCAGACATCAATTCAATTCTCACATTCACACATGTAGAAACATTCAAATACATGTATAAACATTCAGACATGTATAAACATTCAAAAATATTCATTTACAAAATATCATTCAACATCGCTATCATCATCCCAATTATATCTTACAATCGCCACTGCTTGTATGGATTTTGCCCATTCTTCTCTTACTTCATTTAATACTTCCATCGTATATGGAGCATGTACATCTTTTAAGCATTTACCTATAGTCTGGTCAGTTTTAAATACCTGCAAAGAGAATGATGTATATATATAAGTAATAATATCAAAATAAGATTGATATATTTCATACTAACTAATGAGACTATATATAATACCTCATGTATGGTATCGATGTCCAATGCGGCATATTGGATAATAATCTTCATAAATCGCATCACATAGTATGTGCATGCCCAGCCGTTGTCTTGTCTAGCGCACTATAAATTGAAACATACAAAATATTAAAAAATACAACTAAGCACAGTTCAATAAATAATATATACATTGGAGTCGGGAACTTACTTTTACGTTCTCCCAAATTATTGGCTGGTTCTTATTCCTTGGGACCTTTCCTCCAGCATTTTTGAATGCATCTAAACCCCTACATGTTAATGTAACACAGTAAATTGCATAATCAAATAGTAATGTAATAACAGATGTTAATGGATATAAAAATGAAATATTTCTCACCAGAATAATGGCAATCTCATTACGTGTCCAATTTTAGTATTCAATGTACTCCCCACAGGATCTAGATAATAAAAAGTGAACGTCTCGGGGACAATAACTAGTAAATCCCAATGCCTACCGCTAGAGGTAAAAAAGTTAAAAATTAATAACTCAAAATCCACAATAAAAATGTAATTTTCTTATGTCCAAATTATAAGTAAAGTAAACTTACTTGACATTGAATGGAGCTATTATTATCGTCTTATTTTGCTGACCGAAAATTGTAAAAGCATCTATACAGTATTGTTGAACACTATCAGAGTCTTTAGCTACCATACTAATCAATGATGGAATCTAAAATCCCACATGGTCAAATGCAAATTTTTTTTGCATTGATCTTCGACTAAGTAGCTGCAAAACATGTATTATGTATGCATTAATATATAAGAAACCAGATAACCGGATCTTACACAAGGTATATAGATGTATAAACAAGATCTCACCTTACCCATGTCTCTATCATTGATGTATTCAGCCAATCATACATAAAAAACTCAATAATACCTTGTATAAATAAAGAGCTTTCGTATGATTGACCTGCATAATCCTCTTCTAAAGAAACAATTATAGGGCAATGTATATTATGTGCCCATAGCCAACATGCCATTCCCCTACAAGCAGAACCTAACGGGTATGTTAGGTCAGTTGGAACCCAACTTGGTAATGCAAGAAGTGGAGGAGGAGGCCTAGGTGCTCCAGGTGTCTTCTTTTTAACATGTATGTATAAGTTCAGATCTATTGACCTCATATATACACATTAACAATCTAAAGTAATGTAAATTTATCTTACAATTTTAGTAGTGTAGACGACATCTGCTTTGGGCCACAATATCACCCCGCTGTCTGCCTCACCAAGTGTATCAATATCCGGGTGGGCATATGGCAATGCAACTTCCCTCCAATCGGGTAATACACATATCGAGCTCACACGAACGTAGCCCTGTGGCATTGGAATCCCATGAAACGTTGCCCCAGGAAGGGACGGGTAAGCCTGCGCCTCTACAAAAACATAGTCTTGTATTTTTATGCGGCATGGCTTCAATACCTACAAATTTACGTAAATAATATTATACATATATAAATATCATCTTGAAAACATATCATCTTGAAAAGACTAGCTACAATGTCATAAACAATACTTACAATAGACGTGTTAGGTGGTGATTGGTCTACAGGATTACTCTCAGTCTGGGCATTAGGAGAAGAGTGGGTTGTCATTGGCTGATTGGAGGCCTGAGATGCCTGCCACTGCACTATTTCTTCCTTGACCTTCTCATCAACTATATCATTGACCTTCTTAGCAACTATATCCTCGACTCTCTTATTCTCTTATACATGGATAAAAGAAACATTAGCTTCTTATTATTCAATTTCCTTTTGCAGTAACATTCTAAAAAAAGAATAGGTTACCTCTTCTTGTGAAAGTCCCGGTCTGGGTTTGCCCTGGGATGGCCCAAAGAATGCTTTGATGCCCACACCAGTGCCTACACCCCTAACACGTCTAGGATGCTCTGGGTTACCCAGAGAAATTGTCAATTCATCCCTTGTGCCCTGAGGGATGAACGTGCCTTGTTTCCTCTGCTCGTGCAGCTCCCGCTAATCACCATCAACAGAAATTGGTAAGTTAATACCACAAATAATCAATATTCAAACGATTGCTCTAAGAGTTGTATTTTACCATTTTTGCATCCGCCTCAGCAGTTGCGGGCTTTCTTATTTCTCCCTTCTTATTTTCCCTCCCAGCTATCCAAACATCATGGCGAGGCAAAGGTGTGCTACCTATTGTAGAGGACTCCTGAGTAGCAGCAGACTCTGTTTGTAGTCTTTGGCGAACGCTTGCATAGCCCTTTGGACCCATAGTGTGGTCATGCACATTCAGTGCACGCCTTGCTTTTTGCGCCTCATAGAGGGCCTAGTTAGTATGCACATTAATGATTTGGTTAATAGCACTAAATGTTAATCTTGAATAGGTGAATACAACATATATTAATTAAATTGGGAGTGACGCCTAATACCTTGAATTCTTCAGATTTTCTTCAAGCAACAAAATTGTCCCAATCTTCTTTGTCTAAGAAGTTCCACTGTTCAAGGGCTGACTTCTTCTTCTTATCACCATCTTTTATGTATTCTCTGTTGAGATTTGTCCTATAGTTCCTAAGCATCTTTCCAGCGCGTTGCATCACGCTTTTACGATGCAGCTTCTCATCCAATGCAAACATATTCTGTAAAATAGAATTGTTATTAACTAGTATCCAAAAATAGAATTGCAAATAATAGAATTTGTAATCTACAAAATAGAATTGCAAATAATAATAACTCATGCATAAATCCTTCCATATCAAGTCTTTCTTCGCCTGAGGAACTTTATGCCAATTATCATACTTAACACCACAATGGCTTCGAGTGACAACCCCAAGATAGTTTATAAAATTATTGTGGTTCACTCCAATTGCATTTCCTCCATTATCAAACTCCACAACCAATTTGGATCCACTGCCACTTAGCGCTATTAACTTGTTCAACAGAGTGTTGCCCCTTTTCTTGTTAACTTTTTGGTGATGTGCATCAATTCCTACAGTGCTTCAGTGGGTACAGGTGCATCATCAACCTAAAATTTGACAAAAATAAACACACTGAATTAGCCCAATATAGAAATATGGGATATCTGACATAACTAGAAGATAATGAATTTTATAGAAATACAGGATATGTTTTTAGAACTTACATTGGTATCCTCGCCATGCTCATAATGGACAACATGCTCATCGTGGACTTCATGTCCATCATGGACATCATGCTCATCATGGTCAGCCATCTGAAAATGTCATTAAAAAGGCAAACATTTAGCATTTGTATTAGCTAGAAGATAATGAAACATCAAATCTGAAAATGATATTGATATTAAAAAAGCAAACATTTAGCTTCAATAAAAAAATATAAACATACATGCCTCTAAAATTGTGATCTTTTATCAATGTATAGGAGAATAAGATTGTTCATTCTAATTTATACTCCATACAAACATTATATAATTTAGTGATTGTTCATTCTAATTTATACCAATGTATAAGTAATATAAAAAATAATGATAGTTCACTTTCTAGGCCAACAAACACATGTGATGTCATTTTGATATATAATAAATGTGTACAACCTATCCCATCCTTGAACACCTAATCTCACTAGTAAGTGTATAATGTATATTGGGTTTTCGAGAAAATTTCGGCAGCATTTCCCCGTTGTTCTCTAAGTACTACATATGTACTTAGAGAACAAACGGGGAAATGCTGCCGAAATTTTCTCGAAAACCCAATACACATTATACACATACATCCTAAGTGAGATTAGGTGTTCAAGAACAGTCCCAAATCGGGGACTATCCAAGATTTACTCCTAATGAGTAAATCTTAGACGGGTTTCTAGACCAACAAACACAATAATAGATATGTAAATCATATCATTAAGAGCATGGTTTCATGTTAGATCATCATAGGTCATCATAATCCACTAGAATGAGCAAAAAATGTCTCATGGTGTTAAAATAGCATAAGATTGTTCATTCTAATTTATACTCCATACAAATAGTATATAATTTAGTGATTGTTCATTCTAATTTATACCAATATACAACTAATATAAAGAACAATGATTGTTCACTTTCTAGTCCAACAAACACATGTGATGTCATTCTGATATATAATAAATGTGTACCACCTATTCCATCCTTGAACACCTAATCTCACTAGTAAGTGTATAATGTGTATTGGGTTTTCAAAAAAATTCGGCAGCATTTCCCCGCTGTTCTCTAAGTACATATGTACTTAGAAAACAAATGGGGAAATGCTACCGAAATTTTCTCGAAAACCCAATACACATTATACACTTACATCCTAAGTGAGATTAGGTGTTCAAGAACAGTCCCAAACCAGGGACTATCCAAGATTTACTCTTAATGAGTAAATCTTGGACGGGTTTCTAGGCCAACAAACACAATAATAGATATGTAAATCATATCATTAAGAGCATGGTTTCATGTTAGGTCATCATAGGTCTTAATAATCCACTAGAATGAGAAAAAAATGTCTCATGGTGTTAAAACAGCATAAGAGTATTAGATATTGATTCTAGAGTGTACAAGACATAATAGTGACTACTGATTTTGTGGGGTGATATCAATTCATAGGATTTATAGATTCAAATTTAACAATTGTACAAGTTGCATCATTTTAATTCTCTAAAGATGACTAGGTCATAGCACATAAAAGATGGCATTACAAGGAAAGTAAGCAAACTAGGTCAATTAAAACTCGTCTCAAGGGAACATTAGTTACTGAAGGAACCAGGAAAGAGTGTTTTTAATCACTAGGATCATACAAGTAGAAATGTTGATTAAGTCTATGTGATTAAAGATCAAGAAGTGTAATAAAATAGGGTTTACCTTTGTTTGGGTGAGACAGAGGGTAGGCGAGTAGGCAGGCAAGTAGGTAGGTGAGCAGGCGACGGGCAGGAAGACGGAAGGCAGCAGTAGATGATCAATTAATTCCTGAAACAATACATAAATAAATACAAATCAGTACATCAATAAACACAAATCAGTAAATAACTTAATTTAAAAAAAATACACAGCAACATTGTGCCTTGGTGCAGCCCAAGCATCGCCCAGGCATCCCAGAGGCCTAACTAGGATGGGCGCCTGGGTTTGGGACCCTAGGTGAACGCCTGGCCGCCTAGGCGCGCCTGGGTTCCTCCTGGGTAGGTCAGCAGGTACTGGGGCAAGCGAGCAGGGTGAGGTCGAGGCGAGGTGAGCTCAATAGGTCGACGACGAGGTGAGGTCGACAGGTCGGCGGCGAGGTGAGGTTGAGAAAAGGACCGCCGACACAAGGCAGGCGCGGTGAGCTCCAAGACCGCCGACACAGGACAGGCAGGTAGCCGCAGGGCGTGGCGACTAGGATCGGACACGGCAGCGCAGAAGGAGCAGGGAGCGGCGGCGGTGCACAAGCAGCAGCAGCGGCGGGTGGGGGTTGCAGTCGGGTGGCAGTAGCAGTGGGGGAGAAATTCTCACAATGAAACAGAAGAAAGGGGAAGAGTCGGGTGATCGTGGGGATATTAAGTTCATAAAATGTGTCAGTTGTCAACAAAACTGACACCTAAACATCTTCAGCATCGGTTGCTCATAAAAACCGACGTCCAATTGAACAATATTTGCCCTAAATTTATTTGGCGGGAACCATTATCAGTGTCGGTTATCAAAGGATAACCGACACTGTATGTGACACTTTTCACGCAAATTCTCATTATACATAGGCGTCGGTTTGTGTCTAAAAAACCGATGTTGTATGTGACACATTTTCTTTCGCTCGAAATTTGGATTTCGGGGGCGATTTTAGGCATCGGCTTGGTTTACCTAGCCGACACTGAATACAAAGCGGTACCCATGTCTGGCTGGTCTTCGAATATAGACGTCGGATTTACTCAATAGCCAATGTGGAATGTTATAGGTGGTGGTTTTTGTAAATAACTGACGCCCCAGATAAGCAACATTGAATGTTGTTTCTGTAGTAGTGAGCAGGCCCTGACAACCATTTTTCTTCCCAACACATCCATGATTTTTGCATGAGACAAGTGATAATTTGTTAATCTCACAGATGAAAAATACCCGATATTTCTTTAAGTTGTGGAATGAAAGATCTAAGAGAGATATGTTTTTGTTTTCAGCATGTGGAGAGTTGTGGAGGGGGTGTGCTAGTGAGGATTGTTTTCATCTGTATGATTGTTCATTTTCTTGCAATTATATTATAACCAAGCCATCATCTTCGGCAATTCTAGTCGAAGGTTTTCATGGATGACAAGTTTGGGAAGCCAAAAATGACATGTTGACAGTCCCAATCCTTGGTGGCCTCTTCTTAAGGAGGCGATGACCAACACCATCTAGAAATTGGGAAAACCACAGGTATTCCTTGCCTAATATGATGCTTGGTATTTTAGGGAACTAGTTAACTTTACTTTGGCATTTTTCTAATGTCCAACACCCCTATTTTTCTACATCACCAAGTTAAGGCATGGACCGGTAAATGCACTTGAAGTGGAGGACTCTTTTTGGAATGTGCACATGAGATTTGTGTAGCAAGAGGGTCTCTAAGTAGAATCATATATATGCAAGGTATTAGTAGTACACTATGTTCCTATGTCTTCATATTTGCTAGTTGTGCACCGATATGTCACTGGTCACATTTACAATTGGTAGTGGAGGATGAATATGGTTGATTTGTACTTTAATTTCTCATGAAAGGATTCAACACTAAAAATATGTTACTCCTCAAACTAGGTAGAGGCTTCATGGACTATAAGACTATAAAACAAAAATTCGTAAGTTGTTTTAACCTCACCAATTTGTATCTTTATTACTGTAGGCTAGAAGTAAGTTTGTTTTCATTGTAACTACCCAAGAAAAAAATTGATTTAGAAGGGTCATAAGTAGTTGAACGTAGAACAACATCTTGGTTTTAACATCTGATTCTTCCATGGATTGACTTGCTCCATATCAACTTCCATCGACATCTTTTTTTGTATGTTCTTATCCCCTCGGGTCAGTTTATATGTTGATCCAGTATTGACGATATCATCCAGGAACAGTTATTAGTACATTAGCTTCTACATTTAGAGTTACTAATTCAAATATGGAATATTTTGTGTCCTTATTATAATAGTGGGACCTGAAATAATCTCCAACGTATGAAGGGTATGAGGAAGAGTTAGAGAATGGCATATACCTATATGATCTTGGCAAATTTTTTTGGACTGACCTGGACTAGTTGAACGACATGAATGCTCCTATGAAGGTTGAGCTGGATGGTGAAACTCTTCCCTTGGGAGGTATTTAACTCTGAAAACTAATTTGTGATGCTTGACTTACTGTTAGGACCTGGGGTCTAAAGATTTCTCACATGGATCTATGAAACTGATAGTCCTAAAGTATTACTTATAGGTACATTTCATACAAGTATGTTTAAAATAAAAGAAAGACTATTCATGTATATATATATATATATATATATATATATATACGGGCTAAAAAGGAACAAAATCTTTTAGGCATGTAAATGTGGAAAACCACGTCCCCAGCAATGGCGCCAAAAGTTGATCGGCCTCAAAAACGAGTCAGAACTTTGAATTTATAACCCAAATCCTCTGAGGACGCCTACAACTTTATTATGGGGTTGAATTAGATATACGGGGTCGAACACAGAGATGTGGTGACGTTTAGGGTGCCACAAATTTCATTCTTTAGTCAGATAAGCCAAATCGATAGTCGATGAAAATATGTGCTAGAACTAGTCTAGCGGGTTGTCACGAAATAAAACAAAACAAAAAAAGAAACAAGAACAAAACAGAATCTGTGAGATTCTACTATATAGAGAGAAGGAGTTCCTGGCTATGTAACCACAAGTTGGGCAGTCTATGCACCCGTTCTCTGGTGTAGACAACCCTCAAACACCTGAGCAAGCATCTTGAAACCAAACATAGTACGTACTGTTGTGGCTGTTCCTGTGGGTCATCCCAATCACTCTCGCATAGCTTGACTAAACCCATCTATGATTGTGCCATCAAACCTCTCTCAAGGATGACACATCAACATCTCAACATATTCTAGAGGTCCTCTCGGGTCTAGAATGTGCTGAGATGTTAGGAACAGACAACCGTTGGACCATCCTCCTCTCAGACTCTGGTCCAAACTATCTTCTTGTGTCTATTCCTACACGGATCTCATGATACAGGTAGAAATAATAGTTCAAACTAGGAAGAGATCAACCAAGCTAGTAATCATGACTAGAGAGAGAAGATAGAACAAGAAAACATACTAGATCTGAAATAAATCTAGTTGCTTAAGGAAAAAGTACATAAACATGCCCAAAACAGGCTACATAGCCAAGAAGGAGCTCAACTAGCCTTGGACAAGCATAGTTGGCATTGAACAAAGATGGAAGAACATCATTGTACAAGAAACCAAGGAACACAACAGAAGAAAGAGGAAGAGGATAAGATTTAACCTGTGGAGGAGAGGTGGCTCTCGCTCCTTTGCCTCCATATAGGCTGGATCTCGTCTTGTGGTCCTCCTCCTTGATCAGATCTGGACTCCTTGGCTCTCTCTAGATCTGCCCCAAACAGTGGCTCAGTGGATGAACGGAGGAGGAGGATGATCTAGATCTGGGTTTCCACCACATATCTGGGTGGAAATAGGTGGATGGATGGAGAGAGAATGGAAGCCTACTGTAGAGGGCAGCATGGAGTGAGCACCGCAGTCTTCTCGGACCTCCATGCTCTCCTGAGGGACTCTAGGTCGAGTTCCTCCTTGAGCTGGACACAAGCGGGCAGCCTTCCGGTCTGGACTTGATCCCCCCTCCCCTATAGATCTGGAGTGGGGGTATTTATAGAGGAGGTTGGGTATTTGGTTTGTTTAGACCTCAGTCGAGGTGTGCATAGAATGCAGGTTTTGTTGAGTAGCTGAGTCGCGGTTTGTGGTGAAGGAACCACAGTTGCGGGGGGTGGAACTACAGTCGCGGTTTGAGGAGGGTAGGTTGATGCCGCAAGGAGTTGAGGTGCAGCAAAGAGAGTAGAACCGCAGTCGAGGTGTTGGTGTAGATCATGAGCAGGTGCAGAAGAGGTCGCAGTGCCTCCTGCCACAGGTCGCGGTTGTGGAGAGCAGAACCACAGGCAAATGGGTGAAGGTCGCGAACATGGGAGGAGAAACCACAGACAGGTGGCGAGAAAACCGCGACTGCAGTGTTAGAAAGAAGAGGGGTCACGGTTGTTGATGATGTGTGGAGGTCGCGGTTCGATGGAGGAGGAGAAACTATGGGCACGGTGTGAGGGAAGGATACTGCAGATAGGTGGCAGGTAGAAGACCGCGGGCGGGAGAAAGGAAATTGTGGTTGTAGTCTGTTAGGTCATGGTTGTTGGAGCGGAACCGCGGGCGCGGTGTGAGCAGGTGTTGCAGGTGGTCGCAGTGTGCCTGGACGGGGAGGTCGCGGTCTAGGGAGATGGAGTCGCGGTCCAGAGAGTAGCTTTTGGTCACGGTGTTGGAGGGAAAAATCGCGACCGTGGTTATGTGGTGAGAAACCGCGACCGCGGTTATTGAGAGGGGAAGGGGTGTCCCTGTGTAGTAGAAAAGAAAGGGAAGGAAAGGAAGGAGAGGGGGATTGACCCTGGTTGCAAGATGGGCTGAGGAGATTGGGCCTTTGTGCCCACTTTGACCTGCACATAGGTGCACAAATCTCAATTAAATGAAGATAAATCAATTAAACTAGGTAAATTCGCATATTAGAAGATAAGCCAATAAAAGCAATTAATCAGAGCAAAATTGGGCCCACGAAGTGACTCAGATAGTGATGAATATGTGTTCATCATTAGAAGATATAGCAGATAATACAGTTTTACTGGGCCTCAGTTGGAGAGAAAATATGGAGAATAGATGTCATCACAAGTTCGGTGCCTGCTAGTCCCAAAACTGGCTATATTAGCTACTTTATTGGCTATTTTAGCTACTTTACCTATGACAAGATAAAAGGTACTAAAACATAAGCATTATAGGGAATACTAAGGCTATAACGACACAAGACCACAGATAAATGCTTAGCGAATACACGTAAATTTGGGCGTTATCAGTACTTTTGTGACGAATCTTTTCCTGGGAGGTTTGTTTGTATGATTAACATTGTTAAGACACTCATTGTATTGATGGTTTTCCACCTGTGTGATTCTTAAAATTTCTAGAGTCTAACTAGAATAAATGCCAAAGTTGGATGTTTGATTATAAAGGCTCAATTAATTGATTGACTAGAAAACAAAACCTCATGTTGAAAGATAATTGATTGATAATTTATAATATGAATAATGTCACAATGCCTTTTAATGTATTAGATCCAGGGCATCATTCTCATATACATTCATAGCAACCAAAGTGGATAAATGTATAAATTGCTCCTTCTGATGAGAGATAGAAGATTCACCAAAGCTGGCTCTGATGTCTACAGTGCATGATTGGGTAATGGAATTCCTTGATAAAAGGAAGACAAAGAATTGCTGACTTTTTGGTTACCTCATGGAATTGTTGTTCCTTTGTAGTTTATAACTTTTATATCAACTGAATAAGAGGAGTATAATCTACATTGTGACCATTATCAAGAGTAAAACTAGCATTTTGTTTTCTTGCAGGGCCTTGACTTTTCCCTTCTTTAGTTTTTTGAGTCTATGTTTTGCGTGGGTACGTTGCATGATAATAACACTAGATGTGAATAAAATAGTCCTGTTCAGATCTTCTAGCAGGTTTTTGTCATTTGAAAACTGAGATTAAGCACCAAAATCAATGTTGATAGGTGGAATAATTGGATTTCTTACAAGTTCTTCCTCATGGTTTGTTCTAGGAGAAGAAAATATAACATATGTTAAAAATCCCATTATCTTCCTTGGTTTCTCCCTTCCCCTCTCTAAAAATGGGGGACTCTCTTTTCCAAGGAGCTGCAGCGCATGCTCCTTTGGCAGTACTACCTTCTGCACCATCTCTGGTATCGTTCATGAAGTTTGAGGCTCCAACATTTCTGAAAGATCTCTTATATCATTAGTTACCATATCTACAACACCAGAAACTTTACATCAGCTCAAGTCTTGCTTTGTTTCCTTGGGTGCATAAGATTTAGGGGAATCAACTTGAAAAGCTTTTGAAATTCTTTCTATCTCCATTTAACTTTGTATGAGCTGAACTATGCGTGAAGTACAAACTGAGGATCAGGTATTGAGAAACATGGGCAATATCATAAAACAATTCTAATAAATAAACAAATGTCTCTCGCAAATTTACCCCTTCCATAATGTTGAGTGTCAAGATAGTTTGCACCACCTTTTACCAACACTATATGCTTCAATCAATTATAGTTTCTATATTATTTCTCACAATTCTTTAAGTATCTACCTATTTTCCATAGTTCTAATATCGATATTTGTTTCACAATTCTCATTACAATTACAACTACCCCTGCATTAGGCCTTCTAACAGTGAATGAGGATGCCTCTATATAGATTATTACACCACAACCACCTTGTGAGGGGAGACTTGATTCAGTGAGGCGACTGAATTCCCAATTACCCCTAAGAGCATACTCTTTCAGGTCAGTTAGATGACAACATTTTTGAATCATAAAAACATATTTCAGAGTCTATAGTTTTGCCCATACATCAATCTTATATCTGTTTTACAGAAGCATAAGGGTGCTTTCTTCTATATTCATTCCCAAGCTGTGTTACTTGGGTGATATATGGCATGTCTATTACATTCATTAATCATGTACTTTTTAAAAGGGGTGAGCAGAATTTGGTTAATAACCGATTAACCGAATGGTTAATTTCGAATGGTTAATTTTTTTAGACTATTTGGTTAATTCGGTTAATTTGGTTAATTTAATTCGGTTAATCGGTTAAATGGTTAATTTCATGGTTAAAGATATTTTTGGTATGGTTAACCAAATTAACCGAATAGTTATAATTCATTCTTAAATAATATCCTACACACGTATATATACATATATATTTGTACTTTTATTTCAAAAAACTTCCCCATATACATAGTAATCAAGTTTTCACGAGCCATACAACATTATATTTCCAGAAATATCACTATAATATAACAATTGTTTAAAATTCAATGAGTATTTCAAATAACATTATTACACATGTGTTATTTGGTTAACCAAATTAACCGACCGAATTAACCGTTAACCGATTGGACAATAACCAAATTAACCGACGCAATTCAGTTAGGTTAATGGTTAAAATCTCAAACCACAAATTAACCATTTAACCGAACCGAATTAATCGTAACCGACCGAATTAACCGAATGCTCACCCCTACTTTTTAAGATTCAACATTTCAATTTTAGTGTTACAAAGTTGTATGATGTATTGATTGTTAATTTCCTATATTCTTGCAGAAAATGATGTACTTCATAACCCCCTTTCATGAAGATGGAAACCCTACTCAACCAAGTCAAGATTGTCTTATTTATATTTAAACTAAAGAATTGCAAGTTTAGTTGCAAAAAAGATATTTAGATAAATACAATGGAGCATACATAGTATAATTTCAAGATAAGAAGATTGGCACTCATGAAAACTTAGGCGTGATACAGCACAACAAGTCAAATTAAGAAAGTTGTTGTAGTTAATGGCTTTGTTATCTTGTACCAGAAGTATCAACTAAGACTAAGCAGCGATCTCCTCAGCTGGACGACTTCTTTCTGCTGCTCTTCTCCTCGATGCTTGATTGGGAAAATCTTGTCCTCAGCACTTCAAGGACATCCTCAATGTTCACATGCCTCACGGAAAGAAACACCATTGCATCGTACATCAAGTCTGCCATTTCTGATGCGACCCTGGAGTAGTCTTCCTGGCCCAGTAATGTCTGGACAAGCCCTTCAGCCTCATGCTCTTCTTTGTGATGGTGCAACAACAATAAGAGCTCAAATAAAAGAAGACAATAAGGATGTTAAAATTGGCCGAGAAAGACACAACTCTTTCGCAAAGATGTTAGTAGACCACTGAATCATTGATATATGTATATTCTTTTTTTTATACACATGTAATAGGGGCAAGGTATACGTCCTCCCCATGTACATTTGATGCTTCATTATAAATGAAAGTAAGATTGTTGGCATAATGAGCATAACTTGCGCTAAATACTATAATGTTGTTACTAAAAGAGCTTGTGTACTAACAAGTTACACTATATATATATATATATATATATATATATATATGAATATATAGTCGAACTAAAGCATACATGTATGTGTACTAAATGACACTACATATGTAGCTAGATGCATAATCAATTACATATATATGTATATAGTAACTGCTTCCTTTCCCTACACATTAAATACATTTAATATGTATTAACTTAATGTTATTGCTACATACGAACTATATATGAAATTGTAGTCATACATTTAGCTATACTTATACTTATATTTAAATATGTAAGGACAATATCTAACTACGCTTCCAGATACATATGAATTTGTAGCAAATGGATAATGTAACTACATATTTGAAAAATATAGTTAAAGGCTTTAGCTATACGAGTATATACTACAATTTGTTTGTGTAAAGAAATATGTAGTTATAGCTTTTAGCTACAAAATATGGGGTTTTCTCTACGATTTTTTTTATAGTTAAAGACCATTTTTAGTAGTGAAAATCGGGTACAACTCATGTACTAGATGAAGTAGTTGAAATACCGGTCTGACCGGTTGAACTGATGGACCGGATCGAACTGGGTCAGACCAGTGGCTTCAAAAATATCCTATTAACGTTGCACGTTCATCTGAGAATTGTCTAGTTTCTAGCAGTCGTAAATGAAACCCTACATTGTAGATAGTTATAGTCTCGGTCCTAGAGGTGGTAATCTAAAAGATGCGACATTGATCAAGGAGAACCGACGTATATAAACCAGGCTTCCAGAGTGTATACATGATACGTCCATTTCTCTGGTCTTCTCCTACTAGGCTAAGCAGCGATCGTTGGCCTTCATGTTGTATTATATGGGCGATGTTGCATATTGAGTATTTGATTGATGTCAATGACACTCTCTGAAAGCATTGCTATTTGATTATGGTCTTGGTCTTCTATTAGATTCTGGTGCACTTATACTATTCAATCTATTATAACTCGGATGTTGGCCATCACAAAGATTTTACCTTTGTTGTCTTATATTCTTGATTTTCATGGCATATTGAGATATGTATTCTACCTTATTAAATTCTAAGTCATCCATTGCAATGAAAACAACATTAGAGAGTCTAATTATACATAAATTGTACGTTTTGTAGAAAGGAATACACATCCCATCATCTTATTATTTGTTACTCCACTACTAAAAAGTTCCAAATTTTAAAAATATATCTTGTTGTTACGTGGTCGTTGTCTTGCATCTAAGTATGTAGTCTTACATCTAGCCAAATAAAACATCCATAGAATTCATTCTAAGTCTGTTAGAGTCACTTTATATATGTTTGTATTTCCATGATTGTGCAGATGGATGCTAATATTGGACTTAATAATTGAACTAATGTTGAGAATGTTGATTCTTGTATTCATGATACATATACAAATCCTAATCAAGCTGAGAAAAATTACACTCAATCAGTTCATTGGAAGTCTGATCCAATTTGGGAGTATTATACTATAGAACCATCCACAAAGAAATCAAAATGAAATTTTTGTTCAAAGATCAATGGTGGAAGGGGGATTCATAGGATGAAGGAAAAATTATCAAAATAATTAGAAAAATGCTCCATGTACGGAGTGCCTCCTCATGTTGAATACCATATGTTGAATGATATAAATTCATTTAAGGAAGAAAATGAGACAAAATGTAATAATACATCAAGCTCACAAAGTGAAAATATCATTTTTACTCTAAGCGATGGACATTTTGCAAATAAACAAACTTTGGATAAAAATTTATCAGATTTTTCTATCCGAGTTCTCAGCCAACTCTACGTAGTGTTTTGGCAGATTCAAATGAAGTAGTTGGTGCAGATGTTGCAATCTCTAGATGGTTGTATGAGGCATGTATTCCATTTACTGCTATTAATTCACCTTATTTTCAGAAGATGATTGATGCTATGACTTCAGTTAGATTTTAATACAAGTCACCATCTTATCATGAAATTCACACTTCTCTGTTAGATGCAAATGTTGACGAGGTTAAAAATTTTGTAGATTCTTGTAGACGTCACTGGGAGACAACGGATTGCACAATTATGGAAGACGGTTGGACAAATGGAAGGGGTAACTTTGATAAGTTTTCTTATATATTGTTGACAAGGTTCAATATTTTTGAAATATGGGGATGCCTATGAGCATTCTAAAACAACAGAGATGCTTTTTGAATTGTTGAAAGAAGTTATTGAATTTGTAGGTTGCAAAAATGTTGTTCAACTCATCTCAGATAATGATTCTAACTATGAGAAAGTTGGGAAGATGATATGTCGACAATTTAAGCCTATTTCCTAGACTCCATGCACTACCCATAGTTTTAATTGATCCTTGAGAAATTCGAGAAATTAAGTGATGTCAGAAAATGTATTGAAAAGAAAACAAAGATTCTCAAATTTTTAAATCACACATGTTTTGCCTCTAATGAAAAAATTTATAAAGGTTACCTAGAGAGGCCATCAAATACTAGATTTGCCACAAATTTTTTGGCAATTCAATGTTTTATTGGTAAAAGAGATGAATTACTATCTATGGTGGCGATTGGGAGGATCACAACTTGTCTAGAACTAGTGTGTTTGTACAAGTGAAAGAAATTATTCACATCATTCTAAAATGTGTGTGAGTTAATTGTTAAACTTTCGGAGCCCCTTTTGCAAATTTTACGCCTAGCTGATAGTGATGAAAAACCTTCCATGAGATATTTTCATGAGGGCATGAGAAGAGCAAGAGAATATGTCAAATCTGCCTATAGTGGAATGACTCATTGTATTCTCCATATATAGATTTGATCGATAAGAAATGGGTGAAAAAATCACACTACCTCTTTATATTACTAGTCTTTTCTTGAATCCACAATACTTCTATAAGGATCCAGAATATAACAATTCAAATAAAATATGGAGTAAATTTTTGGATTTTGTAGAGAAAATGTACTACAAGAATAGTGAATGTGATTGACAAAATAACACAAGAATGCATGTTTTATAGGAATGCTTTAGGTGAATTTGGTTGACAATCTACTATAAGAAATAGAGACAAGATTCTTCATGGTAAGAGTTTGAATTTCATGTTATGTTTTCTTGCATTTATTTGCTTTCATTTAATTGTCTACAAACATAATTTTTTATTACAGTTGTGTGGTGGGAAAATTTTAGAGGTGATGCCCCAGCATTACAAGAAATGACAATTTGCATTTTTAGCCGAACTATAAGTGCATGTGGTTATGAGAGAAATCAGAGTGTGTTTTAAAGCATACACACCTCTAAAAGAAATAGACTGGAATATAAAAGGTCAAACAAATGTGTATACATGCAATATAATATGAAACTAAGGTTAGTTTTGCTTATATTAAGACAAATTAAAATTTTAAATTTATTTTATTTCTAATCATAATATACTAATGATGCTGAGAAAATACCTTAAGAGTAAAAGATGTCAACCTTATAAGTTTGGAAGTGATGAATTTCTTAAAGGATATATATGGTTGAGGGGCCAACTATTAGTGAAGATGGTTTAAATGCTTGGTTGGATGAGGAAGTACAACCTTTTGATGAAGATTTGACAAATTAGGATAATTTTATATATTTAATTATAATATTTATCGTATTTTACAATTAGATTTCTTTGTCATCTTGTTTTTAAATTTTGCAAGTAATCATGTGACATGACCATGGTCTAAAAACTTTATGTTTTTATTTTTTATTTTCAATTAGATAATGAACCTTTTGGATTGGATAAATTTATTTGCATCATTTTCGTACAACATGTTTACGAATTAATTTGATTATGAACAAATTTTTCATTTTGTACATTGCGGTATGTTAGTGTGCATGTAAATAACATGTCACATAGAACACTGAATTGGTTGTGCCCGTTGCAAGTCCATGGTTATGAACATCAATTACATTTTGTTTACATTTACCATTACATATTGTGTGATTCATGTTTTATTTTTGTAGAAAATGTGCTAGAAGCTGATAATGGATCTTGTTATTCTCATTAAGGGGTGAATAGAAAGAATATAAAGTAATATTTTAGTATACATAATACTAATATAAAGTAAAATTATGTAGCCAAGTATTATATATATATATATATATATATATATGTGTGTGTGTGTGTGTGTGTGTGTGTGTGTGTGTGTGTGTGTGTGTGTGTGTGTGTGTGTGTGTGTTCCTAGTCCAGCCAGTCTGACCGGTCCGACCACTATTTACCTTAATCAATGGTAACTGGTTCAGTCTTTTTCAATCCAAAGTTATGTTGATGTCATGATGATGTCATTTCTATTCTAACCGATTTGACCATTCCAATTAAACCCAGCTAAATCTGGACCGAATCAATACCGGTTCAATCACCGATTCGGTTTTGAAAACATTGGATACAATGCCATCAGAAAAAAAGAAATATTCATCGTTCTAGAATTCTAGATCGATCACCCAGTTGTTTCCATTAGTGCCGCAGTAGTAGTAGTCCCTTTGGTAAAGCAGGCTCGCACCATTACATACAATGGTCGTCAACTCATTATCTACACGACGCCAATGGTCTTCCGATCATCATCTGTAGATTCATTTGAAGATCCACTTGTATTATACAGTGAGATCTTGTTCAGAACGCATGTAGGAGGCAATAACTCCATTTCTGAGTCATGAGTTATACATTAACAGTCCTTAAACCTTACAGCTCAACATTTTCTATTTAGACATACGTACAAACACAGTAATCATAGATGTATACGCAGTGTCTTAGATGATACGAGGATTAATGTACAACTATCTAGAAGTATGGTCATTGAGTGGCAGGTATTTAGAAAATTTCTGCAAATGAAGGCATACTTTATAAGTGATTTCAAAATTCAGCGCGCACCTTTAGTATCTTAGTGTTTTCATGATGTATTATACTATAATCCAAGTTACAAATCGACCAATTTATGCTCTGCTTGCATGCTATGAGATTAACGGTGAAGGAAGTTTAGATCAGCACCTGGTACAGAAGAAAAATATCCAAGGCGTAGAGCTAGATGAACCAACTTGAGGTACGTTATATTTATTGAATCACACTTTTTTAATTGATTCTATTTTCTTCCTTTTTATGCGCAGGTGATCTCATAAACCAATATCTAATTCTCACATGTTAAGTATCAATTTCCAGGAAAAATCTACGTGAACATTTGATCATGACATTGTGAATACAAAAGTCGGCGAAGGACGACCATACAGAGCAGAGCAAAGGCATGTAGTTGATGTGATCGTAGGAACTACTGGATGAAGAACTATTTCTACTAGAAGCATGGGGAAAGCATGCTGAAGGACTATCCCAGTAGCTCGCCGATCATGTATTGCAAAGATGGAAGTGAACACTACCAATCCACGCTTTTTCTCTCTCACCATTCTCTGCGTTACGACAACCACAAGCAACTACCATGCTTACAAAGCTATAGAGACCAGTGTCATTATGTTTGACTCCACGTCAAATGCATCAATCACATAGTCTTACACCCATCCAAACTTGAATACAAGACGGTCATGGATATTAAGGCTAAGCATAATTGCAACCACTTCAAAGAAATTATGAACATGGCTCTAGGAAAATCAAAGATTTATGTGTTATAAAGTTCATATCTACCAACTCCCCGACGCTCTTTATTTTGCAGTAATAAAATATCAACATTTTTTGTAGAAACAAACCGTTCACAGATCATTATTTATTCTGTTACAGAATTTTACTTATTGTAGTTCATTGCTTGTCAATTTTATTTACTTGATTTCTGGACTAACCAAACGAACATGGAGATTTCTTTGGATTCTAATTACATTTTTTTTTTTGGGGTATGCAGAGATTATTTATTCACCCCGCTCTCTGCCGCAGGAAAGGATAAACGAAATGTCAACAGAAGTGTTCAAAGAAAGCCAAATAGGCTTATTCACAGAAAAACTGAAATCTTGTAAAGTGTGGCGGGCTTGCTTAGCAATAGTGTCAGCGACATTGTTGGCTTTCCTCGGAATGTGCCTTATCTGGACAGCATCACAATTGCCCAGAAGGAGTTGGATCTTATTACTGTAGGGCTGGTACTTGTTCATAGGACCGGCAGTAGAGTTTGCAAGGGCCACAGCTTGGGCAGAGTCCGACAATATGATAAAGTTACGCCAGTTTTTCTCTAGGCAGACCTGAATGCCATGAATAATTGCGTGACGCTCAGCCTCGAGAGCACAAGAGCTTTGAAGGTGGGAGCCACTCCCATAACAAGAGATCCCGGAATCATCGACAATGTGAACCCCAATGCCATTACTTTCAGCCTGTGAAGCAAAGGAGGCGTCCACCAGGACATAATGCATGAAGCGCGGAGCTTGCTCGCCCAACACAACAACCCCTCTAGTCGGCTTTGTGGGTTTTTGATGCACCTGGCAATGCAATTGGATTGAAGAGGCACGAGCAAAGATGAAGTCGACCATGCTAGACGTTGATTTCAGGAGGCATGTATGCACATGTTCATTCCGGGATTGCCAAATATGCCAGCAAGCAACCTGCACAAGCGGAGCTGCATTACTGGACTCTGACGCACCCTTAGAAACAGCTGAAATCCATGCATCTTCTCCCAGTGAGAAGAAGTGAGGATCCCTCTCCATTGCTATCCAGACTGGTTTGCTAAAGGGACAGTCACGAAGACAGTGAAGAATGGATTCTTCTGCATTATTACAGCACTGGCAGACATTGCTAACATTAATGTGACGCCGTTGTTTCTCCATGTTAGTGAGCAGAGCTCTATGCTGAAGAAGCCACAAGAAGACTTTCAAACGTGCCGGAAGAGAGGAACCCCAAATATCTTTCCACCTTCCAGGGACAACGCAATCCTTGTGTTCACGTAGCCATCTATAGGCTGATCTGGAGGTAAACGTACCAGACCGTTCCTTATCCCAACCATGAGTGTCACGCCCATTGTTGACATCAGGGACAAGTATGGATTTAATGTAATTCCAGGTATAATTGAGAAAATAATGGCGAATAAAGTCCCAATCCCATTCACCGTCATGCAAGCGCATAGTATTAACTGTTAGGCCTTCTAGATCAATAGGGATTTGAAAGTCAGGCTGAAAGTCATGGATTGATTTACCCATGATCCAACGATCCTTCCATACATCCGTGTCATTGTCATCGTTAATTGTTTTATAACTGTTGTTTTGCAGCAAAGGAATATTTTTCCTGATAAAACTCCATGCTGACGACCCATGTTGTTTAGTGATGTTGCCACGACGGGCGTACTTCTCCTTCATGATTCTCACCCAAAGCTTATCGGGCTCATTCAGAAAGGACCAAGCAGTCTTGAGCATAAGTGCTTGGTTTTGGTCACGCGCATCCTTGATGCCTAGGCCACCCAGATCTTTGTTAGATGTGATCTTTTTCCAAGAGACAAGAGACATCTTGTTTTGCTCCCAAGTACCAGACCATATGAATTTCCTGACATGGCTATTAAGCTCATCGCAGAGAGAGGAAGAAAGCTGCACAGTCTGCATCGTGTGCGTCGGTATAGCTTGAAGCGTGGAACTAGCCAGGGTGATGCGCCCAGCCAGAGATAGGTGTTTCAAAGACCAGCTGTTCATACGGTTGCGAAGGGAGGCTGTAAGGTCTACGTGAGTGGACTTGTTAACCCGGTGATGCAGCGTCGGCACCCCAAGGTATTTGCCCAAGTCCCTCGTCCAGGGAATATTAAGTTTCCTGCTAATAGCCCGGATGACAGGCCTAGGCGTGTTGATGCTGAAGAAGCACTTCGATTTTTCAGGTGAGATGACCTGGCCAGAGACATTAGAAAACTTTTTGAGAGTATCCATAATCTTGCTCGCCTGGGTGACGGACGCCTCACCCAGAATAAGAATATCATCAGCGAACAGAATGTGCGAAATTGGTGTGCCTCCTCTTGTAAGGATCATAGGTTTCCACGACTGGTTCCCCACAGCTATATTAATCTCTTGGCTCAGGCGCTCCATACAAAGAACAAACAGGTAGGGGCTGATCGGGTCACCCTGTCGAACCCCTTGTGATGCTTTAAACGAAGGCAAGGGTTGTCCTTCCCAAAGAACCGAGGTAGAGCCCTTTGTAATGATCTGCATGATAATGTTGCAGATATTACTTGGGATGCTGGTCCGGCTCAGCGTATCGCTGATGAACTCCCAGTTCATGCGATCGAAAGCCTTTGATAGATCAAGCTTGATGCATATCCAGTTCTTCTTTGACGAACGCATTCTCATGGAGTGAATAATTTCTTGGAGAAGCAGAATATTGTCGCTCATCGAATGCCCTGGAATGAAAGCCGATTGAGATGGAGAAATCCACTCCTGAAGGAAGGGCTTTATTCGTTCAACCAAGACTTTGGAAAGGAGCTTGAAGCATCCATTGTTCAGGGATATGGGCCAAAGGTCATTGCAGGTTTGAGGTGATTTAACTTTGGGAATCAACACCATGTGAGAATCCGCCAGCTTCTCGTCGATGATCTGTGTGTTGAAGATATTCCTGAAGGTGAGCATGATAGATTCACCTACAGCAGTCCAGTTAGTTTGTAAAAACTCATTATAAATAATTTCTCTTTTTGAAATTGTTTAAAACAAAGTGAGTACTTTTGTTATTCTATAACAAAGACTCTTCATGTTTGCCATTTAGAAAGAATCGTTATTAGTACAAAACTAATGTAATTAGAATCCACGAGATATATTTAAGTCAGTACTAAAGTATGACTACAACCATACCTAAAATAAACTTATACAATGCTAGGTTTCTTCACATTTTGATGTAAATTCTAGAAATACTAATAATGAACATAATGCGACTAAAAAATATTATCAAGGTTACTGATAACACCAAATTTTGTGACGTTTTTGCCATTTATTCTGTTATCAAAACTACCCTTTTCTGCTATTTTCCTCTATTTTATTAGCATTTTCACAATAATTGGCCAAGCAACGCTCTTATTCCAGTTTTTCCTATCTTTTACAGGGTTTTCCTCGTTTTTGTGCAATAAGGCCGATTCCGGCCCACAATAAGTCTAAGCCCGTCTCGACCTTCCTGACGCCCGATACAACCCAGCCCGACAGGGGCTGGACGACACAAGAATGATCGGCGGAGAAGGGCGCCTTGCGAAAGGGACGTACCGGCCGACACACCTTCTACCCGACAGGGAGCCAAAGCCGCTCGACTACCCAACTCGTCGAGCGACACGACCACCCACCGGCAGGTGTGCCGCCAGCCACGTGACCGATAGCCAGTGCCTCGCGCCGAAGACATACTTGTATCGGTCGTCCACATCCATCGACCGGCGTATAAGGGGGCTACGTGGCGTTTCCAGCACCATAACTCCTTCAACCGCCGGTATACATAGCAGCTACAGGAAGCCGAAAAGAAAGGTCGGAGACGTCGGAGGTTGGATAGGTCGGGATGGCTAGCCAGTTCACCGTTCGGACAGTTGGGGACTTGAGCGATCTGCGAGAGAAGTGCGAGAGCAACCGTATCGTGCCCCAGTGCTCGTACCGGGCGACACTAGGTGAGCTCTTCCTCATCCTGAGAGGGAGGGGATCGGTTCACCTAGAACTGTACCGGACAACACTGAGGGCCGATATCGGCCGATGTAGATACGCGACACGAGTGCCTGACAACAATGCCCGACAGTAGTATATATGAATCCTTGGCCGACATGATACCGAAACCGATACGCTCTCCCCATCAGTCGTTCCGCTCGAGAGGGTGTGCCGCCCGACATGAGCGTATCGGCCAGGGTCTTCGAACGATATAGTTGTCCGTCAGGCGTGCCGTCCGAGAGTTCGTGCCGCCCGACACGGCTGTACCGGGATAGGTCCCTAGACAGTATCGGGCTGGGAGTAGTAGTAGTCTGTCGCCCTTCTACATCAAGAAGGCGACATCTATCTTTAATTATGTTATTTAAATTCTTAGCTTATGCATTGTATTAAGACCCTTATTGCTGATGGAAATAGAAATGCTAAATTGCTATTTGTTTAATGCTTAGTGCCTTATGATTGGGTAACTACTGTGTTGGATATCTGAACTCTAGCTTGCATGTTTTGGATCGCGTTTCGCTTAGCTACCGAATCGTCTTTCCCGTCGCAACTACTTTGAGAGTTTGGTTGTGGCTCTAGTGTTCGGTCCGATTCTGGAGTACGAGAGTGCCCAGAACGGAGTTGTTTTAGTATCATTCCACTCTAACTTGAGTCCAGCAATCTCGAGAGGGGTGTTGAAGCTTGGTTAGAGGCACCCGCTCTTAGAGGAGGGGTGCAGGGTGTTACTGCTACCGCTTGTCTTTCTAAAAGTCTTATCTCTTGCATTACGCCTTAAACTGCAGTTTACCTTTCTATTTTCTGTTGCATGAAAATTCCTAAAAACTGCTAAATGACAAAATCTTAATCTTTCTTGTAACTCCAGTTGGAGATAGTTTTCTTTGATTTAATCGTGACATCTGGTTGTTCCCTTCGGGGAACTTCAATATCTCTTTATATCCACCGGAGTGTAGAGTGTCGATTCAGAGTCGTCAACACAACCCACCTTGTCCCTGTGTTCGACCCCGTAAACAAAGTTGCGGGGGCCTAGAAGGATTCGGGTTATAAATGTGAAGGCTCGACTACCTCAATACGCCTCCAATTTTAGGACGCGCGATTTAGGCCGGTCAACTTTCTGGCGTCGTTGCCGGGGACAAGGCAAATGGCACTGTTAACGAATCCGAATCCACTAACTACACTCCCGTGCCTCAAGCTTAGAAATAGGCTTAACAACACTTCTTTTTCTTTTTCTTTTTCTTTTACTTTAAGCACTATTCTTTACCCCAACTATAATTTTCTAAACATGATTTCTATGCGGTTTTCAGGTACTCTGATCTACTGAACACCGAGACTGTCAGCCATGCCTCGTTGTGAGCAACCCCTTTCTGAGGGCGAATGTCAGAGCCTAAGCGAGAAAGCGACCCGGCCTAATTGGGTTGGTCAGCTTTCCGCCTACATAAAAAGACAGGACACCATCATCAACCAGGTGATACAGGGGATGCTTACCAGCCCTGCATCTCTGAATTCCATGCAACACCAGACGGCGAGTCTGCAGATGCGCCAATGGGAGGTCGATCAACGGCTGTCTCAGATGGCTGCTCTGATGAAGAACCCTGCAGGAAAAATGCTCCCTCACCCTGAAACTGCAGTAATGGCAGTGCTTAGATCAGGAAAGACGGTAGAGCGCGCTGATGAAGCCCCACCGGAACCTGAGCAAGGGCCCAAGGATGTCGTTCCAGCAGGAGATGGAGTTAGGCCTGCAGAAGCCGAAGAGCCTGCGCCGAGACCGTCTGATGAGCCATCTGGTGGGAGGAATCCTTACGCTCCCAGGGTACCGTTCCCGTACAAACTGATCAAGGCAAATCTGAAAAAGCGGCACGAAAGGTTCATGGACTCGATCAGGAAGCTGCATCTTGAAGTCCCCTTCCTTGACGCTTTGGAGGAGATGCCCACATACGCCAAGTTTCTCAAGGATCTAATAATGAAGAAAAGAAGGGGAGGAAGGATAGAGACAGTGTACCTGGCCTCTACTTCCTCTGCCTTCGTAAAGCCCAGCTTGCCGACTAAGAGAAGGGATCCCGGAGCTTTCACAATCCCATTCGCCATCGGGGACAATGTCGAGCGGAAGGGTCTGGTGGACTTGGGAGCAAGCATCAGCCTCACGCCCTTAAGTTTCGCGCAAAGGATGGGTTTGACCGACATGGTTCGAACCAATATGCGGATTGAACTGGCGGATCACTCTTTCAAAAGACCTGTAGGCATTGTCGAAGATGTGCCGATTAGGG
The DNA here is from genome assembly GCA_963693085.1 of Alisma plantago-aquatica. Classification (NCBI taxonomy): domain Eukaryota; kingdom Viridiplantae; phylum Streptophyta; class Magnoliopsida; order Alismatales; family Alismataceae; genus Alisma; species Alisma plantago-aquatica. Next base: position 129,018,750 of record OY856411.1, on the reverse strand, counting down.
TCGGTGATTTCTTTATTCCCTGCGACATCGTCGTCATCAACACAGCTGAAGATCCCAGATGTCCGATCATCTTCGGACGCCCTTTCTTGGCAACAGGGAGGGCGATGATTGATGTCTCTGAAGGGATAATCACCTTGAGGGTTGGAAACAGCCACATGGACTTCAAGATGAAGGAAATCATGAGAGGTCCATCCCTGTCTGAATCAGCCTGTTTTGCGGATAGCTACAATAAATTCTACGAGGAATTAGAGGAGGATATCCGGACAGTGGATCCCCTCACGAGAGCAATAAGCTGTCAGGATCTCGACTTTGAAAATCCCGAGGTCGTAAAGCATCTCGACATTTTCAACCTTTCTGACAAAACTTGCAAGAAGAAGAGGAGGAGGTAAACTTTGCGAAGTATGCCTCCCTTGAGGAAGAACCTCAGGAGGAGACGCCCAGAGCTAAGCCGGACCTAAAAGCGTTACCGGAAGGACTGAAGTACGCATTTTTAGATGAAGAACAGAGGAACCCAGTCATCGTAAATGCAAATCTTTCAAGCAATCAGCTGGACCGGCTCCTTGAGGAGTTAAGACTCCACAGGGGGGCTATAGGATATTCCGTAGATGATATCAAAGGCCTTAGCACCGCCCTTTGCATGCATCGCATCCACTTGGATGAGTCTGCCAAGCCCCTGGTCCAACCCCAGAGGAAGCTGAATCAGATGCTCAAGGAGGTCGTCAAGAAAGAAGTAATAAAGCTTAGGGACACGGGGATCATTTACCCAATTAGCGACAGCAATTGGGTAAGCCCGATCCACATAGTACCCAAGAAAGGCGGAATGACTGTGGTTAAGGGTGAGAAGGGTGACGAAGTGGCGGTAAGGACCGTCACTGGTTGGCGAATGTGCATTGACTACCGGAAGCTAAATCAGGCTACAAAAAAGGATCATTTTCCACTACCTTTTATTGACCAAGTTCTTGAAAGATTAGCGCATCACGATTATTTCTGTTTTCTTGATGGCTTTTCAGGATTCTACCAGGTACCCATCTTACCCGACGACCAGGAAAAAATGACGTTCACCTGCCTTTACGGCACTTATGCCTTTAGAAGGATGCCCTTCGGACTCTGCAACGCCCCCGCCACCTTTCAAAGATGCATGATATCAATGTTCTCAGATTTTCTAGAAGACATCGTGGAAGTTTTCATGGACGACTTCTCTGTCTATGGAAAGAACTTCGATAGCTGTCTGAAGAACCTGTCGTTAGTACTTCAAAGATGCGAGGAAAACAGCCTGGTTCTGAACTGGGAAAAATGTCATTTCATGGTACGGGAGGGCATCGTCCTAGGGCATAAGATCTCAAGGCGCGGGATCGAGGTGGATACCAGCAAAATCGAAGCTATATCTAAACTTCCTCCACCAAATTCCGTCACGGGGATAAGAAGCTTCCTCGGGCACGCTGGATATTACCGAAGATTCATCAAGGACTTCTCAAAGATTTCCAAACCATTGTCCAATCTCCTGGTAAAGGATGCTGAATTTGTTTTCTCTAACGATTGTCTCAGTGCTTTTCAGGCCCTGAAAAATGCTTTAGTATCACCACCTATCCTTCAAGCGCCAGATTGGGGTTTACCCTTTGAGCTAATGTGCGACGCTAGTGACTACGCAGTGGGAGCAGTCCTGGGGCAAAAGAAAGATAAAAAGCACCATGTGATTTGCTACGCTAGTCGCACGTTGGACGAAGCACAGGTAAACTACACAACCACCGAGAAGGAAATGCTCACGGTTGTCTTCGCGTTTGACAAGTTCAGGTCATATCTCGTCAGATCAAAGGTCAAGGTATACACGGACCATGGGGCAATAAAATACTTAATGCAAAAGAAAGACGCAAAGCCCAGATTGTTGAGATGGGCCTTGTTGCTCCAAGAGTTCGATCATGAAATTATCGACAAGAAAGGTGCGGAAAATGTGGTCGCAGACCACCTATCGAGGATAGTGGCTGAGAGACAGAGAGGGCCACAGATCGACGACAACTTTTCCGACGAAGCTCTCATGATGGCTGAAGCTCAAGAAGAAGGTTTGCCCTGGTTTGCAGACATCTACAATTTCCTCACTTGTGGAGAGCTGCCTCCTGACATCACCTACAATCAAAAGAAGAAGCTATTCGCGGATGCCAAGAATTATTACTGGGATGATCCTCTCCTATTCAGAAGATGCGCAGACAACTTGTACAGGAGGTGCATCCCGGAAGAAGAAACTGCTGATATCCTGAAGGGATGCCACGCCTCCCCCTATGGTGGACACCTGGGTAGCGAAAGAACAGCGACAAAAGTACTTCAATCAGGTTTCTACTGGCCCTCCTTATTTAAAGATGCTGCACGATTTGTAAAGGTTTGCAAAGAGTGCCAGTCAACGGGAAATATAGGACGGAGGAATGAAATGTCGATGGCAAGCTGGATCGAAGTGGAAATATTTGACGTATGGGGAATTGATTACATGGGGCGGTTTCCCCCATCCCAGGGTTATCAATACATACTAGTGGCAGTAGACTATGTGTCGAAATGGGTAGAGGCGGTAGCCACCCAAACATGCGACGCCAAGTCGGTTATCAAGCTTTTTGAGAAGACCATCTTTCCCTGTTTCGGTATACCGCGCACTGTAATAAGCGACAGCGGGTCACACTTCGGAGAAAGGCAGTTCGAAGCGCTCCTACGCAATTATGGAGTAAAACATAAGACCGCTACGCCCTACCACCCACAGACGTCGGGGCAGGTAGAGGTCTCAAACAGACAGATCAAGCGGATCTTAGAAAAGACTGTCAGCCGCACGCGGAAGGACTGGTCTATGAATCTTGACGACGCATTATGGGCCTACCGTACTGCTTACAAGACGCCCATTGGAACCACCCCCTACCGTCTTATATACGGAAAATCCTACCATCTGCCATTGGAACTAGAACACAAGGCCCTTCGGGCGATCAAGTTCCTAAATATGGATCTAGACAAAGCAGGAGAAAAGAGGTTTTTACAGCTTCAAGAGCTCGAAGAGCTGAGGATTCACGCCTACGAGAATGCAAAGATCTACAAGGAAAGAACAAAAATGTGGCATGATGTCCACCTTAGGAGAAAAGATGTGAGCGAAGGGGATAAGGTCTTGTTATTCAAGTCCTCCATCCGTCTTTTTCCTGGGAAATTACAGACAAGATGGTCGGGGCCGTTTTCTGTGGCAAAGATATACCCGTCAGGAATGATTGAGCTCCGCGACATGGATGACCCGACCAAGACCTTCAAAGTGAACGGGCACAGAGTGAAAAGGTTTTATGAGGACGAAGCTTTTGTCAGGAAAGCAGAGATTGACTTGTTGGATGTGGGTACAACCGAAGAGCCTACACCGGTCGAGCTGGCGACAGAAACTTCAGAGCTCCTCGGAAGGCAGCCCGAGTCATAGATTAGGATACATTTCCTTTCTTTGTAAAAACAAACATTATGGATTGTAATAAGGCTCGAGTCAGTGCATGCGTGCGTATGCTGACTCTCTTTGTTTTATGGGCCACCGCTGTGTTTTGCGGAGCATTGAGGAGTAAGATCATCTGAGGTAGGGGATCCTTCTCTATACCAATGATGTTTTACCCTACAATGGCCTTTTACTTCACCCAGGTTTAGTTTTGGCCTTTTGACCGCCCGCCTTTCTACCGTGTCGACCAGCTGGGTGCAGAACCGCTTGTATCGGGCAGCCTCGCCCCGGGCGTCGCAAGGGCAGTGGAAGACCCTTGGAACGCTCGATGGGACTGCGCGTCTCGGGAACGGCGTGACTAAAACGCCCGACGCGCGCCATGTTTTGTCTGTTTTACCCCCAGCTGAGTTCTCTATAAATAGCGTGGAGGTTTCTTCGTGTCGGGCTATCATTTTCTCCTTTTTGCCACATGGAACGCATGCTGTGATCCTCCCTTTTGCTCGTATGTCGGCCATCTTGCCTTCGCCCGTGTAACGAGCGATGCCTCCTGAGAGAAAAGGTATAGCCCGACACACCATTTGCCCGGCACAGATTTTTGTATCATGTGAGGCGTATCGGCCGGCTTGTTGTTTTCTTACCGAACGACATGGCTTGTCGCCCGATAGGTTTGTAGACCGACACGTTTATCACCCGATAACCCTGTCGCCCGACGCCAGTATCTGTTATCGAGCCGCTTATCGGGTTTACATGACCTGCAGATTTTCTATCGCCCGACATGCTTTCGCGCGTAACGCCGGTCGATAGCGTTTTCCCGATGTTTCGTATCGGGCGTCATGCTTCTCACGGCAATGTCATATTTTCGCTTCATGTGACCTCGAATCGCCCGACACACCTGTGTCGGGCGTCGAGCCTTATCGTGCGACAACATCGTGTCGTCCGATCGCTTATCGCCCAGTTTTAATAAGTTTTCTTTCTTTTCATCTTTCTTGCCTAACGGATGAATAAATAAATTTTAAATAACAGGTATGGCTCATATGGAGCAAACCACCTACCGCGCCAGCAAGCACAGCGCGGGGATCAGCAACAACTGTCGGGCAGAAACGGCAACAACAATAGAAAGGAAGATTCTTCTTGATTTGGTAGCTCCAATAGTGAGTCACCTAGCTACGAGTGCGACAACCAAAGCCTCCGAACAAGTTCGAGGCAGCCTGGTTCTGTCCTCTTAAGGGAGAGGGCCCACCCTGACTACACACTCCTGGGAACTAAACTAGGGACGGATAATCAGTCCCTTTGTTTATGCTCACAGCGGAGATGTGAAGAAAGGGGGGCCAGAAGTGAATTTTGAGGGTTTCGCTCCAGCTCAACCGCTACATCGCCAAAGCGAACCCACTAGACAACATCCCAATGGCATGCTGCAACTTCGTAGGAGCATTTTGCAGCACATCAGAAACCTAACCCTCACTGGATGAGCTTTACCTCACTTTTGCTTTCTTCTCTACTCTGGGACAGAGTAGAAAGTAAGTTTGGGGGGGGGGTATGCCAGTGAGGGAGGTATTAAAATTTTATCACTTCAAGCTTTCTACGATATTCATTCTCTTTTACCTGATGTGCCCTTATAACTCCCTATATATCTGATGTACGCATGCATGCCATATAAAAATTTACAAAAATCTTTCCTTTGCAAATTTCCTGTCCCTATGCATATGTACAAAGTTGCTGTAATAATAATAAAAACCTGTTGTGACTTCTTGCAAAGTTTACTTTCTGTATATTTAACGAGTTACAAGTTCTGTCATATCTTTCTGATAATGTTGTCTCAAACAAACAAAAGATTGTGCCTTGCCATCCAAAAATTTTTGAAAAATAATAATCTCGCAAACAGCTAAGAGACAAGTATGGAGAAGGAAAAAGCTGCCCAAACAACAGATATCTCTTTTGTTTTCCCTTATCCAGCAAAAATCCCAAAAAGAGAAAGAAGCCTTATGAGCATGAATACAAGCATGAGAGTTGTGCCCAATAAAAGAAAAGAAAAAAAATATATATACACCCTTGTTTTCCAAAAGTACCCATCTTTAGGCATGGTAGATCTGGGGCAGTGGTACGTAGGATGTGAAATCACTGTTCTAAAGCCAACTGGCTTGGACTGCATGGACCACTTGCCCGTTAATGGACCCTTACCTGGATGGACTGATGGGAAACAAGATGAAAAACCCAAAAAGCCTTAGCCTACCCTATACACAACTTTCTGCCCTTAAAATAAAGTTGTTTGGTGTGGAAGCTAACTTCAGAATCACACACCAAAGTCTCGCTGAAGCTGTGGAGAAGAAAAATTTTACTTAAATAATAAGGCAAGTAGGGCAAGATCTTTTGCTCGCTTTAAGACAGCATTACCTCCAAGACATCGCAAATCTTGTGCTACCCTTTAGCCTTAAAGTTTTGCTGTGCAAGAAGAAGCAACACAAGGTTTAGTTTAAATATTGATTGAGGACAATCAAAAAGCTAAGTTTGGGGGAGTTGATAACACCAAATTTTGTGACGTTTTTGTCCTTTATTCTGTTATCAAAACTACCCTTTTCTGCTATTTTCCTCTATTTTATTAGCATTTTCGCAATAATTGGCCAAGCAACGCTCTTATTCCAGTTTTTCCTATCTTTTACAGGGTTTTCCTCGTTTTTGTGCAATAAGGCCGATTCCGGCCCACAATAAGTCTAAGCCCGTCTCGACCTTCCTGACGCCCGATACAACCCAGCCCGACAGGGGCTGGGTGACACAAGAATGATCGGCGGAGAAGGGCGCCTTACGAAAGGGACGTACCGGCCGACACACCTTCTACCCGATAGGGAGCCAAAGCCGCTCGACTACCCAACTCGTCGAGCGACACGACCACCCACCGGCAGGCGTGCCGCCAGCCACGTGACCGATAGACAGCGCCTCGCGCCGAAGACATACCTGTATCGGCCGTCCACATCCATCGACCGGTGGCGTTTCCAGCACCATAACTCCTTCAACCACCGGTATAAATAGCATCTACAGGAAGCCGAAAAGAAAGGTCGGAGACGTCGGAGGTTGGATAGGTCGGGACGGCTGGCCAGTTCACCGTTCGGACAGTTGGGGACTTGAGCGATCTGCGAGAGAAGTGTGAGAGCAACCGTATCGTGCCCCAGTGCTCGTACTGGGCGACACTAGGTGAGCTCTTCCTCATCCCGAGAGGGAGGGGATCGGTTCACCTAGGACTGTACCAGACGACACTGAGGGCCGATATCGGCTGACGTAGATACGCGACATGAGTGCCTAATAACAATGCCCGACAGTAGTATATATGAATCCTTGGCCGACACGATACCGAAACCGATATGCTCTCCCCGTCAGTCGTGCTGCTCGAGAGGGTGTGCCACCCGACATGAGCGTATCGGCCAGGGTCTTCGAACGATATAGTCGTCCGTCAAGCGTGACGTCCGAGAGTTCGTGCCGCCCGACACGGCTGTACCGGGATAGGTCCCTGGACAGTATCGGGCTGGGAGTAGTAGTAGTCTGTCGCCCTTCTACATCAAGAAGGCGACATCTACCTTTAATTATGTTATTTAAATTCTTAGCTTATGCATTGTATTAAGACCCTTATTGCTGATGGAAATAGAAATGCTAAATTGCTATTTGTTTAATGCTTAGTGCCTTATGATTGGGTAACTACTGTGTTGGATATCTGAACTCTAGCTTGCATGTTTTGGATCACGTTTCGCTTAGCTACCGAATCGTCTTTCCCGTCGCAACTACTTCGAGAGTTGGGTTGTGGCTCTAGTGTTCGGTCCGATTCTGGAGTATGAGAGTGCCCGGAACGGAGTTGTTTTAGTATCATTCCACTCTAACTTGAGTCCAACAACCTCGAGAGGGGTGTTGAAGCTTGGTTAGAGGCACCCGCTCTGAGAGGAGGGGTGCAGGGTGTTACTTATACCGCTTGTCTTTCTAAAAGTCTTATCCCTTGCATTACGCCTTAAACTGCAGTTTACCTTTCTATTTTCTGTTGCATGAAAATTCCTAAAAACTGCTAAATGACAAAATCTTAATCTTTCTTGTAACTCCAGTTGGAGATAGTTTTCTTTGATTTAATCGTGACATCTGGTTGTTCCCTTCGGGGAACTTCAATATCTCTTTATATCCACCGGAGTGTAGAGTGTCGATTCAGAGTCGTCAACACAACCCACCTTGTCCCTGTGTTCGACCCCGTAAACAAAGTTGCGGGGGCCTAGAAGGATTCGGATTATAAATGCGAAGGCTCGACTACCTCAATACGCCTCCAATTTTAGGACGCGCGATTTAGGCCGGTCAGTTACCTAATAAAAACCGAGATAGTTTTTACAATTTTGAAAAGCTTTTTTGTCCAAATATTATAATACAAGACATTGTAGTCATACATTATTTTTCATAATTTGTATATTATTTATACATAATTCCAAGTTATTACATATACTTCGTATTTGATCACATTCTCCCACATTAATTAAGATAAAAACTCATTTACAAATGTCATTGTATCCAAATTATTTTAACACATGTCCAATTTTATACATTACAATACCAAGCTTGGGGATAAATAGTAATTGAAAATGAATAAAAGGTGTGCATGGCCCCAACTTGTGTGTGATGGCATGCATGTGATCATTACTGCAGTTGTGTGTCCACACATGCTCCTCCAATTGAAGACAATGATGGTTGAAGAAGGAAAAATAGGATGTGACGGTGTGGGCGCCGGTGCTACAACGGTGCGGGTGCGGCGGCGTGGGTGCGGCAGCGGTATGGGTACAGGTAGTGTAGCAGAAAGAGAATGACAACAACGGAGGTGTAGGTCACACAGACAGCCATGGCATGGTGGATGGTTGCGGGCGGCTAGCCTAAATGCGATGTTGTTCTAGTAAAAAAAGTAACTTATCGTGGCACAAGGTGGGCAAGACGACGACGATGCCATACATTTGGGCTAGATGCGGCTACAACTTGGGCACCATGACATCTTGCTTACAACAACAGGACAGACGCATGGGCAGGTACAATTGTCGTTTGGTCCGGCAGTATATTTATACTACTTTTTTACTAGCACTGTGCGAGTGTGCCTCCACGGTACCACATGTATACTATTGTATTATTTCTTTTACCTGTCCGGAGGTTGGGGTGTCAATGGTGGTGTAAAGGGTATTCTATATATCAATACTCTTTCAAAAAGATTCTAAACTGATATGCAAATGTGTGTTGCTTAGTACTATTTATTATGAGGAGAGATTCTCTCCATCTTGCCTAAAGGAACTTTTACTAAAATCAATACAAGCTATTCGTGCAAATCTTAGCAAGCTAACTTAATCAACATTGTTTGTGTGAGTTTTATTTTTCATAGTATTCAAATGCATGTGTAATGAAAAAATGAAGCATCTTTTAATTCATATCTTGATTGGAGATATATACCTTTTAGTCAACTCTTGGATCCAATATCAGACACATTACATCCCTTGTTCCTTGGGCTTTCTACTTTTTTAACGATTAAGAAGAATAAGTAATACCACATAGAAGCCACATGTTAGACATAGCTCTCGGGCAATATTTTTTTATTTAAGAATGAAGTTAATATCATCATGAATATATGTACTATATTCATATAGAATAATATAATACTATTAAAATATGAGTTAATGGATTAGTTTAAAAAGTAATTTATACATTCCTAAAATATTTGTTTTATCTATGGAAATCATTTTTTATATTTATACTACTTTGAAAGGAGTAAATACTTTAAACTAATTATAACAATAACACTAATCAATCAGATTATACCATCTCGAAAATATTGCACTCTCTTCAATACTCTCTTGCTTCTCTCTTTTTCATCAAAGAACTTTTCAATTACTTGTGTTCGAGTTTCCAATTGAAACCAACTCTTTCTGTCCCTCTCTCCCCATAACTGTTATGATTTTCTATTCTTTCTATCTCGCACACATCTCATCTCAATAAAATGGTTCCTCAATCTCTCCTACTTCCACACAACTTACATAACATGCCTTTTTATTTGAGTCAATGAAACATTCTTATAAAAGATAACCATGAGCCCTCACTTTTCAATTAATTTCTCACCCTTCCATATAATTTTAAATTCCTAGTAACACTCTCTCCCTTTATTTCATACACTTTCTTAAATTGTCTTTATTAACTCTCTTATTGGAGGATTTCCTTCTTATTCTCTTTCCTATTATTCTCTCACCACTCAATTCACTTTTGCATTTCTATGTTGATTTAAATTCAGATGTTTCTATATTATTTTATTATTAAAAAAAATAATGTTAGAAATACAAGTTTGACTTTTCTTCCTATAACCATGTTTTTTCCTACGCACTGTCATCTTTAACCATGTTTCTTCCTCCTCTCTTTGAGTTTGTTATTTTCTTTTTTATCATATCCAACCTAGATAGGGGTAAGAAAAATTTGGTTAGCAATCAATTAACCGAGTGGTTAATTTTGAATGGTTATTTTTTTAGATGTACAATTTTGTTAATTTGGTTAATTTAGTTAATTTACATTGGTTAATTGGTTAAATGATTAATTTGTCAATTAAAAATATTTTATTTTTGATTAACCCAATTAACTGAATAGTCACAATTTATATAAAAAGAAATATCTTGCTCATACATATACCTATATAATTTTACTTTTATTTTAGAAAATTGTCCCGTTTGTAAACTAGTCAAGCTTTTATGAACTATATATCTCTATGTTTATGTAAGGACCCTGACCTTCGTTTAGGGTTTACCTTGTTTGTTTTGCTTAACCTTGGTGGTTTGATGCTTGCTAATCACCTTTTAGTGGTGATTAGGGTTTAGTTGTGCTGTGTTGAGAGCTTGAGGGGCTACTTGCAAATAACCCAAGTTTAGGGTTTTGTGAGCAAGTTTGCCATCTTGTGAGATGTTTTCCCCTCTTTGCTTCCTCTAGGGTTGAGAGGAAGGCTTGGGCTTGTTGTTTGAGTTTCTTGGGCCTTTCTTGAGCTTGTTTGGGCCTTGAGGTGCCTTGTTTGGGCTTGCTTGAGCCTTGTGTCGGCCAAGACCAGCTTGTGTCGCCCAACATGGTGGTGTGACGCCCAGGAACCTTGGTTTGTCGCCCAGCAGAGCTGCTAGTTGTGTCGCCCATGTTGCTTGGTCCAACCTTGACCATGTTTGGTGGACACTTCGTGTATATCCTTGACAAGTGTCTCTTGGTGTGCTAGTGTGTTGGCTTGAACCCTAGGACAAGTGTCCCTTGGGTGGGTGACACTTAGCATGCATCTACCTTGGTTCTCCTCCCCTTCTTTCTATATAGGTGGCTCTTTCCATTACCTTAGCTTCCTTTGCTCTTTTGGTCTCTCCTCCACCTTGAGTGCACGACACTCCTCCCTCTCTTGCTTGTGTCGGCCGAGACACTCTCCTAGAGTTGCTTGTGGTGGTCGATACCCTCTCATAGATCATCTTTGGTGGACGACATCCCTTGGAGCTTGAAGTGCATCTACTTCCTTGGAGCTTGAGGCGGGTTGCATAACTTCTAACCCTAACTCCTTTACCTCTAGCTATGATCTTGTTGCATGTTAGTAGCTTATCTTAGTTCCTTCCTTTTATACCTTACTTGTGTACCTTTGTTTGCCGATCCCTCTCTAGGGTTTAGGGTTCCTTTGTGCACCTTGCTTTCTAGGGTTTGAGTATCCTTAAGTTGGAGGTTGAGGGTGACCCTTGTTGGGCGTCATGGTGAGTGCTCCTGGAGTTGGGCGATACCCTCTCTCTTGTTTGATTGTGTTGGGCGACATGGTCCTTGTGCTAAGAAACACCTATGTTCTTGTGATGGGCGACATAGTGGTGTTCTTTGTGTTGGTCGACATGGAAGGTGTTCTTGGTGATGGGCGATACCCTTGCCCTTGTGTTGGGCGACAGGGTGAGCTAGTGTGGGTGTTGGCTGATATAGTGACCCTTGTTGGGCGACATGGGTACCTTGGGATGGATGATATGGTGGGTGCCCTTGAGTATGGTGATCTCCTTGTCCATGTAGTGGACGATAGTGCCATGTATGTCATATGTGATTAGGGTTGGACGATAGGTTGACCTAGCATGGGCACTGGCCGACATGGTAACCATGTTGGGTGACATGGTCCTTCGTTCTTGAGTTGGGCGAGACCCTCCCTTGTCTTGGTGTTGGGTGAGATGAGTACCTTATGGTGGGTGACATGGTGAGTGCTCTTGTGTTGAGAGATAGGTCAAGCTAGTGAGGAGTTGACCGATATGGTTGAGTGGACGATGGATGTTGTTGGGCGATACATCTTGTTGTGTTGGTTGATATGGTAAGCATGATGGGCGATATGGTTGGATGACACCCTCTACATTGTGGTGAACGACAGACCTAAATCTCTTGATGGTTGGTTGGTGTTGACCGATAGGGCTATGCTTGGTGTTGGCCGATAGCCCTAATGGATGATAGCCATGTTGGGCGACAGGCTTGGGTGGTGATGGCCGATAGGGTTGGTGTGTGTGTCGGCGGACAGGCCTTGATAGGCTTTAGTGAGGATGGTGATGAGTTTTGGTGAGTGTCTTGTGATTCTTTAGTGATGTCCTCATGGGTCATGGAAGTGAATGTTTATGCTTAATGATGGTGGTGTCTTGTTAGTGATAACAACAATGAATATGATGCCTCACAAACAGTAATAATGCCAATGATAATGTTGTTGATAGCAATGATATTAATAGTCGTGTGATGATGGTAATGATTTGCTAGTAATGAAAGTAATAATGGTAGTAGTGATGGTAATGAGGAAGGAAATCGTAATAAGATGCATGATGTGATCCTTATATTTATTTGTTAATAATAAAGAAGATGATAGTAATATTGTTGATCATAATAATGATGACAATAATGGTAGTAATGATATGCATGAAGTAATCCTCGCACTTAATTGTTAAATGAGAATGGTGATAGTTACACTAGTAGCTTGCATAATGATAATAATGATAATAATGATGATAGTGACATAATGGTAGTGGTAACAATAGTACTTGTTCTGTATGTTTGGATACCTTGATTACTTGTATAATCTTGAGATAAGAGTAAGCATGTATATGGCTTGTTAATAGTGTGACTTGATTACCAAATAGGGTAAGAATCATAAGTAGAGTATCTTGAATGGAATTTCATGATGGTAGCATATTCCTTATGATTGAATCTACGATTATTGTGTACTCTAACCCTGCAGGTAATGATTAGCCTTGAAAAGGGCTATGAGACACATGTGATGAGTAACATCACTTGGTAATTACTCTGGTTAATAAAATGATATGTATAATGTGTTAAGTTCCATGATGATGATGTGAGCCTTGAGAGGCATTGACAGTACATGATGAGGGATTGAGATCCCATGGTATGTGATGATCCTCGAGATGGATCTGGATGGATGGCAAGAGGCCAAGTGGTAACATGTGATGTTGGATCCTTGAGATGGATCAAGTTGATGTAATAATAGTATAATGTTGTTTACTTTCTGTTATATCTTGAATGTTATACAACTTGGTTGAATCCTGCAATCCATCTAAAAAGATACTAATTAATCACTGTGAAATATATCATGTAGTTTGCCCTGGCCATAGATCCATCATCGTCAGGACTTGGTGATGGTGAAACAGGTTCTCCTACGGGTTAACCTGGAAGCACATATTGTTGAATATGTGTAGGTTGCTCCTAGCCTGAAAATGAGGAGGTACGAGTGTGACTTCGGTTACAGACTCATATATGTATATAGAGCATGGTGAACAGGCCCATGGCTCAGGATATGTGATGTGAGGAGCATGAAAGCGTTCATGGCTCAGAGCACGGTGAACAGGCCCGTGGCTCAGTTTTACTAGAGCCGAGACCTGTACCAAGGTGGGCTAGAGTGGGGGTAGCCTATGGAGCTGACCCTGTGGCTTAGACCACTTCAGCATGTTACTGTGGTCCTGCTTGTGTTGTACTCGTGTACTGACCACGAGGTGGGAGGTCATGGAGTCCGGCTCTTCCATTGACCTTGTATGGCACCATCTTGGATTTCGTAACCGAAGGTTGGATTTGAATGGTACGATTCAAATCCTCGGGGCATAATAATACGTAATACAGCCGTTCAGTATTTACTACTTAAGATAAACACGTAACATTGGTTGAGGCCGTGTTTGTGTAATATCTTTGTTATATCTTGCAGGTTATGTGGTAATATGTCTTATCTTGGTATTCAGGTTATGTGACATTATATCTTGTTCTGATAATCCTGTTACATAGGGATACATATTATCTTGCTAATCATATTCCTTGATATATATCTGGTTATATGCTTTTGTATAGCGGGTAAGCTTGTCGGTAAGAATAATTTGTTTTATATAGACTGCTCTTGTTATACCTGTTGTTAGATATCGGCTGTTATAGTATATCTTGCTAAGGTTCTGTAGTTGCGGTGGGGAGTTATAATTCCCGCTGGGACAATTGTTCAATTGTCTCACCCCGCTGGTTTAACCCCTTTTTTAGGTGGTCGAGGTAGGCATGGTCGTGGTCGTGGTGTTGCGGCCGAGCAGCTTGAGGAGCAGTAGAAGGCAAGCGATGGATATGTTGCTGTTTTGGATGTTTTGTAGTAGAGTCTAGAGTCATCCCTGTACTCTCAGGTCCTTGGCTGTGTTTTGACGATGTTTTACGATGAACGATCGATGACGTTTGTATATCCTATTGTTGGCCGGATGTGGGCCTTTATGTATGTGAATAGGTGGTGAACTCATGTGATGGATGAGCAGCTATTTCTGTAAGTTGTAGGCACGTATCAGATCTCGTGTATGTATATATATATGACATGTTTCTGTGCAGGATGAGGACTGGAAAGTAATAGTTTCACAGTTTATTTGTTTTCATGCAATCGGTTTTAATTAACCGGTGTTTTCATAATCTGTGGTTACGGTGATTTCCGCACGTTTTCGCGTAACACCTCGTTATCTGTGTGATAATGGGATGTGTTGCCACAAGTTTTGGTATCAGAGCTTTAGGTTCGCTGAGTCTACAGGGATTTAGGACTAGGTTGAGTTGTTCTTATGAGTGTCCAAGTTTTCTTACAACATCTTCTGCCCTCAGCGGAAGAAAAATCAAGATGACTGGAAACCATGAAGAACACACTGCTGAGTACAGTAATGTTGCATCGGTTGATGGAGCAGATGGACAGGCACATGAAGATCAGGTGCCTGAGGTTCCCCAATTTAACCCAGCTATACTTGAACACCCTGCTTACCAATAGCTTATGGGGCAGTTAATGGCTACGATGAATCTCATGGTTGAGCGATTACCAGTGCCTCCTCCGCGAGCACATGTTCCCCATGGAGAAGCATCAGGTATTGGGAAGACCTTCGAGCGGCTTCGCCGAGTCGGAGCTTCGGATTATGCTGGAACGGCTGATCCAGCGGATGCAGATCTGTGGCTGACAAGTCTCGAGAAGGCTTTTCGGATCCTTGACATCCCCAAAGAAGACAAGGTAAAGCATGCTGTCTACCTTCTGAAGGGTAGTGTTGGTCACTGGTGGACCATCGAGGAAGAGAAGCGGCCTGGTGAGGTGATCTGTTGGGAAGTGTTTCGACGTGAGTTCATCACCAGATACTTTCCAAAGATGTATCTAGATGAGAAGATGAGTCAGTTTGAGAAGTTGCGACAAGGAACGATGAACATCACCGAGTATGAAGCCAAGTTTATGGATCTATTGAGGTTCTGTCCTCACATGGCGGCAACCGACGAGGAACGGATCAGGCGTTTTGAGAGGGGTTTGAGTGCTGAGTTGACAACCCCTGTGTCTGCGTTGGAGAATCGAGAATAGTTTGCTATGTTTGTGGAATCTATTCGACGGATCGAAAGGACAGTACGAGAGAAAAGAGAGTCTATGTCTCTTAAAAGACCTGCTCAGTTTCAAGGACGGAGGTTTGGTGGTCTTAAGAAGCCTAGGTTTTTAGCACCGTCAGCAATGAGAAGTGTCGGTGTACCATCTCAGTGGTCTCCAAGTAAAGGGAAAGGTTATGTTTCTTCACCGTCTAAGGCACAGAGTTCAGCTTCAGTGGATACCGTTGTGGTTAACAAGGCGAAAGATCCTAGTCTTGAGGAGGTGTCCGTGGTTCGAGAGTTTGCAGACGTGTTTCCTGAGGAGTTTCCTGGTGTTCCTCCACCCCGAGAGATTGATTTCGAGATCAATTTGGTTCCAGGGACACAGCCAGTTGCACAGTCAGTGTATAGAATGGCTCTAGCAGAGATGGCAGAGTTGAAGAAGCAGTTGCAAGAGTTGTTGGAGAAAGGTTTTATCCGACCGAGTACGTCGCCATGGGGTGCTCCTGTGTTGTTCGTTAAGAAGAAGGATGGTTCGATGCGGTTGTGTAGAGATTACCGGCAGTTGAACAAGGTCACGATCAAGAATAAGTACCCATTGCCGAGGATAGATGATCTGTTTGATCAGTTGCGTGGTGCTACAGTGTTTTCAAAGATCGATCTACGGTCTAGATATCATCAGTTGAGGATAAAGGTGGATGACATACCAAAGTCAGCTTTCAGGACGAGGTATGGTCATTTCGATTTCGTGATTATGCCGTTTGGGTTAACTAATGCACCTGCAGCTTTCATGGATCTGATGAACAGAGTGTTCCGTCCGTTCTTAGATCAGTTTGTTGTAGTCTTTATAGATGACATCTTGATCTATATTCGGGACATGCTAGAGCATGAGCAACATCTCTGTCAAGCGTTGCCTCTTCTTCATCAACATCAGTTGTATGCCAAGTTTAGTAAGTGTGAGTTCTGGTTGGATGAAGTGACTTTCTTGGGTCATGTGATATCTGCTAAAGGAGTCAAAGTAGATCCAAAGAAGGTGGAATCCTTTGCGGATTGGGAACAACCGAAGACACCGACAGAAGTTCGTAGTTTCCTTGGTTTGGCAGGATACTATCAGAGGTTTATCAAGGACTTCAGTGTGATCGCTTTGCCGATGACGAAGTTGACCAAGAAGGATGTACCTTTTGTTTGGGATGATCGATGTCAGCAAGCTTTCCAGAGTTTGAAGGAGAAGCTAACCAGTGCTCCAGTGTTGATCTTGCCAGAGACTGGGAAAGGCTATGTTGTTTTTTGTGATGCTTCCAAGAAAGGTTTAGGTTGCGTGTTGATGCAGGAAGATCATGTGGTTTCTTTTGCCTCGCGACAGCTCAAGAAACATGAGGAGAACTATCCGACTCATGACCTGGAGTTAGCAGCTGTAGTTCATGCGTTAAAGATTTGGAGACACTATCTGTATGGGGAAGTGTGTCAGATCTTTACGGATCATAAGAATACGAAGTATATCTTTACGCAGCAAGAGTTGAACATGCGACAGCGACGATGGATGGAGTTGATCAATGATTATGACTGCACTATCAAGTATCATCCTGGTAAGGCAAATGTGGTAGCTGATGCGCTTAGCAGAAAGTCTTCTTCTCTTTCTTCAAAGAAGGCACAGTTGAGTTCTCTGGTATGCCATAGGCGCGATATGATTGTTTCTCTGCGACAGATGAATTTGCAGATGGAAGTTTCTTTGTTGTCTAGTCTTTTCGGACAGATGCAAGTTAAGCCTACGTTGAGATAGCAGATCAAGGATGCACAACAGACAGATGATGCGGTACGATTGATTAGATCAGAGTTCGGCAGCGACAAGCGTGATGGGTTTCATGAGTCTGAGGATGGACTAGTTTGTTATCATGATAGGATGATGGTTCCAGATGCTGATGATCTGAGGAAGTTGGTGCTTGAGGAAGCACATATGTCGATGTATGCGATGCATCTAGGTGTCACCAAGATGTAACATAGTCTGAAGGACTTGTATTGGTGGCCCGGTTTGAAAAGAGATGTAGCTGAGTTTGTGGCGAGATGTGCGGTGTTTCAGCAAGTGAAGGCTGAACATCAGAAGCCGGTAGGTACGTTGCAACCTTTACCGATACCGCAGTGGAAATGGGATCACATAACCATGGATTTCGTAGTTGGTCTACCCCGAACAACTAGCAATCATGATTCCATTTGGGTGATAGTGGACAGATTGACGAAGTCTGCCCATTTTCTACCAGTAAAGACGACGTATACAGTTGAGAAACTAACTCGAGTATATGTGGATGAGATAGTATGTTTGCATGATGTGCCAGCGAAGATAGTTTCTGACAGAGGCCCTCAGTTTATGAGTCAATTTTGGGAACAGTTGCACAGGGCATTGGGAACGCAGTTAAGGTTCAGTACATCCTTTCACCCGCAGACCGATGGATAGTCTGAGAGGACTATTCAGATTTTGGAGGATCTTCTTCGAGCTTGTATTTTACAGTTTCTAGGCAGTTGGGATGTACATCTAAGTCTGATAGAGTTTTCCTACAACAACAGTTATCAGCGGAGCATCGACATGGCTCCATATGAGGATTTGTATGGGAGGAAGTGCAGATCTCCTTTGTGTTGGTATGAATCAGGTGAGTATCATCTTTTGGGTCATGAGTTAGTACAGCAGACGACAGATAAGATCAAGGTGATACAACAACAATTGAAAGTGGCACAGGACAGGCATAAGTCTTATGCAGACAGTCACCGATGACCTTTGGAGTTCCAGGTAGGAGACAAAGTGTACCTTAAAGTCTTGCCATGGAAAGGTGTGCTAAGGTTTGGACGGAAGGGTAAGTTAGCTCCCAGGTACATGGGACCTTACCCAGTCAGAGCACGTGTTGGCAAAGTAGCCTATGAGTTGAAGTTGCCTCCAGAGTTGCACAGGTTGCATCCAGTGTTTCATGTCAGTATGTTGAAGAAGAGTCATCCGGATTCAGGTACAATAATACAGCCAGTTGAGGTTGAGCTTGATGCAGATGTGACCTACAAGGAAGGTCCTGTGGCGATCCTTGACAGAAGGATCAAGAAGCTGAAGAGGAAGGACCTAGTTCTTGCGAAGGTTCTTTGGCAGCGTCGTGTCATCGAGGAAGCCACGTGGGAGCTTGAGGAAAAGATGAGGAGGAAGTATCCCTCGCTTTTCTTTTCGGATTTCGGGGACGAAATCCCTTAAAGGGGTTAGTTTGTAAGGACCCTGACCTTCGTTTAGAGTTTACCCTGTTTGTTTTGCTTAACCTTGGTGGTTTGATGCTAGCTAATCACCTTTTAGTGGTGATTAGGGTTTAGTTGTGATGTGTTGAGAGCTTGAGGGGCTACTTGCAAATAACACAAGTTTAGGGTTTTGTGAGCAAGTTTGCCATCTTGTGAGATGTTTTCCCCTCTTTGCTTCCTCTAGGGTTTAGAGGAAGTCTTGGGCTTGTTGTTTGAGTTTCTTGGGCCTTGCTTGAGCTTGTTTGGGACTTGAGGTGCCTTGTTTGGGCTTGCTTGAGCCTTGTGTCGGCCAAGACCAGCTTGTGTCGCCCAACATGGTGGTGTGACGCCCAAGAACCTTGGTGTGTCACTCTGTAGAGCTGCTAGTTGTGTCGCCCATGTTGCTTGGTCCAACCTTGACCATGTTTGGTGGATACTTCGTGTATATCCTTGACAAGTGTCTCTTGGTGTGCTAGTGTGTTGGCTTGAACCCTAGGACAAGTGTCCCTTGGGTGGATGACACTTAGCATGGATCTACCTTGGTTTCTCCTCCCCTTCTTTCTATATAGGTGGCTCTTTCCCTTGCCTTAGCTTCCTTTGCTCTTTTGGTCTCTCCTCCACCTTGAGTGCACGACACTCCTCCCTCTCTTGCTTGTGTCGGCTGAGACACTCTCCTGGAGTTGCTTGTGGTGGACGATGCCCTCTCTTGGATCAACTTTGGTGAACGACATCCCTTGGAGCTTGAAGTGCATCTTCTTCCTTAGAGCTTGAGGCGGGTTGCATAACTTCTAACCCTAACTCCTTTACCTCTAGCTATGATCTTGTTGCATGTTTGTAGCTTAGCTTAGTTCCTTGCTTTTATACCTTGCTTGTGTACCTTTGGTGGTCGATCCCCCTCTAGGGTTTAGGGTTCCTTTGTGCACCTTGCTTTCTAGGGTTTGAGTATCCTTAAGTTGGAGGTTGAGGGTGACCCTTTTTGGGCGTCATGGTGAGTGCTCCTGGAGTTGGGCGATACCCTCTCTCTTGTTTGAGTGTGTTAGGCGACATGGTCCTTGTGCTAAGAAACACCTTTGTTCTTGTGATGGGCGACATAGTGGTGTTCTTTGTGTTGGTCGACATGGAAGGTGTTCTTGGTGATGGGCGATACCCTTGCCCTTGTGTTGGGTGACAGGGTGAGCTAGTGTGGGTGTTGGCCGATATAGTGACCCTTGTTGGGCGACATGGGTACCTTGGGATGGACAATATGGTGGGTGCCCTTGAGTATGGTGATCTCCTTGTCCATGTAGTGGAGGATAGGGCCATGTATGGAATATGTGATTAGGGTTGGACGATAGGTTGACCTAGCATGGGCGCTGGTCGACATGGTAACCATGTTGGGTGACATGGTCCTTTGTTCTTGAGTTGGGCGAGACCCTCCCTTGTCTTGGTGTTGGGCGAGATGAGTACCTTATGGTGGGTGACATGGTGAGTGCTCTTGTGTTGAGCGATAGGTCAAGCTAGTGAGGAGTTGGCCGATATGGTTGAGTGGCCGATGGATGTTGTTGGGCGATACATCTTGCTGTGTTGGCCGATATGGTAAGCATGATGGGAGATATGGTTGGATGACACCCTCTACCTTGTGGTGAACGACAGACCTAAATCTCTTGATGGTTTGTTGGTGTTGACCAATAGGGCTATGCTTGGTGTTGGCCGATAGCCCTAATGGTCGATAGCCATGTTGGGCGACAACCTTGGGTGGTGATGGCTGATAGGGTTGGTGTGTGTGTCGGCGGACAGGCCTTGATAGGCTTTAGTGAGGATGGTGATGAGTTATGGTGAGAGTCTTGTGATTCTTTAGTGATGGCCTCATGGGTCATGGAAGTGAATGTTTATGCTTAATGATGGTGGTGTCTTGTTAGTCATAACAACAATGAATATGATGCCTCGCAAACAGTAATAATGCCAATGATAATGTTGTTGATAGCAATGATATCAATAGTTGTGTGATGATGGTAATGCTTTGCTAGTAATGAAAGTAATAATGGTAGTAGTGATGGTAATGAGGAAGGAAATGGTAATAAGATGCATGATGTGATCCTTATGCTTATTTGTTAATAATAAAGAATATGATAGTAATATTGTTGATCATAATAATGATGACAATAATGGTAGTAATGATATGCATGAAGTAATCCTCGCACTTAATTGTAAAATGATAATGGTGATAGTTACACTAGTAGCTTGCATAATGATAATAATGATAATAATGATAATAATGATGATAGTGACATAATGGTAGTGGTAACAGTAGTACTTGTTCTGTATGTTTGGACACCTTGATTACTTGTATAATCTTGAGATAAGAGTAAGCATGTATATGGCTTGTTAATATTGTGACTTGATTACCAAATAGGGTAAGAATGATAAGTAGAGTATCTTGAATGGCATTTCATGATGGTAGCATATTCCTTATGATTGAATCTATGATTATTGTGTACTCTAACCCTGCAGGTAATGATTAGCCTTGAAAAGGGCTATGAGACACATGTGATGAGTAACATCACTTGGTAATTACTCTGGTTAATAAAATGATATGTATAATGTGTTAAGTTCCATGATGATGATGTGAGCCTTAAGAGGCATTGACAGTACATGATGAGGGATTGAGATCCCATGGTATGTGATGATCCTCGAGATGGATCTGGATGGTTGGCAAGAGGCCAAGTGGTAACATGTGATGTTGGATCCTTGAGATGGATCAGGTTGATGTAATAATAGTATAATGTTGTTTACTTTCTGTTATATCTTGAATGTTATACAACTTGGTTGAATCCTACAATCCATCTAAAAAGATACTAATTAATCACAGTGAAATATATCATGTAGTTTGCCCTAGCCATAGATCCATCATCATCAGGACTTGGTGATGGTGAAACAGGTTCTCCTACGGGTTAACCTGGAAGCGCATATTGTTGAATATGTGTAGGTTGCTCCTAGCCTGAAAATGACGAGGTACGAGTGTGACTTCGGTTACAGACTCATATATGTATATAGAGCATGGTGAACAGGCCCATGGCTCAGGATATGTGATGTGAGGAGCATGAATGCGTTCATGGCTCAGAGCACGGTGAACAGGCTCGTGGCTCAGTTTTACTAGCGTTGAGACCTGTACAAAGGTGGGATAGAGTGAGGGTAGCCTATGGAGCTGACCCTGTGGCTTAGACCACTTCACCATGTGACTGCGGTCCTGCTTGTGTTGTACTTGTGTACTGACCACGAGGTGGGAGGTCGTGGAGTGCGGCTCTTCCATTGACCTTGTATGGCACCGGCTTAGGTTTCATAACCGGGGGTTGGATTTGAATGGTACGATTCAAATCCTCGGGGCATAATAATACGTAATACATCCGTTTAGTATTTACTACTTAAGATAAACACGTAACATTTGTTGAGGCCTTGTTTGTGTAATATCTTTGTTATATCTTGCAGGTTATGTGGTAATATGTCTTATCTTGGTATTCAGGTTATGTGACATTATATCTTGTTCTGATAATCCTATTACATAGGGATACATATTATCTTTTTAATCATATTCCTTGAGATATATCTGGTTATATGCTTTTGTATAGTGGGTAAGCTTGTCGATAAGAATAATCTATTTTATATAGACTGCTCTTGTTATACCTGTTGTTAGATATCGACTGTTATAGTATATCTTGCTGAGGTTCTGTAGTTGCGGTGGGTAGTTATGTTTCCCGCTGGGACAATTGTTCAATTGTCTCACCCCGCTGGTTTAACCCCTTTTTTAGGTGGTCGAGGTAGGCGTGGTCGTGGTCGTGGTGTTGCGGCCGAGCAGCTTGAGGAGCAGTAGAAGGCAAGCGATGGATATGTTGCTGTTTTGGATGTTTTGTAGTAGAGTATAGAGTCATCCATGTACTCTCAGGTCCTTGGCAATGTTTTCACGATGTTTTACGATGAACGATCAATGACGTTTGTATATCCTGTTGTTGGCCGGATGTGGGCCTTTATGTATGTGAATAGGTGGTGAACTCATGTGATGGATGAGCAGCTATTTCTGTAAGATGTAGACACGTATCATATCTCGTGTATGTATATATATATGACATGTTTCTATGCAGGATGAGGACTGGAAAGTAATAGTTTCACAGTTTATCTATTTTCTGCAATCGGTTTTAATTAACCCGTGTTTTCATAATATGTGGTTATGGTGATTTCCGCACGTTTTCGCATAACACCTCATTATCTGTGTGATATTGGGATGTGTTGCCACAGTTTATATGTAATATTACTATAATATTTTAATTGTTTAAAATTTTAAAAAAAATTTATACATTATTTTATAAGTGTTGTTTGATTAACCAAATTAACCGTCAGAATTAAACATTAACCGATTAACCTTAACTGAACTAATCGACACTAATATAGCGTTTGGTAACTCGATTATATCCATCGTGGGTGGTCCATCACAAATGACTCATCGCAACAATTTCTCACGGTGAGAAATAAACGGTCGGTAGAGTTTGCCGATCGCTCTAGACAAAAAAAATAATGTAAAATATGAGCGGTATGAAATTGTGTGTTTGGAAACGCGATTGGTAGCGATTGACATGCTGCCCATGGTTGTCCACTGCTGCCCGATCAATCACCACTGCTTTGTAAAATGAAGCATAGTTTGGTTAGGTTAACAGTTAAAATCTTAAATCACAAATTAACCATTCAACCTACCAAAGTAACTGTAGCAGACTGAATTAACTGAATGCTCACCCCTAAACCTAGAGACTTTAGAATGAAATCTAACGACTCGTCTACTTCTTTCATTAGTCGCCACTATTACATAATGATCTTTCATTTTCTTATTTTATTTTTTTAAATTAGGCCTCTTCATGTGCACCCGCTTCACTCAGCTCCCACATGTAACTGCCAATATCTTATCACCTTTCCCAGACGGTGTATACACTGCAATGAAGAAAATAATATCTTCCACATTATTTCTATCCCAATTGTAAGAACCAAGTAAACTACTTTAGTAGTTTCAGGTGTGCCATCAACTTCACAGAATCTTCCTAACTCCTACAAATCATTTGTGCCATTTTTCTGAGCAATTACACACATATAATGACATGACATCTTATGTTCAAGAGTTGATTAAGATATAAATACAAAATAATTTTTTTATGGTTGCTAATTTTATGATAAATATTTAGAAATTGTTAAAATTGAAATTAATATCACCTAGATCACTAAATATCTACTATATTTAGAAGTTGATAATTATCTTAGCATAAAAAAAATTATCAACTATTGATTATATAAGATAGAAAAAATGATAAATCGATATTTTTGTGATTTATAATCTCCCGAATGTTCAACATGATTAATACACCAATTATTGTTTTCTATAAATTTTTAGAATTTATTCCGGATTTTTGTAGTTTGTCCATTTTTTGGCGATTCCTCGTGAGTTTTTACATTTTCTCATGTTTTTTCTCGTTTAAGTTGCTTACTCTTTTTTTTAAACCAAATGATGTACACAATACTCATTATTAATGCCAAACCTCCACTCCCACTCTCTCTGACATTCTTTTATTATTGCTCAACTACTCTTTATGTATTTTCTTATTTCAACTTATTAAGATTGTATGTTTTCAAGACTTGAATAGTTAAATGTATATATACGGCTTATTCTAGATATTTCCAAATAGTTAACCAAACTCTGAATAAAATTTGTCAATTCTTTTCACGATTTTCCCATATTAAATTTTTTAGCGAGCCAAAATCTATCCTATCCCAAATTTGTGACTATAGTTTTAATAAATTATGATAGAAATTGGCTTTTTTGTTATCTTCTTACATGTGTATTCATCGATAATGATATAAATATATTTTTTATATTAGTTTCCTAGTTTTTTTTATATAAGTAACACATGTATACTTTCAAAAAAGAAAAGATATTCTTTAGAAAGTATATTTCACTTATGTAATAATACTCAAAATGACCTTAGAAAAACCATTTAAATGTCTATGTTATGATCATGTCTTATTATTAGAAAAAAATGAAATATGTTGTGATATATGTTTTTATGAAAATTAAATTGAATGTTAACTCTATTTTTAACAATAATAGAAGTTAATTTTTTATATAATTTAATTTATCTAATAAATATATAATATATAATATATAATATATAATATGTCACGTGCACGTGCACGTGTGTGTTTACTAGTTTTATATAAAATATCTTTCATGATGATTCATGCAAGTATTACATTACCAATGTAGTGGCACCTGAGTGGGAAACTTGATGTTGTATGACCAAGAGATCAAAAATTCAAAACCCCTGGCAACAAGATGAATGTGTTACAAGCATTTCCCTAATCTAAGTAAATTTTCTAATCTCAATGCATACACATACTGGACTATCTACTCAACACATTTGTGTTTTCATATTTTTATGTTTATATTTTTTAAATTCAATGAAACATGGAATGGAGTTTTGTGATATGTTTCAAACAATTAAATTGTAGGTGATTTTCTATTGTAGATCATTAATGTTTTTGCACATGTTAAACTATGATATGCATCATAGGATGTAATACAATTATGCAACATATGCATGTACAACTTTGGGTGAGGGAATGTTGGATTCTGTTGTTTATGTTGTACTTGTTCATGTGCATATCCCTCTATGTTCTCTTTTGACCAAAACTGCAACAATTTCATAGTTTGTTGTCTCATCCACTCGAGCCTGCAAAGGAAAATTTTGGGGTCACAAAAAATATATCAAAGCATGATTAGCAAATTTACACTATCCTATGTCTTGTGTCACAATATACAAGACAATCTAAAAATATAACCTCCTGGTATGGTTTCATAATGTTCCTCTTAGGATAGTCTAATCATTAGAAACTCATTGATTAAGAACTTGGTTTAGTACATTTCTTGATATTCTATGCCTACCTTCAACATTTTCTTAGGAAGCTGGAAGTGGGAACATTAGGCTCGGGTAAGGAGCCAAATAAAATCCTAATGTGTTGTGCATCCATATTGTTTGATAAAATGAGACTTCTTTTTATTGGATAAATGAAATACAAAAAATGGAAAGAAACCTTACGCATATGATATGGACATGTTCCTAAGAATGATGTTGTATTGTACACCATGGTCTTGTAATGTATATAGGTGTCATAGGACTAGGTTTCTTGATTTGTGTTGGTAGATCAATTATTTTTTTTGGTAAATTCAGTTTTTTTAAAGATCAAATAGATAGATAGTGTTTACAAACAAATATGTATGTAAACAAAAGTTTTCTTATGCGAGAGTAGACTAGGATGGGTGACCTTCGGGGAAGTCCTCATGTTGCACCCCTTTTTTGGTAAATTCTAACCATGTGATCAATGCTAGTTTTTTCATCTCATGTTTAATGATTGGAGAAAACCATTTAAAATTTATATGTATGCATGAAAGGGAGCAGTATGATACATAAAAAGGTTGTTGGAGATTGTATACCACATTGAAATAGGGTATAGTTAGTTAAAATGAGTGGTTTCTAGATGATAGGTGTAAATATGAATGTGCAGAGTCATGATAAAGGTTAGTGTAACATCATAGATGTTAAATTCAATAAGTTTAGGGACAAAATTGCAAATTTATAATGATAAATTTCAAAACTTACACATTGACGCAAGTTGCCTCAAATGTTAAATACTTTATATGAAATATGATATAAAGAGAGAGAAAACAAATTGTGTTCCACCTTTTTTATATGATTAAATGAATTCTAAACACATAAAATGATAAATAGAACTATTCTCTTTCTTTTTATCTCTCTTGTAAATATGTTTATCCAAGAGACATAAAAGATAACAAGATTAACCATTGAGTGGAAAATCACTCCAAATCTTGAATCTGACTGAATAAATCAAAAAAGGAAAGTTACCTATCTTTTAGTACATATTAATTACGATAATAATTTAAATTAGATTGATAGTTAAAAGATATCCAAAATCTGTATCTAACTCAACAAGGAGATTTTAGACTCTTTGTTTAACAAATGATTCAAATTTAAAGTCATTCGGACTTTGTTTGAGCCTCCAAATAAATTAGGTAAGATTCTATATATTTTTAATCAAAATATAATCAATTTAATAATCTACCATCAAATTTTGGGTTTAATGCTCTGTGATGTAGAGTTTTAATCTTCTCAAACACTCTAACCGTCACGGATATACACAAATCGGGGTCGTCCCCCTTGCATGTTTTCAATCTGTTGGGGACTCCATTATGGTACGAGTCCGACCATGAGATTCTATTATCCCTCCCTCTCTATGAGAAATAGCGTTCATAAATGAACTCCCCATTTCCTCTCTGCTTCATACAAACTCAAGCAGATTTCGTTCCAAGGGTCTCATGCCCTGGGTACCCAGTCAATGTCGAACTTTGCCTCTCCCCTATTCCACCCTCTTCCATATATCACAGACACCCAAGCAAATAGCTATAAAATGAGGGAACTCTAGTTGTAGTTTGCACCCTCTAGAAACATAAAAATACCCATTGTGCCCTCATATTATCTACAACCCATCACCGACCTTTTCTTACAAGAATGTCAGAGTCGAGAAGTGACTCCCTAGAGGTTTTTATTTTGGTAACCATTTTAAAATAAATTGCCACCCTCCTATGAAGCTAGGAAGCTTGTCAATTAGGGTCCTTCTTTCTGTAAGTCATATTTCCCACATTGTTTTTCTCTTATTCAAGAACTTCAGAAATTCCATAAATATGGTGGTGTTTTTTGGTGTTGATGCTATGCACGGTTTCAATATTTGAGGAAGAGGTTCATGCTACTCTTGGTTTTGGGTTCAACATGGAGATTTGTTATTTCCTTGCTTCTTGATCCTACCTGGTCATGGAGGGGAGATGTCTTCCATGTCTATCTATAACACAACCCAAGTTTAGGCTTATTGGCATAGGCAAGAAAATATAGAATCATGTGTGATCTTTGTTTCTCACCCTGTCTCCATCTCAATGGTTGGAAAGAAAGATTTCTCATTGAAATTTGCTATTGATGTGTGTTAATTGAAGATGAAGAAACAACACACTAATTTTCCCGATTTTCCCTTCAGTAGTTTATTTATGTATCTTCTTGTCATGGATATTCACGGTCTTTTCCCACACCCTTTCTTTTTCTTACGCATGCTGAAAAGAAGGGTCCCACCTCTAGGTGGTTGACACCTTTTGGACTATCGCAGAGCGGGGCCCGATTGTCCACTGGTTTAGATAATAATACACATGTGAATTGTTGGTGATTTCTTATTTAGTTGATTATTTGTAAATATGTAGTAAATCAATGGTTTGTCAGAAAAAATTCAAGAAATATTTGATGGGATGATTTTTTTGTAAGGAATCCAGTATTAATGATTTTGAATACCTGTTTTGCTTTCTTGTTTTGATTTTTGTAGTTGGAACCCTTATATTGATTTTACAAACCCTAATAATGTATTGCATGTGATCAACGTGATCTATGTCATTAGCAATTGGATTACTTAATCAAGTAGGTCACTAGAACCTATAATTAAGAGAATTAAAATGTTTATAATACCTAAAACTAATTCCTAATAAATCAAAAGAATAACCCTGATGTACTCAAAGCCGAATAAACCTGAATTCAATCTAGGATCAATAAAACGTATTGATTTATGATGTTTAATGATTATTTGTGGGTGTTTAGAGCCTAACCAAGACAAGGGAAGATTGACGTAGGAGATTTCTCCAAGGTAAATGGGTCATGTTGTTGTGCACATTCATTCATATTTGATTGAATGTTCTATATAAAGTAGAAATTGTGATTTCAAGTTCAATGTTTGAGATCATGTTCATTGTATAAATTCCTTGATGATTTCTATATCTTATGTCTTATAGTTACCATAATCCCTAAAATCAGAGTTTATGATTAACTATTAACGCAGTTAAAGTTTAGACTTCAAGAATATGAAATCATGTCATGGTAAAGATAATTTTTTCATGATTATTCTAATGTTCATGCTAAGAATCATGTTATAAGCATTTTTTAAGTCTTATATGCTCTCAAAATCATGGACCTCAGGTGGTCATTAGGGGCTTTCACAGAAAATCATGGGTTTTGCTAGCAATTTATGGGATTTACTAGCATTATTTTCTCTAAGTTGGAATATCATAGAGATATGCATATTTTACTAATTCAAATATTATTTATGTAAAGAATTTATTACAAGAATGCATATGTTATTATACAATTCAATTTTCATTCATGTCAAGTTTAATTACTTTGCTTATGTTGTAAAGTCTCAATGTCATTTAGTGATTGATTATTTTTTCCTCTGCATGGTTGTGGATGTTATGTCCCTATGTATGGGAGAAAATATGGAATAAAATAAGTTCAACCCAATGATTCGAATACCTTCAAGTCCAAACTACTGGAGTTCCATATATGTTAGGTGATCCTAATATTAGAATGTTATCTTTTATGTTTTAGTTATTCTATGTTAGATTCTTGATCTTAGATTTGATGGATAAGTTCGTTGTTTTTTTTCATATCAAATCAGCAATGTATGAATCTTTTTAAGACATTGTATGGTGTTTTATTTATTTATTTGGAATGAGTATTGTGATGTAACAATTCCCTTCAAGATAAATTATTCTTCTTAGTCATCGTATGAAGGCGAAAAGTGGGGTGTTAAAATTAGTCTAGATAGATTGCATAGCATAAATGAGTTTTATATATAATGATCAAAATTTTATTTAAGAGGATTCAAGTTTAATTTTATGATTCAAGAAACTTTTGGTTTGTTGAACTGCTTAGGCTCTAACATCTTTTATCATGTAAATCACACGCTTTATATTCCTCTTGTGCTACACAAAGCTAGTGAGATTTATTGCATGCATCTTTAGGTTCATTTAGTAAAGACAAGTAATAGGTGGTTTAGAACAAACATGAGCCTCAAGCTCTTTAGGAATGATTTACATGTAGGTGAGAATGTATAATTGGTAAATATTAAGGGAGAAGGGAATAGGACACAACCTCAGGGTTATGATATGTATGATATACGAGTTGTAGACAGATAACAACTACAGGTTTTGTTAAATCACCTTTTATATAGTTATGATGTAAGAGATAAAAGATAGGATTCCTAGTAAAAGATCAAATCTAAAAGACAGAGAGAAGGTAATGAATATAATAGGAGAAACTTGTGAATTAGGTTTCCACAAATTCATTATTAATGTGTTGACCATTTCCTTTGAAGTAATGGGGGTTTCAACCAAGTGAAAATTGAGTAACGATTATGGTATGGGTAAAAAACATGTGGTCGTAAAGTCAACACTTGATTTGAATATGTATTAGATAGAGTGAATATATCTTGTGAAGGCCAATTTTTAGTTTAATGTGATATAAATTTGAAACCATTATTCTATTAGCAACATGTTTTGTGCACATGAAAATCTAGATTCTAAAAAATGAGTTCTTGTAGATAAGATATGCTATGATATCACCAATTAAGAGAAATGCTAATATATATGAAATATCACTTAAAAATATTGATTGAAGATATGTATCTCATACCATAAACACAAAGTTTTAGTTTAATAGTGTGATTGATTTTAGGATATATTTAAATCATTTATAATATAGACAAAATAGATTTAGGCGTAAACATAATTCTAATGAAAATCAACAACTATCACCTAGTAGCCTTATGATGACTCACATGTCTTTTGGTAAGATGTTGATATGAAACCATTAAAAGTGACCAACTTAAATGACAAAATATAATCATGATCTTGAATATAACCCAAATTAATGATGTAAAATATGACAATTTTATAGGAAAAGGTATGGAAACTAGATTATACCTTGTGTAGGTTAGTGGGGTGGATGTCGAAAACCTTTTTGATCATTTTCTTTCACTACTACAAACACAAGTGTTTCTCCACACAATAAATATGAGTTTTCCACCTTTTATTGCATGGAAAAAGTTGTCATCCATGATATATAAAAGTGTTGAAAAAGTAACTCTAAAAAAATATTGCACACTTAATCGTATACGTTATCCATTTTTTTGATGTGGAAGAACTGCTTTGCTGTTTTGACTCTTATTTAGTATGTGATATTTACAATAGTTTAACAAAAAAGGTGAGAGGTATGGAAAGTGACTCTGTACATATGATACAGTAGAGACTTTCAGCACAACATTACACTCTTTGGCATCAATGATTGATTTAATAGTTCACACTCACTAACACATTCATGATGTTCTTTGAAGTAAAAGTAGGGGATATATACAGGGGCGGAACTAGGGGGAGGCTGCCGGGGCTTTAGCCCCCCTCCCCCCAAAAAACTAATACAAATAGTTATTTTTTAGTATTAAGTATAGCTTAAAGTATAAATAAATACATTAACTACGTATAAATTTCAAAGAATGGGACTAGCTGGAGTGGTATATAGCTTGGTTTTTAAAGCAAATGATGCAGGTTCCATTCTCAATGGGGACAACATTTTTGGCTCAGCCCCCCCCCCCTCAGTGCTAAAATGTACACATATATGATTTCAGCCCCCCTTACTGTAATTTTCTGGTTCCGCCACTGGATCTATATATCCTGCCCCATTAGGCCAAACAAATTTTTTTAACAGATATAATATGGACTTGCACCCAATAAAATGCCTAGTATGTTGCAATCCTAATGTATAAACATAATGTATATCTACTTCTAAGATTGTATGATAATAGTTCCTGTATGAACTAACTCGAAAGAAAATAAGTTTGGTACATAAGGCCAAGAACTGATTAATAGTTTTAGAAATCATTAATAGTAGGTCCAAACATGAGCTCCTTAATGTGGAATATTAGCTTGTTATATCCAATTAATCAAATAGATTGAATGAGCCCTCATTTGCTCCTCCTATTAGACTTTTACCTATTACAAGAATAGTTTATCAGAACCCATGTAGCAAATATTTATCAAGAGAAAAATAGAATATATAATTTTATCATTGTTGAAATATATAAATAGCAATGACTAGATGGTTCAGACACTTTGAGAATATTGTACCAAAGGAGCATGTATGTTGTCATGTGGCCTTCATGGGGCCACTCAAATGAAACATTGAACTACACAATTCTATATGTTACCATTGTTTCTTACATTTTTTTTGATTTACTATTTTAAAAAAAGTTTGAACGGTTTCTCTAAAACTATTGCTTGAAACAATAGAGAAAATCTAACACATTGTGAGGCTTAAAACTTCTAATGCTAGGAGCTGCAGAAAAAAATTTACAGAAAACATATTACCTAAAATATAATATTATTGCTAAACAGAAGAGATCAGGTTATAAATTTTCTTCATGTAGATAAAACAAGATAAAAAGGATTATTTATTAGAACAAATCAATTGGGAAAGTCGATACTATGTCCAGTTAAATATGAACATTTGAATATATGGTTCATATGTAACTATATTTCAGGCACTAATGTTATACTTTCCTTTTAATTAATGTACAATAACCAATAATGTTAGCTTTATAACTAGATGTTCATCCATGATATAAACTGTACAATTTATATTGTTTTTTATATGCACAACTATAAAGAAGTGAAACCACTCCTCTACTAGAAAGAAAAGATCACATCCCTTGAACCAAACATCACAAAAAAAATTCACCAAAGGGATGGAGACCAATTCAATCAACATGTATGTATCATTACACAATGAGTAGGAATGAAAAAAATATCATTATCTAACCATTTACAAAGTTTGATAACATAATACATCACTTCACAACACATGGGTGTCTAAAAGGAAAACTAAACTTCTAAGCTAAAGTACAAGTCGAGGGTCATCTAACCACCTCTTCAAGACTCCCAAAAGCTCAGCTACAAGGCTGAAAGAATTCACCTCTCCTTGGTCTAACCTGGGGTTGGAAGCATACCCCATAAAAGAAGAGAAGAAAAGAAATACATCAGCAAAAAACTGGTATGTGTATGCTAAAGGAAACTTTGAGCAATTAAAGCAATAAGGACATCAAAAGTAAAATGCTTCCCATACAAGAGATAAGGACTACCCACATGGGCATAAAAGAAAAGAAACATCATAACTTGATAAAAGAGCATACTTCCCAAGAACAAATAACAAAATCTGTGCAACAAAAGCACATAGATGGGTAGTAGGGAACACACCCCACAAACATCATAACCATGCATGCATGTGAGATAAACATAGTCCTAGAACAATATAAACACAAAGGTGACCCAGGCTTCACATCCTTGAAAACCTGATAGAGAATGACTCACCGTCAATCTCCCAATATATATAAAAGTTGAGCCAAGGCTTCACATCCTTGAAACTCGGGTATGGGGCTCCACTACCACCATCCCATAAACAAAAAGGGTACACACCCAAAAACCAAAGTAATTTACATTATTCTAGTGCTACTAATTCACATTGCATGTAAATATAGAGGCAAGTAAATAGTTTAGTCAGAAGATGAAACAAAGGTTGCCATCACACAATGGACAACACAAACATATAACATCCACTTCAAAGTGGCACATAATAATAAAAGAGACCAACATGCACCACAAAACAAGATATGATATCAAGAAATTATCCAAATTCACAACAATCTAGATAGTTCACACGAACCACGGTATCAAAAGATAAGACATATTGTGTAGGCCAAAATTCAAAAGAATGATGAAGTAGGTGAATTGCTCAATATAGATGAATAGGGGATACAACATACCTCAAATCAGAGTCTAAACTACAAAGCACTCCTAAATCCAAGTCTAGGTCACCAAAGGCCTATTAAACACATATACATATTTTATGTCAATTTCATATACATCAACCAAACCCTAAAAACCACCTTTTTATTATTATGTGAATTAGGTTATGAAAACTATGCCACATTTTATTTTATATTATTAGGAGCCTAAAACATTTTTATTATGGTTTTCTGACCTATATATAATTAGTTACGATTTTTACAAGTTAATTAATCGTTAATTAGATCCATTAAAACACATGTTATTAATCTTTAGATTCAGTTATCAAAATGTATACCATGAGTTAGATCTTATTTTTCTGATTCCAACAAATATTTTTCCATATTTTTATGATCATCCGTTAATTATTTATCAATTTTTTAATTACCGACCAATCAAATAATTACATATCAGCAAATCGGTTGCAAAGCAAAGAGAGAGAAAGTCCACACGGACCTAGGCAGCGGATACCTTAAACCAAGTCATCAAAACCAGGTGCTAAAAAAAAGAAAGAGGAGAATGCAAAATGAAAAAATTACCCTTTGGTTGTTAAACTAAATCAAAGATCAGAGAGAGGGTAGAGAGGACAATCTACCAGGGGGCATGTTCCCTTGCGAACACCCAGCGAACAACCCAACACAGAGAAGGGATCTTAGAGATCCAAATCACAAACCAAGGGAAATCAGGTGAAGAGTTCAACATGAACCTTGTTCCCATGACTCCGGCAAACTCAAAGAGTTAAACAGCTTGAGAAAATCTCTCCGCAACGCAATGGACAAATCAAGATACGTGGGTAGACAAAGAGAGCAAATGAAGAACCAAACGAAAAGAGGAGAAGGGTTAAGCACTCAAAAATGGAGCGAGAAGGCAAGAAACCCCGCAAGAAAAAGGAATCAGTTGCCGACTATTCCAAAAGAAGCAAAAACCCAATCAAAAGAGGGAATTCGCCCATACCTAAAATTCGAGCAACGCAAGTGCTCACGAAGCTTGCCCACACCTTCACGACTCAAAGCCAATAAAAAATGAGCCCCATCGAGGACTAGGATCCCCAGACGAACTCAACGTCGTCGTAATAGGTAGATGGAGTAGGGAGAGATGGATGTGGAGCAAACTGGATCAATGTGTCTTTTGGAGAGGGTTTCTGTGGTTTCAAAGATCGTGGAAGAGGCCCTATATATAGGGGCAAAGTTAGTGTTCAATGAGGAACTAACAAGAACCAGAAAATAGAGGAGGGAAAGGAAAGCCCTAGCCGACTCGGGTCCCTTTTGAGGGAAACCCTATCAAAGTAGGGATCGACCAGTTTGGAAAGTCGCAAATATGGAGGAAATCAAGACCTGAGGTGCCTAAAAGGAAAGACGGAAGAGGAAAGCGCCGAAGAAAACTCACGTCACTGTAGCTGTCAGAATGAGTCTGACTGGAGGTAGGAGACAACTCCTCCTCCGTTGGATTCTCATCCAAGGGCTACGATTCAGTCCGATATAAGTGGGATGCGTGACAACCCAAGCTTAGGAAAATTGGGAAATTGAATTGAATTAAACAAAGTGAAATCCAAATAATTCATGTATTTTCTCTTTCCTCAGTTAGGTGTTCTTGAATTATCCAAATTAAACCAAATTTTCTGCATAAGTTAAGCTAAATTTGTAGATTCTGAATATACACTTAGTTTTGCCTTTTGGAAACCTTTAATGTGTTAAATAATTAAAATCACATTTTATCTTTCCTCCTTCAAAAGAGGTGATAATATTCCTTAAAATTTGTGAAACTTCACCCATAAGTCTTGCTAAGAGACTTGGATACAATTTTATCATTAATTTCACAAGTTGAGATGATTTCTTTATTTATTGAATAAATAGAAGATTCTATACACTTTCTCTCTCCTAAATATACTCATTAATCAAACATTATCCAAATTAGTTGCAAATTTGCCCAAAGGCTTATTTTTATGTTTAGATTACGAATTTAGAGTTAATTTTCCAATTTGAGGGAATTAACTATTTTATTTCACTTTACTAACCTAATTTCTATTTTCTTTTGATAAGAACATTAATATATGCATTTATCTTCCAATTTAGATGATACTTGGCCCTTAAGTTTCTTTTAGGTCAAGAAAATGAGATTGGGTGCCAAATTATCTTTATGGTTTCCATTTATGATTTTTGGAACAATATATTCCTCATTATCTTCTTTTATCCATTACATCCCATATTACCTCCAATTATTGCATTTACCATCTCCTTTATATATAGTTTGGATTTTCTCTTCTTTTTCCTATTCTAAAATTACTAAAAAGTTCTAGGACGAAATATCTTTTTTTTTTCATTACTTAGTGACAAATTACACTTCAGACCCATTAATTAAACCCAAATGGTGTATATGTGCATATAATCCTATATTAAGAATATATGGGAAATATTTATCCAATTAAGTTATTTAATTTCTTATTATCATCCAAATGAATCATTATTAAGCACAAAGTATTTTGTATTCCCTTAATTACATGTATTAGCTTATCCTTTTTTGGCTAAGTCAAAAGGGTAAAACTATTAGGGCAGGGTTCTAGATTTGGTATGTTACAACACACCACCCTTAAAGGGATTTCATCCTCGAAATAAAAAAAATCATAAGAAAACTTATCCACCACCAACTAAAAGGGTTCATCTCATAAAATCAAACATAACTTCAGTTACAAAAGTTTCAACTATACTTCTTACATCCATTACATAAGCAACATGCAAAAGGAAATATAACTTGTAAAGACTATTCTATGGAACTATGGGTTCACTTGCTCTTGATCTTCATAATTAACTTCTTCACCATCCAAAGCAAAAACTCTTCTAGCTCTTCTTTCCACAGGTCTCCATCTATTATTGTTACCATTATTGTTGCCCTGATTTTTAAGAGGTGCTTGTTGTTGTTGTACTGGAGCTTGACCATTACGACGCTTAGGGCAATTAGGTCGGATGTGTCCAGGTTCATTGCAATAATGACATACCAATGGTGTATTATGAGGAGGTTTATCCTAAGAACACTTTCCTGAAGGATGGTAACCATTGCACTTAGCACACTTATCCCTTTTCCATTCATCAGCAGAGGACTTCCTTTTATTGTCGAACTCCCTACGTTGAAACCCTGGGAAAGACTCCACAGTTAAAGCTTTATCAACCATTTGTTGAAAGGTCAAAGGTAATTGTGGGATAAGAGAACGACCCACCTTGTAGTTGAGTCCCTGAAGGAACAAGTTAGCCCTACGTTCCTCACCCAAATCAACTGCATACCGTTCCAACAATAGAAACTTTTGCCCATAAGTAGAAACCAATTAGGAACCTTGGTTCAAGCTGTAGAATTATGCTTCTTTATTCTTCAAAGAAGCAGTATAGATGTACTTCCCTCATAAGGGAGTCAAAAACGCTGCCCAAGTCATGGTTGAGATATCTCGAGTCCTTGCGATTCCATTCCACCAAACTCTTGTTGGTCCATCCAAGAAATAGGAAGCAAACCTAACATTTTGATGTGCAGGACATGCCATATTGTCAAAAGTCCTCTCTAAAGCTAACACCCTATCATCAGCTTTATCAACCATCTCTATCTCACCTTCACCCTTGAAGTAAGGTGGTTGCATCGTCATGAACTCAATGATTGAGAACTCCTTATTCTTTTCGGGTACAGACGGGTCTTTCATCTTCCCCAGCATGGAAGATGCAAAGAGTTGTCGAAAGATGGCCAACTCTTACTCTGGTGTCATAGCTCCTCCCAAACCCACAGAAGCTGAGGTCCCCTGACAAAACCTAGAATTTTGACGTGTCTCATTATCGTACTGGTTGTCAACCGTTGAGTTATCTCTCGCCATTAGGGTTCTTCCTACACAAGGCAAGGAAACTAGGTATAAGCAACCTAAGACAAATGTAAACATCCTAAGGAAGACGAGATTTAAATAGTTAAATAACCGACTGCTAGTGGCTCTGATAACATTCTATAAAGAAGTGAAACCACTCCTCTACTAGAAAGAAAAGATCACATCCCTTGAACCAAACACCACAAAAAAAATTTCACCAAAGGGATGGAGACCAATTTAATCAACATGTATGTATCATTACACAATGAATAGCAGCAGAAAAAATATCATTATCTAACAATTTACAAAGTTTGATAACTTAATACACCACTTCACCACACATGGGTGACTAAAAGGAAAACTAAACATCTAATCTAAAGATCAAGTCAAGGGTCATCTAACCACCACTTTAAGACTCCCAAAAGCTGAGCTACAAGGTTGATGTCGAATTCAGCTCTCCTTGGTCTAACCTGGGGTTGGAAGCATACCCCAAAAAAGAAGACAAGAAAAGAAATACATCAGCAAAAAGCTGGTATGTGTATGCTAAAGGAAACTTTGAGCAATTAAAGCAATACAAACATCAAAAGTAAAATGCTTCCCATACAAGAGATAAGGACTACCCACATGGGCATAAAAGAAAAAAAAACATCATAGATTGATAAAAGAGGATACTTGCCATGAAAAAATAATAAAATTTGTGCAAAAAAAGCACATAGATGGGTAGTAGGTCACACACCCCACAAACATCATCAACATGCATGCATTTGAGATAAACATAGTCCTAGAACAAGATAAACACAATGGCGATCAAGGCTACATGTAACATCCCTGACCTGGGTTAAGCTGTAACCCTAGATGTTTTGCTTAATAAGGTTGATTATATGCTTGCTCTTATCTCTTGAAAAGTAATTAAGGCTCCAGAGATACTTATATCTCAATTTCAATCATTTTTGAATAATGTTGAAACATTGTTTTACTTGTTTTGGACTAAAGTGCAATTTACCCAAGTTGAGGGGATAATTTGCAATTGTTGCATGATAAAATGTTCATCATATGATGAAGAATCATAGTAATCAGTATGATGCAGTGGTATGACATTCACAAGCCTGAGCACCAAGAAAGAGCTAGTTGAGTAATGTTTATGCATGAAAACCTAGTTTTCGTGCAATGTGCAATTTACCCAAAACCAGGGTTCAATATGCAAAATACCACTTCAAGAGGGTCCCTCATGATTCTTGGCATAATATAGAGAAAATAAAATGAGAGGAGAACCTAATTTGAAACATTTTGGAAAAGAGAGAATCTTCATATTAAAATAATCAAAATTTAAGCATAATTGTAACTTTACATCAATTTAATGCAAAAATAAATATATTAATTGAAGAGCCCTTCAACCAAAAGTGAGGGATGATTTTTCAAAAGTTTTGACGACCTTATTCCTTGCAAAGGCATGAAAATATCTTAAGTGAGTGGAGAGCCCACTCACATTAAGTTAATGAAAAGTAATATCCACTAAAAATGGGATATTAGTATAATGTGATTAAGGTGCTTAATTTGCTTTTCTTTTAAATTGAGGATAATGAAGGGGAATTAAAGTCAAGGGAATGTGCCTTCGTGCACAAGGGAAAGAGGGGAGTGTGTGGCATGATTTGGATAATTGAAGGATTTCTCTTATACTTTCTCTCTCCTAGAAATTCCTTTATATATACCTCATTTCCCACTCAACCAAAGATCTTTTTTTTATTTTCTTTCTTTCTTGCCTTGGACGAGCTCAAGAGGACTAAGGAGCAACAGGAGGACGAGTTCCAACCTGTAGGTAAGCTTCTTGATCACTTTCAACCATGACTTCATGGTGGAAATCGAAAATAAATGATGGATTTCTTCTTTTCTTCCATCAATATTCCTTTCTAGCCAATCCATTTCACTCAAAAGATTGAGGAACGAACCTTGTGGAGTGAGAAAGCTTCTTTAACCATTAGGAACGTGAACTTGGAGCTTTGAAGCTTCATTGAAGGTGGGTAATATAACTTGAAACCTTGAATATTGTTATTGATTTCATACCTTTAACTATTGTTGAAATTTTCTCTAACCTCCAAATTTTATTTGATTGATGGATGAAATCACCATGAAAATCATAGCAAGATTCATTGGTTTATATCTTGCTGATGATAATATCATCATAAGAACACACATACACAAATATCCTTTGCAATCGGTTTCATGAACTTGAGACGAAACGGTCTCAAGATCGTTTGAAACCAAATGGTCTCAAGACCGTTTGGGACCAAACGGTCTCAGACCGTTTGGATTTCAATGATGGATGAGATGGATGATGATCCAATGGCCTTGATTGAGTTAGTTTCAAATGACTCAACAATTGAAGGTCCAACAATCATCAACCCTAAATCGGGTATTTATTGAAAATCTAATTAATTCCATGAGTTTTGCTTGATTGATTGGGTCAAACGGTCTCAAGACTGTTTGACACCAAACGGTCTCAAGACCATTTGGGACCAAACGACCTCAAGACCGTTTGAGGTCAGGTCATGCCAAATTTGAATGGTGGTCCAATGATTTCAAAGCAATTGGTTCCACAATGACCAATATTGAAGGTTCATCAATTTCAAACCCTAATCCAATTGGGTTCAAAACCCTAATTGATGATCAATTGAAGGTTGAATCAATTGAAGTATGGTGCATAGGTTCAACTGATGAGTGGTTACATGGATTTAATTGATGAGGGAATCAATCTTGGAAACCCTATATTAATTTGAGTGGTTGAGACCATTTTTGGTCCAATCAGTTTTGAGGAGGTTTGGGCCAAAAGGTCTCAAGAACGTTTGAGTCCAAACGGTCTCAATACCATTTGGGACCAAACGGTCTCCAGACCGTTTGGGACCAAACGATCTCAAACTAATTGAGAATCAAACAATCTCAACTATCTTTGCACTAAACGGTTTCAAGCACCAACTTTGCTAAACGATTTCAAACCGTTTGAAACATAACTGACCAAGACCTTTTGAAGGTCTAAACGGTCTTAGACTATTTGAGGGTCAATCTATCAAGACCGTTTGGTGTCTAGAGGGTCAAGACCATTTGGAGTCTAGTTGACCAAAACCATTTGGAAAGTAATTAACCAAAACTGTTTGGACACTTAAGGTGATTAAAGGTCAATTGTTTAGTTGATCATCAAATGATGTAAATCAAGGGTGATTTCATTGATTGTACCCTTAATAAGATAGGGTGATTATTACCTTTTAAATGATTAATCTTTAATTCTAATGGAAGTAATGACATATTTCACTGTGTAAACCCTACATTCAAGTTGAGTTGACCTAATCTAATCAAGTTTCAAGTAAGTATCATCCTATAGAGGATGAGAGAGAGAGAGGAATTCCTGCATGAATGATAATCATGTAGTGGTTAAGCCTCAACACTTTCAACATGAATAAAATGTGTAATTAGGGTATGATCCTTGATAAAGAGATCATGAAACCCTAATTAAGAAGGTTGATGAGCCCTAACCCTAATTGAGGGCAATGATTGGTGAAACCCTAATCTAGGGTAACAATCAAACCCAAATTTGGGGAAAAACCATAATAAACCCTAACCAAGGGTAATGTCATATGAAACCCTAATATAGTAAAGTGATGAGAGATTCCAATCTAGGGTGATGCTATGAAATGCAATCTGAAACCCTACCCTAATATAAAGTGAAGATATGTGAAATCCTAATGTAAGATGATGTTATGTAAACCCTAATTGATAAAGATGGGAAACCCTATTCCTAATAATGGAATAGTGACTAATTTACTAATAAGTGAAACATCTAAAGGGATTGGTAATGGATAACCTTATATCAATAATGCCGCAACTCAAAGATGAGTCTATATCATTGGTAATGGTTGCATATTCCAAATAAGTGACTTATGCCCAATACATTACATGATAATATGATGAATTGGTGTATAAAGTATTAGGATGGAAAATACCCTAATATAAGATAAGTTGATGAACTCAAGTAAGATAA
Organism: Alisma plantago-aquatica; assembly: GCA_963693085.1. Lineage (NCBI taxonomy): Eukaryota > Viridiplantae > Streptophyta > Magnoliopsida > Alismatales > Alismataceae > Alisma > Alisma plantago-aquatica. The sequence goes on along the minus strand of OY856411.1, from coordinate 128,977,574 downwards.
AGGTGATGAGGGAAGTGATACATCATTATATGATAGATATCACATCCAACAGCTCAAGATAGATACACCTTGATGTATCCTAAATGCAATATACTTAGTGGAGTAGCACATGAAGTGTGTCATGTCAATTGTTACATTATGAAGTAATGCACTTTGATATGTATAGGCTAACATACCTTAAGAAAAGGTTAAGCCAAGTTAATAAAGTATGATGTAATAATATTCTAGTAAAGTTGAGAGAGGAACTCATATCTTGTGTTGATGATTCACTCAATCATAAATGATGAGAATAAATAAGCCTGATTGAATACTTATGTTATAAATGTTGGCTCCTAGCTGTGTGGAGCAATGAATTAGGGATTGATCATTAATAATATGATCCTGAGAACCTAAATGGTTATTTATGAAAACTGTAATGGAGGGTGATGATATGTAAGAGAAATCCTAACCCAAAAAAAAGGATAGTGATACTACTCTTACATTGTATAGTGTTGATATGTAATTAATACAACTATTATTATGTAATGATCATATAGGTGATCATGAGATGATGAGCATAGCCAGGTATGAGCTATGATGTGTTAATTGTTTAAATGCTTTATGGGCCTTGTGAGCCATTATTTGTATTGTTGCCTAGTAAGAGGTAACAAGAGACTAAAGGGCTTTGACAACCATGTGAAATACTTGTGTAGCAAGTATCAGGTCTACCTTGGTCAGATGACCTGAAGGTATTAATTACAAGATAAGTGGTAACAAGTGTTCTTTGATGAACTGAGGGTTTTAAATACCCATATTCCATAATCATGATGATGAGATGTTAAGGGATGAGAATGCCATGATGTGACAAGAGATTAAGATCCCAATGTTCTATAAAGTGTTGAAAAGTACTTGATAGATAAAGTATACTCTTCTTTGTAGCATTTGTCATAACAATGTTTGAGAACTTGACAGATGCTAAAAGAGCACAGTAATGCACATAATTAATCAAGTGAAATCTCATCATGTAGTGCCCTGGACATATATCCATCAGCGTCAAAATTTGCTGAATGGTGAAACGGGTAGCTCCGCGGCATAACCCGGAACACATATTTTTGAATATGTGGGGTTGATGGGCGTGAATACCTTACGCCCTAATGGAGGAATTGATGCAAGATAAACATTAAATCTCTCTTCCTTCATTATATACATGTTGGGGTGGATGTAGCACTAATCCCTCGATAACGGGATGGATGTATCACGAATCTCCCAATAATATTAATACTAGATCGATGTGAGATTATTATAAAGTCTCTCGATTGTGAAGAGAGTACAACACGCAACTGTTACTCTATAGCGAAGTTACCAGTATACCCTGGAAAGCTATTTAGTAGAGACACAAGATGTCCTACATGGAATCTCTTACTAAACCGAGATAAGGGAGGTCATGGAAGTCGGCTCTTCCATTGACCATGTATGGCACCGATTTCGACTTCGCAGTGGTCGGTTAGAGTATGAGTGGTATACCTCATCTCCTCAGGACATAAGTGTGGATGTAAAAGGTAATCAGCCGTATAGTATATTTGCTAAGGATTGAATACGAAAATCATTGGGTGATATTACATTCCTTTTATGCATCTTTAGTTGATAGATGATATATTTATAATTCCTTGCATTTCTTGCAAAGTAGATAGATGACATATAATTCTATCATGGGTAGATGTAACGTTCTCCTTAAGAAAGGAGATTATCATATTATGTTCATATAGGGATTAATATTTTTGTTAATATAAAAGAATTCCTGCTCAGTTTTATTATGCTAATCTGCAATAATAATGTTTCTGGTGGAGAGTTATATCTCTCGCTGGGACAATTTTCAATTGTCTCACCCCCGTGGGATCCAACTTTTTAGGTAAACGTAGAAGAAGAAGCAGGAACCCTATAGCTAGGGAAGAGCAGCATCAGCAACAGGGACAACAGTGGTAACTCAGGTGGAGGCACTGGCAGTCAAGTTTTGTATAGAAAGTCCTATGTGTCGTCTCTGTACTCTTAGGTCCTCGGAGTCAGTAGTTGGTTTTAATGTATCCATCTGAGATTTTGGCTTGATGCCTCGAGGTTCTTATACTGTCTGTGTATAGTTTAACTAAGCAGATAAAGATGTAATACTTGAGATGAAATGATACCAGAAATGTATCTGTGAACTAAAATGCAATGGAATTACTTTGGTTCTTTTTGATAGAGTTTTCCTTTGTTGGATATCTTGTAAAAAGGTTTTAATTTTTAGTAATTCGCTGTTAATAAACGCTTCCACTTAAGTAAATTATGTTTTTGTGAGTTGGATGCCACATTTTAGTGGTATCAGAGCTCTAGGTTTGTTGAGTCTATAAAGACGTATGATTAAGGTTGTTGAGTCTGTTCTAGTGTCTTCCAATGTATCAGATAGTGTCTTCTGCTCATTTAGGAGAAGAAGAACTTAAAGATGTCTGGATCACATGAAGAACACATTGCTGAAAGAAGCATTGCTGCACCAGGAAGTGGTGCAAGGGACTGGACTAGGAAGGAACCAATATCTGAATATCCTTAGTTGAACCAACACAATGATAGAGAGCCCAGCTTTCCAAGCTCTGTATAGGAAATTTAGGGCAACTATGATGCATGTATTGAACCATGCATTAGCAATGCAACCCATATTACCAACCCCCAATTATGAAGTTATGGGCTCCAACAGTATTCCTAATCAACATCAACATGATGAAGCAATAGAAAAGGTGGGAAGGAATAGGTTACAATCCAAAAGTAGAATTTTCTATAGGTGTAGGAAGCCTGGAAATATCATAAAGAATTCTCCAACAAAGAATAAGGAAGAGAGAATCAAGAAGTGGCCTAACCAAATCCAGGAACAGAAGCCTAGTAGTTCCAAAAAGGGAAAGTTTTTGGTACTACCAGTACAACCAATGACTAATACACCAAGGAAATGGCTATCCAGAAAAGGAAAAGGACCTTTTATACCATATCAAGGGCTTAGAACCTGTTACCAGTGTAGACAGGTAGAAAATCTAGCAAGGGTTTGTCCAGTTGGAAACATAATGGTAACCCAACCACCAAGGCAGAAACATCAAGGTCATCAAAGGAAATAGTTTTCTAGTGGCACTCGAGGACGTGGACAGATGTCCCAGGAAAGGTTCTATGAAAAGAATCAGCCTGAGGCAACAAATAAACTGTGAGATGAGACAGGTTATATGAAATAGTATCATTCTGATATGTCATTCCATAATTTTATGTGCTAACTATAAGAAAGTAGTTGTTATTGAGTTTCTTTTGACTAGTCCTATAAGGACACAATGAAGATGCGAATTTACATTTTACTCTGTATTCCTTTAAATGCTTTATTATTTCTCTCATATGTGTGAAAAAGGATGAGATATAGAAGTGATGCTTGAAGAAAATCCAAGAATGCTAAATCATGTGTTTATAATGATATGAAAAGTGAGGAACATAATAGTAAATAAAGTGCGTACTACCTAATCTCAGTACTTGTATACCCTGGCCAGGTATATAATTATTGGAGATAAGGCAAGTATGGAACTCTTAGATTGTATTCTTTCTGATTACTTTGATCAAGTAGTCATTCTGAAACAATCTAGAGAGCATAAAGAAACTAGAAATATGGCATGGATATTTTTATCATATCCTAAGTACAAGAAAGAGGAATCTGAGATAATCCCAGATCAATCTATGTATTAGGAAGTAGAAAGTATAATCCTCATGATAAAGAAAATGAGGACAAGGGAGATGATCCTTGTCTGATAAATCCTATAAGTATTAGTTCATCTTGGACTTTGGTTCGAAGATAAAGATATGTGTAACAAATAATGTCCCAAGGTTGAAGGATGATGAGGATGTGATGTGTTTTGACACATGTGATGGATACCAAAGTAAGGAATTCTAATATCTGAGAAATACCATGTGGAATGGAAGAGTAAAAGCATAACTCCGAATTAGATGATTTATGTTGGTTACGTGGAATGGCCAACTGTGAAATCAATATAATTACATAAAATAGTATGGACATCACATGTTAGGGGTTTATGCTTTGCATAAACATAACATTGACAAGGATGTACTAATTGAAGAAAGAATTGTGAAATTATGGGAAAAAGCTTATTAAGTTAAAAATAATTCTAAAGACACCCCTAAGGTAAGTTCTTATTTGGTAAGTGACCTCTCCTTATGACAAAAATTTGTACAATTAATAAGAAAGTTTAGTGTTGTGTCAGCAGATTGGATGACACACCAGATGCATGAAAAGTTTTGTAGTCATAAAGTGGGTGACAAAAATATAACTCTGGTCCTTCCTTGGAAGTGAAAATGCGAAACTAAGGAGTATGGGAAACTCCCTAGAACCAAGAATCATATCACATAAAGTTATAGATTGAGAAAAGTGATAAATCAGTAAGGTTTGACACTAGAAATAAATAAGGTATGTATGATGTTTCTCTGACTAAGAAAAACATTATCTGACATAGAGTTGACTCTACAGTCAATAATGAAAAGAAACAATACAATATGTGTCTTGTGTGACAAGTTCTATAATAACCTTGTATGGAAGGGCTCTGTATTGATCAAAGTTATATGGTATCTCCATGACATTAAGATGTTATGTGGAGACCTAATAATATAGTGAATGAATAATATTTGTCTCCCTTTACCTGGGATTTCGGGGACGAAATACTTGTTAGGGGTTTATAATTTGTAACATCCCTGACCTGGGTTAAGCCTTAAACCTAGATGTTTTTCTTAATAAGGTTGATTATATTCTTGCTCTTATCTCTTGAAAAGTAATTAAGTCTCAAGAGAGACTTATATCTCAATTTCAATCCTTTTTGAATAATGTTGAAACAATGTTTTACTTGTTTTGGACTAAAGTGCAATTTACCCAAGTTGAGGGGTTAATTTGCAAATGTTGCATGATAAAATGTTACTCATATCATGAAGCATCATAGGAATGAGTATGATGTAGTGGTATGTCTTTCACAAACCTGAGCACCAAGAAAGAGCTAGTTGAGCAATGATTATGCATTAAAACCTAGTTTTGGTGTAATGTGCAATTTACCCAAAACCTAGGGTTCAATATGCAAAATACCATTTCAAGAGGGTTCCTCATGATTCTTGGCATCATATAGAAAAAATAAAATGAGATGGGCGCCTCATTTAAAACATTTTGGAAGAGGGAGAATCTTGATATTAAAATAATCAAGATTTAAGCATAATTGGAACTTTACTTCAATTTAATGCAAAAATAAATATATTAATTGAATAGCCCTTCAACCAAAAAGTGAGGGATGATTTTTCAAAAGATTGGACGATCTTGTGCCTTGCAAAGGCACGAAAATATCTTAAGTGAGTGGAGAGCCGACTCACATTAAGTTAATGAAAAGTAATATCCACTAAAAATGGGATATTAGTATAATATGATTAAGGTGCTTAATTTGCTTTTCTTTTAAATTGAGGATAATGAAGGGGAATTAAAGGCAAGGGAAGGTGCCTTAGTTCACAAGGGAAAGAGGGGAGTGTGTGGCATAATTTGGAGAATTGAAGGATTTCTCTTATACTTTCTCTCTCCTAGAAATTCCTTTATATATACCTCATTTCCCACTCAACCAAAGATCATTTTTCGGATTTTCTTTCTTGATTTCCTTGGAAGAGATCAACGGGACTAAGGAGAAATGGGAGGACGAGTTCCAACCTGTAGGTAAGCTTCTTGATCACTTTCAACCATGATTTCATGGTGGAAATTGAAAATAAATGATGGATTTCTTCTTTTCTTCCCTCAATCTTCCTTTCTAGCCAATCCATTTCACTCAAAAGCTTGAGGAACAAACCTTGTAGAGTGAGAAAGCTTCTTTCACAATTAGGAACGTGAAGTTGGAGCTTTGAAGCTTCATTGAAGGTGGGTTATATAACTTGAAACCTTGAATATTGTTATTGATTTCATATCTATAACTATTGTTGAAATTTTCTCTATCCTCCAAATTTTATTTGATTGATCGATGAAATCACCATGAAAATCACAGAAAGATTCGTGGGTTTAGAGCTTGCTGATGATAATATCATCATAAGCACACACCTCCACAAATACCCTTTGTAAACAGTTTCATGAACTTGAGACCAAACAGTCTCAAGATCGTTTGAAACCAAATAGTCTCAAGACCATTTGGGATCAAAAGGTCTCAGACCATTTGGATTTCAGTGATGGATGAGAAGGATGATGATCCAATGACCTTGATTGGGTTAGTTTCAAATGACTCAATAATTGAAGGTCCAACAATCATCAACCCTAAATCAGGTATTTATTAAAAATCTAATTAGTTCCATGAGTTTTCCTTGATTGCTTGGATCAAACGGTCTCAAGACCGTTTGACACCAAACGGTCTCAAGACCATTTGGGAGAAAATGACCTCAAGACTGTTCGAGGTCAGGTCATGCACAATTTGAATGGTGGTCCAATGATTTCAAAGTAATTGGTTCCACAATGACCAATATTGAAGGTTCATCGATTTCAAACCCTAATCCAATTGGGTTCAAAACTCTAATTGATGATCAATTGAAGGTTGAATCAATTGAAGGATGACATCATTAACTCAATTGAAGTTTGGTTCATAGGTTCAATTGATGAGTGGTTACATGGATTTAATTGATGAGGGAATCAATCTTGGAAACCCTATATCAATTTGAGTGGTTGAGACCATTTTTGGTCCAATCGGTTTTGAGGAGGTTTGGACCAAATGGTCTCAAGACCGTTTGAATCCAAATGGTCTCAAGACCGTTTGGGACCAAACGGCCTCAAGACCATTTGGGACCAAATGATCCCAAACTAATTGAGACTCAAACAATCTCAAGTATCTTTGCACTAAACGGTTTCAAGCACCAACTTTGCTAAACGATTTCAAGTATCTTTGCACCGTTTGAAACTTAATTGACCAAGACTGTTTGAAGGTCTAAACGGTCTTAGACCGTTTGATGGTCAATCTATCAAGACCGTTTGGGGTCTAGAGGGTCAATATCGTTTGGGGTCTAATTGACCAAAACAGTTTGGAAAGTAATTAACCAAAACCATTTGGACACTTAAGGTCATTAAAGGTCATTGTTTAGTTGATCATTAAATGATGTAAATCAAGGGTGATTACATTACTTGTACGCTTAATAAGATAGGGTGATTAGTATCATTTGAATGATTAATCTTTAATTCTTATGGAAGTAATAACATAATACACTATTTCAAGCCTTCATTCAAGTTGAGTTGACCTAATCTAATCAAGTTTGAAGTAAGTATCATCCTATAGAGGATGAGAGAGAGAGGAATTCATGCATGAATGATAAACATGTAGTGGTTAAGCCTCAACACTTTCAACATGAATAAAATGTGTAATTAGGGTATGATCCTTGATAAAGAGATCATGAAACCCTAATTAAGAAGGTTGATGAGCCCTAACCCTAATTGAGGGCAATGATAGGTGAAACCCTAATCTTGGGTAGCAATGAAACCCTAATTTGGGGAAAAGTCATAATAAACCCTAATCAAGGGTAATGTCATATGAAACCCTAATATAGTAATGTGATGAGAGATTCCAATCCTGGGTGATGCTATGAAATTCTATCTGAAACCCTTCCCTAATATAGAGTGAAGATATGTGAAATCCTATTGTAAGGTGATGTTATGCAAACCCTAATTGATAAAGATGGGAAACCCTATTCCTAATAATGGAATAGTGACTAATTTACTAATTAGTGAAACATCTAAAGGAATTGGTAATGGATAACCTTATATCAATAATGCATAAACTCAAAGACGAGTTCATATCATTGGTAATGGTTGCGTATTCCAAATAAGTGACTTATGCCCAATACATTACATGATAATATGATGAACTGGTGTATAAAGTATTAGGATGGAAAATACCCTAATACAAGATAAGTTGATGAACTCAAGTAAGATAAAGGTGATGAGGGACGTGATACATAAATATATGATAGATATCACATCCAACACCTCAAGATAGATACACCTTGATGTATCCTAAATCCAATATACTTGGAGGAGTAGCACATGAAGTGTGTCATGTCAATTGTTACATTATGAAGTAATGCACTTTGATAAGAGTAGGCTAACATACCTTAAGAAAAGGTTAAGCCAAGTTTATAGAGTATGATGTAATCATATTCTGGTAAAGTTGTGAGAGGAACTCATATCTTGTGTTGATGATTCACTCAATGATAAATGATGAGAATAAATAAGCATGATTGAATACTTAAGTTATCAATGTTGGCTCCTAACTGTGTGGAGAAATGAATTAGGGCTTGATCATTAATAATATGATCTTGAGAACCTAAATGGTTATTTATGAAAAACACTAATGGAGGGTGATAATATGTAGGAGAAATCCTAACAAAAAAAAAAGGTATAGTGATACTACTCTGACATTGTATAGTGTTGTTATGTAATTAATACAACTGTTATTATGTAATGATCATATAGGTGATCATGAGATGATGAGCATAGCCAGGTATGAGCTATGATGTGTTAATTGTTTAAATGCTTTATGGGCCTTGTGAGCCATTATTTGTACTGTTTCCTAGTAAGAGGTAACAAAGGACTAATGGGATTTGACAACCATGTGAAATACTTGTGTAGCAAGTATCAGGTCTACCTTGGTCAGATGACCTAAAGGTGTTAATTACCAGATAAGTGGTAAAAACTGTTCTCTGATGAACTGAAGGTTTTAAATACCCATATTCCATAATCATGATGATGAGATGTTAAGGGATGAGAATGCCATGATGTGACAAGGGATTAAGATCCCAATGTTCGATAAAGTGTTGAAAAGTACTTGATAGATAAATTATACTCTTCTTTGTAGAATTTGTCATAACAATGTTTGAGAACTTGATTGATGCTAAAAGAGCACAGTAATGTACATAATTAATCAAGTGAAATCTCATCATGTAGAGCCCTGACCATAGATCCATCAACATCAGAATTTGCTGAATGGTGAAACGGGTAACTCCGCGGGATAACCTGGAATGCATATTTTTGAATATGTGGGGGTGATGGGCGTGAATACCTTACTCCCTAATGGAAGAATTGATGCGAGATAACCATTAAATCTCTCTTCCTTCATTATATATATGTCGGGGTGGATGTATCACTAATCCCCCGATAACGGGATGGATGTATCACGAATCTCCCAATAATATTAATGCCGGATTGATGTGAGATTATTATAAAGTCTCTCAATTGCGAAGAGAGTACAACACACCACTGTAACTCTATAGTGAAGTTACCAGTATACCCTCGAAAGATATTTAGTAGAGACACAAGATGTCCTTCATGGAATCTCGTACTGATCAAGATAAGGGAGGTCATGGCAGTTGGATCTTCCATTGACCTTGTATTGCACCGATTTCGACTTTGTAGTGGTCGTTTGGAGTATGAGCGGTATACCTCATCTCCTCAGGACATAAGTGTGGATGTACAAGGTAATCAGCCGTATAGTATATTTGCTAAGGATTGAATACCAAAATCATTAGTTGATGTTACATTCCTTTTATGCAACTTTAGTTGATAGATGATATATTTATGATTCCTTTCATTTCTTGCAAAGTAGATATATGAGGTATAATTCTATCATGGGTAGATGCAATTTTCACCTTAAGAAAGGAGATTATCATATTATGTTCATATAGGCATTAATACTTCTGTTAATATAAAAGAATTCATGCTCAGTTTTATTCTTCTAATCTATAATAATAATGTTTCTGGTAGAAAGTTATACCTCTCGCTGGGACAATTTTCAATTGTCTCACCCCCGTGGGATCCAACTTTTTAGGTAAATGCAGAAGAAGAAGCAGGAACCCTATAGAAAGGGAAGAGTAGCATCAACAATAGAGACAACATTGGTAACTCAGGTGGAGGCACTGGCTGTCAAGTTTTGTATAGAAAGTCCTATGGGTCATCTCTGTACTCTCAGGTCCTCAGAGTCAGTAGTTGGTTTTAATGTATCGATCTGAGATTTTGGCTTGATGCCTTGAGGTTCTTATACTGCCTGTGTATAGTTTAACAAAGCAGATAAAGTTGTAATCCTTGAGATGAAATGATACCAGAAATGTATTTGTGAACTAAAATGCAATGGAATTACTTTGGTTCTTTTTGAAAGAGTTTTCGTTTGTTGGATCTCTTGTAAAAAGGTTTTAATTTTTAGTGATTTTCAATAATATGCTACTAATGAATGCTTCTGCTTAAGTAAATCATGTTTTTGTGAGTTGGATGCCACACTTCACATCCTTGAAAACCTGATAGAGAATGACTCACCGTTAATCTCCCAATATATATAAAAGTTGAGCCAAGGCTTCACATCCTTGAAACTCGAGTATGGGGCACCACCACCATCCCATAAAAAAGATGTACACACCCTAAAACCAAAGTAATTTACTTTATTCTAGTGCTACTAATTCACATTGCATGTAAATACAGAGGCAAGTAAATAGTTTAGTCAGAAGATGAAACAAAGTTTGCCATCACACCATGGACAACACAAACATATATCATCTACTTCAAAGTGGCACATAACAATAAAACAGACCAACATGCACCACGACACAAGATATGAAATCAAGAAAATATCTAAACTCATAACAATCAAGATAGTTCACACGAACCATGGTATCAAAAGATAAGACATATTGAGTAGGCCAAAATTCAAAAGAATGATAAAGTAGGTGAATTGCTCAATATGGATGAATAGGGGATACATACCTCAAATCATAGTCCAAACTACAAATCTCTCCTAAATCCATGTCTAGGTCACCAAAGGCCTATTAAACACATATACAAATTATATGTCAATTTCATATACATCAACCAAACCCGAAAAACCACCTTTTTATTATTATGTGAATTAGGTTATGAAAACTATGCCACATTTTAGTTTATATTATTAGGAGCCTAAAACATATTTATTATGTTTTTATGACCTATATATAATTAGTTATGATTTTGGTAAGTTAATTCATCCTTAATTAGATCCATTGAAACACCTGTTATTAATCTTTAGATTCTATTATCAAAACATATACCATCAGTTAGATCTTATTTTTCTGATTCCGACAAATATTTTTCCATATTTTTTTGATCATCCATTAATTAGTTATCAATTTTTTTAATTACCGACCAATCAGATAATTACAGATCAGCAAATCGGTTGCAAAGCTAAGAGAGAGAAAGTCCACGTGGACCTGGACAGGCCAATTAGGGCCTTCCATGTCAGTGGACAACTTAAACCAAGACATTGAAACTAGGCACTAAGCAAAAGAAAGAGGAGTGAATGAAATGATGAAATTACCCTTTGGTCGTTAAACTAAATCAAAGATCAGAGAGAGGGTAGAGAGGACAATCAACCAGGGGGCTTGTTCCCTTGCGAACACCCTACGAACAACCAAACACAGAGAAGGGATCTTCGAGATCCAAATCGCGAAACAAGGGAAATCAAGTGAAGAGTTCAACATGAACCTTGTTCCCATGACTCTGGAAAACTCAAAGAGCTAAACAACGATGGAAAAAGTCATGACTAGCTTGAGAAAATCCCGCCGCAACCCACTGGACAAATCAGGAAATGTGGGAAAAGAAAGCAAGCAAACGAAAAGTAGAGAAGGGTTAAGCACCCAAAAATGGAGCGAGATGGCACGAACCATGATGAGAAAAGGAACTCGTTGCCATCTATTCCAAAAGAAGCAAAAACCCAATCAAAAGAGGGAATTCACCCATACCTAAAATTCGAGCAAGCTAGGCAAGGGTTCACGAAGCTTGCCCACACCTTCACGACTCGAAGCCAATAAAAAATGAACCCCACCGACGACTAGGATCTCCGAACGAACTCAACAACGTCGGAACAGGTTGATGGAGTAGGGAGATATGGATGTGGAGCAAACCGGATCAATGTATCTTTTAGAGAGGGTTTCAGCGGGTTCAAAGATCATGGGGGGGCCCTATATATAGGGGTGGAGTTAGGGTTCATTGAGGAACCAACAAGAACCAAAAAATTGAGGAGGGAAAGGAAAGCCCTAGCCGACCCGTGTCCCTGTTGAGGGAAACCCTATCAATGTAGGGATCGACCAGTTCGGAAAGTCACAGATATCGAGGAAAGCAAGACCTGAGGTGCCGAAAAGGAAAGACGGAAGAGGAAAGCGCGGAAGAAAACTCGTATCACTATAGCCGTGAGAAAGAGTCCGACTGGAGGTAGGAGACAACTCCTCCTCTGTCAGATTCTCATCCAAGGGCTACAATTCAGTCTGATATAAGTGGGTTGGATGACAACCCAAGCTTAGGAAAATTGGGAAATTGAATTGAATTAAACAAAGTGAAATCCAAATAATTCATATATTTTCTCTTTCCTCAGTAAGGGGTTCTAGAATTATCCAAATTAAACCAATTTTTGTGCATAAGTTAAGTTAAATGTATAGATTCTGAATATATACATAGTTTTGCCTTTTGGAAACCTTTAATGGGTTAAATAATTAAAATATCATTTTCTCTTTCCTCCTTCAAAAGAGGTGATAATATTCCTTAAAATTTGTGAAACTTCACCCATAAGTCTACCTAAGAGACTTGGATACGATTTTATCATTAATTTCACAAGTTGAGATGATTTCTTTATTTATTTAATAAATAGAAGATTTTATACACTCTCTCCCCTAAATATACTCATTAATAAAATATTATCCAAATTAGTTGCAAATTTTCCTAAAGGCTTATTTTATGTTTTGATTACAAATTTGGAGTTAATTTTCCAATTTGAGGGCATTAACTATTTTATTTCACTTTATTGACCTAATTCCTATTTTCTTTTGATAAGAACATTCATATATGCATTTATCTTCCAATTTAGATGATACTTGGCCCTTAAGTTTCTTTTAGGTCAAGAAAATGAGATTGGGTGCCAAATTATCTTTGTGGTTTACATTTAGCAATTTTGGAACAATATATTCCTCATTATCTTCTTTTATCCATTAAATCCCATATTACCTCCAATTATTGCATTTACCCTCTCCTTTATATATAGTTTGTATTTCCTCTTCTTTTTCCTATTCTAAAATTACTAGAAAGTTCTAGAATGAAATATCTTGTTATTTTTATTACTTAGTGACAAATTAAACTTCAGACCCATTAATTAAAAATCAACTAGTGTATATGTGCATATAACCCTATATTAAGAATATATGGGAAATATTTATCCAATTAAGTTCTTTGATTTCTTATTATCATCTAAACAAATCATTATTAAGCACAAAGTATTTTGTATTCCCTTAATTACATGTATTAGCACTACTAAAAAAATGCTTTTTATAACAGTTCATTTTTCCATTTTACAACGGGTGTCAACTGTTGTATTAGATCACGTGGTCTTATGGGGGGGTTCTTTATACAACAGGTGTTGCACATGTTGTAATATATGTATTTTATACAATAGTTAATACATGTTGTAGATCATTGAACACACCTATTGTAATAGGGGTATTGTATATAACATGTTGAGACAAAAGGAAAATACATATAGACACAAGGTTTCAAACTTGAGACCACTTGAAAGTAAGGCACATCTCAAACCGTTGAACCAGTTTCATTTTATGTAACACATATATTCTTTGTTGTACATATACAACAAATGACGTGCAAACCTATTGTGTGATTGTGGTCTATTACAACGGGTAACTATTACAATATGTGAAAGTCTATTGTGTAATTATAGTATACTATAATGGGTTATAGTATGTTGAGTAATGATGGTATATTACAACGGGTTAACATATGTGACTATTACAACGGGTAGAGCATGTTGTGTAATTATGATCTTTTACAACGGGTTAGAGTATGTTGTGTAATGATGGTCTATTACAACGGGTTAACATACATGACTATTAAAACGAGTTAGAGCATGTTGTGTAATTATGATCTTTTACAACGATTTAGAGTATGTTGTGTAATGATGATCTATTACAATAAGTTAGCATACATGACTATTACAACGGGTTAGAGCATGTTGTGTAATTATGGTCTTTTACAACGGGTTTGAGTATGTTGTGATATTACAGTCTATTACAATAATTTAGCACCTGTTGTAGTATCACATATACTACAATGAGTTTGGCCCGTTGTATATAACTTGTGTTGTATAATATATATATTTCACAACACACAAATAGGCTTGTTGTAAAAGATATGATAACTACAACACAACCAATAGAACTGTTGTGTTTTTCCCATTGTAAAAAGTATTTTTTGTAGTAGTGTATCTTATCCTTGTTTGGCTAAGTAAAAAGGGTAAACCTATTAGGGTAGGGTTCTAGATTTGGTAAGTTACAACACACCACCCCTTAAAGGGATTTCATCCTCGAAATCAAAATATTCATAAGAAAACTTATCCACCACACCCTAAAAGGGTTCATCTCATAAAATCAAACTTAACTTCAGTTACAGAAGTTTCAACTATACTTCTTACATTCATTACATAAGCAACATGCAAAAGGAAGCATAACTTGTAAAGACTAATCAAAGGAACTATGGGTTAACTTGCTTTTGATCTTCATCATTAACTTCTTCACCATCCAAAGCAAAAACTCTTCCAGATCTTCTTTCTACAGGTCTTCCTTTATTATTGTTACCATTATTGTTGCCCGAATTTTGAGGAGGTGCATGTTTTTGATATACTGGTGCTTGACCATTACGACGCTTAGGGCAATCAGGTCGGATGTGTCTAGGTTCATTACAATAATGACATACCATTGGTGTATTATGATGAGGTTTATCCTGAGAACACTTTCCTGGAGGCTGGTAACCATTGCACTTAGCACACTTGTCCCTTTTCTGTTCATCACCTGAGGACTTCCTTTTCTTGTCGAACTCCCTATGTTGAAAGCCTAGGTAAGACTCCACAGCCAAAACTTTATCAACCATTTGTTGAAAGGTCAAAGGCAAGTATGGGATAAGAGCACTACCCACATTGTAGTTGAGTCCCTGAAGGAATAGGTCAACCCTACGTTCCTCACCCAAATCAACTGCATATCGTTCCAACAGTAGAAACTTTTGCACGTAAGCAGAAACTGATAATGAACATTGCTTCAAGCTGTAGAATTCTGCTTCTTTCTTCTTCAAAGCAGCAGTACAGATGTACTTCCCTCAGTAGAGAGTCAAAAACTCTGCCCAAGTCATGGTTGAGATATCTCTAGTCCTTGCAATTCCATTCCACCAAACTCTTGCTGGTCCATCCAAGACATAGGAAGCAAACCTAACCTTCTGATGTGGAGGATATGCAATATCATCAAAAGTCCTCTCTAAATCTAACACCCAATCATCAGCTTCATCAACCATATCTATCTCACATTCACCCTTGAAGGAAGGTGGTTGCATCTTCATGAACTCCATGATCGAGAACTCCTTATTCTTTTTAGGTACAGACGGGTCTTTAATCTTCCCCACCATGGAAGATGCAAAGAGTTGTCGAAACATGGCCAACTCTTTCTATAGAGTCATAGCTCCTCCTGAACCCACATAAGTTGAGGTCCCCTGACCAAACCTAGAATTTTGAGGGGTCTCATAACTGTACTGGTTGCCAACCATTGAGTTATCTCCCACCATTAGGGTTCTTCCTACACACGGCAAGGACACTAGGTATAAGCAACCTAAGACAAAGGTAAACATCCTAAGGAAGACGAGTTCATCTGGTTCTGGTATAACTAGGACTTAGAGCTTTCACTCTACAATTGAGAATACTTCTCAATGTCCTAACCAGTCGTGGAAAAAATCCCATTTAATTTGTTGGTCTCAAAGACTGATCGCAAATAAGTGATTATTGTTGATCAACCATCAAAAGGAAATATATGCAATTTTAGTTCAAAACTCCTTTTGACTTGTTTGATTGATTTGAATGGTTGATGATATAATTAGGCCTTTAATTAATAATCACTCCCACTATTTTACTTCAAATTGATAGCCCTCACCATCAATTCGGAAGATTGTAGTGTACAACCTTCTAGTGGGCAAGATCCTGAAATCCTCTAAGTCATGGACCAACTAGGGTTGTCACCCACAACTTAGATCTCTCAGGTAGGCAACTCTTGCCAATTGCATCATATGCAACTCTTGATAAGATGTCATATGCAACTCCTTGCCATGATCATCTCCATGCCTCAAGGTCCTAGATCCCATCTAGGTCACCTTGTTAAGTCTGACCCAAAGCAAACACGATGAATATGCACCCTACTAGGGCAGACCCACACATTCATCCTTCACGCTTCCACAAGATAGACGGTGCACCATGCTAGGGCATGCCCACACTTGGTCAATCAAGCTTTTCACGTGTGTCACATTTAGAAGGCATCTAAAACTTAATATTTAATGAGGGATTTGGTTTTTATATACATATACATATCCAATCACCACAATACAAAGTACGTATCATATACATGCTATATCCCACAGAAAACATGCAAAACGATAAAAGCGATGATTATGGACATCCTAATGTGATTCCTCGAGCCAAGAGGAATCACGGTCATCTAGGTCTACATCACATGCAACCTTTACAAAATGAACTCTGTGCTTTGCCTTTCTGGGTTTGATCAACTCATCTCATGACTGATTGGCTCACCATCAGGCAGGTCGGCTGGGTGCCACCAGCCGATCAGTTGGCTCCTCCAACCGATCGGTTTGCCTGGTCGTCATGCATCTCATCATGGCCTCCACCCGCTCGTCTCACTCCTCGAACCGGTCATCAACCGATCGGTTCACTCCTTGAACTGATCATCTTGAACGTCAATCGATCGGTTCACACCTTGAACCGATCGTCTCAGCTGTCGTCAGGATGTCCTCCATTCTTTGACATAATAGGAAATAAAAATCTATCCTATTTTACATTGTAAAAAGAGAAACCCCGAGTTACATTCGGGAGAAGCAAAGGTAGTAAAGAATTCTCGAATTATTTCGAGTTACATCAGGAATAGGAGAAAGGGAATCAGTGCGCAGACCGAGATGCAAGAAACCACATACAACCATACACAGATAGGGTTTATTGGCCATAACCATGCTATACATCCACCACAAAACTCATTTAAGGGCGACGTGTATCGAGTGCATTCATAATACATATCATATATGTAAATTGGGATTTGTGGATTTAGGATTGGACATGCATAAAGCCAAATTTATTCGCATCGTATGCAAT
The DNA here is from genome assembly GCA_963693085.1 of Alisma plantago-aquatica. Lineage (NCBI taxonomy): Eukaryota > Viridiplantae > Streptophyta > Magnoliopsida > Alismatales > Alismataceae > Alisma > Alisma plantago-aquatica. Next base: position 128,960,325 of record OY856411.1, on the reverse strand, counting down.
AAATAAAGGCGACAAACCAAAATCGATCATATCTATAATCCTAAAGTATAGAGCAGTTGACGTGGTTCTGATACCACTGTTGGGTTTTAGGGGAGGTAGAGGAAACAAAAATTTTCTCCCCCAAACCCGAAACAAGGAAACGCGTCAACATCTATACAATAGAAAAGGGATGGTTTGTGGAATCATACCTTGTCCTGAGGCTTACTCGGCGACAATACCTCGCAGCTTGCACAGTCTTCACCTCCGGTCTTGGACGGTGTCTGTGCAGCTCCTGGTCGCACCGAGACTGATGACTCCTGGTCTCACCGGGACTGTCGGGATTGACAGTTGTCCTCCGAGTGGTAGAAATCTCCCGCCTCTGAAGTAGTCCACACGGACCACCTAGAACTCCAATCTCTTTGTCCCACAAGGAATTAGAAGGAGTCACACCCTCTTGTCGGTGTACTAGTCACCGACACACTCTCCTTCCACCAGTCACTTTCTACAGTTGTCTTTCCCTTGCTGTGCCTCCCTTATCGGGTAGCACTTGCTCGAGCTCTCTCAGTTACCAAAACCAGAGAGAACGACAACTTTACAGAGCAATTGGTTACACTGAGTTGTTCTTTGAGAAGCCCCCAAAACCCTATATATATTGGAGGGTCATGGGACAGGGTTCTCTATCCCGGGCAATACGAGACTAAAGAAGGAGTAGAAGGGTTCGAGATTTTCCACAAAAACAACCAACTGCGTGACATGAACCGATCGTTTCATTTCAGAAACGGTCGGTTGGGGACCTGAGCCGGTCGGTTGACACCTCAACTGATCGGTTGGGACCCATGAAATGGTCGATTCACTTCTGAACCGGTCGGTTCATGGTCCTGATCAGTTCCCGATTGACTTTTCTTCTTTTGTTTCTAATTGGTATCAAATACCAATCCTTGTTCCAATCAAATTGGGCAAGTGAAACAAAAGAAATTTCTCACCAATCCTACTTTCCCAACTTGCTCGGTTGCATCAGTTGAACCGATCGGTTCAAAACTTGAACTGGTCGTTTCACCCTATCCATGAGCCGATCGACTCACCATCTGAGCCGATCGGTTCACCAAGCCCAGCCGATCAGTTCATCACATGAGCTGATCGGTTGGGAGTGCAGATTGTGCAGAAACAGTCAATTGCAGTTTCAATCAATCTGATACTCTAATCAATCAGTCCAACACCTTGAACATTATGATATTGAGCTATCAATTAATTGAGTGTTTAATTGAACTACTAAACTCCTTTAGTAATCAATCTAAACATTGTTTGTGGACAAAACTCCTCTTCCAGATTAAATCCTATGTGTGTGACCCTGCAGGTCCTTTTCACGTTGGCAGTGAAAGTCCATAACACTTATGACTTCACAAGCAAAGAGTGGTGCCTAGTCACACATCAGTGCTACCCAAGTGAAATAGAAAGTTGGAGAACAACTTTCAATCCTACAATCCGTGAATGGTGTTACAGTGAATGTATAATTCCTTTGTCATTGATATATCGAATGAACTCAAGGCATGGAATAGTCATCCTGTCAACGTTCATTCACTTTCTTGATCTCAGAGTAGATTGGAAGAGATATGTTATGACATCAGTGTCACATACTGATTCACACATGTGTGCACGCCTTTCTCAATCCTACTCATCAAGTGTCCATGGATATCAAGCTCCCTCAGGAGGGACAAATCCCATATCTATCACTCACCCCTCAAAAGCCCCATGTGTCAAAGCCACCCAATCATCACCTTTATAACAACCCATGTTTCAGGACTGCGTTTGATGATGTCAAAGTGTGCCCAATGACATGTGTTGAGTGTAGTGATTTTAGGTCAAAGAATCACACTCACCACCATCACTGTGAGTACTGACTATGACTATCATGTCATGGTTCCATGTGTCAAACTCACAGTGGGTATGTCTGGTACACTTGTTCTCTAACAAGTACCTATGTGTTTGGTTTGATATCTCTATGTCATGACTAATGAGATTCTGTCATCAACCAACACCACAATCTAGTCTTGTGTGTCATTGTTGTCTATCTACCTTCCACAATGACATCTTACTAGGGACATAACAAGAATGTACAAACTCTTAGCATCCGTATGATCTCATCATTCAGGTCCTGAACCTGAAGGCATACGTCATTGAGTACTGTCATTCTCTAGAAATTCAATCTATTCTATCACTATCTCATATGACTGAACCAGAAAGAATTGGAAGCTTGCCTTTGATGTTTATCAAATCAATCTTAATGTATCCCACCAATCATCCCATGATTGTCTCTCAGGGCATACATACCAACACTTCAAAGTAGCTGTACAAATGTACTTCCGTCAGTAGAGAGTCAAAAACTCTGCCCAAGTCATGGTTGAGATATCTCTAGTCCTTGCAATTCCATTCCACCAAACTCTTGCTGGTCCCTCCAAGATATAGGAAGCAAACCTAACCTTCTGATGTGGAGGACATGTAATATCATCAAAAATCCTCTCTAAATCTAACACCCAATCATTAGCTTCATCAACCATCTCTATCTCACATTCACCCTTGAAGGAAGGTGGTAGCATCTTCATGAACTCCATGATCGAGAACTCCTTATTCTTTTCAGGTACAGACGAGTCTTTAATCTTACCCACCATGGAAGATGCAAAGAGTTGTCGAAACATGGCCAACTCTTGCTATAGAGTCATAGCTCCTCTCAAACCCACATAAGTTGAGGTCCCCTAACCAAACCTAGATTTTTGAGGTGTCTCATAACTGTACTGGTTGTGAACCGTTGAATTATTTCCCGCCATTAGGGTTCTTCCTGCACAAGGCAAGGACACTAGGTATAAGAAACCTAAGACAAAGGTAAACATCCTAAGGAAGACGAATTTGAAATAGTTAGAAAACTGACTTGTAGTGGCTCTGATACCATGTTGTAAAGAAGTGAAACCACTCCTCTACTAGAAAGAAAAGATCACATCCCTTGAACCAAGCACCATAAAAAAATATTCACCAAAGGGATAGAGAACCATTCAATCAACATGTATGTTTCATTACACAATGATTAGCAGTGGAAAAAATATCATTATCTAATAATTTACAAAGTTTGATAACTTAATACATCACTTCACCACACATGGGTGTCTAAAAGTAAAACTAAACATATAAGCTAAAGATCAAGCCGAGGGTCATCTAACCATGTCATCAAGACTCCCAAAAGCTCAACTACAAGTTTGATGTCGAATTCACCTCTCCTTGGTCTAAACTGGGGTTGGAAGCATACCCCACAAAAGAAGACAAGAAAAGAAATACATCAACAAAAAGCCGGTATGTGTATGCTAAAGGAAACTTTGAGAAATTAAAGAAATAAGGGCATAAAAAGTAAAATGCTTCCCATACAAGAGATAAGAACTACCCACATGGGCATAAAAGAAAAGAAACATCATAACTTGATAAAAGAGGATATGTGCCATGAACAAATAATAAAATTTGTGCAACAAAAGCACATAGATGGGTAGTAGGGCACACACCCCACAAACATCATCAACCTGTATGCATGTGAGATAAACATAGTCCTATAACAATATAAACACAAAGGCGGCCAATGCTTCACATCCGTGAAAACCTGATAGAGAATGACTCACCGTCAATCTCCAATATATATAAAAGTTGAGCCAAGGCTTCACATCCTTGCAACTCTAGTATGGAGCACCACCACCCCCATCCCATAAACAAAAAGGGCACACACCCAAAAACCAAAGTAATTTACATTATTCTAGTGCTACTGATTGACATTGCAAGTAAATATAGAGGCAAGTAAATAGTTTAGTCAGAAGATTAAACAAAGGTTTCCATCACACAATGGGAAACACAAACATATAACATCCACTTCAAAGTGGAACATAACAATAAAAGAGACCAACATGCACCACGACACAAGATATGATATAAAGAAATTATCCAAATTCATAACAATCAAGATAGTTTACACGAACCATGTTATCAAATGATAAGACATATTGTATAGGCCAAAATTCAAAAGAATGATAAAGTAGGTGAATTGCTCAATATGGATGAATAGGGGATACAACATACCTCAAATCAGAGTCCAAACTGCAAAGCAATCCTATATCCAAGTCTAGGTCACCAAAGGCCTATTAAACACATATACAAATTTTATGTCAATTTCATATACATCAACCAAACCCTAAAAACCACCTTTTTAATATTATGAATTAGTTTATGAAAACAATGCCACGTTTTAGTTTATATTATTAGGAGCCTAAAACAAATTTATAATGTTTTTCTGATCTATATATAATTAGTTATGATTTTTACAAGTTAATTCATCCTTAATTAGATCCATTGAAACACCTGTTATTAATCTTTAGATCCAATTATCAAAACATATACCATCAGTTAGATCTTATTTTTATGATTCCAACGAATATTTTTCCATTTTTTTGTCATCCATTAATTAGTTATCAATTTTTTTAATTATCGACCAATCAGATAATTACAAATCAGCAACTCGGTTGCAAAACAAAGAGAGAGAAAGTCCATGCGGACCTAGGTAGGCCAATCAGGGCCGCCCATGTCAGCATACAACTTAAACCAAGTCATCAAAACCAGGCACTAAACAAAAGAAAGAGGAGCACACGAAATGATGAAATTACCCTTTGGTTGTTAAACTAAATCAAAGATCAGAGAGTGGGTAGAGAGGACAATCAACCATGGGGCTTGTTTCCTTGCGAACACCCTGCGAACAACCCAACACAGAGAAGGGATCTTCGAGATCGAAACCGTGAGCCAAGGGAAATCAGGTGAAGAGTTCAACATGAACCTTGTTCCCATGACTCCGACAAACACAAAGCACTAAACCACGATGGAAACAGTCATGAACAACTCGAGAAAATCTCGTTGCAACCCACTGGAGAAACCAGGAAACGTGGGCAGACAAAGCAAGAAAATGTAGAACTAAACGAAAAGCGTAGAAGGGATAAGCACCCAAAAATGGAGCAAGAAGGCAAGAAACCCTGTGAGAAAAGAAATCAGCTGCCGACTATTTTGAAAGAAGCAAAAACCCAATCAAAAGAGGGAATTCACCCATACCTGAAATTCGAGCAAGGCAAGAGCTCACAAAGCTTTCCCACACCTTCACGACTCGAAGCCAATAAAAAATGAGCCCCGTCGAAGACTAGGATCCTTAGACGAACTCAACATTATCAGAACTGGTAGATGGAGTAGGGAGAGATGGATGCAGAGAAAATAAGATCAATGTGTCTTTTGGAGAGGGTTTCTACGGTTTCAAAGATCGTCGCAGAGGCCCTATATATAGGGGCAGAGTTAGGGTTCAACGAGGAACCAACAAGAACTAGAAAATAGAGGAGGGAAAGGAAAGCCCTAGCCAACCCAAGTCCCTGTTGAGGGAAACCCTATCAAAGTAGGGATCGACCAGCTTGAAAAGTCGTGAATATGGAGGAAATCAAGACCTAAGGTGCCAAAAAGAAAAGATAGAAGAGGAAAGCATGGAAGAAAACTCGAGTCAATGTAGTCGCGAGAAATAGTCTGACTGGAATTAGGAGACAACTTCTCCTCCGTCAGATTCTCATCCAAGGTCTATGATTCAGTCCGATATAAGTGGGCCGTGTGACAGCCCAAGCTTAGGAAAATTGGGAAATTGAATTGAATTAAACAAAGTGAAATCCAAATAATTCATGTATTTTCTCTTTCCTCAGTTAGGGGTTTTAGAATCATCCAAATTAAACCAAATTTTGCGCATAAGTTAAGTTAAATTTGTAGATTCTAAATATAGGCTTAGTTTTGCCTTTTGGAAACCTTTAATGGGTTAAATAATTAAAATCACATTTTCTCTTTCCTCCTTCAAAAGAGATGATAATATTCCTTAAAATTTGTGATACTTCACCCATAAGTCTTCCTAAGAGACTTGAATACGATTTTATCATTAATTTCACAAGTTGAGATGAATTCTTTATTTATTTAATAAATAGAAGATTCTACACACTTTCTCTCTCCTAAATATACTCATTAATCAACCATTATCAAAATTAGTTGCAAATTTGCCCAAAGGCTTATTTTTATGTTTAGATTATGAATTTGGAGTTAATTTTCCAATTTGAGGGCATTAACTATTTTATTTCACTTTATTGGCCTAATTCCTATTTTCTTTTGATAAGAACATTAATATATGCATTTATCTTCCAATTTAGATGATATTTGGTCCTTAAGTTTCTTTTAGGACAAGAAAATAAGATTGGGTGCCAAATTATCTTTGTGGTTTCCATTTATGATTTATGGAACAATATATTCCTCATTATCTTCTTTTATCCACTAAATCCCATATTACCTCCAACTATTGCATTTACCATGTCCTTTATATATAGTTTGGATTTTCTCTTCTTTTTCCTATTATAAAATTACTAGAATGTTCTAGGACGAAATATATTATTATTTTTATTACTTAGTGACAAATTACACTTATGACCCCTTAATTAAAACCCAACTGGTGTATATGTGCATATAACCCTATATTAAGAATATATGGGAAATATTTATCCAATTAAGTTCTTTAATTTCTTATTATCATCCAAACAAATCATTATTAAGCACAAAGTATTTTGTATTCCCTTAATAACATGAATTAGCTTATCCTTGTTTTGATAAGTCAAAAGGGTAGGGTTCTAGATTTGGTATGTTACAACAACAATAGATTATAAACAAAACATTTAGGTATAGAGTCATCAAATGTTTGGTATTGTCCAATTATATTTTTCCATATGAATTTGTAAGTTCCATGTTAATTCCATAACATATACAAGTGAAATAATTAGGCTTCAATCTCTTAAGTAATATTCTAAAGTTCTTGCAAAATGTGGGACATACAAGAGTTGGACGTCCATTCATGTAGTAAATGGATACACCATTCAATATATTGTGTTGTATATTTTATCAGAGGGTTAATCTTTCTATAAGGACATGTGTAGCTTGAAAGGTATACACCATGCATGTATGTTTGATCCAAGTAAATATGGTTGGATATCTAGGTGTTTGTGTCTTCAAATCATAAGAGACCACTATATAATCTTAGTTTGCTTTAGTGGTAATATATATTTTCCAACTAACCAAGAAAATACACCACTTACAACAACCGTTACGGCAATAGGTACATAGGACACATTAATTTTCATTATTTTGCATAGTGGTCATTGGTGACTCATAATGCAACAGGCTATATAACATAATGTATGTAGGAATGGCAGAAAAAACCTAACATGACCCTACACATATATTTTGTGTTTCTATGGTTGTGATGAGCCCTAATTTGGCTTTTTTTTCTAGGTCATACTTGCATAAATCATCGATTTTTCCCATCTACCTGGGCACCTAAATGACCATCACTACCCAATTCAGTTTGGCACTCTCATCCTCTACATCAGAAACTCATTTAAGTGTGTCTGCACCATTGAAAACATAAATCGACACATTTTAGAAGCAGTTGAGCCTTAGCATGGTGGTATAAATAAGGTGTTGTATGGACAAGTGCACACAAGAGTAAACATTGTCGATGTGTGTAAATATCTTGTTGCATGCTAGCTTTTGGGTTGTGCAGGTGTAAATATCCTCCTACATGCCACCTTCGAGTTGTGCAGGAGCGGGTCAGGTCTCACTGGCATGTCATGGAGTAGGCTAATCCCTTCATCTGCAAGGATATGGACAACTTCCCTGCAATGGCCCAAGGTAGCAATGTGTTGAGTCACAATGCCTTTAGCATAAGTGGTGGCCACATAGGGTATATCATCATGATCTTGATGCATGCTAAGATGAAAAACCAAGGAGGGAGCTTATATGAGTTGTTGACAGTGTTGAGAAATTCATGGTGATTCTTGTTGCACACCTCATCATCAATAGTGTCCACACATTCATAGTCAAGGATCCCATTTGAGGCCCATGTCCCACATACCATTGAGTCCTTGAGGCCTAGTGAAGGTCCTCCCTTACTCAACAATGTCCACACATACATGGTCGAGGATCCTACTTGAGGCCTATGTCCCACATACTATTGAGAGTCCATATGGCCTGGTGAAGGTCCTTCCTTGGACAGAAGTGTCAACACAACACACGAGGTCATTGTGTCTGCCTTTGGAATCTTCTACTATCAAGCAAGCCACGACAATTCTAATGCTGACCATTGGACCCATGGTTGTTAGGCACAATTCAACTATGGTGAAGAGTAGGATAGTTTACTTCGAGAACCCCAACACTTTGGATTTTCAGTTGTAGGACCTCAATTACTTAGAGAATGTGGGTGTAAGGTCTTTGGCATAAGTAGGTGGGTTCAGCATGGAAATTGTAGTGGTTTTGGCTACAAACTCATGAGAACAAGGAGGAATAATAGAATTACCAAAATGATGAAAGATGATGGTGGGATAGAATATGATGTTGGAGTGAAGCATCTAGTTCAAAAATATTTCAATAATTCCACAACATGTGGAGCATGAGCTGATGAGGAGGTTCGAGCACTACATATAACATATTGGGTAGTTTAACAAACTAAATATCGGTGGTATGGCTGAATTGAGCAAGAAAATCAACATAGTTAAATCAAAAGAGGCTCTAATGAAGATTGAGCCTATGAAGGCAACATGACCAGATGGTAATGAAGTTAGATTCCTACAGACTAACTGGATAAACATCAAAAAATTAGCAGAGAACATATTATGAGGTATTTGTTGATATCCTCTACCAAACATACTAGAACATTATAACATAGTCTTATTGCCAAACTATAGGTCACATTGGATAAGATCACCTCCTCCTACCACTCTATTTGAACAATGCTAGTGCTAAGTTCATCTCAAAAATCATTGCAGAAAGGTTAAAACTATATCTACCTGAATGGAAGGACAATGGAGAAATCTTAGTGCCTTGACTATGTACAAGAATGGTTTCAACTTGATAAACATAACACTCAACAATCATGTAATAGTAGCAGTACGACCAACTTTAATTCTACAGTAAACGATAGAACAAACTTTTTAGACAAGAAGCTTTTGCACTTTAATCTACCAAATATTCCCTAAACGACGATGGAATGTAAATAATCTGACACCACCTTAAAAGTTATTTTAGAATTCAAATTCATCAAGAAAACTTCATTTATAAGAGAAACATCAAATAGATGTTGCAACTGTTGGACTTCTATAGCTATTGTGTATCAAATTTCGTTAATGACTGCCTATAAGGTTAAGTAGGGTTATTCATGAAAACACATGGTTTCATTATTCAAATGACAAACACCTATTAATATGAAGAAAGAAGAAAGTAAAAACTAATCTAGTTTGAAAACATGATATGATGTGGTAATAAAAGAAAACAACCATCATCTTGATTGTTTCAAAACTAAATAAGAAAGACAAATCCAGAATAATATTTAAAATGTCAAACTTTAGGCTGATTTCTCTCCTATTTAAGTTAGAAACAAAACCATATTGGATCCATTTGAGACTTCCTTAGGACATCCATATGTTGACTATGAGACTTAAAAAGTAGAAAAACACTATTGAACACAATCTAAAAGGCATCATTCAGATTAACAACAATCAAATGTAAAATCAATCAGTTTATATTGATACATTTTGTTAGATTGCATTCAAATAGTAAGATATTCAACTTTAGGCTATTCATCTACATATTTAACTTAGATAGAGTCCCATATTGGATGCATTCAAAGTTTCCTTAGGATTTCTATATGTTGGGTGGGAATCTTAAAAAACAAAAAAACATTATTTCACACAATGTAAATGGCAACATTCAAATTCACAACAATCTAGAGTTAGTAGGCCACACCAAAAATAAGTTCAAAAATCAATCAGTGCATAATGATATATATTTAGATGGATTTCATTCTAATAATAAGATTTTTGACTGTAAACATTCAAATTGCAAGATACCTTCACACATCAGAAATAATCATGATTTAACACTTGTCCATGAGTCTATGAAATAAAAAAGAGTAAGCTAGATACACATTTTAGGCTTGCCATGACAGGCTAGGTGACAGTTTGGTTTTGATCACAATCAGGTGATCCATCTCGTCCAGTGGGTGGTGTTTATGTTCTTTACAGGCACTTGTCGTGTCAGGCTAGGCGACAATTTGGTTTATGGGACCTAAGTTTCCTTCCCCCCTTTCTGTTCCTCTCTATTTTTTTTTCTTGTTAGTTTCTATTTCTTCCTATGTTAGGTGTTCAACTTGGTTTATAGAAGCTTCTTTTGTCGAGTTACACGCCAGTCATTAGCCTATTTTGTTCTTCTAATAGGTTTCTCCTTTGTCGGATCAAGGAGATCTTGCTGTGTTGGCCCTCCATTTTATCTCAGGTGGTTTCGTTTATCTTGGTCATATGGTTAAGCTTGATGTAGAAAATGTTGATTAGAACACAAATTGGAGGTAGACTACCTATCACCTATACATAATCATGTTGAAGAAATCCTCATCAAAAAGTTGTTGTACTCTGCATCATTGTAGGAGCATCAAGGCAGAATCATTTAACTCTCATTCCAATTTGATTCTCGGTGTTTGGATATCCTTGGTTTTGGTTGTTGTATATCCAGTTAGTATTTTTCTCCACTCCTTTAGATGTTGCATGGATTATGATTAATGAAGTTGATCCAATTTCTAAAAAAAGTCTAAACAAGACTCATTAGCATAGATTACCACCATCTCAAACCCATATTGAGTAGACAACTAAAGGATGAATATTTAATAAGTTTCACATCACAAAGTTCTAATTACTATGGTAATTATATTCAACTTCTAATACTATGTCATTAGACCCTAACTTTTAAGTTATTAGTTGTTCAGGAACTAAGTGTAACTTTTAAGAAATAACATCAAGTTTTTTGTCATTACACTTTATAGAGAAGTTTAATATTCCATGAACAAAGGCAAGGGGTTGAAGATAGTAAGCTCAAGTTAGTCTATATAATGGCATCGGTAACACATCATGTCGAAGATTAAATACTTTAAACCATGAGAAGGATGTGCATGCTTCATAATAATTTACTATGACATGGAATTGAGGAAGAACCATATAGATTTATTTTAAACATCCATCATGTATATATACTTTTTGAGACACCAAATTAGGCACCACCTAGTCATCCAGATGTTGCTAGGGATTCCTTAAAGGTCACTCTATAAATATGTCCTGACTAGGATGCCCGGGTCACCATAGTCATCCCCAAGTGCTCCAACTTCTATTGTTTTATGCGTAACAAACTTATAAAACAAAAAGTGTGACTACTTTCGATAGCCTTCTCATCCTGCCATTGCACCAAACAAAAGGTGTGTCCTCTTTGGTGCTCCTAGATCCACCAACAATATAGCTTACTTCTTGGTACTCCCTACTAATAACCAACAGTTAATGTATTATGTTGCATTTATTTTTATCTTATGGAATTCATTGACTTTGTAGACAATTAGACATATTGATAATATTTTTTGTATGATCTATATGGTTGCAACTAAATACTAATCCTTATGCTAAAAGGTCAAGGAGAGACACTAGTATTGTTGTTGGGACTAGTAGGCACAAAGAGGTAGAACATGATGATTATATGTATGATATGGGAGCTAAAGGATAGAACCATTTTAATTTAGGATATGTAGTATAGTTTTAGTATCTTTAAACTAATATTTGTTTTTCTACACAAATTTGAACAATATAACTTCTTCATGTTTAGAGATTTAGACTTTATGATATATATCTACAGAGAAATAAGTCATGCATTCTGAAAACATCTAAATTGGAAAATGAATATAGTTGGATAAATAAGAAGCATCGGCAAGTAAACGAACAAAAATTATAGATTTTGATATATGTCTACTGATATCCAACATGTCATCAATTTATATATAATTAATGAACCATTATTACCTAAATATTAACTGTAGATGTTGTTTAAATTCTAGATCATTATAATCTTTGTAATGAACCAGAACTATGAACACACAATTTTGTAATCACAACATTAAGGACATCAAAAGCATTTTACTTTGTTACAAACAAACAAATTTAAGGATCCAATATAGAACAAGCATGTAAGCATATAGATCATTTACCTTTCAATATGACACAACCAAATTTTGCATCTTGAAAGTTGTTGACTCCCTCATCATCCACAACACATAGTTTGAGTATATAAATTGAAACAATATTAGAAATTAAATTGGAAGGTGTTGACTCCCTCATCATCCACAACAAATAGTTTGAGTAGCTAAATTGATTCAATGTTAGAAATTTAATTCGATGGAAAACCAAAAACAATTGTAGGAAACAAAACAAAATGATAAATGCATACTTTAACAAGAGACCAACACCCAACAAAACTATATATTTAGTCAGCTGTCACGCTTAAATGTGGGAAACCAACCTAGGAATTCTGATTTTCTCTTTGCATCAATGATGTGCTTGTAGAAGTCTGACAAAATGTGCTTTACAACAATGTACAACGAATAACATTCCAGCACATAAGACCACAATCTCATAGAATCCAATAAGACCCAATGAAACCTTAAAAAAACCTCTTTGTGTTTTTAATAAGAAGAAGTGACTACGGATCCATCCTAAACAATATCTTATACATTGAATATATAAAAACAAATGTTAATTGTTAATGTATTTCTTACTAAATGCAGAAAGTAAACACTAGAAAATTACATTTATAAAATTACATATAAGTGAGAATCATACTAACGGATAATGACATTGTTGATCCCTACTTGAAGTAGGTCGTGTGATTAGTTGGAGAAATAGGATAACACGATCATGCCATTTAGGAAAATATGCTTTAATTTTAATTGTAGTTGGGGCATCGACCTGCACAATTCATAGCACAAGGATATAATAATAAATTTAGGGGAATCCTTAATAAAACAAATGAGAAACTAGAAGTAGGATTCAATGGTTGGAATTAGAAGGAAGAGATCCATATTACTTCATCACCCGCATCACCCCCTTACCATTTTATTGGCAATCAAAATTGAATTGTAATTTCATCCTACACCTCAAAAGAAGTTACAAAGTTGTTCACTCACCGCAATCGCTCGACTGATTATACTTGCTAGCATGATGTCCTGGCACCAGCACCTCATAATTAGAGATAGACACCAAGCCAGTAGTACCTTAACGCAACCACCATGATCGTCTTGTCGGTGGGTCCAGGCTTCACTATCATTTGAGGTCTCAATGTGGTGGATTTTGTTCTATATATCGTGATGTCTAGAAACCCCAGCGACAGACATCTTCACATGAAACTGTTCAAACAAATGATACTCCTCATGTTACATGCCTACACGAGTGGGATCAAAGGTATTTTCCCAATCATTGGAAACACTCAGGGTCCTAACCCTAGGGGAACCAAATCAGGGTTTAGAGAAAATTCAAGGAAGGAATCATGCGAACAAGAAGAGACAAAGAAGCAAAAGGAAAGGGAGTGAGAGAAAGGGGAAATGCAGAGTATAGTATGGTTATCAGTAGATTTTGTAGGCCCACGCTGGGGCAAAATAGATGATAAAAAATAAATACTTTATTCTTCTTTATTTCATTCAACCATACGGATGACTTCGGCCTAGTGAACAATCATCTCCTTTGTTTTTGTGTCACACTTTTTCAAACGTGGAAGCAAGAGTGTGCATACAAACACTATTTTCTAGTATTGTTTCAACCAAAAATTGTCAAATGTTAATGTGTAACCTTTGTATGTTAAGTGATTATGACTTCCCTAAAGGTGGAGTATGTACCAATGTTTTACGCTTTATACCAAGGTGTGTTTTGAAGCATGTACAAGTATTTCCCCTATGTAATAAATGTTTCCTTGGGTAGTATCCTGATTATAATATATGTTTCAAAAAGCCTAAGTTGAAGTAACATAAATTTTGTAAGTACGTAATTACTTTTCTGGTAGGTTAATTATAACATCCGAGTATTCAAGTATCTTTTATCTAAATGAAGGAATTTTAGATAATGGTATAAAACAAGGGTATATCACATTTACAAACCCTAGATTATCATGATAGATCATATTCTAAGGAGATAAATAAAGATTGTCCCTAGGATTAGAAACATTACAATATTATATCTTCTTCTAAGTGTACTCATTGTTAATGGGTAATTGATGTTTATTTGTGTACAGTCAAGTGATATTTGTAGCATCATTTCAACGAGGGTCCACATGTACATTGTATAGTGAGAAAATGACTTTATACATTGATATGTCTACAAAGCTAATGGTAATGTAATTATGTGTTAATAAGGAATATGGGTTCATTATATGTACTCCAAGGAATTTTGGTAATCAATATTGGTATGTATAATCATATAGTTGAGTATTGTTCATGATATTGATTGGATGTTAATACACATTGGTATAAGTCTATTTTTATGTACAAGAGGCATAGATAAATGTTTTTTTACTAAAATTATCAATTACTCCAATATTAAGCCTTTATATGAACAATATTTATTTATAAAGATGATGCATATTTTTGAATTATGATAGTATCAAATGCCATTGACGTGTAATGTGTTGGCCTCCTAGATCATTATATCTTCTTTTATTGTTGACCAAACCAAGGGAGTTTTAGGTGTGTATCATCAAATATGTGTAGAATGTTCAAGACTAGGATGGTGATCCCATATCTTTTGGTTAACCTACACCTTTAAAAAGAAACAAAGGACCAAGTAATCTTGGAATGTAATTATCCTAGGGAAACAAGAGCATGCAATAATCTCTGTATACAAAAATACTAATGTCTTAGTTGGGATCAGTTTTATAGGAGCTACTTATAGATCAATGGAAAAGTATGTGAGTCTACAACATTAGAAAGATCCATCTTTCCTAACTTGAAACGTCTTATGGATTTTGCCATGCTAATGAAATGATGAAAGAAATAAAGTGATGATCATTAGGATTCTCTATCCAGTAAAATATGTCTTCCAATAATATTATGAATATGTTAATAGGTGTAATATGGGGATTATTTAGCCAAGAGTCATCCTTTCAAGTAATCACCATGGTTGTTGGACCAATTTATGTCTTCCTATCAAGTTTTAGGACTTGTAAGAATTTTTTATCAACATACTATTGGTCTGTATGCCCAGAGAGATAATCATATGATGATTGGAATGTTGCAATATATACTAGATTTGATAATGATAAATTTAATCATGTCTATTATATTTGTCTCTATCATGAGACAATGACACAGACATATTAGATGTCTAAATAATGATGTTACTCGATGACATGTGCCTTCAGGTTGAGGACTGAACAATGATATCATATGTATGATAAGTGAACATACATTCTTGTTGTGTCCCTAGTCAGATATTACTGTCAAAGCAAACTAGCAAAAGTAATAAATAAGACAAGAGTGTGTATTGACTAATATAGAATCTCGTTAGTAATGATGTGTGATACCAAGTCAAATACACAAGTACCTAATAAAGAACAATATATCAAATAGACCCACAATGAGAGTGATACATAGATACCATGGAATGGTAGTCAAAATCATCTCTCATAGTGATATTGGTGATTCTGGTTCTTAGACCTGAAGTCAATAAACTCATCACATGTTGTTCAATGTA
Organism: Alisma plantago-aquatica; assembly: GCA_963693085.1. Classification (NCBI taxonomy): domain Eukaryota; kingdom Viridiplantae; phylum Streptophyta; class Magnoliopsida; order Alismatales; family Alismataceae; genus Alisma; species Alisma plantago-aquatica. The sequence continues at coordinate 128,944,666 of OY856411.1, read as the reverse complement.
TTTAGACATCATCCAATGTGTCCTTGAATAAGGGTTACCATAAAGGTGATGGCCAGGTACACTGAGTGTAACGATCGGGCCCACTGCCCATGGCTCTAGTAGAGTTTCAGGAATGACGACTGGCCCCACAAACCACCACGAGCCTTAACTGCGCACTTTGTCCACACTGACGCCATCCTAGTACTACTCTAAGTTGAGCACACTTAACTATGGAGTTCTTTAGAGATGAGCTCCCAGAAAAGGAGGTGCACCTTGGTGATATGGGTAGTCCAATCATTCTTTTTAAGAGTGTTTTATTCGAGGCCTCAAATCCTGGGATGTTACAATCTCCACCACTTAGACTCTTGACGTCCTCATCAAGGCTCAACTATAAGGCCTCATAATCTGACCCCATTTCAGTGCAGACCCACAATGGCCCATGGACACCCAGCTCTCGATCACCCATGTGGGCCCCACCTACTGGAGCGGTTTTGGCTCTGATACCATTTGTAACGACCGGGCCTACTGCCCATGGCTCTAGTAGAGTTTCAGGAATGACGACTGGCCCCGCAGTCCACCACTAGCCTTAACTGTGCACTTTGTCCTCACTCACGCGTGAGCTGGGGTCAACTTCCTGACCGGTCACCCATCCTAGTACTACTCCCAAGTCTAGCACGCTTAACTATGGAGTTCTTTGGAGATGGGCTCCCTAAAAAGGAGGTGCACCTTGGTGATATGGGTAGTCCAATCATTCCTTTTAGGAGTGTTTTATTCAAGGCCTCAAATCATGGGATGTTACAATCTCCCCCACTTAGACTCTTGACATCCTCATCAAGGCTCAACTATAAGGCCTCATAATCTCTTCCCCATTTCAGTGCACACCCACAATGGTCCATGGACACCCAGCTCCCGATCATGGAATACCAGTGCAAGGGTGGCTACGTCAACCATGGATGGCCCTTTCCTACATGCTTGGACCGTACGACTCAAGACTAGCATGCCATGGCCATGTGGGCCCCACCTACTGGAGGGTAATTGGCTCTGATACCATTTGTGACGACTGGCCCCACAAACCACCACTAGCCTTAATTGCGCACTTTGTCCACACTGACACGCAAGCCAGGATCAACTTCCCGACTGGTCACCCATCCTAGTACTTCTCCAAGCTGAGCACGCTTAACTATGGAGTTCTTTAGAGATGAGGTCCCAGAAAAGGAGGTGCACCTTGGTGATATGGGTAGTCCAATCATTCCTTTTAAGAGTGTTTTATTCGAGGCCTCAAATCCTGGGATGTTACATTGAGACACATGAGGATTGAGTGTGAGTGATGTATTTTGGATTTGTCCCTCCTATAGGAGATTGATATCCAGGCCGCATGATAAGAGAGATTGAGAAATGTATGACCATACTCATGTGACTCAATATGTGATATGTGAGCTCACATGCATCTCAAAAAGTCTGCTCTTATTCAAGGGACATGAACAAAATGTTGAATAGGATGACGATTCCATTCCTTGAGTTAAATCCATATATAAGAGACAAAGGAACTATATGGTCACGATAACACTGATCACGTATTGTAGGTTGAAGTTGTTTTATAACTTTCCTAATTACTTGGGTAGCAATGATGTGTTGTTAGATACAACTAATTTTTTGTGATGTCATATGGATATTCACTGGACACATAATTTGGGACTTCCACGGTGACAAACATAGGATGCACTTGGAATAGGAATTTACTCGTGAATGATGTTTAACTTGATTGCTAAAGTATTTAAGTATTCAATTTAAATGTCTATGGTTAAGGAACTGACTGATTGGATTGTGAATCGTCTGATTCAAGTGTCAGGTCAATTCAAACAACATCAGTTGAATATTATGTGAGCTAGACAAGGTGAAACAACCATTTCACATATGAAAAGACAATTTCATATAGGAAACAACTATTTCATGATATGAATTGACTTGTTCATGAAATAAAATGACCATTTCCAGAGTGAAATAACCAGTTCATCATCTAAATTTTTCACTTTAGTGATCAATTTGATTGGATCAAGGATTTATATCGATGTCATGATTATGTATTAATAAAATATTGAATGCCAATATGTTTGAAAATAGGAAAGTATATGAGCCGACTGGTTCACATTTGAACTAACCCTTTACCATTTGCAACTTTCAAAAAATTCATGAAACTCTATCTGTTTGACTCACAGATGGAATGGAAACCCTGGACTTCTCAAACACAACAATAAGCTCTAACAATTATTGTTCTCTCTATTGTGGCAACCAAGAGAGTCTGAGAAAGTGATACCCATAAAAAGGAGGGATTGCAAGGGAGAGACAATTAGGAGAGAAAATCAATACCAAGACACTGATGCTCGAAGGGACAACTCCTTCCTATTGGCTTTGGTTGTGCAACTTGGAGTTCTCGGTGCTCTACATGGACTATTCTAAAGGTGAGGAGGACTTTTCCCTATGAGGAGGATGCAGTCAACCACCATCCATGGTGATTAATTAGGAGACCACTGTTAATACTATCCAAGTTCAACTTGAAGAAAGTCACACGCTACTAGAAGGGAATTATCACTGGATTTTCTCAAGGACCAGGTATAACCTTGCAAACCTTCCTTCCTCAATATGTTGTTGTCGACATGATCTCACTAGTTAGGGAATCATGCATTAAAAATTTTATTTATGCTTCCTTATATGTCGACCAGATTTCCCAACACATACAATCCTCTAAACATTGAGAGATGTTGGCGAAATGACCCCCAAACACTTTTCTTATTTTATCCACATTATGGATGCTAGTCACCTTGTTTCTTTTGAGCTCTATGTCATCATCATTGGTTTTGGTCAGCCAAAGAAGTCCTTTTTTGAGTGGGATAGTCAAGAAATTGTAATATCTCCAAAGTAAAGGGTGGTGATGCAACAACAATCCCCTCTATAAGATTTACTTGTTCAAAATTGGGATATTTGTTTCCCAAAAATTTTGGTATAGGAGAGGTGCAATCTAGGCTAGAGAAAGTGGGTCTAAGTTGATTAGCTAAAATATATGTATTGCATATCTAGGGACTTCAAATGACGATTCAATGGTTAACCTAGAAACAAGAAATATATTTGTTTAATTTCTAGAAATCAACCTCCATATAAAAGATATGTAGAAAAAAATTTGTGAGTTATATTCTTGACTAGATTTATATAATAGCATGATACATATTGGAAAATTGTTATGTATACTTCAAATATATTATATTTTCTACAATAAGCCCTTATTCGCACATATTACTCATAATATATCTTTACACCCCTCAAGTTGGTTAGAACCCATTTGAATTATATAATCATAATGATGATGATAGATTTAATGATTTATGTGAAAACTTCAAATACATGTTACAATATAAAAATCTAAAAAAACCATGTTGATTAATATAATTCTTGAAACATGTTTGACTTTAATTTGATTTATGTAACATAATTACAATCTCTGATGTTCAGCTAAAACTCATCTTTTGATATTGAAATTGACTTTGATGTAAGATATATGCACTATATAATGATGAGAGCCTAAGTTGATACATTAATTATACTCACATGACATTAATTGATAAATATGGTACTTTAGACTTATATGATGATATGATATTTTAAAAAACCTTAAGAAATGGGATTTGGGTATAGGAGGAACAAAAAAATGAAATTTTAATGCGGATATATCGTGTAAGTTTTTTAGTTTCATATATATACATTTGGCTTTTGACTCCTATTGGTTGTGCCATATCAATGTAGATTGACTCTATTAAGAATTCAAAATAGATACACGGGATTACCCTCTTGATGCTTCTCTAGACCATATGGGATGAATGCCTAGACCTCCAATGATATTTTATATTTATATATATTATCAATCTTGAATCATATTTAATGACCTTCATTTTCTTAATATAATACCTTTTGATTCTATTTGAGTATGTAATTATGAAAAGAACACATTATTGATTGATTTGCAGTGCACTAGATATATTCACACAAACACATTGAGTATACATGACCATATATTAAATTCTAGATACTTAAAATGATGACCATCTTCTATGGGTGTGATAGGATCCAAACAACATTTTTTATATTTCACTAGTGAACTGAATAACAAAAATAATAGTTTTAACTTATGCAACATTTTGCAAGCAGTATATTATTTTTTAGTATTTACTTATTCATATTACATTTGCATGTTTCACTAGCTTCACACATTTGTATGAGATTTTTGGCTTTTATACATGTGTATTATTGTAGGTTTAGTGGTAGCTTTTGTTGCAAGTCATGAGAAGTGTGAAGTGAGAAAGTATTAGGTGTATATCTGGTATGTCTCTATTGTATATCACTAATGTTCTTATCCATTTTTAGTTACAATTTTATTTTGAAGATCTGATCCATGATGTAAAATTTTGTATTTGTGCAACTATGTTTGTTTGGTAAATAATATACTTATTCATATAATATCTTATCATCTTTTATTTAATTTAAATTCAAATTTCTTATGATATTCACTACTATAGAACAGGCCTTTAGCGTCCGTTAATTAAGGGCTTTTAGTGTCAGTTTCCAAGCGACACCCAAGTGGGCGCCACTAAAGGTGGACCCTTTCGGCGTCGGTTCCCAACCGACGCCAAAATGCTTCCCGCCACTGAAAACCCGCCAGCAAAAGGACTATAGGCGTCAGTTGTTTACTAAAACTGACACTATAGAATTGTTATAGATGTCATTTATTAAAAGAACCGACGTCAAAAATGCTTCCCGCCACCAAAAAATGTGCTAGCAAAGGCCTATGGGCGTCAGTTTTTATATATAACCGAAGCCATATCATCTGAACCAATGTCAGTTTTATGCTAATAACCGATACCATATCCCCTGCATGCCACCACAGCTGTGCTTCCCAGCACGGTAGTGTTACCTGGTCACATAGACGTCAGTTTTAGGTTAAAAACCGCCGTCGTATGTCTTAGGTGTCGGTTTTGTTCAAATAACCGACGCCTATGTTTTGATTTTTTTTTCTTATCAGTTTGCAGGCATGTTGCATGGCTGGTCAACAGGATGAGAACTGGTAGTTTAGTTCTAAAGTGCAGGTTTACGACATCCATTGATATAACCCAACAACAGGCCACAAACCTACAAAATTAAGAAGATGGACAATATTATATATATGTGATTCACACACATGTATTAGCACATTTAATTCATATTATTTTTTCATCACACGCATGTAGAAACCAGTAGTAATCTGCAGTTCTATTCATTTCATCTCTTTTCACATTCAGACACATGTAGAAATATTTAAGTATTGATCATCTTCACACACATATGACAATTCATAAAAATTCATTCACATTAAAATAAAAATAAGTATGAGAACAAAGTTATTCTTTATTCGTCATTGTCATAATTGTCAATAAAATTATATCTAAAAATTCCCACTCGTTGTAGGGCTTTTTCCCATTCTTTTCTTACAACATCTAATTCATCTCTCGTATAGGGAGCATGTACATCAAAATGCTTTCCACATGTGTTGAAGTCAGCAGTTTTAAAGACTTGAAAAGAGAATGACATATATATAATTAATAATATATAATAAGATTGATATATTTCATATTATCTAATGAGAATATGTATGATACATGTTGGATCTTATCGATTTCCATTACGGCATGTTTGATGATTAGGTCCATAAATAGCATCACATATTAGGCACATGCCTAGCCGTTGTCTTGTATAGCACACTATAAATTGAAACATACAACATATTCAAAAATACAAATAAGCACAGCTCACATAAATAATATATACATTGGAGTCAGAAAATTACTTTCACATTCTCCCAAATTAGTGACATATCCTTTTTCCCGGGGACCTTTCCTCCAGCTTTTTTTTACTCTTTTAAAGCCCTACATATGTTAATGCAACCCATTAAATTGCATAATTAAATAGTAATGTAGTAACAGATGTTAACTGATATAAAAACATGAAATATTTCTCACAAGAATAATGGCCTTTTGATTGTATGTCCATATAATGTATGCAACTCATTTCCCGTAGGATCTAGACAATAGACAGTGAACGTCTTGGGCACAATAACTAGTAACTCCCAATGCCTACCACTATAGGTAAGAAAGTTAAAAATTAATAACTCAAAATCCACAATAAAAATGTATTTTTCTTAAGTCCAAATTATAAGCAAAGTAAACTTACTCGACATTGAATCGAGCTATTATCGTCGTCTTCTTATTTTTACCAAAATATTCAAAAGCATCACAACAGTATGAAGTAACTGAAGAAGGATCTATATCTACAAGACTAATCAAAGATGGAACCAAAAATCCCACATGGGAAAACCCAAAATTTGTACATATCTTGTGTAAGTGGCTGCAAAACATGTATTACGTATGCATTAATATATAAGAAACCATATCACCATATATAAAACAAGGTATATGGATGTATAAACAATATCTCACCATATCTGCAAATCTATCAAAGATGCGTTCAGCCATTCATAACTAAAAAACTCCAAAATATCTTGTATAAATATCTTGTTTTCGTATGATTGACCTGCATTAATACATATGCAATAATATGTATGTATGCAGAACTTGTATTACGTATGCATTAATACGTAAGCTAAACGTATATAAATAGATTGTTATCGTATGATTTACGTACAACATCCTCCAGAATAGTAACAATTATAGAGCAATTTGTATCATGTTCGCCGATCCATACTGCCACACCCCTACAATTAGGACCTATCGAGGCGTGTAGGTCCCTTGGAAGCCAACTTGGTAGTCGAGGAGGTGGAGGTCGAGATGTAGCGGGTCTCATCTTTTTGACATGTATATATAATTTCAGATCAATTGACTCATATATACACACTAACAAATTAAAGTAATGGAAATTTATCATACAATATCAGTATAGAGGACATCCACTTCAGGCCACAGTATCACTCCGCCTACTGCCTCACCAAGTGTTTCAGCATCTGGGTGTGCATGAGGTAGTGGAAGATCTGTCCAGCCGGGGAGTACATGTATCGGGCTCACACATACCACACCATCTGGTACTGGATACCCATGAAACATGCACCCTTTAAGGGGTGGGTAAGCTGACACCTCTACAAGGATATATTCTTGACTTTTTAGTCAGCATGGCTTCAACCCCTATAAATTTACGTAAAGAATATTATATGCATATATACACTAACATATCATCTTGAACATACTAGCTATTATGTCATAAAAATACTTACAGAGGACGTGCTAGGTGGTCGGTCTATAGGATTACTCCCAACCTCTACAGTCTGAGTAGTAGGAGAAGAGTGGCCCGCCATAGGTACTGTCTGAGTGGTAGTCTGAGACACCTGCCACTTGCTAATTGCTTCATGGAATATCTGATCAAGTACTTCCTCGACTTTCCTATTAATTAACGAATGTACCTATACATGGATAAAAGAAACGCTAGCTTCTGATTGTTGAATTCCCTTTCACAATAACATTTTAAAATAAGAGAATAGGTTACCTCAGCTTGTGAAAGTCCCGCTTTTGGGACAGGTTTGCGCTGGGATGGCCCAAAGAACGCTTTGATACCCACACCAACGCATGCACCCCTAACATGTCCAGGATGCTCTGGGTTACCCAGAGCAACTGTCAGTTCATCCCTTGTGTCCTGAGGGATGAACTTGCCTTCCTTCCTCTGCTCGTTCAACTCGCGCTAATCACCATCAACAAAATTAGTAAGTAATTAAACATAACAATAATCAATATCGATTGATTGCTCTAAGAGTTGATTTTTACCATTTTTGTAGCCGCCTCAGCAGTTGCGGGCTTTGGTATGTCTCCCTTCTTATTTTGCCTCCTAGCTATCCACATAGCATGGTGAGGAAGAGGTGCGGGAGCAGTAGTAGAGGACTTTGTAGTCTCCTGAGTAGCAGTAGGCTGAGCAGACTCATCTTGTAGTCTTAGGCGAATGCCTCCATATCCTCTTGGTCCCATTGTGTGGTCGTGCACATTCAGTACACACCTTGCTCTTTGCACCTCACTGAGGGCCTAGTTAGTTAGTACATTGATTTGGTTAGTAACACTAAAGGTTAATCTTGAATAGGTGAATACATAAATTGGGAGTGGCGCTTAATACCTTGAATTCATCTGTTTTTCTTAGGGTAACAAACGCCTCCCAGTATTTGGGGTCCAGGTTGTTCCATTTCTTTGTGGCTTCCTTCTGCCTAATTTATTTTTCAAAGAGAATACAAACAAAAATTATTAGTGTAGAATTAGTGAAATAGTGATCAATGTCTAGAATTGGAAATCAATCAAGAACATGTTATGAGCATCTCATATGTAATCTGGGGTGAGATTGGTCCTATAGTTCCTTAGAACCCTCCCACAGCGTGGTCTTTCTTCCCCTTAGGAACTTTATGCCAGGATTCTAGGATAGGACTGCAATGGTTGCGAGTAAGAACCCCAAGATATGAAACAAATGAGTTGCGGTTAACTCCATATGGATTTCCAGCATGATCGAAATCCACAGCCAATTTGGGTCCATTGCCCCTTTGTTGTATTAACTTGTCCATCATTGTGATGCCCCTCACTTTCTCAATTTTCTTTTGTTGTTCATCAAGTGTTGTAATTTCTTCAGGGGGTACAACACCAACCTAAAATTTGATAAACAACACACTTACATAATATAATTATAAATTAACATATAGATAGAAACCTCAGCGATATATTCTTAAAACATACATTGTTAGGCGGTGCAAGCACGTCCTCACCCTCACGGTGATCATCAGCACAGTCATCATGGGAATGCTCAGTCATCTAAAAGTTCACATTCAAATTATAAATTTCACATTGTAAAGTAACACTAATTGTAAAGTTCACATTGTAAATTTCACATTCACATTGGAAAGTAATTCACATTGTAAAGTTCACATTCACATTGTAAAGTAATTAACATTGTAAAGTTCACATTCACATTGTAAAGTTCACATTCACATTGTAAAGTAATTCACATTGTAAAGTCCACATTCACATTGTAAAGTTCACATTCATAAAAATAAAACATATAAAAATATAAACATTCATGCCTCTAATATTGTGATCTTTTATCAATTAACAATCCTTCATTGTGATCCCCGTAAACATACAAGTCATTGTGATCCCCAACTTCAATGTTTGGTGGTGTTGGAAACCCAACTGAGAATAGACTGGAGTCATCATGCTTATCATAGTACTCTTCTTCAATGTTTGGTGGTGTTGGCATCTCGTTTCCTTCAGCAAGCATTTCTTTCAACAAAGACAACAATGACGTGAAGCTTTTGTCGCTCCATCTATTGTTAGCTTTTAGCTTATACAATCCCAACACAGTGCTAAGATTCGTAAACTTAGTACAACATGTGTATAATAGTATCTCGACATCATGCACAATGTTTCTAAACATGGGAGGTGGGTCAGTTTTGGTGTGCTCTACCCCACAACTATCCAGCATCGCATTAACGATGTCTACTGGAACTGGTTCATTCACATCAACATCATTGGAGGCAATTTCTTCTTCCACACAACCACTGCTATCAACATCTACTAGTTTCGGGGTTGAAATCTCTCCATGCCAATGCCATTATGTATAACCTTGTACAATCCTGTTGCACATGACATGACTTTGGTTTTGTCACCAGTGCTAACTTTTAAGTTGTTACCGCAATGCCTACATGGACAGTAGAACCTATCTCCAGGTTGTTTCCTATGTTCCTCGGCAAATCTAATAAACTGCTCCAGACCAGAAATAAACTATGGGGTGCAGCGATTGCGAATGGACATCCATGATCTATCCATTCTATGATTAAAGAGAAAACAAGTATATATTACAACAAGATTAGGGTCTAGGGTTAACAGATTAGAGTTTATGCATGGTTAAAACTTTAGGCCAACAAATACATGTGTTGTCATTCTTATATATAATAAATGTGTACCACCTATTCCATTCGTGAACACCTAATCTCACTAGTAAGTGTATAATGTGTATTAGGTTTTCAAGAAAATTTCGGCAGCATTTCCCCGCTGTTCTCCAAGTACATATGTACATTCTCCAAGTACGTATGTACTTAGAGAACAAACGGGGAAATGGTTCCAAAATATTCTTGAAAACCCAATACACATTATACACTTACATCCTAAGTGAGATTAGGTGTTCAAGAACAGTCCCTAACCGGGGACTATCCAAGATTTACTCCTAATGAGTAAATCTTGGATGGATTTCTAGGCCAACAAATACATGTGTTGTCATTCTTATATATAATAAAAGTCTATAAACTACAAGCAACATGGTTAATCCTAATCTATAGAGCGTTATTAAATAATAAGTCAAGAAATCAATTGTTTCAAACAAAAGGGCTAGGAATCTTTACTAGACATTATATGTATCCCTAATCATCATATTTAACATACTACGTTATTACGAACATCCAGATCAGATTAAGATCATACTATGTTATAACCATTGGTTTAATAACCCTATTTCCGCAAGTACATATTTATCAACTTTAAAACCCTATAATTCATTGAAATCATTCTAATTCAATTTAAGATGTTGGGATCACATAATTATATACTGACATCAGAATATATAAAACAATCATAATTAACATGATTAACAACATTCTCATCAAACTAGGATTTTCTTAAATATCATCTAATATTCATGTACTAACTATACCTTTGTAACAAGAAGATTAATAGAGCTTTAAGTATATTTTATTCACAATCTACACATTTTTATGATCAAAACCATATACAATATGTCTATAATTGGAGCTATCATTCATTTCCTATATTATTGGCAATATTAATGTGTGAATTTGACCAGCCAATGGTGGTCGAGCAGGAGCAGGATACCTGCTTGAGGGCAGAGGAAGAAGAGCAGGAATATGGTACCTTTGTACGTGGCGGTGCCGACCTAGAGAGCAGGGAGCAGAGCTATGGTCGGACCTGGAGAGGAGATGTGGTTGGACCTAGAGAGCAGGACTAGGAGAGTCGCGACCGGCCTGGATAGCAGCGGATGAAGAACCAGATCAAGGAAGGGTGGCGATCGAAGAGCAGGAGAAAGCACCGGTCCAAGAGTAGAGGAAGGAACGACAGTGACCAGAGCAAGGAATAGCGGCGGCCGGATCAAAGAACGGCGGCGGAGGCGGCGAGCAGAGGAGCAAGGAACGACAGCGGAGGCGGCAACCGAACTAGGTGAAATTCACTAGACCTAAGCGCGATGAAACAGAGAAGAGGGAAGAGCCTACTCGCTCGTGCGGGTGTTATGAAGTTAACAATAGGTGTCGGTTATTTAAAACAACCGACACATAAAACTACAGGCATCAGTTATATAAAAAAAATCGACACCTATCCTCAATGATAGTCGTCTGTGTTTACTAGAAACATCGACGTCTATCTATATAGGCCGATTAAAAAAATTGTTCTCGATTAATGACCATCGTCGTCAGTTTCTTTAGAAAACTGATGCCTAAGGGGTGTGAAAATTTTCCCGGCAACAACACGGGAAAACTTATCGGTATCAGTTATTTTAGTAAAACTGACGACCAAAATGTACCCCGTGAAAAACCTTTCGTTGTTGGTTTATTAGTTAATAACCGACGCCATATGTTAAATTTTGGAGGTAATTTTTTTCACTGGAAATTTTGAATTTGGCGGTTAATTTTAAGCGTCGGTTTCTTATTAAAGAACCGACACTGAATAAAAGTGATACTCGTGTCTAGTCGCCCTTCATAGATAGATGTCGGTTTTTTTGTTGAACTGACACCTTATGTTTTAGGTGTCGGTGTAATTTTACAACCAGCACCTTTAAAAGTGACATTATAAGCCATTTCTGTTGTAGTGATTAGAGTTTGTTCTCTGAGGCCAGAATCTAGGATGATCCCTATTACAACCCCAGTTTTGAGTCCAATTGGTGGGAAATGTAATTTCTCATATTAAAGATATTTGAATAAATAAGGATTTGTTTTGTTGTAAATAAATGGATTTCGTTTACAATAGTCTTGATGAATGTTTTGTGGGCTTTATTGGCTATTGGGCCCAATACCAAGGAAGAAACAAAAGGAACTCCATTATTAATAAGAAATGAAGAAAATAAAAATGTAGAAACCTCTAGAAGGTAGATATATATAATCTAAAGGTGGATTTCGTGCCTCTTGGGTTCCATGGAGTCCAAAGTTGCAAAAAGAAAGCAATAAGAAAAGAAAAGATCAATTAAATATTTCTTTATTAAGAAAGAAATTGAAAACAATGATAAAATGTGGAAATGAGTGAAAAAAGGTATAATTGAGTTATCCTTGGTGGATTTTTGTATCCAAAGGATTCCTAATGTTAAATGGAATGACAATTAAGAAAATAAAAAGAAAGAAAAAGAGAAATCCTCAAAAAGAGATATTTTAATAAGAAATAAACAAGATAATGTGAAATAATGAATATTGATGCATCTAGAAGAATAAAAAGTATGGCGTGATGCTCCCAGATTGACGGAGAGAAGCCTGACGGTGATCCTCCTTGTTCCTTACACCTACACGGCACCGCAGCTTGGCTGCAGCACGACCATGGTTGCATGTCTGGTACTCTTAGACCGGCCATTCTGGCCGTGAACTGGAAGCACGGTTGAGTGCGGTAGAGGGTGTCAGTGGTGGATGAGTAGTCCCCGAAAAGCTTTGTGTCCAGAACCGAGAGGGAGAGTAGCGGCCGGGTCGCATTCAACTCTTAACCTAACGATAGTAGCAGAGCAATTACGAGGAAGAAGAAGGGTTGAGGCGCGTGGACCATCTTGCCCCTCTGTGGGTTAAAGGGCCGACTACTTAACCAAGGATAAATGTGACCTTTTGAAATGTTTTCTCGACTGGACCAGCAACGTGCATGCAAGGAGAGACGTGGCGCTTGCTGATTGGCCCAGGTAATGTTTTATTGCAAAAATCATAACTAAAGATTGGTAGCTCCGATGGAAATATGCAAAACATGAAAATTGATCAGGAGAACATGTAAAATTCAATCAAAATACATTAAGAATCTGATTTTGTTCATATTTCCAAAAGTATGCCAAATTAATGGAAAGTGGTTTGAAATCATGTTAGGAACCCTAATTGAAGTTAATGGTTAAATTCATGATACCTAATTGACGGAATTAAGTAATAGAAACACGTTGAAATGTTAATGATGAACTTGAACCTGATGTAGGTGAATTATCATAAGGTTTAGGATTTTACACCAATTATTAATGATTAAGCAGTTAGAAACCATAACTTAGGGTAAAAGAGGAGAAGATCGTATTTAATTTGAATAATGTGAGAATATGTTGTTAAATGATGGTTCTAAGCTCTTTCAAGTGTAAAACCTCCTAACTATGGATGAAAACCCTTAATTTGATCATTAGGATTTTCTAGTGGATTAATGTGAAATTAATGACAAATAGAGTTCATATGAGACTTAGACCATAATGAACTATGAATTGATGAGCATAATGACTTTGTCATAGATTAAAAGGATAAAAATAGTAGCTTTAATGTAAAAGAGGCTTAATGGACTTAATTACTGTTTAAGTGTGCCTTAAATCAAAATTAGGGTTATATGTTGTTAAAGATAACCTTAATATCTTTCGTGAAGAATAGATGAGATGAATAGGGTTTATGAGTAATTGTATAAAATTAGGGTTTAAAATAATTAAGATGAAGTAAAACCCTAATTGCAAAGGAAACCCTAAAAGTGAACTAGAAACCCTAGGCAGTGAGCTAGGTTTAATAGATCTTGATGACGTGAGCAATAAAAGGAAATTGTATGATTATTTTCAGGATCTTGTATGTGTGCTTGCTTGGATTTCTTACTTGCATGGATTATTCTTTCTCCAAAACTACAATAATAGGTTTGTGGTTACTCTTATGAATAATCACTGTAGTTTCACGGTGATTCCCAAACGTTTTATCGGTTTCTTGGAAATAACTGTTGGATGCCTATTTATTTCATGCAACTATAAAGTGACTATGATTATCACTATAAATGTTCACACATGACTGGCTCAGATCTTGGTCCACTTCTGTGGCTTTGCAAAGGCTAAAAAGGGGTAAACTAGAGAAAGGTCTAGGTTATTGTGAGTTAGAAATTAGGCTACCCACGTGTAGTGCCATGAGACTCTTTAGCATGCCATGAGTTAAGGAGTGGGCTACCTACGGGTAGTGCCATGTAACTCAACCCTAGAAACTAGTTCACCTGTTAGGTGGGATCATGCGGGGTTTAGTGGGGATCTACCATAAGAAAGGTAGCATCCAGGTCTACTGTAGGGACAACATAGAGTGTAACGACCCCACCTCCCGGTAACCCCCAATTAAGGGAGACCCGAAGGTCGGAATCGTTATTCAATTAACAGGATCAATGGTTCAACAAATAATCAATAATAATTATGAAATTCTACTAACTAAACTAGAATTGGGTATAAAATTAAAACTTTACTTACCTTTAAAAAACTTTGGAAATCTATCTATCCCGAGCTTGAATCTACTCTATCTAATCCTCCTTGCACTTTATGTTTTATTTTCACAATGTGTCACTTTACCGTTTGTTCATTTCAGGGTTGTACCTAAAACGCCGACAAACAAAACGTCGGTCAATATATCGAAAATATACTGGTATGTGGGGACAACCAAAAGTTTGCACATATGGATAACAATATAATTATCACAATCAAGTTAATTTATCAGCCAATTTACATTTTCCATGTATGACATTCTCCACCACTTTTGCCCTAACCATGGCATACCCACCTTAGGGTTTCCTTTGCCAATGACTTAAGGCCACCTTCTCAATCTCGAGCTTGGTGCCTGGGGTCACCACTCATGGTGCCCTCTAGTCATGCAATATCATAAGCCACCTTTTCATTCCCGAGCTTGGTGCCTGGGGTCACCACTCAAGGTGTCCATTGGTCTACCCATCTGGGCCTGACCTTTGGCATCATCCATCAGGGTGGCATGTAGGTGCGAGAATACATACTTCTATTATTAATGTGATAATCATAGTGACTTTATAGTTTGCAAGTATGAACATCCAAATTGATAATTTGCATTCAATGCGGTTAACCATTCGGAAAATCCTCGGGAAAACTAAGGCGATTATTCATAATTAACCACATACCTATTAAGCAGACTTGAATGCAGAAATAACTCAATCAATCAGGAAATCAAGCAAGCACACACACACAACTTGTTCCTAAAAAAGGCATTCAATTTCTCTATCATTAATCATGTCATCATGGTCTATTACTCCTAGTTGTCTTCTAGGTTTATTACTCCTTTTTAGGGGTTTGACTGTAATTAGGGTTTCACTTCCTTTTTATTTATTTTACCTTACTTTTATCAAATATCCATCCAACCCTAATTATCTTGTTTTATTTTCCATTAAGGTCCTTAAGATCAGGTTTGGACCACGAAAACCCTAATTTTCAAATTACTACATTTTTTTCTTTTCTTTTTCTCTAATTTATGGTTTCTAAACATTTTAATCAACATATTGAGTTAAAAACCTTAAACTTGTAATTCTATCATCAAAACAGGTTAAAAACCATCTTAATCATCAATCAAGTAAATCAGGTTCGAATTAACATTTTTGCAAGATTAAATATATCTTTTATCAATCATTAGGGTTTCTAACCACAAATTAATCCCCTTTTTATTCAAAATATGCACTTTTACAAAAAGAGACAGTTTTAGGCTTTCAAACCATTTTTAATGCATTCCTCATATTTTTTCGATCATTTTTCATGTATTGACTTTTTGCATTCGAGTTTTCTATCACTAGATATGATTTTACCAAGATAATTCCTTTTTATCGATTTATTAGCTAATTCAAAAAATTTGTGGATCACTCGATCCATGGTCCGCGGTCCACTGAGCATCCAACGGCCATGGACATGTGCGCCTAAGTTAGCGATCAGATAGCAAAAGACCAAACTTACCCTTACCCGTTCTGAAGGTGTGATGAGGTAGTTTAGTAATTCTCCGGTTCTTCTTCTTCCTCAACCTCACGCGAGAGAAGCAGGCTCTGGTGGTCAACCTATGAGTTGACTTCGGGCTCCTCTCCTCCTTTGCTCATGCCGGATGCCCAGGAAGCTTCGCCTTCCCTCTTCAAACTTGATGATGCCTCCAATCGCTTGCTAAGGACACGCCAAGGTCATCCCCTTACTCGTAGGACTCCGGCGATGGTCTCTGAGATGATGGAGGTGCAGGTCAAGACGAAAAGAGCAATTGAACGCACTGAAGCACTCCTTGCTTCCTTCCGCAGAGCTTGGGCTAGCATTTAGGGATGCTGGTTCCCTCCATAGCCCACCCCTATATATAGGGTCGAGATCAAGTTCGTGGGAATTGGGGGTTTCCCAAAACGGAGGCCAATCCTTGTCGAACCAGGGATCTTCCTCTTCGGTTCCAACTCCTGAGTCTAATGGGACAATTACCCGGTTTGCTCATGCACTGGATTCTCAAGGATTTAGGATGGAAAATCCACCCTGTATCCAAAAGAGTCCCAGTCCTAGCGGGACTTAGACGATGACCTTCGGCCGTTGGATTAAGATCCAACAGAATTCCTCCCTTGCGTCCAAAACAAAGGGAAGATATGTTCAATTAATTCAGAATTAATTCCCAAATTGAAAATAACTTGCAAAATCGATTTCTCCCTAACTATAATTTCTTTCTTTCTCAAATTTTAAGGGAATGTACGTCTTGGCATTATCTAACTCTGTATTAAATTTGGGAAACAATTTGTAATGGATGAGAAGGTTTCCTTCTCTCCCAAGTTACTCATCAATTAATCCAAATTAATTTATATTCCTATTCCTTTTGCCATTATCTTATTATTTTGGGTCCCTTGGACCTTAAGGAAACCCAAAGGTATGGATTCCCATATTGGGGAAAATCTATTTGCCTTTATCTTCTTTTGAAAGTCAATTTCTCATATTTCCCTTTTATTAATCAATTTCTTTTCCTTTTTAATTCTCTTTTTAAGGATTTCTCTTTATCTCTCCACTACTTTCCTATTGGAATTCCTTTTAACCTTAGGAATCATTGGGATATGAAAATCCACCAAGGATAACTCAATTATACCTCTTTTCACATATTTTCCACATTTTATCATTATTTTCAATTTCTTTCTTAACAAGGAAAAACTTAATTGGTCTTTTCTTTTCTTATTGCATTCTCTATGCAACTTTGGACTCCTTGGGACCCAAGGAACCCAAGAGATATGAAATCCATCCTTGGATTACATTCCTTTTCCTTCTAGAGGTTTCTACCTCATTCTTTTCTCAAAAACTCAATTATTCATTTACTAATTGAATTTCCTTGTTATTGGGCCCAATAGCCAATAAAGCCCGCAAAACAATCATCAAGGCTATTTTAAATGAAATTCATTTATTCAAAATAGATTATATCATTATTTGTTCCAATATCTTTAATATGAGAGATTACATTTCTCACCAAAGAATCCAAAAGTTGGGGTTGTAACACATAGGCTAGGGTACGTAGGGATTGAGAAGTTATGCGGAAAATGTAAAGTTGTTTGTTTAAATCATAATTGACTGATTACATTGTTATCAAAGTTGCATGATTATTATTTTCCCCACATACTAGCTTTATGTTGACCGATATTTTGTTTGTCGGCATTTTAGGTACAAGCCAAAAGGACAAACAGTAAATCGTCATATTGTGAAATACATCAATTAAAATATAAGGAGGAGTAGTTAGAGTAGAATTTATATATGGATAGAAGTTTAGAGATCCAAGGTTTTAAAAGTTATGCAAAGTTTTTATTTTTACCATATTTCAATATAGTTGGTAGAATTTAATAATTGTCATTGATTATTTGTCGAACCTTTGATCCGAAAATGGGGTTAACGACTCTAACCTCTTGGTCTCCCTTAATTGGGGGTTACTGGGAGGCGAGGTCATTACAATCCCCATTTTCATGGATAAGAAGGTACAAATAGTGTTCAAATAAGGAGAAACACTACCAGATTGGATATGGAGGAGAACTATGAACGGAAACACAAAATTTATGAGTCAATATGGGTGGATTGTTCAGTCAAGGAGAGGGTGCGACAATATATCCCTCCATGGATCTGTTGCTCCAAAGGTGAAAATGAGGATAGAGCATGCTGGGTTATGTAAGATACTGAGGCAAAGAGAGAGAAACATGAAACTGAGGAATTTGAGAGAACATGGATACATTAAAGTGTTTAAGATTTGGTTGGATAATTAGAGATAGTATATAGAAAGGTGCTTTTATCTTCACAAGAAATGTGGAGCATTTGTTAAGGAGGAAGATATACCAAAGGACGAAATTATATGGATGTGAATAGAACAAAGGGGGTGGAGTTAAAGAGGTGGAGATATAACATATGAAACTTGTCTCATTGTCAGAGGTGGGGAATCACATGCATGATATGTTATTAATGGGGGGATAATGAAATGTCCAACCTCCTTTTGATGATGTTAATTGGTTAATTTGGTTTTTCATGCCAACAAATTATCTGAAAATTTGACTTATCATTTACCAATCTCAGCTCCTGTTTGGGAGGTTATTCAGATCACAAACCTTGAATTTGTTGTGCATTATTACAATGCAAATCTACACTGTCCATCCCAACTACATCCCATCAAACGAGCGCTTAATGAAAGAGACAAAATTTGTGTGGTTTCCTCAAATTTCTTGTGGCGATACTTGGTTGGAAAAGACGCAAGAGTAGGTATATAATATTGATGATATTTTTGTTTTCTTTTAGTCATGTTTAAACATATTTGCACGCCGAGTGCCATTGAGGGATGGTTTCTGAGGGCACCTTGTAAGTGCTGCTGAGGAAGACATGTCGAATGGGTTGGCCGTGATTGAAATTTTTTAATAATGAAACTTACGCTCTCATAATTTGCACCATACTTTACTCACATCCACATCATGATTTGGTACTGTCGCGCCATCGTACCGTCATTGGAAGCGAGGCATCCGTTGTTTTACCCTCCCTTCCAAGTAAAACACATGGAAGTCCATGAAACAACAGTGGGTTGTCATGTTCCATTTGTTTACAATTTAAAGAGAAGAAGCGCGTTTTTTTGTGTGCTTATCTATGGTGTCTGGGCTCTTTGAGAGGCGGCCGGAGCGAGCAGCGGGTTGTGCAACGCGCGTCCTTTAATCTATGATTATGTAGCGCTCTCGCAAATGGCCAAGTGGTTAAACACAATTAATAAGTGGGACTATCCTACCAAAATGACGTGGCGCCCACAGCGCTTCTATATATCTGGGTTTGTCCTGGACGTGTTCTAGTAAGCACTACCTTAGCGCCGAGACAGCTAGAAAGGACATATTAGGAGTACCGTACCAGCTACGCCCTAGCTTAGCTTCTTCAGTGGCCGATCTAGCTAGCAATATCTTCAAGGATTCATGGCGTACGTTCAACCTCTGCAGCTGCAACCTTTCGTAGGCCATAACATCTCAAAGGTACATGACCCAACTCATAATCAGTTACTATACATCCCAAAATTATGACTTTGGAATGGATTAGTGATTTAAATTAAGTATTTTGATAATTTCATGTGACTTACTTTGAAAACCTGTTCTTCTATTGCAGCAACGGATTGTTTTCAGGGTGCGCATGGGCGATCCGAAGAAGCGCTCCAAGGCGCTAAAGACGGCAGTAGGGTTCCCGGGAGTTCTAGCAGCCACGCTGCTGGACGACGACAAGATCGTGGTGGAAGGGGAAGGTCTCGATCCAGTCAAGCTGAACAAGAAGCTCAAGAAGAACCTCGGGTCAGCTGAGCTCGTCAGCTTCACCAACGGCCACAACAAGCATGGGCACCTGCACCTGCACGATGGCCATATCATTGATACGACGACGACGGAGGCTTCCATGGGGCCGTACCCCTACGTCCCCGTCCATCCGCAGCCGTCACCGTACTACGCCAATCCCCCGCAGCCGCAGTACCACTACGAACCCTACTATGATTATGACAGTGGCCCACGGTGCACCATCATGTGATTGTAGAAGGTTTAGAGTCGCCGACCAGGTTTAGGGTGGCCTGTGGTGTATGATGACGCCTGATCATCTTTCGTTTGTGTGGATTTGTAGTCGTTGTAGATACAGATTAAGCGTGCAGATTGATTTTGATTGTAGTTACCAGTAGCTAGTTTAACCCCTTTAGAGATTGGTGGAGGTGATGAGCACGCAAATGCTTCTTCGCTCTATTGATTTCTAATCTGTTCCTTCAGTCTTGTGATTATCAGCCTGTGTTTTATAAGCTAATCCTGCTTGCGGCCATCTATTTCTCATGGCTGCATCTTGAAACTTCATTCCGGGGAAGAACTCGATCTGGATCAAAGCACCTTCCTAGATGTTTGTTTCCGTGGTCCATGAGATACGGACGAGGTCCTGCACTCGATTGGAGATAGAAACTCATGCAATTGCTGCTCGAGCAGCTCGATCCTGGTTTGGGTTCTCCTTCCTGCGTAAATTATGTCTGTGTACATATGCACCTTGTATAGATGATATTAGATAGTTTAGATGAAGGATAAAAAGTGTGAGATGTACACTTCTTTTATTCGTCTATGTGTTTATCTTCACTTGAAATTTATTGTACAGATAAATAGTTTCAATACCTTCGAGCTCCTATACTTACTTTAAATCAATCTCTGTCTTGTGTAAAAGTGCAAATAACTTTTGCTGAAATATTAAAGACAAGATATTTATTTTAGTTGAGAATTATATTCATCTCGCTCTCATCAGGGTTTGAACTCGAGGCCTACTTATACAATTTATAACGCGAAACTACTTGGGTGCCACAATTTTACACCAATGACATTGAATCATAGAAAATGTATATTTTGTTGCTTTCGCGGTAATCCGACTCGAGCGAGTGATAGAAACAACATATCTAACACATTCCATATTACATGAACGAGTAACTCCCATATAAATTACCATACCATCTTGATGACCTAAACTGGGAACGACAAACTGACATTGGACATAAAATGCTAAACTTCCGCAACTGGCGGATTAATTTTTATGACCCCATACTCACTGGAGTCCGGAACAGTTCGTGAATGAGACACATCATGTACATGCCAGAGAAAAGTCCAAACCCCTACTTCCGAAACTTCGTCGCGGTTAGGGTTCAATTGGTTAGTTAATGGAGACCCATTGCTCTATCTTCTGCTGTGCATGAATGCATTGCCTGGCGCCATCAATTACCGAGTCTAACGGCTGCAAGATAGCGATTAGCGGGTCCAGAGTGCCAGTTTTTCGGAGTCCTTTTTTTATTAGAGCACATCACTAGTAAACCGCCAAATCAGATGAACATCATGATGCATATAACATACGGCCAGTATTTATCTTGCACACGCTGCCGGCCACAATCTGCCAAAAAACAACGATTAAAAGGGTCGAATGGAATTCATTGGCAATTACGTGGCCTGGTAAGGCCGTGGCCATAATACACGTGGTTGGACTAATTAGGCTCACTAAACCAAGGTCAACTAAGAGAAGTGGCCCTAACAAGAAAACTACTTGATCACTATTAACCAATCATGAAATATCTTTTCAAAGTGATATATTCATAGTGTGCAGGTACGAGGGTGGGGGCGTAGTCCAATGATGCAGCTCAACAATTTCCAAGGAAAAGATTTAGATTCGACTCCGACCTTCCTTATGGTATAATGACCCGACATTTGATTGGGCGGATCGTGGTGTCTTGCTGATAACTAAGTTGGTCCCGAGATTTATCTTCCAAGGGGCTTCACAAAGTGGCACGTTCTGAGAAAATTTCCTTGTGAAATTTTTTTTTTTTTGAAAAACTTTTTTCTTAAAACCCCTTAGCTATCCTCAAAATCCCCTTCTCTGATACAAAATCTTAAATAACCCCTTCACTTTTGACAAAATTTCAAACCGCCACCCTCCATATACTTTTTCAAACTCATGATGTTACCTCTGTTAAGTCTTTTTTTTTGCTTGATTTTGATTTTTTATGTTGATTGTTTTCACGTCCCTTGATTCAACATAAATTTTGTATAAATTATTATGCCACTAATATATGATAGTATGAAATTATTATATTATTGATTTCCAATCAATTATTATCTTAGTAGTGTATGATATTTCAAATTTTCAATCTTGGTCATTCAAGTTTACTAGTTTAGAATTTTTGAGTATTTGAGAGTTTGCTTACATTATGGGTCAGGCAATTTTTTCTCCAGTCGATTATCGTGCCAGTCTAGTTCAAGTTGGGTGTAGTTTTGATTAGACATATATATATATTGTTAAATATGACTTGATTTTAACAACTTCAACCAAACAAAATTAGACCATGATGTATTCAACCTCAACCACAATCCAATTAAAACAAGAATTATGAAAACCCACTAGTACATGAATGGTCTGTAGCGTCGGTTTTTTTAAGCCTGCAGCATCACTTTATAACCGACGCCTAAGTGGCCGTCGCTATAGAATTTTGTCTATAGCGTCGGTTTATTTGACCAAATAAAACTGACTTTACATAGTAAACACCGACGCAAAACACCGACCCAAGCGAGAATTTGCTCTACAAAATTTTCTCCATAGCGTCCGTTATTCCAAAAAAGCCGACCCTGTAACGATCTCGGTCGACAATTTTCTCGACCGATATCGTTAACAGGGTCGGTTTTTTTAGAATAACCGACCCTAAAAATTGAATGACCACTTCAGTGTGATCCTCGGTCGAGAAAATTTTCGATCGAAATATTTTCGGTCGACAATTTTCTCGACCGAGAGAGTTTTACAGGGTCAGTTTTTTTGGAATAATCGACCCTAAAGATTGAATGACCACTTCAGTGTGATCCTCGGTCGAGAAAATTTTTGACAGAAAATATTTCGGTCGACAATTTTCTCGACCGAGAGAGTTTACAGGGTCAGTTTTTTTTTGGAATAACCGACCCTAAAGATTGAGTAAAGACTTGAGAATAATCCTCGGTCGAGAAATTTGTCGACCGAAGATTACTCTGAAGTGTTTATTCAATCTTGAAGTTCGGTTATTCCAAAAAAAAAATGACCCTATAAACTATCTCGGTCGAGAAAATTGTCGATCGAAAATATTTCGGTCGAAAATGTTCTCGACCGAGGATCACACTGAAGTGGTCATTCAATCTTTAGGGTCGGTTATTTAAAAAACCGACGCTAGAAGTTACAATTTTTTTTAAAATTTTTGCAGAAAATTAAATAGAATAGAAGAACAAGAAGATTCATATATTCTGGGAGAGGGGAGCATTGATGCTCAACCGTCACCATTCAAAACCACACATTCATGACAAAAATGATTCATAATCACATAAAAATTTACAAAATGATAGATTGCAAGTCTGAGATGATATTAATCAGATACAAAAGTAAATATGAAAGGGTACTCAAACCACATATATAAATGGAGCTGACATATTTAATCCAATGCTATATTGACTTCATTTAGAAAAGAATCTGACCACTCTTCTCGGAATTCATTCAAGTCCACAAGGGTGTAAGGCTGAGTTGTAAAGATCTGTAACAGAAAATGCACATGCTAATATTTTATAAAATGACTACAATCACTTGTAAATTTATGATGTTATTCTTTATTACCTGACTTATAGTCTGAATGTCATGTGATGTTTGTTTGACAATAGCTTGCATATATTTCATTACATAGTAGCCACAAGCCCAGTCATTATTTTGCATAGGACACTACAAATAACGAATTATACTTAATGTTAGTAAACTACTATAAACAGCAGTTGAGATAACACTATAAGAGTTGACATATTAGAATTGAAAATTAATACATATAAGACTAAGCAGTTGTCAAAGTAGCTACCTTGACATTTTTCAAAGTCAATGTCTTTCATTTTGTTGGTATTTGTCCTCCAGCATCACGAAAAGCCTTTATACCCCTATCAATTAAATAATAGTTGGAAAATAGAAATTCTAAATAGAAATATCATGTTGAAGCATTGACTAAATTTATACTTACTCCATAGCTGGCAATTTCAGTTTGTGACTCCTTGTTGTTTTACCCATTGGGTCAAGATAATAAAGAGTCATCAATTTAGGGGCAATCACCACTAATTTCCAATGTCTACCTCTGAGTAAGAATAAAACAAACATTAAAATAAATAATTTTATTCATTATTAAAATTATATTGAATAATAATACTTACTGCAAGTTAAAAGGAATTAGGATAATTTCCTTCCCTTCACTAGAAAAATATTTGAATGCAGTAGAGAAGTACTCATTCACATCTTCAAAATTTATCTCCACTTGACTAGTGATTGAAGGAACTAAGAATCCAACATTCTTTATATCAAAGTTTGTGATCTCAGTATATAAATGGTTGTAAAACATTTGTAATTATTTCCATATATAGAACTAAGCTAAAAATGTCTATTGGAATTTGATATATATATTGATAGATCATTACCTTATCCATACTTCTATTACTGAAGTATTTAGCCAATCATACTGGAACAACTCTATAATATCATCAGGAAAAATTAAATTCTCAAAATCCCTCCCAACTGCATCTTTTGTTAAATTGACCAACATTTGTAATCTTGAGCTTTGGTGGGCTAAGTATCGACACAAACATTTACATTTGCTTCCCAATTCGTCGAATGTAGCTTCAGGAATGAAAGATGGCTTGGGCATAGGAGGACGACTAGTAGAATTTTTACTTTTTGGTTTACAAACCTGTTAATTAAATTACATACTTATATTACACGAGTTCATATATGCAGTCAAATATGAAAAATATGGTAGAAATAAGGTATGCCTTGTCATTTATAACCAAATGTCTAGGCCAACCCAACATAGCACCCTCATCTTCTTCAACTGTACTATATTCAGGATTAGGTATGGGTAGTGGTTTGTCCCCCATTCCGTCATACACAAGATGGATGGACACCCGGCAAATGTCATCAGTAATTTGTTTGTAATGCAATGTACCACCAAGGTTGTACACCTTGCCCGCTGCCACAACATTATATTCTGGAACCTCCACTGCAAGTTTACAGTTCATACCAACCTAGATTAAAATAATATAAGTTATATAAGAAACAGTAGAACAGATATATGTTACAACTATATATATTATCATATATTTATCATACTAATAACACAACATATACAACAAAAACTTACTACAGATTGTTGTGGTGGGTCACCGGGAGTGCTCCCATGACCTTCTACAACTGGAGTATGGGCTTGTACCTCATCACTTGAGAGACGCGCAGTATGAATAGGTTGAGAAGGTTGAGTAGGCTGAAATGAAGACATTATTTCTTTTACTTTCTGTGCTACTAATGCTTCAAGACCATCTTGTGTAAGACCTCCTACACGAACTCTTTTAGATTGCGAAGGGCCAAAATAAGACTTGAATCCTATGCCAGCTCCTAATCCCCTAACACGGCCAGGATGCTCCTTCGTACCAAGAGAAACTGCTAGTTCATCCATGTAGCCAGTTGGGATGAACTTTCCTTCCTTCCTTTGCTCGTGGAGACCAATCTGTTCATAGTTAATAAAAATATTAAATCACAATATCAATTAGATATAAATACTTAGTTGCGATAAACCTACCATCTTTTGTGCCACCTCCTTAGTTGCAGGGTTGACAATTTCACCTACTTGATTCTTTCTAGCATCAATCCATGTCATGTGTTGGGGTGGTCGCTCAACTTGAGTTGTATTAGATTCTTCTCCAGAAGAGGATTGCTTCTCTTGTAGTTGGCGGCGGAAGGCATAACCACCGGGCCCCAAGCGATGGTCATGCACATTTTTAGCCCGTCTTTCCTTTTGAGCCTGGTGAATAGCCTGATCATTTAAAATGAGGTATTGTAATTTAGACTTGGCAAACATGTATAAAAAGATTCACCTCCTTAATTGTATAAAATTAAATATTCATACAATACATCACAATCTTTATTACCTTAAACTCTTCCGATCTCCTAGCTGCAAACAATCTTTCCCACACCTCAGGATCTATAAAAATATATACATCTGTAACTTTCTTCTTTTGTTTAGGATTATTTATAAATTCCCTAACAAGATATATCTTAAAACCCCTCCATCGTACACCACAACGTTGTAGCACTCTTTTCTTGTGATCTTTTTCATTTAGATAAAAAACACCCTATACATACAAAAGAAGCAATTAATAATGTTGTTTTGAAAAGGAATTAATTCCAACCAAACTAAATTAGAATCAATAGATAAAAAACATATTAAAATAATATCATTTCCACTCACAGATATATCTTTCCATATGAGGTCTTTTTTGGCATTAGGAACATCATGCCAATTTTCTATATCTATTTCCACCTTACTGCGCGCGGTCGCCCCTACGTAATGCTTGAAAGCACTAGCATGTTCCCCAACAGGTGCTCCTGTCATATCAAACTGGACTAGCAATTTATCCCCTTTAGCCCTGAGCTCCTGCAGCCTACGCATCAATGTAGGACCTCTACTTTTCTTAGCATCACCACTACCATCCTCATGGTGCTCATGCTTAGAATGTTCATCTTCACTCGCCATTTTAGAACTTGCAAGTATACATGATAAAAAAAATAAGTGATAATAAAAGCGCAAGTGATAAGGTATACATGATAATAAAATAAATAATTCAAAGAATACATGCCTTTAGTATTGGTTGAGTTGTTAGTCGAGGAAATTCCTTCAGCATGGTCTTGACGTTTATAATATTCATCAGTGTTATCTTCAACATTTACACTTGGCAAACCAACTGAGAATGGACTGAAATCATCATACTTTTCATAGTATTCTTCTTCATTTATAGGATCTACAGTCAACTGTCTTTTTCCATTAAGAACGATAGACCAATTTTTAGTTGCTGGGTCATCAATATAGAATACTTGTTTTTCTTGGTCTGCCATGATGAATGGCTCATCTTTGAAACCAATCTTTTCAAAATTAACCAATTTGAAACCCAACTCATCCACTAAAACTCCTTTGTTGTTGTCAACCCAATTACACCTAAATATAGGAACTCGAAAATTTGTATAGTCCATTTCCCATATGTCCTCAATGACACCGTAATATGACATCTCAGCTTTGCGTGGTATTTTATCTTTGGCACTAGAAAAATACAATGAACAAGCTTTAACAGTGACCCCACTATTTTGAACTACACTACTTTCATCTTGACGCTTTGTGTAGTATGAAAATCCGTTAATGTCATAACCTTCATATGACATGACATCTATTTTTGGCTTAAAGGCGAGCCATTTTATGTTCTCAGCAACATTATTTGGTGATTCAGATAGTTGATTAAATACTTTCTCTTCAAACCACCTAATAAATGTTCGATTATGCTCTCTTGCAAGCCACATTGAACTGGATCGCGGATGATTTCTCTTGATAAGATCATTGTGTTCTGTGATGTAGCTACTAACTTCATCGATGTTGTGTAAAATATACAAATGCCCTTGTTCCCACAACTCACGACTGATTCCTTTCACTCGTCCTCCCAGAGTTCCTTTGCCACAATAAGATCCAGTGTGATGGGAATTTTTTTGATCGCTACAAGTTTCATTGCAATTCAAAAAATCATTACAAAAGTCCATCACCTCCCTAGCCACGTAACCCTCAACAATACTCACTTCAGGACGATAACGATTCCAAACATCACCTTTAAAAACACTCATGTAGCGTTCAAATTGATACATCCAGTGTAAGAAAATTGGACCCAACATCTTGACCACGCTTGTAATATGTACTACAAGATGAACCATGATATCAAAAAATGAAGGAGGAAAGTACATTTCAAGCTGACACATGGTAACAATTAAGGTGTGACAATCGTGAGATTTGAGACCTATCAGTTTCAGATCCTTCATTGATACCAATCTATGAATATTAGAAGAGTATCCTTGTGGAATCTTAATATTATACAAGCACTCACAGAAAGTCTTTTTCTCTTTCTTTGATAAAGTGTAACAAGCAGGTGGCAAATATGTGCGGCAACCCCTGATCTCCACTGATAATTCTTTTCTAATACCCATTAATTCTAAATATTTTCTAGATTTGATGCCATCTTTAGTCTTTCCTGGTATGTTCAATAGCGTACCGATGATGCTATCACAAATATTTTTTTCAACATGCATGACGTCAATGCAGTGTATAATTGCCAAAGATCTCCAATAAGGAAGATCCCAGAATATTGACCTCTTCTTGTATAGAGATTTGTCACATACGAGTGTATGACTACTTGAACTCTTTCCAAATTCATTAACAATATGTTTCATCCTATCATATACAACATTTCCTGGTATAGGTTTAGGAGCACTTCGTTCCTCAGTTGACCCATTAAAGGTTTTGCGTTGCCTTCGATAAGGTGGGAGAAATCTCCGATGACCAATATATACGATTTTACCACCATGTTTCAGTCTGATTGAATCAGTATTTTCCTCACAAACAAGACATGCTTTGTATCCTTTTATGCTATATCCAGACAAATTTCCATAAGCTGGAAAGTCATTAATCGCGCAAAATAACATAGCACGCAAACTGAAGATCTCTTTACGTGAAGCATCATATGTCATAATACCTTCTTCCCATAGTTTCATTAGGTCATCAATTAGAGGTTGAAGGTAAACATCAATATCATTTCCAGGTTGCTTGGGCCCTGATATCAATATTGACAACATCACATACTTATTTTTCATACACAACCAAGGAGGAAGATTGTATATAACAATCATAACAGGCCACGTGCTATGTTGGTTGCTTAATGTACCATAGGGATTCATTCCATCTGTACAGAGCCCAAGTCTTAGGTTTCTTGGTTCTTTATCAAATTTAGGGTATAATAAATCAATTTTCTTCCATTGTGGTGAATCAGATGCATGTCGTAGGATGCCATCATCATTGACCTTTAACTCCCCATGCCAAGACAAATTTTGCGCATCTTCTTTATTAGCAAATAAGCATTGAAATCGTGGTATTATTGGTAGATACCACATCACCTTGGCAGGAGAGCCATTTTTAGCCTTAGCTGAATTTGTAGTCTTATACCTTGACGCACCACATTTTGGACAATTTATCATATTACTATAGTCCTTTTTAAATAACACACAATCATTTGGACATGCATGAATCTTCTTAGCCTCCATTCCCATTGGGCACATTATTTTCTTTGCTTGATATGTTGAAATTGGAAGCTCGTTGCTTTGAGGAAGAATTTCCTTTGACAAAGACAACAATGAATTGAAAATCGTATTGCTCCAACGGTTTTGAGCTTTAAGTGTATATAATCACATCACAACACTCAACCTCGTGAACTTAGTACAACCCTTATATAATGGTTTTTCAACATCATGGACAATGTTTGCAAATAAAGAAGGTGGATCAATGACATTGTCCCGACCACTACGTAGCATCTCATCAACCATATCATCCTGAATCGGTTAATCATTAACATTATCATCATTATCTATATCTTCTATGCCACAACTATTAGTATCGACATTTTCTGATCCATAATTCAATTTCTCTCCATGCCAATACCATTCATTATAACCTTGTATGATCCCATTGCATATGAATTCCTCACCAGTATCAACTTTCAAATTGTTACAACAATTTATACATGGACAATATAGCCTATCTGTAGGTAGTTTCCTATGTTCATCAGCAAATCTGATAAATTCATCAAGACCTTTGGCAAACTCTAGACTGCAACAGTTCTTGATAGACATCCAACTTCGATCCATTTTCTATATCACATTAAAATTAATTATAAAACTAACAGTTTAATATTGATACTATAATAATCTGTAAGTTTTTATTGATAGGAAATTAATTACTTATATACTAAAGTGTACCACTTATCCCATTTTTGAATATTTAATCTCACTAGTAACTGTATAATGTATATGTTTACTTTTGAAGAAAATTTCAGCAGCATTTCCCCTAAGTTCTTCAAGTACACCGATGTAAATGGAAAATAATCACTCACATATGTACCCAGAGAACAAATGAAGAAATCCTACTGAAATAATCTACAAAACTAAACATACATTATACAGGTACATCCTAAGTGAGATTAAAATATCCAAAAACAGCCCCAAACCGGGAACTATCCAAAGTTTACTCCTAATGAGTAAATTTTGAACGGGTTTCTAAGTTAATATATAAATGCATCAATCCTAAAGTGTCAATATAAGAGTACACATGTCTAATCTCATATTAATTTCTAGAATTTATATAATTATTACATATGAAATAAGACATGTTTTTATTATTGGGTTATCAAATCATATAAAATGAAAAATACTTGTACAAATTAGCAAAGTAAGGCCATTTCCAACAGTCCAAAGATTGAAATCATTATAATATTCAGAACTATTTGTGAACATTACAACAAATATGATTAAAACATTTATAGCTCACACATAAATAAGGAGCAGGTCCACTCTCAGTCGACAATTAGTCGACCGAGTGCCCAC
The DNA here is from genome assembly GCA_963693085.1 of Alisma plantago-aquatica. Classification (NCBI taxonomy): domain Eukaryota; kingdom Viridiplantae; phylum Streptophyta; class Magnoliopsida; order Alismatales; family Alismataceae; genus Alisma; species Alisma plantago-aquatica. The sequence goes on along the minus strand of OY856411.1, from coordinate 128,914,102 downwards.
CTGCGCGCAGCGTCCAAGTCCACTCTCAGTCGACGAATTTGACGACCGAGAGTGGACCTGGACGCTGTGCGCAGGTGGGCACTCGGTCGACTAATTGTCGACTGAGAGTGGACCTGGACACAACCATGGCGTCAGGCGGGAACGAAGGAAGGCGGGAACGAAGGAACGGAAGCAGAGAACTTACTTGGAAATGGCGGTGACCTTCATGGAGGATGAGACGACCTTCACGGAGAGGCGGCGACCTTCGTGGAAGAGTGGAGAAGCGACGACGATGAGCTCTATTTGGAGGCGACAACGAGCTCTATTTTCCTGCGATGACGAGCTCTATTTTGCAGCGCGGAGAGTGGCAACGACCCGGACACCACGATCCTTTGGCGGCACAGAGAGGTAGCACGGCTTCACGGAGAGGAGGCAAGGGCTTCATGGCGGGAATGACACAAGAAAGCAAGGATTTTGCAGCGCCGTGGGAGAGAAAAATAGAGAAGAAAGGTTTTCGCGGGAGGAAGAAAGGGTTTCAGATTTTTCACTTAGAGAAAAACATGTAGCGTCGGTTAAACAAAACAAACTGAAGCTACAGATAAGCGGTGCCCGTGTCGTGTTATTTAAAAACACTCAAACGCATTTTCGGTTGACGAATTTGTCGACCGAAAAGACCTCTAGGGTCGGTTATAAGGAAAAACCGACGCTACAAGTTCTTATACGAAGGAAATCAGGCCCCTTTCTGTCGACAAATTCGTCGACCGAGAAGGAGCAAGATTTCCTTCGTATAAGCACCTCTAGGGTCGGTTTTTCCTTATAATCGACCCTAAGTTTATCTCGGTCGACAATATTGTTGACTGAAGAGGACTTTAGAGCCGGTGATAAAGAAAAAACCGACCCTAGAGGTGCTTCTAAGAAGGAAATTTGGCTCCTTTCGGTCGACGAATTTGTCGACCAAAAGGGGCCAGATTTCCTTCGTATAAGCACTTGTAGCGTCGATTTTTTCCTTATAACCGACCCTAGAGGACTTTTCAGTCGACAAATTCGTCGACCGAAAGGTGCCAGATTTCCTTCGTATAAGCACTTCTAGCGTCGGTTGTTTCCTTATAACCGACCTTAGAGGTCTTTTCGGTCGACAAATTCTGTAAAGAAGTGAAACCACTTCCTTACTAAAAATTTGAACAATAAAACCTCCAGTCCAAACACACTCAGAAGGTATGTTGGAGTGGGTGTAAAATTTTCAAATCTTTGTATAATGGTAACAAAAGACCAAAGTATAGCAGCGGAAGAAAATATTTGACTATTCAATTATAAAACAAAGGGTTACAAACTTACATCATAAGGATCCAAGTAGAGGAAATCTAAACCACCTCAAGATTGTCTCCAAGCTTCATCATCTCAAGCTAAGTCTAGGTCATCACATCTTGTCATCCAAGTCCTCCACCTAGGGTTGGAAGCATACCCCAGCAAAAGAGAAACAAAAGGAAACATCAGCAAAGGCTGGTATGTGCATACTAAAAAACAAATTTGAGCAATATAAGGAAATAAAGGACATCAAGTGTAAAGGCTTCCCATACAAGAGATAAGAACCACCCAAACAAGTATCAAGAGAAAAGTAACATGACAAAAGGAATACTTGCCATAAAATATATAAAAGGATTGTGCCATAAATAAATCCACTACCATGGTGGGAAACAAAGCACAAGTAGGGCACACACCCCACAATCAATATCCTGCATGCATTGTGAGATAAACATAACACTAGAACAATATAAACACAATTGGCGGCCAAGCACACACTTGAACCTAATAGAGAAAGGAATACTGCCAATCTCCCAAATATATAAAGTTTGAGCATGGATTACTGCCACACTCGATTTACAGAGGAATGGTATACTTCCACCCTCCAAATAAACAATAGGGGATTACTGCCCCAAAACCAATGTAATTACACTACTCTAGTGCTACTGAATCACATTGCATGTATAATATAGAGGCAAGTAGAGAAGTATAGTCAGAATTAACAATGTTGCCATCACACAATGGACAACACAACAAATAACATTCACTTCAAAGTGGGCATATATCAACAAGTAAACTTCCACATCATAGTGGGCATATAATATCAAAAGTCCAACTTGCACCAAGGCAACAAGATAAGATATCAAGAAATTATCCAAGTTCATAACAATCAAGATAGTTCACACGAACCATGATATCAAGAGAATGGACACATGTGTAAGCAAAAGTCAAAAGAATGATAAAGTAGGTGCATTGCTCAATTTAGATGAATCAGGAATACAACATACCTCAACTTCAGAGTCAAATGATCCAAAGCCACTTCTAGGTCCAAGCCTAGGCATCCAAAGAACCTATTAGGCATATATATGGAATTAGGGTTAATTATTCAAAACCCTAAAATCACCTTTTTATTAATATATGAATTAGGTTTCCAAAACGATTCCATATTTTAGATTATATTTTCCTGAGTTCAAAACATATTTTATTATATTTTTCTGACTTATAAATTATTAGTTATGAATTTTAGAAGTTAATGCATCATTAATTAGATCCATTAAAAACACCTGTTTAAAACATTAGATTCAGCCATTAAAACTTTTACCATTAGAGAGCTTGCGTTTTTCTGAATTCAACGAGTATTTATTTATATTTTTCTAATCAATAAATAATTAATTATAGATTTTAGAAATCCCACCAATCAAATAATTAGATATTCCCACATAAGCGAGAAAATCCACGAGAAATAGGCTGGGCCCACATGACATGGCCCAATGAGTGCCAGCCAAGTCATCGGGTCAGCGGCTCGTTTGGAAAAAAGACCAAAATGCCCCTGTGGTGGAGATAAAACAAGAAGTCAGAGTCAGGGTGATTTGGTAAAATGCTCGGTATTCATCTTCTCCCTTCTGCCAGCCGATTGCACGAAACGCAGAGCTTCAAGAGCTCTCCCAAAGATGACTCAAACCAACAAGTCAACTTCGGTACCAAAAACCAGGGAAGCCATCACCTTCCCTATCAGACGATGATCACAGGGAACCCAGACTCGGGTCTTGAGGTGCCCTATGGCGGGGGCTCGCTCCACCACCCAAACAGACTAGAAGCAAAAAGTGCGAGAAAATCCAACACAAGGACCACACGATGGCCACAAGACCCCAGCCTACTTCGGTAAAGAGGAACAAAACTGAGGGCACCAAAATTTTGAAGAACCATAGTCTGCTGTACAGACATTGCTCGAGAACAAGCAAACATGGAAGAAAGAGGGCTTTTGGCATACCGCGTGTTGAAGCCAAAACTAGAGTCCAGAAAGCTTCACGAGATCGAGCTGAACCGATCCAAGCCCTCTCCAGGCTTCGCGATGGCCTGACACGTCGGCCACCACCTGACCTTCTTACGACAAGACGGTGCGAGTTGGGGGAAGATACTCGGGAACAAACGACGCCAAACCAATGTGATCAAACGATTCAAGGAACTCCAGCGGAGGTCAGGGAACTAATTCCCAGCAGTCCGTTTGCCTGCGGTGGTGAGGAGATGCTTCCGAGCGAGAAACAGTGGCGGAAACAGAGAGCATTTGCGGCGCCCCATAGATTGGGATATCGGGGTATAAATACCCAAGAAATCAGGACGAGAAGGTGCGGAAAAGAATAAGGAAGGAGTGGGAGAAAGAATCCAAGAAGAATATAGAGAGATGAGGGAGAAATTGGAGAAAGAAAATCGATCAGAACTGGTTTCCCAGTTCGCGTGGAACCCAACAAAGACGGAGGTAGAGGAAAAGGTAGAAGCCGTGCGATTTAGATCCAACGGACACAAAAACACCTGAATTTTGGAAAGGAAAATCAAAACAGCGTGACAAAGAAATCCAGAAATTATATTTGCATTTAAATAAGGTTTGATTAAGTTTCTTTACAAAGCAAATTGAGGGTCCAAACATTATCTAAATTAAACCAAATTTTGCACAGAGACCAATAAAGGCATGTAGATTCTGATTATGCACTTAGTTTTGCCTTTTGGAAACTTTTAATGTGTTAAACAAATCAAATCATAGTTTCTCTTTCCTCTTTCATTTATGGTATTAGGATTATCCAAATTTTATAAAACTTGACCCACAAGTCATATTTAATGTGTTGGATACGAATTTGCCATCAATTTTACATATTGGAGTTGTATAAATATTTAATTAATATTTTGAAGGTTCTTCATACTTTCTCCCTTCTGATTTCACCTTTTAAGCAAACTTTCTCCAAATCGGATGAAAATTCACCCAAAGGCTATATTTATTATGTAGATCACGAATATAAGATTATTTTCCTCTTTTGGAGTCAATTATTATATTTATTTATTAATTACACCTTTTAGGTAATTTCTCTCACTTAATATTACCATATTATTTCAAGGTTGTCCAAATTAAATGAAAATTGACATGTAAGCTTATTTTAATGTGTATATTACGAATTCGAAGTCTATTATTTAATTTGAGGCTTTATTACATAGATTATGCCATTAGGCCCATTAGAGGCCCGTTAACATCATATTATACATGTAGTTAAGTTATTTATCATTTTATTATCACCAAATGAATTATATAACATATTAGATTACATTATTCATGCATTAGATTATTAGGATCACTCTAACCTCAAACTTGTTTGGTCAAACCAAAAAGGATCAAAGTTCTAGGGTAGGGTTCAAGATCTGGTATGTTACAAATTCGTCGACCGAGAATGCGTGAACTAAACTGGATCGAAAATTCATGTCGGTCGACATTAATTGTCGACCGAGGAGCGTTTTAGGGTCGGTTATAAAGAAAAAACCGACCCTAGAGGTGCTTATACACGTGAAATATGACTCTTTTTCGTTCGACAAGTTCGTCGACCGAGGAGTGTTTTAGGTGCTTACACAACCCTAATAATGATGTTATGTGAAACCCTATAGGTCTTTTCGGTCGACCAATTCATCGACCGAGGAGCCCTTAAGGGTCAGTTATAAGAAAAAAACCGACCCTAGAGGTGCTTATACACATTAAATTTGGCACTTATTCGGTCGACGAATTTGTCGACCGAGGTGCCTTAGAGGTGCTTATAACCGACCCTAGAGGTGATCCTAAGTCCTCCTCAGTCGAAAATATTGTCGACCGAGAGTATCTCGGTCGACAATATTTTCGACCGAGATTAACCCTATTTCAATGTTTTAAATTAAGTACCAAGTGTGTGTATGAGTGTGCGGTTGTGACACTATTGTAGGGGATGACCTATCTAAGTGTTGTAAATGGCTAGGTAAGATCTAACACTTGATTTACATGAGATCTAAGTACTTGTACAAAATTTAAATGATATCCAATATAATCATTTTGTATGACTCTTTAGTTCTCCCTCTTAATTTTATGCTATGCTCTCCCTTAAAGAGATATTTAATTTTAAAACCAAGTGATGCTTTGTCAAATTTAGCCATAATTTATTTTTCAATCATTTGAAATAACAATATTCTTATATAACATGTATATGTCCAAATGAAGCCATGGAAAACACTTTTATTCATAACAATTTAATGCCCATACACTTTATAAGATGAAGCATGACATACTTGCTTTATAAAAAGATATCCATTACAATCATTACAAAGATATCTCATAATCTCACTGAAAAGACCGAAGGATTACATCAATGTCTGGGTCTTTTCCAAGAAAGGGCTCAACTCCATAATATTTGACCAGTGTCTGCCACTCCAAGGCACCTGTCTTGGTTAAGGCATAAGCCTCCAAGAAGGTGGGAACACGATCAAAGTGAAAGTGGGCAGCAATGTCTTGAAGTTGAATTGGGGAAAACTGAGTATGTGTAAGATCAGGAGATGGTGGAGGTGGAATTTGATAGTAGTTGTAGGAAGGATTGTATGGATTTATCATGCCAGGATTAAGGGAATAGGGATATTCATCAGGTTGGTTAGGAGAGAGAGCTTGCATCCTTTGGTTTAAATAAGTCATGCCATGGTGATTATAATCCAATTGCCTACTTAGGTGATATTTGGATCCAACAATGTATGTCAAGGTGTTTGTAATAGGATCATGGGGTAGGCTGGTAGGAGGAGGTGGTGGAGGTATGTCCTGGGTGGATGTCTCCCCTTCAGTCTTAGCCCTTTTGTGGCCAAAGTCGATTCCAATATTTTCCACCGCATGCTTACTTATCTTTTGGGGTTTTCTATCCCATGTGTAACCTAAGTCGTCCTCAATATTCTTCTTAAGAAAATGTTGAGTGATTTGGCATACAAAGTTAGCATAAGGTGGATTGCCAGAAAACTAAAGCATATTCTTAAGGATGATACGAATAAAGTTTATGGGAATACCTTTGAGAATGGCATAGATAAGGCACATACGAAAGGTGGGTACTTCAGATTTGTTTGCTCTAGGATGGATATTGGTGGCAACAACGAGATTTATGATCCTAGCTTCAGGTTTTAAATTTATGGCATAATAGGTACCCCTATCTTCATGGCAAGTCGTATTTGATTGAAAGATGGCTTTTTTGACATCACTAAGGCTAGTTGTAGTGTCATCTTGGGAGAGTTTGTTGGGTGGATTTCCTGTGGTGAGATCAACAAAATCTTTATATTCTTCTGTGTCTATGTCAAGCATATCAAGAATACCCTCCTCAATAAAATGGAATCCATACCCACCAACCATAGAGGAGAAGGAATCATGGTCAGGATGTGGGGTTAATTTGCATAGAATTCATTAACTACTTTGGAGGAGTAGGAATGGAAGGAGGGGATCAGAAAATCAGTCAAATGTTGCACCTTAAAAAGTTCCTCCAAATTGACAATGTTGTGGAAGTCCATGACGTCGACTGGCCATCGTGGAAGAGGAGTTTTTGAGGAGAGCCTGAGGTAGCGGTCGCCTGCAGTTGCGTCATTGAAGGGGACATCGTTGATGATCGACAACGCTGGAGAGACCATCCTTCCTTTCCTGGTTGCAACTTGCTTCTTTCCATGCGTTGATGAGGAAACCATCTCGTTGCTTTGAAATGGAGAAGTAGCAAGCAAGACTTGGATGTAGAGAAGCTAAAGATTTTCACAAGAATACACTAGAGAGGAGCTAGAGAAGTGAGAATGTGAAGGTGTGACGAAATGGATCGTTTTTGGTGCTATTTATAGCAAAATAGATCCCATTTCGGTCGACAATTTGTCGACCAACGCCCGCAACGGTCGTCTCCCGGTCGGCCAACGGTCGATCGAACTAGCCGTTACGACGGTCGATTTTCTAGCCGTTACGACGGTCGATTTTCTAGCCATTTCGGTCGACAATTTGTCGGCCGACGCCCGCAATGGTCATCTCCCAGTCGGCCAACGGTCGATCGAACTAGCCGTTATGACGGTCGATTTTCTAGCCGTTATGACGGTCGATTTTCTAGCCATTTCGGTCGACAATTTGTCGACCGACGCCCGCAACGGTCGTCTCTCGGTCAGCCAACGGTCGATCGAACTAGCAAATGGAGGTTCACAGGGTTGGCCTCGGTCAAAAAATTTGTCGACCGATGTTGTCTCAGTCGAATAATTCCTCGACCGACAAAGAGCCAGATTTCCTTCGTGTAAGTACCTCTAGGGTCAGTTGTTTTCCTTAAAACCGACCCTAGAGGTACTTATTCATGTGTGAAATATTAAACTGGATCCTAAGTTTATCTCGGTCGACAATATTGTCGACCGAAAATTCTTCTAGGGTCGGTTATTTAAAAAAAAACCGACGCTACATGAGCTTATACGAACGAATCTGGCTCTATCTCAGTCGACAAATTCGTCGACCGAGAAACAGCCAGATTTCATTCGTATAAGTACCTTTAGGGTTGGTTTTTTGCTTATAACCGACCTTAGAAGTCCAATTCGGTCGACAATATTGTCAACCGAATAGACTTCTAAGGTCGGTTATAAGCAAAAAACCGACCCTAAAAGTTGCTTATATACTTGAAATCTGACTCCTTATCGGTCGTCGAATTTGTCGACTGAGAAAATCTCTAAGGTCGGTTATAAGTACAAATCTGTCGCTAAAGGTGCTTATACATGCGTGAAGTAAACTGGATCCGAAATTGTTATCGGTCGACAAATTTGTCGACCGAGGAGCCTTTAGGGTCGGTTTTAAAGGAAAAACCAACCTTAGAGGTGCTGAACCGAAGAGGACGTTAGGGTTGGTTATAAGGAAAAAACCGACCCTAAAGGTGCTCGTATACGTGAAATCCAGCTCTTATTCGGTCGATGAATTTGTCGACCGAGGAGCCCTTTAGGGTCGGTTATAAGGAAAAACTGACCCTATAGATCGAGGCGCGAAGCCAAAATCAAGCAATTTTTTGCCGCGGGAAACTTGTAAATGAATTTCTAAAACCAATTGTCTATAAGGTCGCTTATTTTATAAAAACCGACCCTATAGAGATGCACTACAAGGTCGGTTATTTTAAGAAAAGCGACCCAAGAGGTCTTAAGTGGTGCCCGCATTTTTTATAGACATATAAGGTCGATTATTTGGAAAACCGACCCTATAGAGATACACTACAAGGTCAGTTATTTTAAGAAAAGCGACCCAAGAGGTCTTATGTGGTGCCCACGTTTTTTATAGACATATAAGGTCAGTTATTTGGAAAACCGACCCTATAGATATACACTACAAGGTCGGTTTTTTTAAGAAAACCGACCCAAGAGGTCTTAAGTGGTGCCCGTGCTTTTTTAGACATATAAGGTCGGTTATTTGGAAAAACCGACCCTACACGTAGGGACGTTATAACCCATTTCTGTACTAGTGACCCTAACACAAACTACCTACAAACTCCCTGATCCCATACAAATCTGACCAGACTCGTCATGATCCAAACATCATAAAAACATGTATATTCTGATAATCAATAATAAGATGAACAATAATTTGTCAAACCTAAAATCCAATCCAAAAAAAATTGGACATGACAGATCTATATTGACTTGAGAAATTTTTTTTTGAGACAAAACCCTAACAGACCCTAAATATCTAGAACTTTGAGTTGATCAACGTGATTTGGGTTGGACAAGATTCAATATTTAAAATACCATATGTTACTAAATTTTAATTAGCAGTAACTCAATAATATAATAATTTTATAATATCACAAACTAGTGGCGCAATAGTCCATTGTAGATTAAAATTGAATTGAGGAGCAAAAATGAACGAAGAAGAAAAGAAAAGCTTAATGGAGGGAATAGTGTTAGTAAAAAAGGTGTATAAAGGGTGGTTTTGATTTTTTTTGGAAAGGAGAGAGGATTATTTAGGATTTTATATGTGGTAGAGGGTTTCATGAGATTTCAAGATTTTTACGGTGAGTTTTGAGAAAAAAATCTTAAAGAAAAACTTCATAACACAAATGTCAATAGACATAAGAACAAATTTTTATACTAATTATGTTTAATGAATACACAAATCACATACTACATATGACACTATGATTTCTATATTTAATCCATATATGAACTTTTCTACAAATAGACCACAACCTTGTCAGATAGACGTAAATCTACCTTCCTCTTCAATGTATTTGTGCACCCAAACTTGTGACTACTAACACCATTGAAGTGAGTTATAAGAAAGAGAAGTTTAGGGTATTGGTTCATAAGACTGTAGTGCATGTTTTGTTAAAGTGTTTCATTTAAATGACCTGCACATATTGTTACTCTTTATTTTTGTTCAAACTATGGCTTTGGGGCATATTCTATGGAGCTCAATACTCACCAAAAGTCATGTCTGATCGTGCATGATCTTCTATTATGAAACATCAATCTCGTAACTTAGAGACTCCTTGTACAAAATAATTGATCTTTCACGATAATGGTTATTATTCATAATTAATATTGGGTATAGTTCCAAGTTAGGAAACACAACATGGTCTAGTATACAATTTTGACCCACTGACCAATGCAAGTTCATGATGTATAATGGTTATTGAACCAATTCTTAAGATTTCTTGGTAGGGATGATTTCTAGAGTAGAAGTTACCTAGAGGACTTAGAAACTTTGATTCAAATTAGAAAATGTTCCCAATTAATCTGTTGGATGATTCTTGCACTGGCCAATCAACAAGGCATTCCATTCGATCAATCAATTTATCCACTTGGGCGACTGTACAGTCAACCGACTGGGCTTCTAGTCAGTCCATCAATGATTTGCATGATTACCTAAACCTTTAAGTAACCAATTAATAATGTTTCCATTATTATACTCCTCTTCACTATGCATCCTATGTGTGTGACCTTATAGGCCTCAAATTATATTGGTAGTGATATCATAATGATATTATGATTTCATAGATAATGATTTTTATCTAGAAAGACTTCATTACCATCCAAGTAATTGGATAAGTTAGAGAACAACTTCAAACTAGTATCCTTATCAATATTATAGTGATCGTATAACCCTTTGTCTCCCATATCCAGATTAAATCTAAGCCATGGAAATGTCATATGCTTAATGTTAAATCTTTTTCTTGATCCAATCAACTATTTGAGATATCTATGAGATCAATGTCACATGTTGGCTCGTATGAAAATGGCCATGCATTTCATAATTAACCAGCCTAAATCACACATCCAAAGCGGAGCTGATCTAGAGTAGTCAGACTCTTAGATTTATAACCTGACACTCACGCCTCTACAACTATTATATGGGGTTCAATGTAGTAGATTGGGGTCGAACCATAAGGACAAGGTTGGTAAGTGCTAAGAACATGAAGCTTCAAGCTTGTACACACAAATCAAGAGGGTAGATTAAAATGGTGTTCCTTATGGAATGATGTCACTTCAAGCAAAGAAACAAAAAACAAAAGTAAGGAAACTATACAAGAGAATGAGATCAAACTAGAAAGATATAAGCAAATATGGCAGGGAACTTGGATCGGGTTTCACCTACTAAGATGTCTCACTCACATGCAATACTCACACCCCTTTGTATATCCTTAGCAATATTGTAAGCAATCACCATATATGTCTATTCCATCCTCTCTTCAGCTTAGGATAGATCTGGATTATAGGATTTCCTCTCTCTCGAGATGAAAAACATACAACCACCAAGAAAACCATATGATCGCGAGCCTTAGTATTCCAACATTTTCATACATTCGTACTACTCCATAACACTTAGCTAAGGTCAGTACTACTCTTTCGAGGCACCAACAATCATACATGTCAAGATGATAGCTAAGCATACAATTGAAGCATTAAGAACAAGAGCATGGAGATAATCCTAACAGGAGCATATATATTCAAAGGGATGTAAGTATATACATGTTGGGAGAGCCTTGGTTGCTACTCCAAACCCAAGTTAGGTGTTTAGCCACGCATGTTAACAAGAAGCATAAAAGCATTACAAAAGTTTAGATACTTCAAGAATAATGAAGTTGGCCGTCTTTAGGAAGATCCCATCACGAGTTCTTCTGTGTGTCGGGGTTGGTTTGCTTTTACTATGACACTATAGACTATTCTAAGTGGATGACATAGGGATGTTGGGCTTTCTCAGCTTCCTTGATGGTCTCAGGTTCTTTGGCGGCCTTAGTTGTTTCAATGGTAGGAGGGGGAGAAGGAGGTGCATTGAAGAACCCTTCATCATAGTCCTCATGTTCTCTCTCTCGGGGTAGGGGCTTGGCAATTTCTTTTCTCCTGGAGGGTTAAGGTTCTACTGTCTTTACTTGACATGGTTAGGTTGCCATCTTTTTTCTCTTCTCTGGCTTGTGTTGTTCTTCTTCTAGTATTTGTTCAGATTTTGGTGCTGCCCCGGTTGATGGTTCAACATCTGCACCACTTCTGATAGTTCTAGAGTACATTTTGTAAATTTTTTCTTTACTTGGGTCCAACTTGTGGGTCTATAGTGCACTATCTCTAGGAGGGGATTAGTAGCTCTAAATAATACAACTTGTAGAATAGCTTTTTCTTCTTTTGTACTATAATGCCAGCAGTTATGAGGTACTTAATATCTAACTTCGTGTACCCATCCATCTCCTCATATCTTCTCAGCTATTTGAACAGCAGGAACTAGGAGGCAATATGAGTTATTTTCCCTCCCATGCAACGATCGTTCATCTTCTTCGCATCTTGCCAGCTTCTCTATCAGGAGCCTTCCTATATTCACTGGTCTCTTGTTCAATATTGACCATATTAGGAACAAGTCTCCTTTGGACACCCCCAATCTTTGATCTTGTGAAGACTGTGTTAGAAGTTATTTTCTAGATTACTCTAATGAATTGTGAGGAGATTTGTGTCACCTTTGAGTTCTTTAGGCTATTAGAAGACTCTCCTGATAGTGTTTCCCACATCTTGTGGTTGCTAATCCCAGTGGTCATCTTGTCCCCCTGTTCTACCGAGTAGGCCTTTGCTTCTTCATCATTATCAGTGAAGATCTCTTTCAAGATTGCCTCTGTCACATAGTGCTCTTTCTTGCCCATTCTTACTTACAACTTTAAGTCTTTGTCATCTTCTTTCCTCTCTCTGTCATCGATAGCTACTCTTCAATAGAAGATATGAACTCAATTATGAGTTCTATTAGAGAGATATTCTTTGTAGAGCCAATGTGGTACAGGTTCACTCCTCTAAGGAAATCCATTACCTTTTCATGGATTCCTAGCTTCTTAAAGTCTTTGGTGTCAGCAATTCTTGTTGGTTTGAACTCCTTAGTTGTCCTAACCCTCTCAAAGAAGGACTTGTGTACTGAATCTTGTGGTGTAAAAGCTGATAATGACCTTATTATTGTACCCCTTGCACTTGTTTCTTCCTTTTATACTACCTCTGACCCAGCCTCTTGTCTTGGGGCCTCTAAGCTAACCTACATTGCCTTCCTCAACCTTTTATAATTCGCTTCTACTAATGTTGTGGCCTTTCTCTTTCCCTTCCACTTGGGCTCTTCTTCTTTAGGCATGTATTCTGAAGTTCTCATCTCTACAGTCCCTTGAGACTCTATAGACTCCTCTGCTATCTTATGTAACTATCACAAGTTACATAACTTAAAATATGTAACAGTCGCGATCGTGAAATCAACACTATATCTACTTCTGAGATGCGTGTAAAATAGGATCCATATTTACTGAGAAAGCTCGATTGTCGTGATCGTAAAGGGTGTTACGGTCGAGATAGATCAGGAAGGTGAAGGAGAACATGTCCCAACCACGGCTGTTGTAGTGACCATTTTGAATCATGACACATTCTCAGAACTAGGGGATGTGATCAATCAAGGGTGGAAACAAGTATGGTTGCACTAGTACAAAACCGACCTTTAGTGTCAGTTATTTAAGGCCTTTAGTGTCAGTTTCTAAGAGACACCTATGTGGGCGACGCTAAAAGCCCAACCGTTACGCTTCTGTTCAAAAAATGACGCCAAAACCCTTCGCGCGCCATCGAAAACGCGCCAGCAGGGCACTATAGGCGTCGGTTATTAGATAAGAAACTGACGCCATATACCTTCGCGCCACAGAAGGGCGCCACCTTGGGCACTATCAGCGTCGGTTATTAGATAAGAACTGACGTCATATAAACCCCAACACGGCCATGCTGGCCAACACGGCCGTGGTGTCTAGACCGCTGCCACGGCCGTGCACTCTCAACACGGCCGTGCTGGCCAGCACGACTGTGGTGTCTGGTCCACTGCCACGGCCGTGCTGGCCAGCACGGCCATGGTGTTAAGGAAATAGATGTCGGTTACTATTAGAAACCAACATTGTAACGATGTGGCGTCAGTTTTATACAAATAACCGACGCCTATTTTTTGTTTTTTTTTCTGTCATTCTGTAGACCTGCTGTATGGCTGGTCGCAGGATGAGAAACCTGCAGTTCAGTTATGAACTGTAGGTTTTACGACATCCATTGATATCAGCCAACAACAGGCCACAAACCTGCAAAATTAACAACAAAAATATTCACACATTTAGCAATGCAACCTGCAGTTCCATTTGATTTTCACACATTTAGAAACATTCATGTAGCTAGCAATCTGTAGTTCCATTCATTTTCACATTCACACATATAGAAACATTCATATAGCAACCAACAGTTTCATTCATTTTCACTCAGACACATGTAGAAACATCCAAACATGTAGAAACATTCACACATATTTTATAATTCAAAAATTCATTTACAAAATATCATTCTTTAGTCATTATTTGCTATCAACATCCCAATTATATCTTAAATCCCCCACTACGTGTATGACTGTTGCCCATTCTTCTCTTACTTCATTTAATTCTTCCGTCGTATAGGGAGCATGTACATCTGGTAAGGTCGTTCATGTAGTTTGGTCAGTTTTAAACACCTGTAAAGAGAATGATGTATATATATAATTAATGAGCTATAAATAAGATTGATATATTTCATATTATATATCTAATGAGACTATATAATATCTCAGCAATAAAATCGATGTCCATTGCGGCATATTTGATAATCATGTGCATAAATCGCATCACATAGTATCCATATGCCCATCCGTTGTCTTTTGTAGCACACTATAAATTCAAACATACAAAATATTAAAAAATACAACTAATTAAGCACTGTTCACATAAATAATATATACATATATTGCAGTCGGGAACTTACTTTCACGTTCTTCCAAATTATTGGCTGGTTCTTTTTCATGGGGACCTTTCCTCCAGCCTTTTTGAACTCATCAAAACCCCAACATGTTAATGTAACACAGTACATTGCATAATTAAATAGTAATGTAATAACATATGTTAACGGATATGAAAATGAAATATTTGTCACCGGAATAATGCCATTTTCATTATGTGTCCATATTTTGTATTCAATTTCCTCCCCTTAGGATCTAGATAATAGAGAGTGAATGTCTCGTGGACAATAACCAGTAACTCCCAATGCATACCACTAGAGGTAAAAAAGTTAAAAATTAACAACTCAAAATCCACAATAAAAATGTAATTTTCTTAAGTCCAAATTATAATAAGCAAAGTAAACTTACTCTACATTGAATGGAGCCATTATCATTGTCTTCTTATTTTGAGCAAAAATTGTAAAAGCCTCAAAGCAGTATTGTTGAACTGACGGAGGGTCTTTAGCTACTAGACTAATCAAAGATGGAATCAAAAATCCTACATGTTCGAATGCAAAATCTACACATATCTTGTCTAAGTAGCTGCAAAATATGTATTAATTACGCATGCATTAATAAATAAGAAACCAGATCACCAGATCCTACACAAGGTATATGGATGTATAAAGAAGATCTCACCTTATCCATAGCTCTATCACAGATGTATTTAGCCAATCATATTGAAACAACTCCAAAATATCTTGTATAAATAGTTTTCTTTCGTATGATTGACCTGCAACATCTGAATCTATAAAAATAGTTATAGGGAAATTTATATCATGTTCGCCTAACCATATTGCCATACCCCTATAGTTAGGACCTAACGGGACAGGTAGGTCACGTGGAACCCAACTGGGTAATGTAGGAG
The DNA here is from genome assembly GCA_963693085.1 of Alisma plantago-aquatica. Taxonomy (NCBI): domain Eukaryota; kingdom Viridiplantae; phylum Streptophyta; class Magnoliopsida; order Alismatales; family Alismataceae; genus Alisma; species Alisma plantago-aquatica. The sequence continues at coordinate 128,898,647 of OY856411.1, read as the reverse complement.
GTGGAAGTGGAGGCCTAGATGCTCGGGGTGCCTTCTTTTTAACATGTATATATATATAACAATTTCAGATCAACTGACATCATATACACACACTAAAAATTTAACGTAATGTAAATTTACCATACAATTTCAGTAAAGATGACATCCGCTTTTAGCCACAATATCACTCCGCCTTCTGCCTCACCAAGCGTTTCACAATCTGGGTGGGCATATGGCAATGGAAGATCCATCCACTTGGGGAATATATGTATCACGATCACACGAATCCAACCAGCTGGTTGTTTAGGGCCCGAAATCAACAACGACAACTTTACGTACTTATTTTTCATACACATTCAGGGAGGAAGATTGTATATAACAAGCATGACTGGCCAAGTGCTATGTTGGCTGCTCGATGTCCCGTACAGATTCATCCCATCTATACGTCTTAGATTCCTGACTTCTTCACCAAATTCAGGGTACAATAGATCAATCTTCTTCCACTGTGGGGAATCAGACGCATGCCGTAGGACCCCATCATTATTTTTCTTAACATCTGCATGCCACCTCAAATTCTTCGCATCTATCGGATTGGCAAACAAGCGTTGAAACTGTGATATTATAGGTAGATACCACATCACCTTGGCAGGAGAACCAATTTTGGACTCTCCCGAAGTCGTCAATTTATACCGTGATGCACCACATTTTGGACAATCTTTTAAATCCACAGAGTCCTTTCGAAATAATACACAATCATTCGGGCATGCGTGTATCTTCTTGGCATCCATTCCCATTGGGCACAACAATTTCTTTACCTGGTATGTTGAGATTGGCAGCTCGTTTCCTTCAGGAAGCATTTCTTTCAACAAAGTCAACAATGAAGTGAAGCTTTTATCGCTCCATCTATTGTTAGCTTTCAACTTATCCAATCTCAACACAGCGCAAAGCTTCGTAAACTTAGTACAACCTATGTATAACGATATCTCAGCATCATGCACAATGTTTCTAAAAATTGGAGGTGGATCGGTGTGCTCTACCCCAAAACTATCCAACATCGCATCAACGATGTCTACTGGAACTGGTTCATTCACATCTATGTCATCATAGGAAATTTCTTCTTCCACACAAGCACTGCTATCGACATCCACTGGTTTCGAGTTTGAAATCTCTCCATGCTAGTGCCATTATGTATAGCCTTGTATAATCCCATTGCACATGACATGACTTTTGATTTTGTCACCAGTGCTGACTTTCAAGTTGTTACCGCAATGCCTACATGGACAGTAGAACCTATCTCCATGTTTTTTCCTATGTTCCTCGGCAAATCTAATAAACTGGTCAAGACCAAAAATAAACTCTGGGGTGCAGCGATTTTGAATGGACATCCATGATCTATCCATTCTATGATCAAAGAGAAATCAAATATACATTATAACAAGATTAGGGTCTAGGGTTAACAGATTAGAGTTTTTGCATGGTTAAAACTTTAGGCCAACAAATACATGTGTTTTCATTCTTATATATAATAAATGTGTACCACCTATCCCATTCTTGAACACCTAATCTCACTAGTAAGTGTATAATGTGTATTGGGTTTTCAAGAAAATTTCGGCAGCATTTCCCCACTGTTCTCTAAGTACATATGTACTTAGAGAACAAACGGGGAAATGCTGTCGAAATTTTCTTGAAAACCAAATACACATTATACACTTACATCCTAAGTGAGATTAGGTGTTCAAGAACAGTCTCAAACTGGGGACTATCCAAGATTTACTGCTAATGAGTATATCTTGGATGGGTTTCTAGGCCAACAAATACATGTGCTATCATTCTTATACATAATAAATGTGTACCACCTATCCCATTCTTGAACACCTAATCTCACTAGTAAGTGTATAATGTGTATTGGGTTTTTGAGAAAATTTTGGCAGCATTTTCCTGCTGTTCTCTAAGTACATATGTACTTAGAGAACAAACGGGGAAATGCTACCAAAATTTTCTCAAAAACCCAATACACATTATACACTTACATCCTAAGTGAGATTAGGTGTTCAAGAACAGTCCCAAACCGGGGACTATCCAAGATTTACTCCTAATGAGTAAATCTTGGACAGGTTTCTAGGCCAACAAATACATGTGTTGTCATTCTTATACCTACAATCCTAGTTTCATCATTCATATCCTAAGTTTTGGGTAACATCATTTAATCATGCTTGTCGGTAAATAATAAACAGTAAATAAACCATGATTCCATATATCAAAGATTTGAACAGTAAGTCAACAACACAAATACACGATTCAATTCTGTTATAATGTATTAATTAGGGTCACACAATCAATTTAGAAATAGAAGACCCACATGTGACCCTAAACCATAAACACAAATATATGCAAGCACAAAATAGCACAAAATAGCAAAAAATAGTAAATACACAAATATACACACATAATTGAGCAATATAGCACAAAATCAGCCAGCACGGCCGTGCTACGCAGCACGGCCGTGCTACCAACACGGCCATGCTGCCCAACATGGTCGTGCCGACCTGCGATTTCACAACATGGCGGAGAAGAGGAGGAAAAGGATATGCCTGCAGGAGCAGCGAGCAGGAAAGAGGGCGGCGACGGCAGCGAGCGAGAGGGTGGGTTTCCGGAGCAGCAAGTAACAAATGGGTGGCGGCGGTGAGCGGGCGACCAGGAGCAGAGACCTAGCAGGAGAGGAGAGGAGCAGACGGGTGACCAAAGCAGCCACCGGTGGGGGCGGCGGCGAGGAGAGGGGAGGAGACGATCAGTGAGCGACGGCGGCACCAGCAGAGAAGCAATCGAGCGGCGGCGGTACCAGCAGAGAAGAAATCGCCGGACCTAGTTACGCGAACTAAAGAATCAGGAATGGAATAGAGAAAGGGGAAGAGTCCCTCACACGGGTGCAGTTAAGTTAACCTTAAGCGTCGGTTCTTTAACAAACCGACGCTCAAACATAACAGCGTCGGTCACTAAGAAAAAACTGACGCCATAGGGGTGTACAAATTTTGGCGCGGACAACGCTGGTAAACAAATCAGCGTCGGTTTTTGGAATATAAGCGACGATAAAAATGTCCCGCGTGAAAAGGTTTTAGTCATCGGTTATGTATTTAATAACCGACGCTGTTAATTAAATTTTGGACCTAATTTTTTTTGTTGGATAAATTGGATTTGGCGGGTGTTTTTAGGCGTCGGTTGTTTATTCTTGAACTGACGCTAAATAGAAAGCGATACCCGTGTCTGGCCACTCCTATATGATATATGTCGGTTTGTGTTTAAAACCGACGTTGTAGATTTTAGGCGTCGGTACTTAGTTAATAACCGACGCCTAGAAAGTGACTTCATAAGCCATTTCTGTAGTAGTTTTGAGACTGTATGGCACATTGCAACTGAGATTTTAACTTGTCATATATGCATTGTCATGATCGTGATGAGTGTTACGGTCGCAGCGTGTGTCGCAATCATGACAGGTCTAAAAGTGCAAAAGAAATAAGGTTGTGTCCCATTGATATGACTATCTCGACTGAGGCTTTGTCGTGATTGTGACACCATATGGAAGAGCGAAGGAAGACATAAGGAACATGGAGATATTTGTAGGTGCCGAAATGACAGTGAGTCAGATTAGAATCTTAGCGACCGCGACTACGATTGGGGCTAGAGAGTGACCATGACAAGTGTGATTTATAGTTTTAGGAAAATGGCTATCTAGTGTGTCGAGAAGAAAGAGGTGCAAAGGTGTGATTTGATAAAAGGAAAACATCAGAAAGGGATAAACGATTGTGATGCCTTCCTAGAGATGAGAAAGGAATAGAACAGGGAGGTCAAATGCAGACTGGGAAAGATGGTAATGGAACCATGTGGTAATGCATGGTGCTTTAGTCCTCGACGAACGTCTTCCCTCGCCTTTGTCTCATCACGACTCCTTGTTTCCTGTGTGCTAGTGTTCTTCAGAGTGTAGTCAGCGTGAGAGAGGGAGAGAATTAATGAAGAAAACACTATTGCTATAACTTCCCTATCTTATACTCGGCAGGTGTCGTGACTGTGACAATTGTCTCAGTCGAGACATAAAACTGAAAAAACTTAGCCATGGCGACCATGACAGTCGTCACGACCATGACACACAAAAAAGTTTTTCGAATGATACATGCATTTTAAGAATAGACTTTTAGGTTTTTAACTAATCAACCCCATTGCACTTCATTAAAGGACATATGAAGACATATCATACTACACTCTCCACTTACTTTAGAGGAAAACAAAATACTTAGAGAGAGAAAGTTCAGGGATAAGTATATACATAGCTTAAACTAGCAACAAAAGATAAAGGAAAGTTTGCAGTATAGAAGAAAGTAGTAAATACTTTGGTTGCCTCCCAAGAAGCGCTACTTTAAATATTTTATCTCGACTCTCCCATTCTATTCTCATTATCCTTTGGCTTGTCTTGACAACTGCTCACGTATTTCATTTGTTGCTGAATTGGGTTCCTCCAAACTTAGTTATGACCTTATTACGAAGGCCTCATATTCATAGTATCTTTTTAAAATGTGTCCATTCACCTTGAAGGGGCCAGTCTTGTCTCTGGTGATTTCCATCACTCTCGATGAATATATCATTACCACAGAAAAAGATCAGACCATCTAAGTCTGAGCTTCCCAGGAAATAACGTGATACTAGAGTTGAACAAAAGAAACTTGTCTCCCTCATGCACATCCTTATTTTTCAAGTGGGAATCCTTCCACACCTTAGTTCTTTGCTTATAGATCTGTGTATTCTCATAAGAATGCAGTCTCAACTCTTCAAGTTCTTAGAGTTGGAGAAATCTTTTCTTTCTTGCTCTTTCTAGATCTATATTCAGAAATTTGATAGCTAAAAAGGCTTTGTGCTCCAGTTCAATGGGGGAGGTGGTAGGATTTCCCATAGATTATTCTATAGGGGGTGGTGCCTATTGCTATTTTGTATGTTGTGTGGTAAGCCAATAATGCATCATCGAGCTTCATGGACCAATCCTTCCTTGTTCTGCTCACCGTCTTCTCCATGATCTATTTGACTTGTCTATTAGAAACTTCTATTTGTCCAGATTTTCAAACTATTTTTTCCCAAAGTGGGATCCCTCGTCGCTTATGACGGTGCATGGGCCCTGAATCGTGGGAAGATAGTTCTCTCCAACAACTTGACCACAACTTTTGAGTCACAAGTTTGGGTAGAGAAAACCTCTATCCACTATGAGACATAGTCCAAATCTACAAGAATATATTAGTTTCTTTATGACGATGGGAAAGGTCCCATATAATGAATCCCCCATACATCAAAAAATTCTACCTCAACCAAGTTGGCCATGGGCATCTTATTCCTTCTACTAATATTTCCTATGAACTGGCATTCTTTACATGTCTTTACAAATGATATAACATCTTTGTAGAGGATCAGCCAATAGAAGCCTAATTGTAGAACCTTAGCAATTGTCCTTACCCCCCATGGTGACCTCCATAAGGTGAGAAATGGTATTCCTTGAGGATTTGAGGCACATCTTCTTCCGATACACAATGACGATATAAATTGTTGGAGCATCTTTTGAACAAAAGTAGTTCATACCATTAGTAATTTTTATGATCAGAGAACAACTTCTTCTTCAAATTATAGGTAATATCAGGTGGGAGCTACCCATAGGCTAGATAGTTACAAATGTCTGTAAACCAAGATAGAGTTGGTTCAACTGATTGTTCCATTAACAAAGCTTCATCGATGTACTTGTCATTCACTGGTAACGGGTTTTCTTCGGTGAAAACTATCCTAGACAGGTGATCTATGACCACATTCTCAGTTCCTTTCTTATCAATAATCTCATGATCTAATTGTTGTAGCACCAAGGCCCACCGCAACAGTCTCAACTTTGTGTCCTTTTTCTGGATAAGGTATTTTATAGCACCATGATCATTGTATTCCTTCATCCTTGATCCTATTAAGTATGATTTGAACTTATCAAAAGAGAAGAAAATCGCTAGAATTTCTTTCTCCATTGTGGTATAATTCACTTGGGCTTCATCCAACATTTAATTTGCATAGCAGATCACATGGAACTTTTGTCCTTCTTTTATTCCAGAATAGCTCTGATAGCGAAGTCACTTGCGTCACACATAATTTTGAAGGGTAGCTCCAAATTTGGTGCTTGTAGAATTGGGGCTGTTGTCAAGGACTCTTTGACAGTATTATAGGCTTTTAAACATTCATTAGTGAACACAAATTCAGCATCTTTAACGAGGAGGTTTGATAGGGCCTTAGCGATCTTTGAGAAATCTTTTATGAATCACGTATAGTATCCAACATGTCCTAAGAATATCCTTTCTCTCATAATAGATTTAGGTTGTGGTATCTTAGATATGGCTTCAATCTTACTCAAATTAACCTATATCCCTTTCTTGGAAATTTTATGCCCTAAAAATGGCACTTCTACCAATTCAGAACCAATTGTTTTTCTTTGCAATGCTGCATGACCAGAGAGAGATTTTTCAGACACTCATCAAAGTCTATCCCATATAAGGAGAAGTCGTCCATGAAAACTTCAAATATGTCTTCTATGAAATCTAAGAACATGGAGATCATGCAACGTTCAAAGGTTGTAGGTGCATTACATAGCCCGAACGACTTTCGTCTAAAAGAATATGTTCCATAGATACATGTAAAGGTTGTCTTTTCCTTATTGTGAGGATGAATCAGTACTTGATAGAATCCTAAATTTCCATCCAAGAAATAAACGTAATCATGATATGATAATCTTTCCAGCACTTGATCAATAAATGGTAAAGGAAAATGATCTTTTCTTGTAGCAGCATTTGACTTTCGATAGTCGATGCACATACACCAACGTATTATGGTTTGCATTGCTACCTCATCTCCATCCTCACCTCTTATTATTGTAGTTCCACCTTTCTTTGTACTACATGAATAGGACTTACCCAAATGTTTTCACTTATAGGGTATATAATTTCAGCATCCCGCAGCTTAATCACTTCCTTCTTCACAACTTCTTTTAGCATCTGATTCAACTTTCTTTGTGCTGAGCTAGGGGTTTGACAATTTATTCAAATTTGATTTTTTGCATACATAAGGCTGGACTAAGGCCTCTGATGTCCTCAACATAATATCCTATAGCTTTTCTACACAATCTGAGTTCCTTCAATAGATTTTCAATTTGTTCACCTCTTAGATAACCATTAACTATCACCATATTCCTTCCCTCATCATTGAGGAATTAATATTTTAATCCTTCAAGCAGTGGCTTTAACTTTTTCTTTGGTTTCAGATCTTCCTTCTCTTCTGGGGTTTGCTTGAGGGACACATACTTTGTTGTTTCAAAGGTTATTTCTTCCCCATTACTAAACTCCTCCTCATCGGGTTGATTCAGGTAGTCCAAAATCTTAGCCACTTTTGGGTCTTCCAGATCAGGGTTAGGGTAGTTCAAGGCTCACATAAGCAGATTTACAATCACCTTATCCTCTTGCACTTCTTCACAATATTGATTGTAGCTATCCATCAAGTAAGCTGACTCAAAGAGAGAGGGTCCCATCATGGCATCTTCCACACGGAAATTGATATGATCATTACCAACACAAAGTAACTACCCTTCTACCACATCTATTAGAGAACTCCATGTGGTGAGGAAGGGTCACCTGAATATCATTGGGCACTTCAAGTATTCCATAGTATCGATCACCACTATATCACATGGTATAAAGAATCACCCTCCCCAAATTGGGGCATCCTCTACTATTCCCACTGGTCTCAAAAAGCACTAGTACAAAAATAGCATTCAATGTCACTTTTCTGGGCGTCGGTTATTTAGGAAATCCGACACCTATAACATTCAACGTCGGTTATGTAGGAAACACGAGGTCTATATTCAAGACCAGCCAGACACAGGTACCTCTTTGTATTCAGTGTCGGTTGGGTAACACAAAACCGATGCCTAAAATCGCCCACGAAATCCAATTTTTGAGTGGAAAAAAATTGGCCCCAAAGTGTCATATACAGCGTCGGTTTTTTAACATCTAACCGAAGCCTATATAAGATGAAAATTTTCACGAAAAGTTCCAACTTTGGTGTTGGTTATCCTTTGATAACCGACGCCAATAATGGTTCCTGCCAAATTATTTAGTGCAAAATTGTCTAATTGGACGTCGGTTTTTAAAGAACAACCGACGCCGAAGAGTTTAGGTGTCGTTTTGTTTTTGATAACCAACGTCGTTTACCAACTTAATAGACCCACGAACAGCAACTGTTCCCCTTTCTTCTATTTCATCATGAAGCAACTGTTCCCCTCTCTGCTCTTGCTGCGTCGCCACCCGCCCTCCCATTGCTGCTCGCCACCTGCTGCTTCTCACTCGCCGCCGACACTTCCTGTTGCTTGCTCGTCGTCGACGTCGGACGTCGTTGCTACTGCTATGCGTCTCCGCCGCCATCCTCCTTGCCACCTCCTACCGTCCTCCTTGCCGTCGCCGCTTCCTGCTCCGTGCTCACCTGCCTACTGCCCGCCATAGCTTCCAGGTAGTTGTAGCCTCTTTTCTTCCTTCTCCCTAGCTCCTTACCTATAGCAAACTTGGCCGTGGCTGTGTTGGCCTACCACGGCCGTGCTGCCCAGAACGGCCGTGCTGTCCAGCATGGCTGTGCTACCCAGCACGGCCGTGGTAGGCCAACATAGCCACGACCGTGTTTGTTGTTGGTAACGATATGAACAAATCTTTATGTAATGCTTTATGTAAATTCTAGGATACGAACAAATCTTTTGCTTGCATTTATTTGTGCTTCTAATCCTAATGCTTGACCTAACTCAGTAAATTTTGATGCATGTCGAAATAAGATTTAAACTTGTTCATTCTAGCATCCTAAATTGATTTGATTAAACCCTAACATTGATGAAACCCTAACATCAATTGTGATGAAACCCTAACATGTACATATCTATTATTGTGTTTGTTGGCCTAGAAACCCGTCCAAGATTTACTCATTAGGAGTAAATCCTTGGATAGTCCCCGGTTTGGGACTATTCTTGAACACCTAATCTCACTTAGGATCTAAGTGTATAATGTGTATTGGGTTTTTGAGAAAATTTCGGTAGCATTTCCCCGTTTGTTCTCTAAGTACATATGTACTTAGAGAATAGCGGGGAAATGTTGCCGAAATTTTCTCGAAAACCCAATACACATTATACACTTACTAGTAAGATTAGGTGTTCAAGGATGGGATAGGTGGTACACATTTATTATATATAAGAATGACATCACATGTGTTTGTTGGCCTAGAAAGTGAACAATCTTTGTTCTTTATATTACTTGTACATTGGTATAAATTAGAATGAACAATCACTAAATTATATACTATTGGTATGGAGTCCGGCTTCATTGTACCTCCTAATCTGACAATATTTTCCATGTAGCGCATCACATTCTAGCTGCAGGCCCAATCGTTATTTTGTATTGGACACTATCAAATGTTACCACCATAGAAATGCTTAATAAAGGCACTTTCATTTCATGCCCTGCACTGTCTACTTCAACATCGGATGGGTCTAGATAATATACAGTTAGCGTAGCTGGGACGATTAACATCAGAATCCAGTGTCTACCCTAATTGCAAATAAGCCAAACAAATAGAAAACCGGATGGGTCTAGATAATAGGAGTAAATCTTGGATAGTCCCCGGTTTGGGATTGTTCTTGAACACCTAATCTCACTTAGGATGTAAGTGTATACCCTAATCTTGTCCAAATATATACTTGTTTTCTCTTTGATCATAGAATGGATAGATCATGGATGTCCATTCGCAATCACTGCACCCTAGAGTTTATATCTGGTCTTGATCAGTTTATTAGATTTGCCGAGGAACATAGGAAAGAACCAGGAGATAGGTTCTAGTGTCCATGTAGGCATTGCGGTAACAACTTGAAAGTCAACACTGGTGACGAAATCAAAAGTCATGTCATGTGCATCGGGATTGTACAAGGCTATACATAATGGCACTGGCATGGAGAGATTTCAAACTCGAAACCAGTGGATGTCGATAACAGTGCTTGGGTGGAAGCAAAAATTGCCTTCGATGACGTAGATGTGAACGAACAAGTTCCAGTAGACATCGTTGATGCGATGCTGGATAGTTGTAGGGTAGAGCACATCGATCCACCTCCTATCTTTAGAAACATTGTGCATGATGCTAAGATACCGTTATACACAGGCTGTGCTAAGTTTACGAAGCTTAGCGCTGTGTTGATATTGTATAAGTTGAAAGCTAACAATAGATGGAGCGACAAAAGCTTCACTTCATTGTTGACTTTGTTGAAAGAAATGCTTCCTGAAGGAAACGAGCTGCCAATCTCAACATACTGGGTAAAGAAATTGTTGTGCCCAATGGGAATGGAGGCCAAGAAGATACATGCATGCCCGAATGATTGTGTATTATTTCAAAAGGATTATGTGGATTGAAAGATTGTCCAAAATGTGGTGCGTCACGGTATAAATTGACGACTTCGGGGGAGTCCAAAATTGGTTCTCCTGCCAAGGTGATGTGGTATATACCTATAATGTTATGGTTTCAATTCTTGTTTGCAAATCCGAAAGATGTAAAGAATTTGAGGTAGCATGCAGATGTTAAGAAAAATAAAGATGGGATCCTACGACATGCGTCTGATTCCCCACAGTGGAAGAAGATTGATCTATTGTACCCCAAATTTGGTGAAGAAGATAGGAATCTAAGACATGGGCTTTGTACAGATAGGATGAATCCGTACGGGACATTGAGCAGCCAACATAGCACTTGGCCAGTCATGCTTGTTATATACAATCTTCCTCCCTGACTATGTATGAAAAATAAGTATGTTATGCTGTTGTTGTTGATATCGGGCCCCAAACAACCCGTAAATGATATCGATGTTTATCTTGAACCTCTGATTGATGACTTAAAAAAACTTTGGGCTGAAGGTGTGATGACCTATGATGCTTCAAAAAGAGAGACATTTCGTTTGCACGCTATGTTGTTTTGCACTATTAATGACTTTCCAGCATATGGGAATTTGTCTGGATATAGTGTCAAAGGAGCTAAAGTTTGTCCTATATGTGAAGAAAACAGTGATTCAATAAGAATAAAACATGGCGGCAAGACTGTATATCTTTTCCATTGAAGGTTTCTTTCAAAATTCCATCCATATCGTAGGAAGCGCAAAGCATTCAATGGATGGAATGATGAACGGAGTGCACCTAAATCTATACCAGGGGATGTTGTTTATGAAAGAGTAAAAGACATTGTCAATGAATTTGGTAAGAAATCACAATGTAGTATGGCCACACAGAGTGACATTTCTTCATTCAAGAAGAAGTCAATATTTTGGTATCTTCCTTATTGGAGTTCTTTGACAGTCAGGCATTGTATCGATGTAATGCACATTGAGAAAAATGTTTATGATATCATCATTGGTACTCTATTAAATATACTAGGTAAGACTAAAGATGGGATAAAATCCATACTGCACCTACGTGAAATGGAAATAAGGTCAGAATTAACAGAATTACGTGAAATGGGTAATAAAAGAACATACTTACCTCCCGCTTGTTACACGTTGTCTAGAAAGGAGAAGAAAACTTTTTGTGAATGCTTGGTAAATGTTAAGGTGCCACAGGGTTACTCATCCAACATCTGTAGATTGGTATCAATGAAAGATCTGAAGTTGATAGGTCTTAAATCTCATGACTGTCACACTCTAATGCAACAAATATTGCCCTTGGCAATTTGTTCTATATTGCCAAAGCATGTAAGGTTTGCAATCACCAGACTTTGTTTGTTTTTCAATAGTCTATGCAGCAAAGTTATTGACCCTAATACTCTCGATAATTTGCAAAGAGAAGTGGTTGTTACCCTATGTCATCTTGAGATGTATTTCCCTCCTTCCTTCTTTGATATCATGGTACATCTTGTTGTCCACTTGACTAGGGAAGTGAAAATGTTGGGACCAATTTTCTTGCATTGGATGTATCCCTTTGAACGTTACATGAGCATTTTTAAAGGTGATGTTCGAAACTGTTATCGTCCTGAAGGGAGTATTATTGAAGGTTATGTGGCGAGAGAGGTTATGGATTTTTGCAATGACTTTCTTAGTGGTAATAACACTCCTGTTAATGACAAGAATATTGAGGAGGGCAAAGGAATTTTGGGATCACGGGTGAAAGTAATCAGCCATGAGCAGTTGGAACAAGGTCACTTGTATATTTTACACAACATGGACGAAGTGAGTGTTTATATCGAGGAACATACCAATTTCATCAAGAGACAACATCCTCGAGCAAGTTCAATGTGGCTTGCTAGAGAGCATAACAAGACTTTTACTAAGTGGTTTAAAGATAAAGTCTTACGTCAACTATCTCGAACACCAAATGATATTACGGAAACTATCAAATGCCTCACCTTTAAACCAAAACCGAATGTTATGTCTTATGAGGGTTTGACATTAATCGGCTCACATATTACACAAAGTGCCAAGATGATAAGTGTGTCGTCCGAAATAGTGGGGTCACTCTTCAAGCGTCGACTATGTATTTTGCAAGTGCAAAGGATAAGAGTCCACATGAAGCTAAAATGTCATATTACGATGTCATTGAAGACATATGGGACTTTGACTACATAGATTTCAGAATTCCGCTCTTTAAATGTAATTGGGTTGATAACACCAAAAGAGTTATAGTGGATGAATTGGGTTTCACTTTAGTGAACTTTGAAAAGATTGGTGAGAAGGATGAACCATTCATATTGGCATCACAGGCGAAACAAATATTCTATATTGATGATCCTACAAATGATAAATGGTCAGTTGTTCTTCATGGTAAAAGACAGTTCATTAAAGATCCTATAGATGAAGAAGAGTACTATGATAACTATGATGACTCCAGTCCATTCTCAGTTGGGTTGCCAACTCCACAAAATATTGAAGCTAATGTTGACTTATGTGTGCGCGGAGATCACAATGAAGGATTGTTAATTGATAAAAGATCACAATTTTAGAGGCATGTATGTTTATATTTTTTTTATTGAAGCTAAATGTTTGCTTTTTTAATATGAATATCATTTTCAAATTTGATGTTTCATTATCTTCTAGTTAATACAAATGCTAAATGTTTGCCTTTTTAATGACATTTTCAGATGGTTGACCATGATGCGCATGATGTCCATGATGAGCATGATGTCCATGATGAGCATGTTGTCCGTGATGAGCATGGTGAGGATACCAATGTATATTCTAAAAACATATCCTGTATTTCTATAAAATTCATTATCTTATAGTTATGTCATATATCCCATATTTCTATATTGGGCTAATTCAGTGTGTTTATTTTTGTCAAATTTTAGGTTGATGATGCACATGTACCCACTGATGCACTAGAGGAACTTGATGCGCATCACCAAACACTTAACAAGAAAAGGGGCATCACTCTGTTGAAGAAGTTAATAGCGCTAAGCGGCAGTGGATCCAAATTGGTTGTGGAGTTTGATAATGGAGGAAATGCAATTGGAGTGAACCACAATAATTTTGTAAACTATCTTGGGGTTGTCACTCGAAGCCATTGTGGTGTTAAGTATGATAATTGGCATAAAGTTCCTTAGGCGAAGAAAGACATGATATGGAAGGATTTATGCGTGAGTTATTATTATTTGCAATTCTATTTTATAGATTACAAATTCTATTATTTGCAATTCTATTTTTGGATACTAGTTAATAGCAATTCTATTTTACAGAATCTATTTGCATTGGATGAGATGCTGCATCGTAAAAGTGTGATGTAACACCCTGGAAAGATGCTAAGGAACTATAGGACAAATCTCAACAGAGAATACATAAAAGATGGTGATAAGAAGAAGAAGTCATCCCTTGAACAGTGGAACTTCGTGGACAAAGAAGATTGGGACACGTTTGTTTCTTCAAGAAAATCTGAAGAATTCAAGGTATTAGATGTCACTCCCAATTTAATTAATATATGTTGTATTCACCTATTCAAGATTAAGATTTAGTGCTACTAACCAAGTAATTAATGTGCATACTAACTAGGCCTTCAGTGAGGTGAAAAAAGCAAGGCGTGCACTTAATGTGCATGACCACATTATGGGTCCAAAGGGCTATGCAAGTGTTCACCAAAGACTACAAGCGAAGTCTGCTGCTACTCTGGAGTCCTCTACTACATGTGCCACACCCATGCCTCACCATGATGTCTGGATAGCTAGGAGGCAAAATAAGAAGGGTGAAATAATGAAATCTCGTAACTGCTGAGGCGGCTGCAAAAATGGTAAAATACAACTCTTAGAGCAATCGTTTGAATATGGATTATTTGTGGTGTTAACTTACCAATTTCTATTGATGGTGATTAGCGGGAGCTGCACGAGCAGAGGAAACAAGGCATGTTCATCCCTCAGGGTACAAGGGATGAATTGACAGTTGCTCTGGGTAACCCAGAGCATCCTGGACGGGTTAGGGGTGCAGACGCTGGTGTGGGCATCAAAGCGTTCTTTGGGCCATCCCAGCGCAAACCCAGAGCGGGACTTTCACAAGAAGAGATAACCTATTCTTTTTTTAGAATGTTACTACAGAAGGAAATTCAATAATAAGAAGCTAATGTTTCTTTTATCCATGTATAGGAGAATAAGAGAGTCGAGTATATAGTTGCTAAGAAGGTCAATGATATAGTTGCTGAGAAAGTCAACGAAGAAATGGTGCGGTGGCAGGCATCTCAGGCTTCCAATCAGCCTACGACGACCCACTCTTCTCCTGATGCACAGACTAAGAGTAATCCTGTAGACCCATCGCCTAACACGTCTGCTGTAAGTATTGTTTATGACATTGTTGCTAGTATTTTCAAGATGATATGTTTTCAAGATGATATGTATATATGTATAATATTCTTTATGTAAATTTGTAGGCATTGAAGCCATGCCGCTTAAGAATACAAGACTATGTTGTTGCAGAGGCACAGGCTTACTCATCCCTTCCTAGGGCAATGTTTCACGGGACTCCAATGCCACATGGCTACATTTGTGTGAGCCCGATACGTGTATTACCCGATTGAAGGGAAGCTACATTGCCATATCCCCACCCAGATATTGATACACTTGCTGAGGCAGAAGGCGGGGTGATATTGTAGCCCAAAGCAGATGTCGTCTACACTACTGAAATTGTAAGATAAATTTACATTACTTTAGATTGTTAATTTGTATATATGAGGTCAACTGATCTGAAATTATATATACAGGTTAAAAATAAGACACCCGGAGCACCTAGGCCTCCACCTCCACTTCCTGCATTACCAAGTTGGGTTCCAACTGACCTAAAATACCCGTTAGGTCCTACTTGTAGGGGAATGGCATGTTGGATACTGGCACATAATATACGTTGCCCTATAATTGTTTCTTTAGAAGTGAATTACACAGGTCAATCATACGAAAGTTCTTTATTTATATAAGATATTATTGAGATGTTTATGTATGATTGGTTGAATACATCAATGATAGAGACATGGATAAGGTGAGATCTTGTTTATACATCCATATACCTTGTGTAAGATCTGGTGATCTAGTTTCTTATATATTAATGCATACGTAATACATGTTTTGTAGCTACTTAGTCGAAAATCAAAGCAAACAGTTTGCATTTGATCATGTGGGATTTTTTATTCCATCATAGATTAGTATGGTAGCTAAAGACCTTGATAGTGTTCAACAATATTGTATAGATGCTTTTATAGTTTTCGGTCAGCAAACGAAGACGATAATAATAGCTCCATTCAATGTCAAGTAAGTTTACTTTACTTATAATTTGGACTTAAGAAAATTACATTTTTATTGTGGATTTTGAGTTATTAATTTTTAACTTTTTTACCTCTAGCGGTAGGCATTGGGAGTTACTAGTTATTCTCCCTGGGATGTTCACTATTTATTATCTAGATCCTGTGGGGAGTACATTGAATACTAAAATTGGACACATAATGAGAATGTTATTATTCTGGTGAGAAATATTTCATTTTTATATCTGTTAACATCTATTATTGCATTACTATTTAATTATGCAATTTACTATATTACATTAACATGTAGGGGTTTAGATGCATTCAAAAATGCTGGAGGAAAGGTCCCAAGGAGAAAGAACCAGCCAATAATTTGGGAGAACGTAAAAGTAAGTTCTCAACTCCAATGTATATATTATTTATGTGAACTGTGCTTAGTTGTATTTTTTAATATTTTGTATGTTTCAATTTATAGTGCGCTACATAAGACAACAGCTAGGCATGCACATACTATGTGATGCGATTTATGCAGATGATTATCCAACATGCCGCATTGGACATCGATACCATACATGAGGTATTATGTATAGTCTCATTAGTTAGTATGAAATATATCAATCTTATTTTTATATTATTACTTATATATACATCATTCTCTTTGCAGGTGTTTAAAACTGACCACACTATAGGTAAACACTTAAAAGATGTACATGCTCCATATACGATGGAAGTATTAAATGAAGTAAGAGAAGAATGGGCAAGAGCCATACAAGAAGTGGTGATTGTAAGATATAATTGGGATGCTGATAGCGATGTTGAATGATATTTTGTAAATGAATATTTCTGAATGTTTATACATGTCTGAATGTTTCTACATGTATTAGAATGTTTCTACATGTGTGAATCTGAGAATTGAATTGATGTCTGAATGTATCTACTTGTGTGAAAAAAATATGTGTTGATTTTGTAGGTTTGTGGCCTGTTTGTAGGCTGATATCAATGGATGTCGTAAACCTACATTTCAGAAAATTGAACTATAGGTTCTCATCCTGCTGACTAGCCATAGCAGGCCTGCAAACTGATAAGAAAAAAAAAATTAAAACATAGGCCTCGGTTATTTATAGAACACCGTCATCAAAGGCCTACATCATCGATTATTGGATAAAAACCGCTGCCTAATGTGACAAAAAATCCGACCGTGTAGGAAACCACGGCCGTGGTGGAAATGGCGTCGCTTATTCGTATAAAACCGACACCTATAGGTTATATAGCGTCGGTTTTTTAGTTGATAACTGATGCAGAAAGTGTCCTAGATGGTGCCCTTTTTGTGGAGTGAACCCTTTTGGCATCGGCTTACTATATATAACCGACGCCTATAGGTTATATAGGAGTCGGTTATAAAACTGATGACGATAAGTTCGACCTTTAGCGGCACCCATATAGGCGTCGCTTGAGAACCATCGCTAAAAGGGGTTAAACAACCGACGCCAAAGGCATGTTCTATAGTAGTGAAGGTGTGGTAGGCTAACTCGATTCTCATGCAAGTATTCACCATATCCATTAATCCAAGCCTTTGAGCTAGGGTTAAGGGCATAAGGATAATGCTTTCTTCCAAGTCGGCTAACCCCTTTCTTTCCACATTGTCTCCAACACAAAAGGGGATATAAAATGCCCCTAGATCTTTTTTCTTTGTGGGTAGCTCATCTTGAACAAAAGGGCTTGATGTTTTGGCCAATTGTATTGTGTTGACATGGTCCCCTATCCTTCTCTTTGTGATCAATTCCTTGAAGAACCTAGCATATGTTGGTATCTCTATAATTGCATCGAGAAATGAGATATCCATGTGCAATTTCTTCACCGCCTCCATAATTTTCTTTAGATGATCTTTGATAAGTTTGTAGGGAAATGAGACCCTCAGAGCATAGGGATTTCTTTGTGTAAAGTCTTCTTTTGTAGGATCTAGGTTCTTGACCTTTGCACCCTTCTTGTTTTTTTGATTCTCTTCTCCTTTGTCCATATCAGTAGGTTCTTCTCTTTCAGATTCGTCTTGCACAATTACATTTTTAGGTTGTGACTAGTTGTGGCCTCTTACCTCGGTGGGGTTCTTGGTACCACAATCTTCCAATGTCCTTCCTGATCAGAGTGTGATCATCTGTAAAGTCTCTGTGTTCGACAGAATCTTCCCTAAAGGATTCTTTACAAGTTCTTCCTATTAGGCTAGTTGTTGATCAATCTGTCTTTGATGTGTTTGCATGTCTACAATTTGGGTTTGCATTGTGCTTAACACCGCTGAGTTGGTAATGGCTCTTTGTGTAAGATGGTCATTCACAGAAGCATGCCTTTTTGCAAATCCAAATAGTTGATCTATCATGTCAGCCCGTCTGCTATCCTTAGTCTGATTCTGACTTTTGTTTTTTCCTTGACCTTGATGACTCACATTTGTGTTTTGACTTTGATAGTTGTTCTTATTCGACTGATAGCTAGTAGTTCTAGTATATTAAGTTGGTCCACCTTTCTTCTCTAATCCTTGAGGTGGCTTGGATGAACCACCTAGTTTATGAACATCCTTTGCATCATCCTTGTTGCCATAATCGAATCCTAGATGATTTGGATGCTTGAAATTTGCATAAGAGTTGTTTTCAGTCTCTTCTTCACTTTTACATTCTTCACTCTCTTCTAGTTGTGTATAGATACTATTGTCAATTCCATGACCTCCTTCATCACAAGAGACACACTTCAAGACTTTCTTGATATGTTTCTTGCCCTTGCCTCCAGTGTCTTTTAGTTGTTTGACATCTGTGTCAATCTTCTGAATTTGAGTAGTGATGGTTTCTAGAGCCTTGGTTTCCATTGAAAGTCCTTCAGAATCATCCTTTTTGGTTGGACCCATATCATTTCTCTCGTACTCCATGTGTGCTTACAGTGCATAAATGTTGTCAATGATCTCCATAGTTCTACTCAGCTTCTTTCCAAGAAAATCAATCCTGGCGGGTGCATTCAATGAAGTCTGCCCTGAGGGAGTTAACCCATTGTAAAATGTTGTCACTAGAAATCCCTTGTGATAGTTGTAGTGGAGACAATCCCTTTGGTACTATTGATATCTTTCCCAAGCTTCATGAAGATTTTCTCTTGGCTTTTGCATGACAGAAGCAATCTTCTACCTATTTCGAATGGTTTTCTCTATGGGGTAGAATTTAGTGATGAAAGCATCCTCTAGGGCTACCCATCTATCATTGGTCTGGTGAGGTTGGTTAAGGTACCAAGAAAGGGCCTTGTTTTAAGATATAATATAAATCACTTATAATAGATAACCACTTCATCCACTCCCATAATTCTGATGGTGTCACAAATGTTTTTAAAGGCATCGAAGTGATGCTACAAATTCTCATTTTTAGAGTTCCCTCAGAATAGCTTATTCTGGATCATCAATATGACTGTCAGTTTTAGTTTAAAATTTTCTGAATCGAATCTTGGGATGATGACTAGACATCTTGACCGATTTGCCTTGGTTGCAACCAATTCTCTATGGGTTTTATCTTCTTCATCATATTCCTCCTAACTATTATCATGATCATATTCATGATTGTGATGATTCCTTCTATTTCTTCTATGGCGGTGATGGTGGTTCTCATGATGGTGCTGCTCCTCTTCATGTCATTCATTGCATTTGTCTTCTTGTCTCTCCTCCTAGTCTTCTTCAATTTCTGGAGATGGACAAATGTATTGAACTCTAGCATTCCGGTCCTCCCCGTTAAGACTATTGTAAATAAGTGAAAACACCTTCTTACTAAAAATTTAAACAATAAAACCTCCAATCCAAACACATTTCAAAGGTATTCTTGGAGTGGGTGTAAAATTTTCAAATCATTATTAATGGTATACAAAACAACCAAAGTATAGCAGAGGTATAAATCATGACTATATTCAATTATAAAACAAGGGAACATCTAAAACTTACATCACAAGGATCCATGTAGAGGAAATCTAAACCATCTCAAGATTGTCTCGAAGCTTTAACTTCTCAACATAAGTCCAGGTCAACATGCTTTTTCATCCAAGTCCTCCACCTAGGGTTGGAAGCATACCCCAGCAAGAAGAGAAAAATAGAAGACATCAGCAAAGGCTGGTATGTGCATACTAAAAAGCAAATTGAGCAATTTATGAAGAATAAGGGACATCAAAATAAGAGGCTTCCCATGTAAGAGATAAGGACTACCCAAAAGGGCATAAAAGATAGGAAATATCATCACATAACAAAAGAAGATACTTGCCATAAAACAACATAAAAAGGATTGTGCCATATATATACATCCACTACCATGGTGGGAAATGAAGAACAAGTAGGGCACACACCCCATAAGCAATATCATGCATGCATGTGAGATAAGAATAGCCCTAGAACAATGTGAATAACAAAGGCGGTCATGAATCACATATCTTGAACTTGGTGAGACATGGGCCAAGAATCACACATCTTGCCCTGATAGTACATGGGCCAGGAATCACACATCTTGCCCTAGCATGGGGATTCACACATCCACCACCCAAATATATATAACATGGTCTAGGAATCACATATCCTACTTTGGCATGGGGAATTACACATCCACCATCCAAAATATCCCAATCTTGACATAAAGCACGATGAGACAAAACCAATGCAATTACACTACTATAGTGCTACCGAACCGCATAGAATGTAAATTTAGAGGCAAGTACAAAGTATAGTCAAAATTATACAATGTTTCCATCACACAATGGACAACACAAAAATATATTCATCCACTTCAAAGTGGGCACATATCATTATATAACACCAACATGCACCAAGGCACAAGATAGTTATCAAGAGAATATCCAAGTCCATAATAAGCAACATAGTTCAAATGAACAATGATATTAAGAAAATAGACATATGTGTAGGCTAAAGTCAAAAGAATGATAAGATAGGCTAATTGCTCAGTATACATGAATAGGGGATACAACATACCTTAACTTTAGAGTCCAAAGGTCCAGAGTCAGATCTAGGTTCAAAACCTAGGTTTCCAAAGCACATATAAAACATATAGGTAGATTCTTGATCAATTTTATATTCATTATACAAACCCTAAAAACCACCTTTTAATTATATGTTAATTAGGTAATTAAAATCATTCCATGTTTTTTTTGGTAACCGAGAGAACCCACCCCGGGCGAGCCCAACATGGTAAACTCTCGAGGCATGAGAGGGTGTGGTCCGGTCACCACCCTCCCGTGCCTAATCAGCGTGGATTTCCATTCGTAAAGTGCCTTCGGTGAGGTTCGAACCCGAGTCCTTCATTGGGACTTACTGAGCTCTTACCACCTGGGCTACTATGTCCGTACAAATCATTCCATGTTTTAGTATATCTTATTTTGCGTCCAAAAATATTTTATTATATTTTTCTGACTTATAAACATTTAGTTATGAATTATACAAGTTATTATCTTATTTAGTTAGATCCATTAAAATCACCTCTTAAAAACATGAGATTCAAGTGACAAAACTAATACCATTAGTAAGCGTGCATTTTTGTGAATCCAACGAGCATTTATTTGTAATTTTTGGCTCAGTAAATAATCAGTTAGAGTTTTTGCAAAACCAACCAATAAGAAAATTCCACGTCCTCTTCTGACCCTTGAGAAACAAGAGAGAATGAGTGGATCGGGCGCCTGATTTGGCCCAATCGGGTGCCTGATTTGGCCCAATCGGGGCTCTCCAACTCAGTTGGCCACTAAGACACATCAGCAAATTGCAGGCGAGAAATAAGAAGTAGGTAAGGTCAAAATTAACAAAATGTCCTTGATATAGAAAATCAAAAATAGAGGAATCTGGAGGGTAGCATAGTAAAACAATCCAGGGGTTTATTTCTCCCCAAATCACTGTCGCCATGACCAGCAACAAAAGCTTTGAAGTAAGGTGAAGCATGTAGAATTACATCCTATGAGCCCACAAGTCCAATAGACAAACTGGGAATCAACAACGAAGCTACTGAGCTATTTCTAAGATTCAAAGGGGCACGGATAAAGGGAACTACCCCTCCCCAAAATAGTAGCTTCAACAAGGGGAAACAGAGCACAAAACCAATACTAATCGAAGGCAGAAACCCCAATCAAAAAGCATAACAGATTGTGCGGTTGGTTCTGTGGAAGTCGCATTAACTTTTAGGAGGACTTACCCAAAGCAGAGAGAAGCTCTATAGGTGCCACCGTGGAGTTCATCACTGGAAAAGAGGTGAGTTCGAGGGGGTGACAAATTGGTGGATACCATCGTCAAGTGGATATAGGAGAGCGTCGGTCAGGGAGCAGGTAAGCTTCTGGTGCATCCAATTGAGTTAAGGTGCACATAATTCAAAGTGCATGAATGCCATTATCAGAGAGGAGGGTCGACTAAGATAGGGTGACTCAAGGCACACTAGGAGAAATTGTGTGGGGGAAAAGGTTCCTCAGAGCTTGGTGATGGATTCTGGGAGGTCTCGCATAGGTGAAAAGTGATGTAGGCATTTCTACAAATCAGTAGGTGGATGAGCAGAGAGGAAAATTTGGAGTTTCCTTATATAGGCCATGAAAGGGGTGATGTTAGGGCCAGGCTGTGTGGAATCATGAGAGGAATATGTAGGCGAAAGAATATCCAAAAACCATCATGAATCGGGGAATACAGGGCCGAGGGAAAATCAAGATTACTGAGCAAAGCTGGGTGGACTCCTACCCAAGGTAGGAGACAACGTTGAGAGCACCAAATCTTAAATCAATGGGAGAGATCAAAGTGTGTATAAGCAATCCACCTGACAAGAAAATAAATTGAAAATCTTATACAAATCGAATTAGATTAAAGTGAATATTGACATATTATTTCCTTTATCTCTTTCTTCTTGTGAGGGTGCAAACAAAATCCAAATTAGATGAAATTTTGCACATAGGATAATTAAAGCATGTAGAATCCAAATATGAAATTAGATTTTCCTTTTGAGGACATTTATCACATTTATTATAAAAAACTTAGTTTCTCTTTCTTCATGCATTAATGACATTAGGATTATCCAAATTAGGTGAAACTTCATTGACATGTTAACTTTAGTGTGTTGAATATGAATTTGGTAATATTTCCAATTTTTGGTATAATGAATGACATTTATTTATTAATTACACCTTTTAGGTAGTTTATCTCTCCTATTATTTCAAGGTGGTCCAAATTAGATGAAAATTGACATGTAAGCTTATTTTGATGTATAGATTACGAATTTGAAGTCTATTTTCAGTTTTGAGACTTTATTATATGAGTGATGTCACTTGTCCCACTAATGGTCCATTATCAAATTTACTTATTCAATTAAGTTCTTTATCTTATTATTATCACCAATGAATTATGCGACATCTTAGATTACGTTATTCATGCATTAAATTATTAGGATCATTCTAACCATAACCTTGTTTGGTTAAACCCAAAAGGTTAAACTTCTAGGGTAGGGACCAAGATTCAGCATGTTGCATCACTCCACCTCTTAAAAGGATTTTTCCTCAAAATCTATTGATCAAACATCAACAACCAACTACTCTCCACCCCTTAAAGGTTTCAACCTAGCAAGTCAAACTAAAAAACTTTTTAGAGCTACCCACATCTCTTAGTTGTGAATGTTTTTGAGATTTATGTTTCTCGTGTATCCAACTATCAAGTCACCATATAGGGATGAGTTTTAGGTCCTTGTACCTATAACCTATCAACCCTATATGAACATCAAAAGTCATAGGGTAGGTCAACTACACCTTTATATCATTCCTAGTCACAAAAAGTAGGGTTAAATTCTAATGAACTAATTCTATGGTTTTAGTTCATTGTGACTTAGTTCAAGAAAACATCGTCAAATCAAAGATATTTTTTTACATATACTAGTATAATGAAAATATTATTTTGTTGAGAACATACTTTTTGAGTGTAAAACCAACATGTCGGCATAATCAATACGAAAACCAAGTCACAAATTTTCCTTATTAGGGTCTTCTCATAACCTAATCTCATTCTCAAAACAAACCTTATCATATAAAAAGATCATCACTATTCAAAACTAGGGTGAACGTCTCACCTATAGATAACTTAGCAAAGTCAAGGGTTCTAACTAGGGAGATAAAATTGAAATAGTCAGATTCTGACCACCATGGGCTATGATACCATTTTTTAAAGAACTGAAAACACCTCCTTACTAAAAATTTGAACAATAAAACCTCTAATCTAAACACACTTCAAAGGTATGCTTGGAGTGGGTGTAAAATTTTCAAATCTTTATTTATGGTATACAAAACAACCGAAGTATAGCAGTGAAATAAATCATGACTATATTCAATTATAAAACAAGGGAACATCTAAAACTTACACCACAAGGATCCATGTAGAGGAAATCTAAACCATCTTACAATTGTCTCCAAGCTTTAACTTCTCAATATAAGTCCAGGTCAACATGCTTTGTCATCCAAGTCCTCCACCTAGGGTTGGAAGTATACCCCAGCAAGAGGAGAAAAATAAAAGACATCAACAAAGGCTGGTATGTGCATACTCAAAAGCAAATTGAGTAATTTATGAAGAATAAGGGACATCAAAATAAGAGGCTTCCCATGTTAGAGATAAGGACTACCCAAAAGGGCAAAAAAGATAGGAAATATCATCACATAAAAATAAAGATACTTGTCGTAAAACAATATAAAAAGGATTGTGCCATATATATATATATATATATATATATATATATATATATATATATATATATATATATCCACTACCATGGTGGGAAATGAAGCACAAGCAGGGCACACACACCATAATCAATATTATGCATTCATGTGAGATAAGTATAGCCCTAGAACAATATAAATAACAAAGGCGGTCAAGAATCACACATCTTGGACCAGGTGAGACATGGACCTAGAATCACACATCATTCCCTGATGGTACATGGGTCAGGAATCACACATCCTACCCTGGAATGGGGAATCACACATCCACCACCCAAATATATATAACATGGTCCAAGAATCACACATCCTACCATGGCATGGGAAATCACACATCCACCATCTAAAATATCACAATGTTTCCATAAATCACAATGAGACAAACCTAATGCAATTACACTACTCTAGTGCTACCGAATCACATAACATGTAAATGTAGAAGCAAGTAGAAAGTATAGTCAGTATTATACAATGTTGCCATCACACAATGGACAACACAAAAACATATTCATCCACTTCAAAGTGGGAACATATCATTATATAAGACCAACATGCACCAAGGCACAAGATAATTATCAAGAGAATATCCAAGTCCATAACAAGCAAGATAGTTCACATGAACCATGATATCAAGAAAATTGACATATGTGTAGGCTAGAGTCAAAAGAATGATAAGATAGGTTAATTTCTCTGTATAGATGGATAGGGGATACAACATACCTCAACTTTAGAGTCTAAAGGTCCAAAGTCAGATCTAGGTTCAAAACCTAGGTTTCCAAAGCACCTATAAAACATATAGGTAGATTCTTGATCAACTTTATATTCATTATACAAATCCTAATAATCACTTTTCAATATATGTGAATTAGGTTATTAAAACCATACCATGTTTTAGTATAACTTATTCTAAGTCCAAAACATATTTTATTATATTTTTCTTACTTGTAAACATTTAGTTATGAAGTATACAAGTTATTATCTTATTTAGTTAGATCCATTAAAATCTCCTCTTAAAAACATGAGATTCAATTGACAAAACTAATACCATATGGAAGGCATAAACCTCAATCCAAAAGCATAACAGATTGCATGGTTGGTTCCATGGAAGTTACATTAACTTTCATGAGGACTTACCCAAACCAGAGAGAAGCTCTATAGGATCTGTCTTGGAGTTCATCGTTGGCAAAGAGGTGAGTTTAAGGGGGTGGAAACTTGGTGGATACCAGCATCAACTGGACATAGCAGAGCACGGGTCAGGGAGCAGGGAAGCTTCTGGTGCATCAAATTGAGTTAAGGTGCACATAATTCAGAGTGCATGACTACCATTGTCAATGAGGAGGGGCAAGCAGGATAGGGTGAATCAAGGCACAAGAGGAGAAATTGTGTGGCGGAAAAGGTTCCTCAAAGTTTGGTGATGGATTCTGGGAGGTCTAGCATAGGTGAAAAGTGATGTAGGCATTTATACAAATCGGCATGTAGATGATCAGTGAGGAGAATTTGGGGTTTCCTTTTATAGGCCATGAGAGGGGTGATGTTAGGGGTCAGGTTGTGTGGAATCATGAGAGAAATCTCTAGGCAAAAGAATCTCCAAAAACCATCGTGAATCGAGGAAGACAGGGCCGAGGGAAAATCAAGATTACTATGCAAAGTTGGGCAGACTCCTACCCATGGTAGGAGACAATGCCGAGAACACTGGATCTGAATTCAATGGGTGAGATCAAAGCACATATAAGCAAGGTGCGTCATAGGAAAATAAATCGGAAATCTTATACAAATCGAATTAGATTAAAGTGAATATTGACATATTATTTCCTTTTTCTCTTTCTTCTTTTGAGGGGGCAAACAAAACCCAAATTAGATGAAATTTTGCACAAAGACTAATTAAAGCATGTAGATTCTGAATATGAAATTAGATTTTCCTTTTGAGGACTTTTTGTGCATTTATGATCCAAAACTTAGTTCTCTTTATTCATGCATTAATGACATTAGGATTATCCAAATTAGGTGAACCTTCATCTACAAGTTAACTTCCGTGCGTTGAATACAAATTTGGCATTATTTCCATCTTTTGGTGTCATGAATTACATTTATTTATTAATTACACCTTTTAGGCAGTTTCTCTCTCCTATTATTTCAAGGTGGTCCAAATTAGATGAAAATTGGCATGTAAGCTTATTTTGATGTGTAGATTACAAATTTGAAGTCTATTTTCACTTTTGAGACTTTCTTATATGAGTTATGTCACTTGGCCTACTAATAGCCCATTATTATATTTACTTATTCAATTAAGTTCTTTATCATCTTATTATCACCAATGAATTATGTGACATATTAGATTACTCTATTAATGCATTCGATTATTAGGATCATTCTAACCATAACCTTGTTTGGTCAAACCCAAAAGGTCAAACTTCCCAGGTAGGGTCCAAGATTCGGTATATTACAACTACCACCTACATGAGGCGGCATGTTGTTTTGAAAAGCAGTGTGAGGTGTTGATTAAATATGCTTCCCTTCCAACTACCTAAGAAAATTGCACATTCAAGTTAGAGAATTGGACATGTAAAATGGAATATTTTAAGTAATCAAAGTGTGGTATATTCAATGTTTTTTGTGTAGTCAAGCTTATGACTAAGCTTGAGGCACGAGTGTATAGTGATTAGACTTGTGTTCTCAACAATACCATTTTGTCTTGTCCTCGACAACAACGCCAAAATGTTGACTGGCTTAAGTTGCACGTCCAAAGTGGAGGGGATATAGAGTAGTCAAACTCTTAGATTTATAACTCGAAACTCAGGCCCCCACAACTATTATACGGGGTCCAATGTAGTAGATCAGGTTCAAACCATAGGGACAAGGTTGGTAGTGCTAAGAACGTGAAGCCTCAAGCTCATACACACCAAACAATATGGTATATTAAATTGGTGTTCCTTATGGAACGATATCACTTCAAGAAAAGAAACAAAAAGAAAAAGTTAGAAAACCAAACAAGAGAATGAGATCAAAGAAGAAATATGTAACCAAAATATGGAAGGGAATTTGGATTGGGTTTCACCTACTAAGATCTCTCACCCACATGTAATACTCACACCCCTTTATATACCCTTAGCAAGATCATAAGCAATCACCATATATGTCTAGTCCCTCCTCTCTCGATCTTCGGATAGATATGGATTATAGGATTGCCTCTCTCTCGATATGGTAAACATACAACCACCAAGAAAACCATATCACGATGATCCTTAGTATTCCAACATTTTCATGCATTCATACTACTCCATAACACTTAGATAAGGTTAGTATTAGTCTTTCAAGGCACCAATAATCATACATCACAAGATGGTAGCTAAGCATACAAGTGAAGCATTAAAAACAAGAGTATGGAGATAATCTTGATAAGAGCATATATATATATTCAAATGGATGCAAGTATAGACATGTTGGGCGAGCCTTGGTGGCTACTCCCAACCCAAGTTAGGTGGTTAGTCACACATGTTAACAGGTAGCACAATGATGTTATAGAAGTGTAGATACATCAATAATAATGAAGAGGGAGGGGAATACATCATGAGGAAGATGATAGATCTAGAGAAGGGAGAAGGTGATACACCAACAATTTTTCTTCAGATCTAGATCTAGAACGGATGTTGATGATGGAAAATCCTTCTCTCAAAGAAGAGGATGGTTGATCTTCTTCTACTCAAAATTTTGTCTTTGGTGGTCCAAGATCAGTGGACATGAATGAGAATGGCTCTGGAGTTTGGCAGCACTTTGTTCCACTTGATGATCTCCCTCTCCCCGTTGTGACAGGTCAGGGGCCTATTAATAGGTGAAGCCCACCGACTTAACATTCTATCATAGTCATGATGTATGTATCGGATGCGACCATTGTTGCAGTCATGACCTTCTATAGCAAGTGTCACAGTCGCAGTGTGGAGGTATTGTCATGACTGTGACTTTAGCAGAGGTCAAAATAGGTGTCGCAATCACGACACATCCTTGGTCGCGATGAGTGTCACAATTTCTTCTAATGTATATATTGCGACACTCATCCCGATTGTGACATCTTCACCATTCTGCATCACAATTGTGATGGGTCATCTTGGTTGCGACCAATGTCATGGTTGCGACTACGCCTTGTGGACCGTTGGCTATATCCTGGGCGAGATATCTTTGGAACATTATCGTCGAGAAGATGTCACAGTCACGATGTCACTAATCTACATGGATTTGGGAAAGGGTATTAAGTTAGGTCCAGATATTGTTCATGGATATTAAAAAAGAAAGAAAAAATTCCACAAAAGGGATGTAATATTAAAGTTCAATTAGTGTAAAAAGTTCACGAGATGAGGTGTTATCAATAATCTCACTCATCAAGATGTAGGGATATCACTTCAATTGGACGGATAAATTCCATCTACATCCCTCATAACAATCCACATGTCTCACGATTCACCCAAGCACTATTTGTATTGCAGCCCCTGTTCAAGGTTAGTTCAGCAGTGTTAAAGTATTTACATACAACATGTAATCATTGTACTAACTTCATGTTTAGGACTAGAATAACCACTTTCTTATAGAGATTTGAATCAGACTTTTTATGACTTCCACATTTCATACTAACATTGGTTATGTCCACAACACTTGTTCATATATAAAAATTACATATATGTTTGACTTGATATCCAAAAAAATGACTAATGATACACAGTCATCAGTCAAAACATACTAATCCTAATATATTATTGTTTTCCTAATTTTGAAATTAATATCCACATAGAGACCTTGAATGAAATTGATACTCTTAGCATGCACATGATCTCATGTTCAGTTCCATAACACAAACTCACATGTTGTTGATTAATTCATTTCTAGGACATTATTTTACTTATTCATTATCACATATTGAAGAAAGCACAACAATTGGAATTTCCTTTATTAATAATCTAATCAATTACAAAGTGTTCCATTACAACTATATGGTTGGGCTCTCAGGGTATACTACCAAAAGATACTCCTATAGAATTATAAGATTCTTAAAAGATAATTCTAATAACTAATTAATTGGAAATTAATAGGATATATATGGATATGGTAAACATAAGATAAGGTTATAACTGGACCTTGGGCTTGAAGCCGTAGTGTGGCCACTGCATGTGGATATTGGATGGCAATCCAACATAGGACGGGTCGTCACAAACCTCTCAATGAGAGGCCAATATGAGCCCGACTCCACTATAATCTTTTTCCTTGCA
This sequence comes from Alisma plantago-aquatica, assembly GCA_963693085.1. NCBI lineage: Eukaryota > Viridiplantae > Streptophyta > Magnoliopsida > Alismatales > Alismataceae > Alisma > Alisma plantago-aquatica. The sequence continues at coordinate 128,868,844 of OY856411.1, read as the reverse complement.
CTCTAGGTCATGACTAATCTTGGTAACACTCATGTTTCCTTTGATAGTCTAATATGAGCCTTAGAAATTCCAACATCACCATCAATTACTCCCTTGGAGACAATTCCCAAGCCTAGGATAACTCAGGACTGTGGGGATATAACCCAAAGCCTCCTCATGCAATTGTAGACCTATATACTATCGTTAGTGTAACAAGAGAGACTCCTTAGTCTCAACATTACACTCAAATCCATCACAACTACCTCAATCTTATATTTCCCACCTCCTCCTCCTACTTCTTCATTCATCCTCTAGGAAGTGGTTCCCTAGGCACCACACTCCACCAAAATGAGGCTAGGCAAGTTTGGGGGACCTTGGTGAAGAGCCCTGAAGTGCCAATTTTTTCACTAGAGCTGAGGCGAGGAGAGTCAGCCCATAGGTTGACCTACTCCATGACTTGCTGAAGACATATCATGGGAAGAAAAAGAAGTCAGGGAGAATGTTATAACCTAGTTTTCACTTGTATTTTAATTATTTAAAATGCAATGATTTGAAAAAAAAGGTCATAATGGAAATATGTTATGCTTTGTTTTAGAAGTATGGTTTCTTTTGAAAAATTCCTTTTGCTATGAATTTCATGGTAATTACTATTTTATTAGTCCAATAATGGATATAAGGGAAAAGGAAGAAAAGAAATTAAGTATTAAGAGTAAAGAACAAGATATTGGACAATAAATAATGTTCTTTTGAGAAAAATGTGGAATTCTCTAGAAAGTGGTATGGATGACCAATAATGGATGGATTTTGGTTTCACATGAGAAAATTCATTAAAATAAAGAAAATATAAAATACAAAAAGAGAAAAGTACCTTTTATTTTTGAGTTTTGTCCTCAAACCTTGCCCACGCCTAGATAAAGTCAATAAAGACTTTCCCTCAAATTAAATTTGGGATTAAATGAATAAAAGGTGAGACAGTTATGAATTAAATGTATGTTCCTAAATTGAGAGAGATAAGGAAATATATGCTTTAAATGTCACATTTTAACCAAAGGGAAACAAAATTTGGCCATGATATTTTACGTGGCCTACCAGCTGTTTGATTGCAGATCCATAGTGGGAGGATCATCTCCTACCTTCGACCAAAGAAGGAAATAAGCCTACAATAACAACAACCTTTCTCGACTCTATTCTCACTCTCCATTTCTCCTTTTTTTGATTGCTTTCCTATAGAATTTGGGAGAAGGAATCCGACCTACTAACCACTCAATAACCTATTATAACAAAGTATTAAGGATTTCCCTTAGTTGTCAGTTTGGTCTGAAATTCCCCAGTAAACTTGTTGGCGCCTCTCCCTACAAGTCCCTATCCATGGATTTAGTTCTAGAGGCTAGAGAATATGTCTCGACAAGTGCAACACAAACGGATCCTAAACCCTCATAACCTCTTACTTTCTTCCCTTAATTATTCCCCTCGAAGTTCTTTGTTTTACCTAATAGCCACCCTTCCATACCTAGTTGCTCTGGCCAACTCCAATGGATCCAAGACCACCAATAGAATCAGTCAAACCTAGCGGTGTGTCTATTCCTTAATTTGGCCCTCTGATGCCCTAGAGCACATATTCAACCTACTGGTTGACTCACCCAGGGGTATGATCGGACAAGATCGTGAGGAAGAAGATATGAAGTAATAAGATGACGAGAGTGCCCCAGATGGCATACACAAATCTCAAGGGTAGAATATACTTATTACCCAGATCTTCAGTGCTACCCTAGTGGACCTGGGAGCCGAGGTGGTGAGTGCCTACTGGCCCGACCAATCATCATGTATAATGTAATTAATAACTTATTTACCAATGTGGTGTGTTCTCATTTATCCATTTAATATTATCTTGTTAAATCCATAGTTAATTATTGATAAATCGGATGGGAACAAGTAATTTATGAAATTGATCAGAAAAATGCAAAGAATGTAATAAAAATATAAACAAAACCTAGTTTTGTCTCTAATTCCAAAAGTACCCAAAGTTTCTATCTTTAATGTGTTTAATGCATAAGAACCCTAATTTCTAGGTCTTCATGATCGTAATATAATCAACTGATGTTAATAATCAAAACTGATCTTATTGAATAAAAAGGGTAATATGGATATAAAATGAGAATAATAATTCATTAATTGATGAATTAGGGTTTCCTTGAGATTAGAAATTCTTAAGGTGATAAAATTAGAATTTGTGAATCAAAAGGACATGAAAAGAGGTGATAGTAGTTTGGGAAACAAACCTTAATGAAACCCTAAATGGGGACCCAAGTCCATCTTAGTGGTAGATGTCGGATACATGGATATTATGCTTTATTTTTAAGGTAGTTGCTTGATTTATTGCTCTTGTTGTCTTTTTCTTGGACACCAAGTTACTTTTGAGAAAGGTATGTGGTTATTCCTAAGACTACCCACATTATTTTCCCATATCCAAACTTTAACAACTACTTCTCCTCTTTCTTCTCAACCTCAACCGCACGAGAACTACCTCGTCAAACATGACCACCTAAATGATGTGGAAACCCACAAAGTGAAGTCAATGTCTCAATAAGATATATAACTCTTTGCCAACAACTATTATTAACAAGATAAACTAAACTAGGAAAGATAGCATTACTAACATGATGAGAAGGTTTAGCTAAATAAAAGGTGTAATACAATTAACATTATTTAAAAAATTTAGGCAACTACAGCTAAGAAGTATAACATCTTATACTTTTAGAAGGAATATTAAGAACATGTACAATAGTTTATTTCTCTTATCACACTATAAACCAACTAAACAGTACAAGAGATAAGGCAAAGGGTCATCTGATATGAGTCATGTTTAACCCTAAGAAAATATACTACACATCTTTATTACGTCTTTTATTTACCCAAACTATTTGAGTTGTACCACCCAAATCCAACTAACCACTGCTAAGTCAAAATCAATTTCATATAAGATTGTTGGAAGAGCTGGACTCCATGATCTTCTCTAGTACTACCTGATTAGTTCGAGTCTGCACCTCAGTGACATATCTGTCAGATTGCAAAATAGAAATTTACAGTCAAAGTTGTAGTCTTATAGACAACAACTTATATCCAAAGATATAGTCACGTAAACACCTAACCCACATTGGTACAAGTCATGGTTCTAGAAATAGTGGTATATAACCCAATCACTGGGGCATAGTTGGAATCAATATGTTACTAACACATAGTCACTTACTCCTTGTAGACTCAACAATATGCATTCTGGGTTTTCCTTTTGGAGTACCCATTTCACCATCTGACAAAGTTCTAACTTGAGAATGGATATATGGCATAGGGCACTACATGATTACAGTACTACTTGATCAATCAAGTTACAATGTACAAACCTTAAGCAAACTCTACAAAGATAAGGATTTGTTACAACTTTAGAAGATACAAAATGTATGAAGTATACACTTGTCACCTCATCAATTTATATCACTTCCATACAAGGCCATCAACATTATCACATGACCAGGGAATAACAATCCCTCATCTCATCATTGGAGGATATCACCTCACATTAGGCATAAATCCTCTTCCAGTTCATAAGTCCCAAATTACATAATCACTTAACTCATTATGCCTCATACATGCTCATAATCATCACCCTATGTTACTTCAAATACACCATAGAAATCACTAGCTACCATACCCATTCCACCTATAGGGTTAGGAGTACACAAGTAGGAGAGGGAAAACATCAACTCATGCCATTTATTCAAGCAAGATCAACAAGTATAAAATACATGTGAGAACTAGGATTAGGATTTCTCATATATCCTATTATGGTTTCAATATCAATTTTCATTATCAAATCCTAGGTATACCATCTCCCACATTCGTGGAGCATAATAGGGTTAAGCATCATAACTATGATCAATCAATCAATCATTCTAAACAACAATATGTATCGACCTTTACCTTCATATACATGTGTAGCGACCCACTAAGTTAACACTTTGTACTGACCAACACATCACAAGTGTATCGACTAACATCGTTAGGGTTAGCACACCCTTGTGACCACAAAAAGGGGCTAAGAATAGAGACCGTAAGAGAACCACTTGTTGTGGCCAACCAAAGTGTCAACGCAAAGAGTGACGACCACCCATCTTGGGTTTGTTGCACCTGCATCACATCAACCATAAAACATTTATCGACCAACTCAACCAAAGAACTTTGACCGCAAAAAGAGGCATTATGAGAAATAACCGCAAGAGGAGTTACCCATGTAGCAACCCACCATATCGATGCATGTGGTGGCCACAACATGGTCAAAGAAACTCCATGAAACCAAGGAAAGCATATCGACCAAAACTAAAAATCAACCATCAAGAACTCAATGTCACCATAAAGAAACACCATGGTGGGAAGAACATCAAACCCTAGAAATGATCATCTTCAAAATAGAACAAAATCATAATCAAAATAGGAGGTAAATATCGAGCAAGCAAACCATCATTGAGGAGAAAATGCCATTCAAGAATGGTCAACAAAACCCTAAAACCAACGTCACCAAGGTAATTATAGAAGATTATAATAATATAGGGAAAACTATTCGTCAAACTCATGTCTCCAAAGATTGAAACCTCCATTTCATAAGATGAAAGAAACTTAGTATGGTGATAGAACCAAGGATCAAGTTGCATGTTGAAACAACAAATCCCCCATCACTTAGAAAATGGATGCATGAAATTAGGGTTTAGGAGAAAGAGTAATTCATCTAAGAGTACTTAAAAATCTCAAAACCTAGATCAATATAGTATCATCTATCATTCAAATCACATTATGGAGATTACAACATCAATATGCAAGCAAGAATATGTTGCAATAATAGATGAGGGTAAGTTATATAACCCGCCTTAGGATGAAGGTCAAGCTCCAAAGCCACGAGCTCCAAAAAAGAAGAAGAACTCCAACTTGGACCAACTCCATGGCCACAAGGTCACCTCAAGAAGAAGAAAAACACACCAAGGTCAAATGAAATATCAAGGTGAAGGAAACTCAAACTTTAGGTCAAATGAGAGAAGAAAGAAGAGAGCTTCTTCTGCCATAGGTACCACCATGGTTAAACCATAGTCTCTAACCTTTGTGGAGAGAAGATCTTCAAGAGACCTACCATTGTCGAACCATACTCTCACGTATAAGAGAGTAAGAAGGAAGGTAGGGTGCTAAAGAAATGAAATCATGATGATAGATCCACATACCAAGAAGAGAATCACCAAGGATCACAACAAAGAAGATGGTCAAGCTCAAGATCACCACATGCAAGGATGATCGGACACCAAAGAACCAAGACCACCCCTTTCTAGCTCCACAAAGCTTCAAGGTTTGCTCAACTAAGAAAGATGAAGAAGAGGGAGATAAAAGGATTTATTACATATGAAAGAGAGATCTTATATACACATGGGTAGGAGGTAAGAGAAAGATATGAGGTGTTTAGATGTTAGGGCACCAAAAGGACACTTGTCCCATAAAGGATCGACCATGAATGCACACATGAAAGAATAATATTAAAACCAAAGTGGTGTAGCAACAACTTGGTTCCCAAACCCAACTTGGTCAAAGAAAACATAGTGTAGCGGTCACAACACACTACTCAAGAGAGTGTTTTGGTCACAACACATCACTCACCAAGGCATCGATCACTACACTCACATCCATACAAGGAACCCTAACGACCAAAACCAAAAGTCAAATCATCAAGGTCGAATAAGACCAACCACATAATGGTGTATTTTTGGATGCACTCTCCAAGCACAACATCAAGTTCACAATACTAGTTTCTACACTCAAGAACACACATGGTTGATATCACGATCCATGCAATTCAAGCAACCCTAAAACGATACACATGATTCCATCTCATCATTCATGGCCCAAAAACTTACCTCATAGTATCATATTCTCTCTCATGATGCTAAAGGACAAGAAGCACAACCTACATGTGACAAATTTCTAGATAAACGTTCAACATGGGTAATTGCAACTTGGTTCAAAATAGGCATACTAGCTCAACCATCAACCAAAAAGGACGAAACTGAAAACATAGGCTTGTCACATGATATTAAGGCATCTTACAAGATTAGATTAAGGATCAAGTATCTTATTAAGCAAATCAAGCACTAAGCTAGGTCAGGTCCTTACAACCATAATCCCCTAACCAGGATTTCACCCCCAAAGTACTACACGAAAAGAGAGGGGTACTTCCTACGCATCTCTTCCTCAAACTCCCATGTGGCTTCCCCCACTCCATGGTGATGCCACAAAACCTTAACTGGAATAATATCCTTCTTCAACTTCTTGATACTACTATTTAGGATCAACATGGAATCTTCCACATATTACACATCCTCACCCAACTCAGCCTCCATTGGCTACAAAACCAACTCAATGTCCAGGTGAGACTTCCTCAACATCAAAATATGGAACAATAGATGCAACATGTGCAACTCAAGTGGAAACTCCAACTTATAAGACACCTTCCCAACACATGCCACCATAGGGTAAGGTCCTATACACATGGGAGCCAACTTACCCTTCTCCCAAACCTCAACATGCCTTTCCAATGAGAGACTTTGAGATGCACCTTGCCTCCCACTTGTAACTCCAACGACCTATGACAATTATCAACATAAGATTTCTTCCTATCTTGGGATTCCTTCAACTGTTGATGTATCATATTTATATTTTCCATCGTCTATTGCATGAGCTCAGGACCCAAAAGTTGATATTTGACAGTCTCATACCAACACAATTGGGATCTACAATGTCTCCCATAAAAAGCCTCAGATGGTGCCATATCAATGCTCCTATGATAACTATTGTTGTAAGTAAACTCTACCAAACTGAGATGGACATCCCAACTCCCCAAAAACTACAAAACACATTCTCTCAACATGTGCTCTAATATTTGTATCGTTCTCTTAGACTGTCCATCTATCATTGGGTGGAATGTTGTAGTGAATCTCAATTGCATACCCATGTATATATGTAGATGCTCCCAAAAGTGACTAGTAAACTAAGGACCTCTATATGACACAATGGTAGTTGGGATACCCTGCAAATGAATGATATCATCAACATAAACCTGAGGCTACTTCTTTGTCTCAGTCGTATACATTGTCTTTACCAGAAGAAAATGCACTAATGTAGTCAACCTATCCATGATCACCCATATGGAATCATGGCCTTTGGATATCCTAGGAAGTCCAACCACAAAGTCCATAATGATATGATCCCATTTCCACTATGGTAAACCAATGATTACAGTCCTTGTAGGTTTCTAATGCTCTGCCCTAACCTACTGACACACTGCACACTTTGCCACAAACTTAACTACATCTCACTTCAAAATAGGCCACCAATATAGGTCATTCCAATTTTGATACATCTTGGTGCTACCTGGATGCATGGTGTACATCGAAGAGTGATCCTATTCAAGAACCAAAATCCTCAAATCATCAACATTAGGAACCACTGCTCTACTGTGGTAACACATTGTCCCGTCATCTGACTCATGGAATCCATCACACTTCTTGCTTCCAAATCAGATATGTTGTATCACAATATCATCATGATGTGCATCTCAAATCTGCTGTCTCAATGTAGGATTCACCTGTAACTGTGCCAAGAGTCCTCCTAACATGGACACCTCGAGCTTTACATTCATCTGACAAAAGGAGACAAACATGTCTCTCTTATGGTACACCAAAGAGAATAATTGTTCCTTGCCCACATATGATGAAGAATAAGACTTCCGACTTCAAGCATCTGCCACCACGTTTGCCTTCTTTGGATGGTAGTCTATGTTGCAATCATATTCCTTGATCAACTCCATCTAGTGTCTCTACCGCATCTTCAACTCCTGCTATGAAAATATGTACTTAAGGTTCATGTGGTCAGTGAAGATCTAACACTTCTTGTCATAACGGTAGTTCCTCCATATCTTCAAAGAATGAACCACCTCTGCAAGCTCCAATCATGTGTTGAGTAGCTCTCCTCGTGTTTCTTAAGATGTGTCAATGAGAAAGAAATCACATTCTTGTCTTGAATCAATACGCAACCCAACCCATTCTTTGACGCATCACAAAATACTATGTAACCTTTCCCTTTCTCTAGAAGAACCAACACTGGTGCACTGGTCATCTTCTCCTTCTAAAGCTAAAAAAATGCCTACACTTGTCATCCCAAACAAATGACACATCTTTCCTAGTCAACTTCATTAGGTGTAATGTCACTGTGTTGATGTTTTTAAGAAATTGCGAAGATCTATCGATGTCTTCGGATGCTCACACTATAACATAGACTAAACCTTCTTCAGATCCACATGCTCACCTTCAGTAGATATGACGTGTCCAAGGAAAGACACCTTCTTCATCCAAACCTCACACTTGTTGAACATAGCATTCAACTTGTGTTGTCTCAATAAAGTCAACACCAACTGTTAGTGTTGTTCATGTTGTTGGTTGTCACATGAGTATATTAGGATTTCATTGATGAATACAACAATGAACTGATCAAGAAAAGGTATGAAAACTTTTTCATCAGGTCCATGAACATTGTTGGTTCAATGGTTAGCCCAAATACCATAACCACAAGCTCATAGTGACCATACCTGGTCCTGAAAGCTAACTTGGGTATGTCATCCACCTTGATCTGCAAATGATGATATCCTAACCTCATATCTACCTTTGAGAACACTAAATCACCCCTCAACTGATCAAACATGTCATCTATATGTGTGAAAGGATACTCATTCTTGATTGTCACTTTGTTCAACTATTAGTAATTGATACAAAACCTCATAGGTCCATCTTTCTTTTAAACAAACAACACTGGAGCACCCTAAGGGGACATGCTCAGTCAGATAAATCCCTTCTCAAGAAACTCCTACAACTACTTGTTCATCTCTTACATCTCAGATGGTGACATCTAGTACAATGTTTGTGCTATTGGTTGTGTACTGGGAACCAGATTGATCTCAAAATAAATCTCTCAGGGTGGGGGAACACTTGAGAACTTGTCGGGAAACACATAATCAAACTCATAGACAACGAGCACCTCCTGAATACTAGGACTCCTCACCATAGTATCCTCGACATGTGCAAAAAATCCTTCATACCCTTGCCTCATCAACCCCTCTGTTGTCATAGCTTACACCAAGAACGTCAAAAGAATCTTCCGATCTCTTTGGAGGATCCACAAAACATCACCATCACAAAACGTTTCCACCTTGTCACTACAGTCCAAGACCACATGATACTTCACCAAAGTGTCCATACCAAGGATCACATCGAATCCATGTATGTCAAGTGGTATAATATCCACTTGAATGTTGCATCCTAAGAAAGAAAGAACATAGTAAGGACACACCTCCCGCAACTCGATAGAACAAACTAAAGGGGTTTCTATGAGAAGACTATCACATCTATGACTAATAGAAATACAACAACTAGCAATAAATTCTCTAGTGATAAAAGAGTGTGTCACACCTGGGTCAACAAAACAGATATAAAACATGAAAAAGACAAATCAGAATAAAATAACTCCATATGACCTGTCATGACCCTCGGGTTGACTAATCCTTCTAGCTTACTCATAGCATAGAATCAAGTCATTTCCTATTGATGCCCTCATCCTCTATTGGCCTATCCAAAAGAACCAATTTACAATGCCTGACCACGTCCTTAGCATCTACAACTGCAGAACAGTTGTTGTTGTGACCCTTGTTGACTCTTTCTTGGTTGTTGAGTCACATCTTCATCCTTTACAGGGCAAAACCAATTTGTATGACCAACCTGCCTACACTTATAGCAAGTCTTTCTTTCGTACGATGGCCTAGATGGCCCTGTCACTGACATTGATGCCGCACTGTGAGATCCTACTGGTACGAAGGTACAACATTTTCCCTTGCTCTACTACCACTGAGAATGAACTGCCAATCTTTGTTGTGACTAAAGTGACGAGAACCTAGGCTTCTTAAAGCCTCTAGATGACTATCCTTGATATTTTTCATGCCTCTTCTTGGCCTTCATCTCATGTTTCTCCATAATTAACCTCTCCACCCTCCTGGCTGACTCCACAAATGTGGCAAACTTCTATCTATTCTCTATAGATGACTCCAGTGTCGTCTACTACTCAAGCCTTTCTCAAAGCATTTGATCTTGTCCTTGCCTGTAGCTACCATATGTGGACAAAACCTAAGAAGCTCCATAAACTTAGCCTCATACTCATTGATCGTCAAAGATTCTTTCCCGATCTTCTCACACTATGTGATCTTCTCATCTAGATATCTCTCTGATAAGTATTAACTCACAAACTCTCATCAGAACTCTTTCCAACTAATTATGACATTAGGCCTTTTCTCCACCTCTATGACCCACCAATGGCCACCACACCCCTCTAATAGGTACACAACGTGCTTCACCTTATCCTCTTCGGGAATATTGAGGATTATGAAGGCCTTCTTGAACTCGTTCAGTCACATGTCAACATCCGCTGAATTAGTCATACCAACATACTCCAATGCCCCCACGCATGTTAACCTCTCAAATATCTTCCTAGAACCCTAAGATTCAACATTGGGAACATTTTCCCTAGCTTGGGGTACGGGCATCCAATCTGCCATATGCATCATCGTGGTCATGAATGTCCAAACATGGACTGAAAAGAGGGATTGGGCAAAATTGTTGGGTTAAACTAAGGCTCTTTCGGCCCTCATCAACCCTTGCCAACCTCTTGGAACCACCTCCTGGTGCAGCAACACTGCTCTCAGCATGTTCTTCATGTTCTCCAGACATATCTTTTCTTCTCTCCTTCTTCTTTTACATAAGCAGAAGTTACCATAAAATATGTCAGATGACACGAGAACATACATAAACCCTAGTCCTATGTCCCTGTAGATTGTGCAAATGTAGATCTCTGATACCAATCAAACTATGATGTCCATCGTCCCACCAAAGTGATATTACTCAAAACAAAGTATGGAACTAATATTAAACATCGATGATTACCATGAAATAGGGTAAATTAAAACTGATTCCATATAGACACAGAAGCAGAAACATATTAAATTTGAGTCTACCTGAGGCAACCTGCATTACATCTCATGACACAAAAATGTATACGTAATTTTTGAACTGGACATCATGCCACCAATGTGTTACATATAACAACATGTGTACATATACAAGCCATATTTGTACAACCATGGAATATAGCCAAAACCTCACATGGATATACAATGTCTACAAACACCCCCTTGGATCTGAGAGTACAAGAGAGACACAAATGACTCTACTACAAAATACTAGTAGTAGTTCAAACCTTTAACAACTACTGCTCCTCTTGTCGCTTAGCCTCAATCGCACAATCTCTACCTCGTCATGCACGACCACCTAAAAGATGTGGAAACCCACGGGGAGAGACCAACGTCCTAGCGAGAGATCACTACTACAGAAAAGGCCTTTGGCGTCGGTTATTTAGAGCCTTTAGCGTCAATTTCCAAGTGACACCCAAGTGGGCGTCGTTAAAGGTCGACACCTTCAGCGTCGGTTTCTAACCGACGCCATAACTCTCCCTTCCACTGAAAACGCGCCAGCAAGAGAAGTATAAGCATTGGTTCTTAATGAAAACTGACACTATATCATGATCAAAGACGTCAGTTATTAAACAAACACCAACGCCATAACCCTTCCCGCCATCGAAAATGTGCTAGCAAGGGAACTAGAAGCGATAGTTCTTAATGAAAATCAACACTATATCATGAGCAAACACGTCAGTTATTAAAAAAAACCGATGTCATAACCCTTCCCGCCACTGAAAATGCGCCAGCAAGGGAACTATAATAGTCGATTAGTAAAGAAAACTGACACTATATCATGGTTAAAGATGTCGGTTAATAAAAAAAAACCAATGCCATTACCCTTCCCCCATTAAGCCAGTGAGGGCACAAAGACGTCAGTTTTTTGCTAATAACTGATGCTGTATGTCTTTGGTGTTGGTTTTATACAAATAATCGACGCCTATGTTTTGATTTTTTTTTTCTTATCAGTTTGTAGGCCTGTTGTATGGCTGGTCAGTAGGATGTAGAACCTACAATTTAGTTATGAATTGTAGGTTTACAACATCCTACTGACCAGCCATACAACAGGCCTGCAAACTGATAAGAAAAAAAAATCAAAACATAGGCGTCGATTATTTGTATAAAACCAACACCAAAGACATACAAAATCAGTTATTAGCAAAAAACCGACATCTTTGTGCCCTCACTGGCTTAGTGGGGGGAAGGGTAATGGCGTTGGTTTTTGTTTATTAACCGACATCTTTAACCATGATATAGTGTCAGTTTTCTTTACTAATCGACTATTATAGTTCCCTTGCTGGCGCATTTTCGGTGGAGGGATAGGTTTATAGCATCCATTGATATCAGCCAACAACAGGCCACAAACCTGCAAAGTCATTCACATTCAGACACATGTATTGATCAAATATATGTAGAAACATGCAAAGTCATTTACATTCACATTCAGTTCCATTCATTTCATCTCTTTTCACATTCAGACACATGTAGAAACATTCATGTAATTGATCAAAAAAAGTCATTCACATTCACACATGACAATTCAGAAAAATTCATTCACATTCACACAACACTAATTATGAGAACAAAGTTTAGAAATGTCATTCTTTATTCATCATTGTCATCATTGTCATCAGAACCCCAATTATATTTAAAAATTCCCACTACTTGTAGGGCTTTTTCCCATTCTTCTCTTACAACATCTAATTCCTCCCTCGTTAGGGAGTATGTACATCTAATAACTTTCCACTTGTACTGAAGTCAGTTTTAAACACCTGCAAAGAGAATGATGTATATATATAATTAATAATATATAATAAGATTTATATATTTCATATTATCTAATGAGACTATATATAATATCTTATGTATAATATCAGTTTACATTACGGCATATTTGATGATTAGGTCCATAAATCACATCACATAGTAGGCACATGCCCAACCGTTGTCTTGTGTAGCACACTATAAATTGAAACATACAAAATATTCAAAAATACAAATAAGCGTAGTTCACATAAATAATATATACATTGGAGTCGGGAAATTACTTTCACAGTCTCCCAAATTAGTGGTTGATTCTTTTTCCTGGGGACCTTTCCTCCAGATTTTTTGAACTCTTGTAAAGCCCTAAATGTTAATGTAACACATTAAATTGCATAATTAAATAGTAATGTAATAACAAATGTCACGGGAATAATGGCTTTTCATTGTGTGTCCATATAATGTATTCAATTCCTTCCCCGAAGGATCTAGATAATAGACAATGAACGTCTTGGGGATAATAACTAGTATCTCCCAATGTCTACCACTACAGGTAAGAAAGTTAAAAATTAATAACTTAAAATCCACAATAAAAATATAATTTTCTTAAGTCCAAATTATAAGCAAAGTAAACTTACTCGACATTGAATGGAGCTATTATCACTGTCTTCTTATTTTTACCAAAATAGTCAAAAGCAGCACAGTAGTATGAAGTAACTGAAGAAGGGTATGTATCTACAAGACTAATCGAAGATGGAACCAAAAATCCCACATGGGAAACTGCAAAATCTATACATATCATGTGTAAGTGGCTGCAAAACATGTATTATGTATGCATTAATATATAAGAAACCAGATCACCACATATAAAACAAGGTATATGGATGTATAAACAAGATCTCACCATATCACACCTCTATCATAGATGTGTTCAGCCAATCATAATGCAAAAACTCCAAAACATCTTGTATAAATTGCTTGTTATCGTATGATTGACCTGCATTAATATGTATGTATTAATGCATATGTAAAACGTGTATTACGTATGCATTAATACGTATGCAAAACTTGTATAAGTAGATTGTTATCGTATGATTGACCTGCAACATCCTCCGAAATAGTAACATTTATAGGGAAACTTGAATCATGTTTTCCTATCCATACTACCATACCCCTACAATTAGGACCTAACGAGCCGTGTAGGTCCCTTGGAAGCCAACTTGGCATTTTAGGAGGTGGAGGTGGAGGCCGAGATGTAGCGGGTGTCTTCCTATTGACCTGTATATATAATTTCAGATCAATTGACTCATATATACACACTAATAAATTAACGTAATGTAAATTTACCATACAATATTAGTATAGACGACATCCGCTTTGGGCCACATTATCACTCCACCTTCTGTCTCACCAAGCGTTTCAGAATCTGGGTGGTCATATGGAAGTGGAAGATCCCTCCAATTGGGGAGTACATGTATTGGGCTCACACGAACTGCACCAGATGGTACTGGAGTCCCATGACATATGTCCCCTGGAAGGGTTGGGTAAGCATGTTCCTCTACAATGATATATTCTTGACTTTATAGACGACATGGCTTCGACCCCTACAAATTTATGTAAAGAATGTTATATACATATACAAATAAACATATCATCTTGAAAAGACTAGCTACTATATATGTCATAAAAATACTTACAGCGGATGTGCTAGGTGGTGGGTCTACAAGATTACTCCCAACCTCTGTAGTATGAGAAGAGCAGCCCACCACATGTATTGTCTGAGTGGCAGTCTGAGATGCATGCACTTGCTAATTGCTTCATTGAGTCTCTTATCAAGTGCTTCCTTGACTCTCCTATCAAGTGCTTCCTCGACTCTCCTATCAATTAACTGATCCACCTATACATGGATAAAAGAAATGCTAACTTCTGATTATTTAATTCTCTTTCTCAATAACATTCTTAAAAAAGAATAAGTTACCTCAGCTTGTGAAAGTTCCGCTTTTGGGATTGGTTTGCGCTGTGATGGCCCAAAGAACGCTTTGATGCTCACACCAGCACCTGCACCCCTAACACGTCCAATATGCTCTGGGTTACCCAGAGAAACTGTCAATTTATCCCTTGTGCCCTCAGTGATGAACTTACCTTCCTTGCACTACTCGTGCAGCTCCCGCTAATCGCCATCAACAGAAATTGGTAAGTAAACATAACAATAATCAATATTGATCGATTTCTCTATGAGTTGAATTTTACTATTTTTGCAGCCGCCTCAGTAGTTGTGGGCTTCGTTATATATCCCTTCTTGTTTTGCCTCCCATCTATCCACATAGCTTGGCGAGGCAGAGGTGTGGGACCTATAGTAGAGGACTCCTGAGTAGCAGCAAATTGAGCAGTAGACTTAGCCTGTAGTCTTTGGTGAACACTTGCATAGCCTCTTGGACCCATTGTGTGGTCATGCACATTCAGTGCATGCCTTACTCTTTTAGCATCGTTGATAATCTTTTTAGTAAGCACATTGATTTGGTTAGTAACACTAAAGGTTAATCTTGAATAAGTGAATACATAAGAATGTATATTAATTAAATTGGGAGTGGTGCTTAATACCATGAATTCATCCATTTTTCTTTGGGTAACAAACTCCTCCCAGTCTTTGGTGTCTAGGTAGTTCCATTGCTCAGTGGCTGCCTTCTTCATAAATTTATTTTTTAAAGAGAATACAAACAAAAATTATTAGTGTAGAGTTAGCCAAAAAGTGATGAATGTCTAGAATTGGAAATCAATCAAGAACCTCTTCTCATCGCGTATGTAATCTCGAGTGAGATTTGTCCTATAGTTCCTTAGGACCCTCCCACAGCGTTGCATCACGCATTTACGATGCAACTTTTCATCCAGATCATATATACTCTGTAAAATAAAATTTCTATTAACTACTATACAAAATATTAGTAATCTACAAAAATAGAATTACAAATAATAATAACTCACACATAGTTCCTTCCATACTAAGTCTTTCTTCCCCTTAGGAACTTTATGCCGGGATTCAAAAATAGGACTACAATGGCTGTGAGTAAGAACCCTGAGATATGAAATAAATGAGTTGTGGTTCACTCCAATTAGATTTCCTGCATGATCGAAATCCATAGCCAGTTTGGGTCCATTGCCCCTTTGTTGTAGTAACTTGTTCATCATTGTGATACCCCTCACTTTCTCAAAAAAATTTTATTGCTCATCAAGTACCCCAATTTCATCAGGGGGTACATCACCAACCTTAAATTTGACAAAAAAACACACTTACATGATATAACTATAAATGAACATATAGATAGAAATATAGGATATATTTTTAAAACTTACATTGTGAGGTGGCACATTGATATCCTCACCCTCTCAATAATCATCATCATGGTCATCATGCTCATGCTCAGACAACTGAAAGTGTCATTAAAAAATCAAACATTTAGCATTTGACATAACTAGAAGATAATAAAACATTGTAAAGTTCACATTTAGAAAAATAAAACATATTAAAAAATATAAACATGCATGCCTCTAATGTTGCGATCTTTTATCAATTAAAAATCCTTCATTTTGATCTCCGCGCACATACAAGTCATCATTAGCTTCAATATTTGGTGGTGTTGGCAACCCAAATGAGAATGGACTGGAGTCATCATACTTATCATAGTACTCTTCTTCATCTATAGGATCTTCAATGAACTGTCTTTTACCATGAAGAACAACCAACCATTTATCATTTGCAGGATCATCGATATAAAACTCTTGTTTCACCAGTGATGCTAATATGAATGGTTCACCCTTCTCGCCAATGTTTTCAAAGTTCACTAATGTGAAACCCAATTCATCCACTATAACTCCTTTGGTGTTATCAACCCAATTACATTTAAAGAGCAGAATTCTGAAATCTATGTAGTCAAACTCCCATATGTCTTCAATGACACCGTAATATGACATTTTAGCTTCACATGGACTCTTATCCTTTGCACTTGCAAAAAACAATGAAGACACTTGAAGGGTGACCTCACTATTTTGGATAACAATCTTATCATCTTGACGCTTTGTGTAATATGAGAATCCATTTATGTCAAACCCTTCATAAGACATAACATTCAATTTTGGTGTTTGAGATAGTTGATGTAAAACTTTATCTTTAAACCACTTAATAAATGTCTTATTATGCTATCTAGCAAGCCACATTGAATTGGCTCGAGGATATTGTCTCTTGATAAAATTGGTATGTTCCTCGATATAAACACTCACTTTGTTGATGTTCTGTAAAATTTAAAGTGACCTTGTTCCAACTGCTCACGACTGATTACTTTCATCTGTGATCACAAAATTCCTTTGCCAAAATGCTCCTCAATATTCTTGTCATTAATAGGAGTGTAATTAGCACTCATACGGCCATTGCAAAAATCCATAACCTCTCTTGCCACATAACCCTCAATAATACTCCCTTCAGGCTGATAACGGTTTTGAGCATCACCTTTAAAAACGCTCATGTATCGTTCAAAGGGATACATCCAATGAAAGTAAACTGGTCCCAACATTTTCACTTCCCTAGTCAAGTGGACAACAAGATGTACCATGATATCAAAGAACGAAGGAGGGAAATACATCTCAAGCTGACATAGGGTAACAACCACTTCTCTATGCAATTTATTGAGAGTATCAAGGTCAATAACTTTGCTGCACAGACTGTTGAAAATGAAACAAAGTCTGGTGATTGCAAACCTTACATTCATTGGCAATATAGATCAAATTGCCACGGGCAATATTTGTTGTATTAGAGTGCGACAATCATGAGATTTAAGACCTATCAACTCCAGATCTTTCATTGATACCAATGTATGGATGTTGGATGAGTAACCCAGTGGCACCTTAACATTTACCAAGCATTCACAAAAAGCTTTCTTCTCATTTCTAGACAACGTGTAACAAGCGGGAGGTAAGTATGTTCTCCGATTGCTACTAACTACTTCTGTTAATTATGTCCTTATTCCCATTACACGTAGGTCCATTCTGGATTTTATCCCATCTTTAGTCTTATCTGGTATATTCAACAGAGTACTGATGACGCTATCACAGACATTTTTCTCAACGTACATGACATCGATACAATGCCTGACTGTCAAAGAACTCCAATAAGGAAGATCCCAAAATACTGACTTCTTCTTGAATAAAGATTTGTCACTCTGTGTGACCATCATACATTGTGATCTCTTACCAAATTCATTAGCAAAGTCTTTTACTCTTTCATAAACATCCTCCCCTGGTATAGGTTTAGGTGCACTTTATTCGTCATTTCGTCCATTGAATGTTTTGCGCAACCTACGATATGGATGGAATTTTGGAAGAAACTTTCGATGACCAAGATATACAGTCTTTCTTCCGTGTTTTAGTCATATTGAATCAATGCTCTCTTCACATATAGGACACATTTTAGATCCTTTGACACTATATCCAGACAAATTCCCATATGTTGGAAAGTCATTCACAGTACAAAACAACATAGCGTTCATACGAAATGTCTCTTTTTGTGAAGCATCATAGGTCATCACACCTTCACCCCAGAGTTTCTTCAAGTCATAAATCAGAGGTTCAAGATAACATCGATATCATTTCTAGGTTGTTAAGGGCCCGATATCAACAACGATAGCATAACGTACTTATTTTTCATACTCAACCAGGGAGGAAGATTGTATATAACAAGCATAATTGGACAAGTGCTATGTTGGCTGCTCAATGTCCCGTATGGATTCATCCCATCTGTACAAAGCCCAAGTCTTAGATTCCTGACTTCTTCACTAAATTTAAGGTACAATAAATCAATCTTCTTCCAGTGTGGGGAATCAAAAGCATGTCGTAGGATCTCATCATTTTTTTCTTAACATATGCATGCCAACTCAAATTCTTGGCATCTATCAGATTGGCAAACAAGCATTGAAACTGTGGTATTATAGGTAGATACCACATCACCTTAGAAGGAGAACCAGTTTTGGACTCCCCCGAAGTCGTCAATTTATACCTTGACGCACCACATTTTGGACAATCTTTCAAATCCACATAGTCCTTTTGAAATAATACATAATCATTCAGGCATGTGTGTATCTTCTTGGCCTCCGTTCCCATTGGGCACATCAATTTCATTAACCAGTATGTTGAGATTGGCAGCTCGTTTCCTTCAAGAAGAATTTCTTTCAACAAAGACAACAATGACGTGATGCTTTTGTCGCTCCATCTATTGTTAGCTTTCAGCTTATACAATCTCAACACAGCACTAAGATTCGTAAACTTAAAACTTGTGTATAACGGTATCTCAGCATCATGCACAATGTTTCTAAACATGGAAGGTGGATCAGTGTGCTCTACCCCACAACTATCCAGCATCGCATCAATGATGTCTACTGGAACTGGTTCGTTCACATCTACATCATCGGAGGCTATTTCTTCTTCCACACAAGCACTGTTATCGTCATCCACTGATTTTTGGTTTGAAATCTCTCCATGTTAGTGCCATTCTATATAGCCTTGTACAATCCCATTGCACATGACATGACTTTTGATTTTGTCACCAGTGCTGACTTTCAAGTTGTTACCGTAATGCCTACTTGGACAGTAGAACCTATCTCCAGGTTTTTTCCTATGTTCCTCAAAAAATATAATAAACTGATCAAGACCAAAAATAAACACTGGGGTGCAGCGATTTGGAATGGACATCCATGATCTATCCATTCTATGATCAAAGAGAAAATAAGCATATATTAGAATAAGATTAGGGTCTAGGGTTAAAATATTAGGGTTTATGGTTAAAACTTTAGGGTTTAAGGTCTTATATATAATAAATGTCTACCACCTATTCCATTCTTGTACACCTAATCTCACTAGTAATTATATAATGTGTATTGTGTTTTCAACTAAATTTTGACAGCATTTTCCCGTTGTTCTCCAAGTACATATGTACTTAGAGAACAAACGGGGAAATACTGCCAAAATTTTCTTGAAAATCCAATACACATTATACACTTACATCCTAAGTGAGATTAAGTGTTCAAGAATAGTCCCAAACTGGGTACTATCCAAGATTTACTCCTAATAAGTAAATCTTGGATGGGTTTCTAGGCCAACATAATATAACACCAGTCCCTTATTCACAACCCCATTCAACACACAATTTTCTTATAAAAACCCTTGTAGACAGCCATAACAACATATCAATGCTTCCTATATTAATCAATATATTATTTTATAACACAAATCGTGGTGGGTATAGAATAGCAAAAAGCTTGACATGTCACAACAGAAACTTGTCCTTAACCTAATATATAGATATTTGAAATAGAACTCATTAGGAAGAGAGACCATGAAACACCATGCATTGATTTGAAATATAGATTCATACAAACAGTAGGCATGAAGATATGCTAATTCTGTTCCTCCAATCATTGTGGCAGATAAGCTTGCATTTTAGTAGGTTAGGCAGTCGGGATCACTCTCAACACAAGTCCGGCCAAAACCAGACAAATCGCATGACTCTGAACTCCCAACATAAGCTTTGTGTAATACGGACACATAGAACCAAACTGACTGAATCAAAGTATCCTATTCTATTTTTGGGTTTCCTAAATAGAACATCCAACCTCTCTCCAATGGAAATGGGATGCTTCCAATTCTGGGAATCAAACCTATAAGTAATGTCAGCTCAAAAGACTAAAATCAAAGCCTTTGTTATTGACATACTGAGTGGAAAGGACCATTAGATGACTAAGTTGATTAATGTATGTTAGACTACCAATGTAACATAATCAACAAAAGCATAACGGAGACCAATGTTATCTAACAACACAACTTCACTTATGACCTATAAGGCTACATTGTGGATAGTCGAAGACAATAAAACAATTGATTCATAATGTGTAACTAAATACTCACATGATCCATAAAATTAGGTTGGTTTATTTTACATTCTGTATTCCTATATATACATGCATGCATGAAACAATGTAGAATACGACATGAAATGAAATGTAGAATATGAAATGAATTAAGGATCTTTTAGTAAAGATTTTGCAATATCTACTTCTTCATAATCTCATGATCTGCCCAAACTTTAAGTGATATCAGTTTCTATATGCGTGAGTAGTTGCCGACAAATGTATACTTGTTAGCCTCCTCACTATCTTGATCTCGATCTCATATACATTAAGATGGGGAAATAATATTCAGGTGTAACAGGTTGAATTTCGAAATTATAGGTGAGGCTCGTGCCTCATGTGGCCCTAGAGTGGCTCTGCCACTACTAAATCTATCAGTTCCAGACCTTTGTTTGGTAATGAGACAAATCAAAAATCAAGCAGGGGGCGGCGAGCATAAACCCAATGCCTAATGAACACTACAACTTTGCTTGGGTGCTTCTCAATCCACCCCACTCTACGCTATGCCTGACCCGAGTTGTTTGGTAACGAGAGGAGGAAGAAGGGTACCTTTTGAGGAATAAGATGAGCGGAGGCAGCAGCGCTGGCGGCGAGCATAGCAGCAGCGGCGAGCACAACAACAATGATGACGGTGAGCACAACAGAGTAGTGGCCAGAGCAGGCGAGAAGCAACAGTGGCAGAGAGCACATCAGCAATGATGGTGAGTGGAAATAGAAATCGTGCAAATCGCTAGACCTAAGCGGAGTCGGCAATGATACAGAGAAAGGGGAAGAGTCTACTTTGCACGGGTGTTGTTAAGTTAACAATAGACGTTGGTTGTTAAAAACAACCGACACTTATAACAATAGGCGTCAATTACCACAAACAAGCCGAAACCTATGTTCAATGATAGTCGTCAGTTTCAACTAGAAAAATTGACTTCTATCTACATATGCCGACAAAAAAAATGTTCTTGAATTATGACCATAGTCGTTAGTTGTCGTAGCAATTCAACGCCTAAGGGGAGTGAAAATTTTCATAGGGACAGTGTGTGAAAACACATCAGTGTCGGTTATTGCAAGAAAACCGATGATAAAAATGGGCCCAATTTCTATCTCACAAAAAACCTTTAGTTGTCGATTTATTTGTTAACAACCGGCGTCGTATGTTAAATTTTGGAGGTAATTTTTTTTTACTGGAAAATTTGGATTTGGCGGTTGATTTTAAGCATCGGTTTCTTATTGAGGAACCGACGCTAAATAAAAAGTGATACCCGTGTCTGGCCATTCTTCAGAGATAGATGTCAATTTGTGTATTCAACCGATGTTGTAGGGTTTAGGCGTCAATTTCTTGTATACAATTGACGCTTGTAAATGTCACATTATAATCCATTTATGTGGTAGTGGATATAACTCTCTACCAACAACTATTATTAACATAGATAAACTAAAGACGGACATATAACATTACTAAAAGGATGAGTAGCTTCCGCTAAATGATGAGTAAAGTAGTTAATAGTGTTTAAGAAATTTAGGCAATTACAACTAAGCAATAAAACATCTTATACTTTTATAAGGAATATGAAGAACATGTACAATATTTGATTTCTCTTACCACATTATAAACCAACTAAACAGTACAAGAGATAAGCAAAGGGTCATCCAATGTGAGTCATGTTTAACCCTAAGCAAATATACGACATGGTTATCTTACGTCTTATATTTTCCCTGAGGATTTGAGTCGTACCACCCAAATTCAATAGACCACTACTAAGTCAAAATTATTTCCATTTAAGATCGATCAAATAGTCAGACTCCATGATCTTCTCCTACACTACACAATCAGTTTAAGTCTGCACCACAGCGAGATATCCATCAAACTGCAAAACAACAACTTACAATCAAAGTTGTAGTCCTATAGACAACAAATTATATCCAAAGGTACAATCGTCTAAACACTTAGCCCACCTTGGTATAGGTCATGATGCTACAAATAAGGGTATATAACCCAATCACTGAGGTGCAACTGTAGCTGGCCACTATCACATCATATCACATTCTCATCATCACCGACACCAGACCGCAGCCATTCTCAAAATACTTGGGATCAAGATGTCAAGGACATATAGTCACTTGCACCTCACGTACTCAACAGAATGAGCTATGGGTTTTCCTTTGGGAGTACCCATTTCACTATCCAGCAAAGTTCTAACTATGGAATGGATTTATGGAATAGGGCACTACAAAATTATGGGTTCATTTGATTAGTTAATCCAATTGGGTGTCCTTTAGCATCAATCAAGTTATAATGTACAAACCATAAGCAAACTCTACAAAGATAAGGATGTATTGCTACTCCAGAAGATATAAAATGTATCAAGTATACACTTGTCACATCATCTCTTGATATCACTTCCATACAAGGCAATCAACATTATCACATCACTAGAGAATCACAATCCCACATCTCATCATTAGAGGATATCACCTTACATTAGGCATAAAGCCTCTTCTAGTTCATCAAACCCAAATCACATCATCTCTTAAATCATTATGCCTCATACAGGCTCATAATCATCACCCTGTGTTATTTCAAATACACCATAGCAATCACTATCTATGATACTCATTCCACCTGCAAGGTTAGGAGTACACACATAGGAGAGAGAAAACATCAGCGCATGCCATTTATTCAAGCAATATCAATAACTACAACATACATTTGAGAACTAGGACTAGTATTTCTCATATATATGATTAGGGTTTCTGTTACACCCCAATATTTTGGGTTCCTTTGCTGAGAAATGTAATTTCTCATATAAAAGATATTTGGTAAAATAATGATACAAATTGTTTTGAATAAATGAAGTTTGTTTATAATATCCTTGTTGAGTGTGGGCTTCATTGGCTATTGGGCCCAATAACATGGAAATTCAATTAATTGATGAATAATTGAGAATTTGAGATAAGAAAGGTGTGGTAACCTCTAGAAGGCCAAATAGTAATCCAAAGGTGGATTTCGTGCCTCTTGGGTTCCTTGGGTTCCAAGGAGTCCAAAGTTTCATAGAGAATATAATATGGAAAGAAAAGATCAAATGAGTATTTCCTTATTAATTAAGAAATTGAAAACATTGATGAAATGTGGAAAATAAGTGGAAAGGAGTTTAATTGAGTTATCCTTGGTGGAATTTCGTATCCCAAGGATTCCTAATGTTAAAAGGAACTCCCATAAGGAAAATAGAAGAGAGATAAAGAGAAATCATTAAAAAGAAAAAAAGGAAATAAGTAAGATAATAAGAAAATGGATAAAAGATAAATAAAAAGGCTAAGGGATATTCCCAAGATGGTATTTCGATCCATTAGGGT
Source organism: Alisma plantago-aquatica (assembly GCA_963693085.1). Classification (NCBI taxonomy): domain Eukaryota; kingdom Viridiplantae; phylum Streptophyta; class Magnoliopsida; order Alismatales; family Alismataceae; genus Alisma; species Alisma plantago-aquatica. The sequence goes on along the minus strand of OY856411.1, from coordinate 128,844,670 downwards.
TCCTTGAGGCACAAGGAACTCAGAATAATAATTTAAAGACAAAGGAAAGAGAAAATAGATGAGAAATATGCATAATTGAGTAAAAACTTGCAACTAAAGAAAGGGATCTAATTTCTTTAGATAAGGGGTCCAAATTTGGCATAATGAAAGATTAAGTAGTTACTAAGCTTCCCTCAAAATTTGGGATCAAACGCATAAGCGGTTTGAGAGATACAATTTTGGGAAGTTTCCCAAATGTGTAAAGGAAAATATTAATGTCACAATGTATCGATGATTAAATCCCGATTTTCGGGTTAAGCGCAACCATGGATTGGCGATCCTACGGCTGGGGATGAGTCCCAGTCTCGCGAGGAATAGGCCACATAGAGCAAACTGTGAGATCTTTGATCAAGGATTGCTCAAATTGAGAGCAATGGGCAGACTTGGTGATGAGTCCATCACCTTCGGGAGTCTGTTCCGAAGCCAACCACCCCGGTTTGTGGGCAGTTTCATCCACGCACAGGAATGTTCCCAAATCACTGACAGGTAGTGGAACCTATATATAGGGGGGGTTATCCGTGGAACCAGCACACCTAGTGGATGTTCTAACGAGATCGGACGGAGCCAACGACCGTGCTTGTACATCCAATTGAAGCTCCAGCCGTGACCTACACTTCCGCCTAGAAGCAGAGGTCACCGGCGGAACATGGAGTAGCCCCGGCGGCGGGAAAGGCGCCCACAGCTAATTGATGGTCTCGTCGAGTTTGTGAGATGAAGACGGAGCGATTGGTGGTCTTGGATCACGTGCAGATGATCTGAAGCTCGAGGTCAACTTCCCGGTTGACCGTTGGGTTGCGTGAGAAGGAACACATGAGGTTGAAGACAACCTCAGGCACAATTACATTTGTGCCCTTATGCGCGCAGTGAAGAGGTAAGGACAAAGTCATCTTTTGATTATTTTAATCGTGAGTTAGGCGGGTTCCTCTGAACCATTGGATTTCATGTGACCCTCTGGACCACATATCTGACTCATGTTGTTTTTCTAAAAATAGCAAGTAAACCATTAAAGAAGGGTTTTTCCTATAAAAATCATATCTTGAGATAGGAAACTCGGATGGGAAAAGTTAATACATGAAAAATGATCAGAAAAATACGAGGGATGCATTACAAATCGTTTGGACACATAAATCTGTAAATATTTGCAAAAGTGCATATTTTGGATAGAAAAGGTATTAATTTATGGTTAGAAACCCTAAATGTTGATAAAAGATATATTTAATCTTACAAGTGTGTAAATTTGAGTATTATTAACTGGTTTAATGATTAAGATAGATTGTAACCTATTTTGATGATGGAATTGCAAGGATTAGGGTTTTAAACCTAATATGTTGATTAAAACCCTTAGAAACCCTAAGTGAGGGAAAAAGGGAAAAAAGGATATAATATTCCAAAAATTTGGGTTTTCTGATCCAAATCTGATCTTTAGATCTTAATGGAAAATAAAATACATAATTAGGGTTTGATGGATATTTTGATAAAAATAAAGTAAAAGTGGTAAACAAGGAAGTGAAACCCTAATTATGGTCAAAACCCAAAAAAGGGATAGTAACCCTAGGGCACAATTAGGTCTATTAGATTTGTGTACCATGATCGATGATAGAAAATATTGGATGAATATTTTAGGATTGAATTGTGCTTGCTTGATTTAATCTGGATTACTTGATTGTTTGGACTGAATCTGCATTCAAAACATCTTGACAGGTATGTGGTTACGCCTATGAATATCCCGAATTAGTTTCTCGAGGATTTTCGAGGTTTTATCGATGACTTGAATTAAACTGTTGGTTGCATTTAATTCTTGCAAGTCATAATGTGGATATGATTATCACCTAAGATAAGTAATCTTGGATGTTGAATGATATTTGGTTGACTACATTGTAAACATAGTTGCACAATTATTGTTTCCCCCACATACCAACTTCTTGTTGACCGACGTTTTGTTTGTCAGCAGTTTAGGTACAAATGAAAAGAACAAACAGTAAAGTGGCATATGTGGAACTAAGTGAGAAATAACTTACACATGAGGATTAGTTAGGTTAGTATCTTCATGGATAGAAGTTTAGAAATCTCAGCTTTTAAAAAGGTAAGTAAAGTTTTTATTTTATACCAGTTTTCAATTTAGTAGTAGAATTTCATAATTATTAATGATTATTTGTTGAACCTTTGATCCAGGTTATTAGATAACGTCTCCGACCTCTTCGTCTCACTTAAGTGGGGGTTACCGGGAGACGGGGTCGTTACAATTAGTATCAGAGCATAGGTTCCTCAATTAATCTTTAATAATTATTAAATTTTACAAATTATGTAGAACCCAAGGGAGTTATTAGAGGGTTGTCCGAAAGACTGAGGTGTCTAGAAAAGGATCACGTTCGGGGGCTGGCAATATTTTCCTCCGCACCGCTAGTCAGAATATGAGGACTCCCAGATTATGTGACTGCCTAGACGATGTCTTAGGATATGACTTGAAATAAGATACCATTAGGACTCTCTCATCTTGTCCATCCCTTCTCAACTCAAATTCTGATAAGGACCTTAAGGATTAGGGTTTTCCTCTCTTCTCCTCACCCTCTTGAGGTATGGGTAAGGTTGATAAGGATTAACGAATCCTCCATCAAATTAATGAAAAGTATGTAAATATGATGTCATGGACATAAGCTTAATAGAGTAAGCGTAAAATAATAGATTCATGCTTAGGTCGTATGACACAGGTTGTCATCGCCCTCATGAGAGGCCTGAGGATAGATCTCTTATTAGGAGGATGAGTAGAGAGGGTTAGTCATGGAGGTAGAGACCTCCATTAAAAGTAGAGACCTAGCAAATCGTTGAGGATGATGTTAACCCTAACCCCTAAGTGAAGGTTAGAGAGAGAGATGACATGATGAGTTAGATGTCATGATAAACATGCCTTGGATGCCATATGAACCATGAGAAGTTGATGACCGAGTACCTTTGGCAACCCAACCCTGGGAAGGGTCTTGCATGTTTGAGCGAAGGATAGCTCCTTCATGGATGAGGTTAGAGAAGAATCTATAGAAACCTTATGAGTTGTTGCAAGTAGGATATACCTTGCACCCTGAGTACATCAGTAGTACGAGCTATAAGTTTAAACCAATGCCAAAAGGACAGGGTGGATGGCTTATGAGATAAGCATAAGGGGTTATGGATAATCATGAGCAAACATAAGTTTGAGCATAAGCTTCACCCACGTAGAGGTATGCATGTGAGCTTGATCCTTCATGGAGAGAAAACCTCTAGTAGTATAGCTGGATGTGGAGTTAACTCTAGAGAGAGAAAGTAGGACTCAAGCAAGAGGGTTGGAAGCTTAGATTCTGAGACATGAGGAACAACGGAAGGTTGAGGATGATGCGACCTAAGTGGATGATAGTGGTTGCCTCGTGCTTGCTCCATGGAGGATGATATTATCTTGGTGGCCTTAGGGTAACCAAACCCTAAAGAGAGGATGATGCTTCTGGAACCTATGCCTATGGTATAGGAGTTTTCCTGCTGAGATGAGACAAAGAGTGCCTTAGACCCTGAGGAGGTTCAAGTAACCAGATGTGGGGCTTTATACCTAGTTGGTTGTCCTTGAGGAGGACTCAACTCTGTGGTGTTTCTCATATAAAAGGATCATGGGAGTACGTGGTATACCTTGGACATGCTTGATTCATGGTTAAGAGGTTGAACATGTAGTTGGATATCCAAAAGTGAACCTAGGGTTCTTGGCCGAAGAGGGGAAGTGGTGTACCTAATGCTCATGATGAGAATTGAGTCTCTACATTTTTGAGCAGGGTATAGAGTAAAAGGAAACCCCTTAAGTTCAAGGTAGGTTTGATGAACCCCTCACAACTAAGTTGGTTTAATGTTGAGGATGAGAACAAGTGCGACCTAGCATGGTTTAATGGGTATGCTTGTGCCTTAGTAGTTTTTGGTTTAACCATGCTCATATGAATGTAAACCCTAAGGATGCATGTGACCTTTGTTTTAAAGGTGTAGTTTCCTCCCATCCTGGGAGAGGGACCCTTTGGTAGGGAGTTTACCAGTTTGGTTGGTTTTGAGGTAACCTAAGGAGGTTTCATAGGATCTTGAGAAGCTAATTGAAGAGTACATGGCATGAGAATGAACCTATAGACCCATAGATAACCATCTCTATGTGCATGTGGATGTGTTACCATGGAGGTAACGATATGGGGCTTGACCAAGGTAGGAAGGTTGCCATGATCCCTATGAAAGGATGAAAGTCAGCCCATGAATGCAGGAAGAGAGATGATGAATGCTTGGGTAAGGTTCTAAGCTAGACATGTACCATAATGGAATCCTAAGTCTATCCTAGGGTCAGGTAGGGATAAGACTGATGGAAGAAGGAGTTGCCTAATTCCCTAGTTGCACATGACCGTAGGGTCGGGAGGTAGTAGCTATCATTGTCTGAGGGCCATGGGTTAGGAGATTTATCACCTTCATGAACTCATGGGACCCAAAGGGAAGATGAGTAGGGCACTCTCTTGATGCTTGAGGGAAGAGGGATGACCCCAAAAGTGTCGGCACCCTATAGACCTAGAGGAGATGACTAAGGGATGTGTGTAAACCTCAGTAGGTTCAAGACTAGTTTTCCATGGAAGTAACCTTGACATCGTGATGATTATGATGTAGAGGGATAGGTGGCACATCTCAACTTGGATTTAAAGGTGTACTGGCAAGGTGGGATGTACGATCTCTACTCTTGGAACAGGAAGAACTCTGTATTTGGATTGTAGCCAAATGCTTATTTCCTATTGTTATGGGAGTGAGAGATAGCACAGTACGCATGCCATACACCAAGGATACAAGATGATGTGAATTGGAACGTTGCTACAAGGTTTGAGGATAGATTGGATAACATACCCTGGTAGAGTGAACGATACACAGATGGTTTGCTAACACTAAGAGATATGAGGTAGTCATCTTTTGAGGATGTTTTATCAAGAGCTATGTGGAATTTGCAAGTTAACCAAGGTTGAGTTTGATCACCATGAGGATGAGCTCAGAGTTTCTTGATGAACATATACTTAGAGTTCGAGGTGAGATTTAAGCGGAATGCATGGAGGTGTATGTCTTCAACATTACCTAATACCGAAGGATGAGAAGTGGTAATGAATGCTCTGGCTGAGATATAGCTACCTAGTTTAGCTGGAAGCTAGAAGAAGTTGAGGTTGTTAGGCTAACCTTAAGTTGAGAAAAAGAGGTAAGTTTGTCTAACACTCAGATATAATGAGATCTATTGAACAAGATTAGTGGTTGTTTGGATAGCCAGCCTAGTCCTTGATGAGGTAGAAGGATGGTTGTAGAACTCTGGATACACTTCTTTGGATAGGAAGGTAATAAAACCCTGATGAGAGTGGTTTAGGGTTTCTGAGGTATCAAGCTTGAGGAATCATTACATACAGGAGATCATGGTTTTAAGATCACCATACACAGTGATGCTACAGAGATAGTAGCACTTCGGATGCTTAAGATGAAGATGCATGTGGCTTGTGGCCACACATGATAGTAGGTGATGGACGAACACCAGTAACCCAATGCTTTGACATTGAGGATAAAGTGTCCCCGAGTGGGAGTGGGAGTTCACCACTATGGAAGTTGTGGTAAGTCTCTGCTAGACACCCGACCAGTGTGGCTCAGGTGGTTCGGTCCGGCTTGTCCTCCCTGGGGGACCCGGGTTTGAAACCCCCTGAGTGCACTGTAATTACCAACTCCTTGGGTCATCTGAGCTCTGACACCTGTTTGAGGAAGAGGGGGAGCGGGGTCTCCCTAAGACTAAAAAAAAAAGTCTCTCCTAGACCAAGGAAGGTCAAGATGCAATATATGGGTTATGATAGATCGCCTTACCTAGATAACATGAGAAAGAAAGAGTTGTCAAGGGACAGATCTAGTTGAACTACATATGAAAAGAGATGGTTCAACTGCACCATGATGCGAGTTTGAAGGTCTTTGAGTTTCATCTTAAGGTTCCCTTCCAAAAAGTGGAGTGGGTACGTGAAGAACTTGATGATAGTACAGTTTATCACCCCTAACTAATGGTTAGTGTGACCCAGACTAGAGGGTCTGATGAGAGCAAGTGTGCTTGTTCAGGGTGATACAAAGAGACAATTCTTAAGATGTGATGTTAACCACCATAGCCTTTATCAGGATGCAAGAAGTTCTAGAAGGAGGTTGTGTCGGTCACCACTTCATTAAGATGATGTTGGTGAAGGAGGCCTCGCGAAGGTCAGAAAAGAACCACAGTGAGTGCAGATGAAGTTTCTTTGATCGTGCAATGGCTGAAAGAGAGAGCCCAGTGGTGACATGAGTCATGAGTTGATGCAAAGCAGACTGACATGTAGTTCACTATGGGAGAATATGTGATGTGAAAATCCGACCCCTCTAAGCTACAACTGAGAAAGCTGAGTCCCCGATATATGGGTCCATTTGAGATGGATTGGTGGAGATGGTTTTGTTTATCCTTGCCCCTCAGGATAACATGATGTGTAATGGGAGTCCGATCTAGAGCACTATGTGAGGTACCCAAGCCATGTGCTAAGCCCTGAACCTATTCAGCTTTATGAGAGGCTGAAATGTCCTGAGTCACCTATGAGGGTATAATATACCAAGGTAAGAAAGAATTTACATGAAAGAATATGAGATGATAAAGGTTCTTGGGAAGCACCATGGAAAGGGTAAGGCCACATGGGATCCATGATTGACATATCAAAAGGCTTATCCTGAATTGTTTGTTTGCTTGGTGGAATTTTGAGGGCAAAATTCCTATAAGAGGGGAAGGATGCTACAACCCCATTTTTTGGGTTCCTTTGCTGAGAAATGTAATTTCTCATATAAAATATATTTGGTAAAATAATGATACAATTTGTTTTGAATAAATGAAGTTCGTTTATAATAGCCTTGTTGAGTGTGGGATTGATTGGCTATCGGGCCCAATAACAGGGAAATTCAATTAATTGATGAATAATTGAGAATTTGAGATAAGAAAGGTGTGGTAACCTCTAGAAGGCCAAATAGTAATCCAAAGGTGGATTTCGTGCCTCTTGGGTTCCTTGGGTTCCAAGGAGTCCAAAGTTGCATAGAGAATATAATAAGGAAAGAAAAGATCAAATGAGTATTTCCTTGGTAATAAAGAAATTGAAAACATTGATGAAATGTGGAAAATAAGTGAAAAGGAGTTTAATTAAGTTATCCTTGGTGGAATTTCGTATCCCAAGGATTCCTAATGTTAAAAGGAACTCCCATAAGGAAAATAGAAGAGAGATAAAGAGAAATCATTAAAAAGAAAAAAAGGAAATAAGTAAGATAATAAGAAAATGGATAAAAGACAAATAAAAAGGCTAAGGCATATTCCCAAGATGGGATTTCGAGCCATTAGGGTTCCTTGAGGTACAAGGAACTCAGAATAATAATTTAAAGACAAAGGAAAGAGAAAATAGATGAGAAATATGCATAATTGAGTAAAAACTTGCAACTAAAGAAAGGGATCCGATTTCTTTAGATAATGGGTCCAAATTCGGCATAACGAAATATTATGTTGTTACTAAGCTTCCCTCAAAATTTGGGATCAAATGCATAAGCAGTTTGAGAGATATGATTTTTGGAAGTTTTCCTATTGTGTAAAGAAAAATATTAATGTCACAATGTATTTGGGATTAAATCTCGATTTTTGGGTAAAGCACAACTGTGGATTGGCGATCCTACGACTGGGGATGATTCCCAGTCTCGCGAGGAACAGGACACACAGAGAAAACTATGAGATCTTGATCAAGGATTGCTCGAAATGAGAGCAATGGGCAGACTTGGTGATGAGTCCATCACCTTCGGGAGTCTGTTCCGAAGCCAACCACCCCAGTTTGTGGGCAGTTTCATCCACACACAGGAAAGTTCCCAAATCGCTGACAGGTAGTCGACCCTATATATCGGGGGGGTTATCCGTGGCACTAGCACACCTAGTGGACGTTCTAACGAGACCAGACGGAGCCAATGACCATACTTGTACATCCAATTGAAGATCCGGCTGTGACCTACACTTCCTCCTAGAAGGAGAGGTTGTCGGCGGAACATGGAGTAGCCCCGGCGGTGGGAAAGGCGTCCACGGCTAATTGATGGTCTCGTCGAGTTCGTGAGATGAAGACAGGGCGATCAGTGGTCTTGGATCGCGCACAGATGCTCTGAAGCTCAAGGTCAACTTCCTGATTGACTGTTGGGTTGCGTGAGAAGGAACGCGTGAGGTTGAAGACAACCTCAGGCACAATTACATTTGTACCCTTGTGCGTGCAGTGAAGAGGTAAGGACAAAGTCATATTTTGATTCTTTTAATCGTGAGTCAGGCGGGTTCCTCTGAACCATTGGATTTCATGTGATCCTCTGGACCACGGATCCGATGCCTGTTGTTTTTCTAAAAATAGCAAGTAAACCATTAAAGAAGGGTTTTTCCTATAAAAATCATATCCTGAGATAGAAAACTCAGATGAAAAAAGTTAATACATGAAAAATGATCAGAAAAATATGAGGATCCATTAAAATGGTTTGGACACATAAATTTGTATATTTTTGCAAAAGTGCATATTTTGGATAGAAAAGGTATTAATTTGTGGTTAGAAACCCTGAATGTTGATAAAAGATATATTTAATCTTGCAAGTGTGTAAATTCAAATATTATTAAATGTTTTAATGATTAAGATAGATTGTAACCTGTTTTGATGATGGAATTGCAAGAATTAATGTTTTAAACCTAATATGTTGATTAAAACCCTTAGAAACCCTAAGTGAGGGAAAAAGGGAAGAAAGGATATAATATTCCAAAAATATGGGTTTTGTAATCCAAATCTGATCTTAAGATCTTAATGGAAAATAAAATAGATAATTAGGGTTTGATGGATATTTTGATAAAAATAAAGTAAAAGTGGTAAACAAGGAAGTGAAACCCTGATGGATATTTTGATAAAAATAAAGTAAAAGTGGTAAACAAGTAAGTGAAACCCTAATTATGGTCAAAACCCTAAAAAGGGCTAGTAAACCTAGGGCTTGATTAGGTCTATTAGATTTGTGTACCATGATCGATGATAGAAAATATTGGATGAATATTTCAGGATTGAATTGTGCTTGCTTGATTTAATTTGGACTACTTGATTGTTTGGACTGAATCTGCATTCAAAACAGCTTGACAGGTATGTGGTTACGCCTATGAATATCGCGAATTAGTTTCTCGAGGATTTTTGAGGTTTTATCGATGACTTGAATTAAACTGTTGGTTGCATTTAATTCTTGCAAATCATAATGTGGGTATGATTATCACCTAAGATAAGTGCCTACTAGCTCAGATCCTAGTCCCCTCTATAGCTTTATAGATTGACCTAGTAAATGGCTACCAATGGGGTAGGTCCATCAGGTCATTAAATGACTTAGTAAATGGCTACCAATGGGGTAGGTCCATCAAGTCATCATGAGTCAGGGATTGGGCTACCTTTGGGTAAGGCCATGTGACCCTAGGAATTGGTTACCATTGTGGTAGGACCATGGGGGTAAGGATCTACCATATGAGAGAGGTAGTATCCATGTCCACTGCAGGGATGGTACAGAGATAGGGGATAGGCAAGGATTGAGTAGTATTTCTTAAAACATAATCTTGGATGTTAAATGATATTTGGTTGACTACATTGTTAAAATAGTTGCACAATTATTGTTTCCCCCACATACCAGCTTCTTGCTGACCGACGTTTTGTTTGTCGGCATTTTAGGTACAAATGAAAAGAACAAACAGTAAAGTGGCATATGTGGAACTAAGTGAGAAATAACTTACACAGGAGGATTAGTTAGGTTAGTATCTTAATGGATAGAAGTTTAGAAATCCCAGCTTTTAAAAAGGTAAGTAAAGTTTTTATTTTATACCTATTTTCAGTTTAGTAGTAGAATTTCATAATTATTATTGATTATTTGTCAAACCTTTGATCAGGGTTATTAGATAACGGCTCTGACCTCTTGGTCTCCCTTAAGTGGGGGTTACCGAGAGACGGGGTCGTTACAGTTTCCATAACAATTTTCATTATCAAACCCTAGGTATACCATCTCCCACATTCTTGGAGCATAATAGGTTTAAGCATCGTAACTATGATCAATCAATCATTCTAAACAACACTATGCATCGACCTTGACCTTCACATACATGTGTAGTGACCCACTAAGTTAACATATTGTAGCCACTAACACATCACAAGTGTATAGACCAACATGGTTACCGTTAGCTCACCCTTGTGACTGCAACAAGGGGCTAAGAGTAGAGAATGCAAGAGAACCCCCTATTTCATTTAACTAAAGGATCAACACAAAGAGTAATGACTACCCATCTAGGGTGTGTTGCTCCCACAACACATCAACCATCAAACATGTATCGACCAACTCAACCAAAGCACTTCGATCGTAACAAAGTCATTATGTTCAATAACCTCAAGAGGAGTTATCCATGTAGCGACCCACCACATCCATGCATGTGGTGGCTGCAAAATGGTCAAAGTAACTTGAAGAAACCAAGGGGAGCATGTTCACCGAAGCAATAAATCAACCATTAAGAACTCAATGTCACCATAAAGAAACACCATTGTAGGAAGACCATCAAACCCTAGAAATGATCATCCTCATAAAAAAACTAAGTCATAATCAAAATAGGAGATAAACATTGAGCATGTGAAGCATTATTGAGTCAAAAACTCCATTCAAGAATGGTCAACAAAAACTTAAAACCAATGTCACCAAAGTAATTCAGAAGATCATACTAATAGAGGGAAAACCATTCGTCAAACTCATGTCTCCAAAGATTAAAACCTCTATTATCACCATATGGCCAAAACGTAATATGGTGATAGAAGCAAGGATCCAGTTGCATCTCGATACAACAACTCGCCCATCACTTAGATCAAGTGCATGAAATTATGGTTTAGGAGAAAGAGTAATTCAAGTACGAGTACTTCAAAATCTTAAACCCTAGATCAAGATAGTATCACCTGGCATATTTAGTTCACGTTTTAGATATTAGAACAACAACATGAAAGCAAGAATATGGTACAATAATAGAATAGGAGAAGTTATATAACCCACCTTAGGATGAAGTTCAAGCTCCAAAGCTACGAGCTCCAAGAGAGAAGAAGAACTCCAACTTGGATCAACTCCATGGCCATAAGGTCACCTCAAGAAGAAGAAAAACACACCAAGGTCAAAGGAAAGCTCAAGGTAAAGGAAACTCAAACCCTGGGTCAAATGAGAGAAGAAAGAAGATAGCTTCTTCTCACATAGGTACTTCCATGGTTAAACCATAGTCTCCGACCTTTTTTAAGAGAAGATAAGCCACCATGGTCAAACCATAGTCTCATGGCCAAGAGAGGAAGAAGGAAGGTAGGGTGCAAAAGAAATGAGATCATGGTAATAGAGACACTTACCAAGAAGATAATTACCAAGGATCACCATAAAGAAGATGATCAAGCTCAAGATCACCACATGCAAGGATGATCAGACCAACAAAGAACCAAGATCACCCCTTTCTAGTCCACCAAGCTCTTAGGTCAGCTCAAGAAAGAAAGAGAAAGATGAGAGAGCTAAAATGATTACTTGAATGTGAAATAGAGAGCTTATATACACATGGGTAGGAGGGAAGAAAAATATATGAGGTGTCAAAATTCTAGGGCACCCAAAGGACACTTGTCCCACAAAGGATCGGCCATGCAAGAACATATGAAAGAAAAATGTTAAAACAAAAGTGGTTTAGGGAGCACTTGGTCCCCAAACCCAAATTGGTCAAAGCAAACATAGTGTAGCGGTTGCAACACACCACTCAAGAGAGTGTTGAGGTCACAACACATCACTCAACAAGGCATCAACTGCTACACACACATCCATACAAGGAACCCTAGCGACCAAAACCAAAGATCAAAGCACCAAGTTCAAATCAAACCATCCACATCATGGTGTATCGGTCAAAGCACTTTCCAAGCACAACATCAAGGTCAGAACACTGGTCACTACACTCAAGAACACACGTGGTTGACATCACCATCCATGCAACTCAAGCAAGCCTAAAATGATACACATGATGTCATATCATCATTCATGGCTCATGAAGGCACCTCATAGCATCATATTCTCACTCATGATGCTAAAGCACAAGAAGCACAACCTACAGGGGACAAATGGCAAAATAAATCCTCAACATGCATAATTGCAACTTGGTCTAAAACTGGCATACTAACTTAAACATCAACCAACCAGGACCAAACTGAAAACATAGGCTTGTCACATTATATTAATGCATCTCAAGATATTAGATTAAGGTTTAAGAATGCTATTAAGAAAATCAATCACAATCATGCACTAAGCTAGGTTAGGGTCCTTGCATTGCTCTCTAGCAAGGACAACAGAAGGAACTCACCAAGACTGTTAATGCCCTTTCACTCAAAGATGTTGCAAGAGATGAAAATGGTGAACCCCTACCTATCTGCCCTCATCGTCAAGTTATCATCTTTGACTTCATCAAGTTGGGTATAGAAAAGTTCTGGGATGAAGACAACTCTAAGGTGGGAGCCTGGTTTCTTTTTGTGGAAAAAGGTTTCCACATTATAGAGGTACAACTCAACATGAAGTTTCTCTTTTCTTCTCATCTTCTTGAGGGAACAACAAAACTTTAGTGGGAAAATTAAAACACCAACTGAGATATTATCTCAAAACCAATGGATTGGAAGGACTTCCAATACCATCCTCTCTGCCTACTTCACCTTGGACATGGAGAAAAATGTTATGCCTTCTCAGAACATACCTAGGCGATATCTAGGGGTTGCGAAAGGTATTTCTACCCTAAATAATGATAATGGTAAAGGACAAGGCCGTAATATCAAAAGAAATAGGGATGATAGAAAAGGACAACCCCGACACAAGAATCCCAAAACCTTATGTTGTATCTATGGAAAGAAGCATCGCAATAGATGCTGCTATGAGACTAAAGTATGTTATCGCTATTAGCAAGAAGGACATATCTGGGCTAACTTTCGTCTCCCAAACCCTCAAGGTCCAAGAAAAATAGTAGCTTAGCCAGTGGATAAACCACAACGGTTTGTCCCAGTTGTTGAAGAATGTCAACAAGTTCAAGTTTTCTCCACTAATGATAAGGAATCTCATGCCAATCCAAATTGACTTCTAGAAAGTGGTCAACCGTAAAATGTTTAGTACACCTTATATTAGGAAATTTATGAATTAATGAAATAATATAGTTCTAAGCATGTGAAATATGATGTATCATGTTTTGTGTAACCAAAACTAGAACTGAAGCATTTGATAGTGATCCAATTCTTGGTTGGTAACTCACTTGGTATAATAATATAGATCCCAGGTAGAAAATTCATGGATGGAATAATAGGAAATATTCCTAAAGGACATGTTCTCTTTTAATGATATAAACTTTGTATTCAAGTATGTTTTTGTGATCCTTGGTACTGCCAAGTATTAGTTTTATCTTATCTGGGGATATGACCCTTCCTAGAAGAGTGAATTCCCAAAATTAGTTTAAGAATTATGGTAACATTAAGGGTCACTTAAAATCTTGAGAGATTAAGTGCCTGAAGTGAAAAAAACACATATATTGAGTATGATCCTTTGCACCTATGTATGACATCTCTAAGGGACATGAGGAAAAGTTACTAGGGAGGTGACCAATAATATGGGACCACACCATGAGGACAATGAAGGGACATAAGGAAAATAATGTGTTCCTGAAGAGGTGAAGGAAATACGGATGGAAGAATTTTAAAGGAAATAGTTTTCTTTAATATCATTAAAGAAACCTCAAGTATAATGTGTAATGAGATAAAAAAAATTTATGATGCCACAATGAAACCCTTGGGAAGGATAGGGCCACAAGACAACCCTAAATCTTGTAGGATTATTAAAGATACATAAGATTTATCATGATGGGGCATAATTATGTGATAAGTGTATAAGGCCCTTAGGGATCAAGAGGAGATCTTTTCAAATGTACCTATACCCTAGAGATCTTGAGGAAATAACATGAGATGTGTACAGGGAGTCATGTGATGATTGAATAAGTATCTTAAAAAGGAGTTATGCTTAAGACTCAAAGCTATCAGAGAATATTTTCTTATAGATGTGTATAGAATTAAGAAAATGATGATATTCATGGTTTGTAGTCATGTGGAGAATGATTCAACCAAAATCTAAAATTAAAAGATAATGTGTGAATGCAACGTCACTACTCTTGAAATGGGATGATGTTTTCATTTGGACTACAACAAATGCTTATTTCAATTTGTTGTGAGTGTGAGATATGAGACAAACACATGCCATATAAAAAATGGAAATGACATGAGAAATTAATACTTAAGTTGAAATCCTTTTAGGATAACTGAGTATTTGCGGTGTTACCTCACCCCTATGAGAGAATATTGAATAAATATTTTGAAAACTAAGGTGTAAAAGTTAAATGCCAAATTAAAATTTTAAATGACAATATAATTATCAGGTGGAATTTGAGTTCTTTGGGTATAATATTTAGTCTGGTGATAAAAATATGAGTAATTACCTAACCATGTATGGATACAAGAGTGGAGGTACCAAATAAAGGTAAACCAAACCGGACTTATTGGATGAGCTTGTAGTAGCCCAGTTATACAACCAAGAGTTAGATGAGATGAAGGGTATTATAGAGAAGCCTTGGACACATCTCTCGATGGTTGTGAACAGTGGAATTTGATAATAAAGTTCTATTTGAGTTTTTGAGGATTCACCCTTAAAGACGTGTATCACGCAAGAGGCTCATGGTTTTAAGTAGACACTACACCCTAGAACCACAAAGATGTTTAAAGACTCACAGTGACATTTTTGGTAGCCCAAAATGAAGAGAAACATAGCCGGTTGAACACCAACATCCCAGTGGGTTACTGCAACAAATTGATATTACTGAGAGGAAATGAGATCTGAACACTATGGATTTCATGTTGAGTCTCCCCAAGACAAAGAAAGGTCAAGATGCAATATAGGTTGCGGTGGACTACCTAACCAAGTCGACACACTTTCTTGCCTTAAAGATTACTACCAAGGTGTCAGAACTAGATAAACTATATGATAGATCATCTTCATGGTGTTCTGAGTTTGCATATCTCTGATCGTGACCCGAAGTTCACTTAAGAGCTAAGAAATTAAGTACATGCAGAACTCGATACGAGGTTGAAGTTTAGTATGACTTATCACCCCTAGAGTATGGATAGGCAGAAAGGACGATCCAGACTTTAGAAGATCTATCAAGAGAATGAGTGCTTGATTTGGGTGGATCATGGGAGCAATATTTTCCCATAGCTAAGTTTTCCTATAATAATAGCTACCAAGCCAGTATCAGGATGCCGCAATATAAATCTCTTTGTGAGAGGTCATGTCACTCACCGCTTCATTGGGACGATGTTGGTGAGAGGACCTTGCTAAACTCATAGCAACTACAATTATTTGTTGAAAAGGTCTCTTTGATCAAACAAAGGATAAAGAGTGCCTAGAATCGATAGAAGTCATATGCTGAAGCAAAGAAGACCGATTTGCACTTCACTGTAGATGACTATGTGTTTTTCAAAATTTGACCCCTCATATCTATAGCTAAGAATAGAGGAAAGTTGAGTCCCTGATATGTGGGTCTATTTAAGATTCTAGAACAAATAGGTGAAAATGCTTATTGTCTAGCCTTAACCCCGCAATATAATATGATGCATGATGTGCTCCATGTGTCCAATCTGAAGCACTATGTGAAGGATACTAGCCATGTGTAAAGACCAAGTCTCTACTATAAACATGATAAACAAGTACATAAAATGTGTGGCAGCGGAAGAAATAAAACTTGACTTTATTCAAAATGTATAAAGAGTACTTTACAAAAATTTCCATAAAGGAAGTAAAACTTTATACAAAACATAGGATCTAGGTAGAGGAAGACTTAGACTAAGCTAATATTGTCTCCAAACAAAACAACGTAATATATAAAAGCAACTATGATCATGCAAACTATATGTTCCTTTTCTTCTTGTCCTATCCTTAGCCTTAGGTTCTCCAAGCTTCCATGCGCACTCTGATCCTAGCCTGGATGGTTGCGATCATCCA
Organism: Alisma plantago-aquatica; assembly: GCA_963693085.1. Classification (NCBI taxonomy): domain Eukaryota; kingdom Viridiplantae; phylum Streptophyta; class Magnoliopsida; order Alismatales; family Alismataceae; genus Alisma; species Alisma plantago-aquatica. The sequence goes on along the minus strand of OY856411.1, from coordinate 128,828,479 downwards.
GAAAGAGTAACATAAAAGTATGTGTTATTCAAGAGAAATAGAAAAATTAACTAATCTAAAGCATTGCAATATAAAACATTTTGTACAATAAGAGATTTCAAAAGAAATGAGGCAAGTACACATATAAGAGAGAGAAAACTGCCATTAAGAGTCACCACAATAACAATCACATAGCATGAATATATTAAGAAACAAAGTCATCTCAATGTAGGGTGAGGCACCTACCAGACCTCACCAGTGGCAGGGGGACTAAAACCCCAGTGCCTAAAAAGTGGCAGGGGGACTAAAACCCCAGTGCCTAATATATAAAATGGCAGGGGGACTAAAACCCCAGTGCCCGACAGGAGGACTAAAACCTCAGTGCCCTATGGGTGGTTTGTACTCATGTACACTACATTGTCATTTGGCATAAAATACATCATGCTTAAATAGTCACTTGGCAGTATTGAGAAATATAACAAGATTGCAACATAGCATTGGGAATAAAACCCAAGAAATAAAGGAGCCAACATAAGCAACAACAATATACAATGTTTCCAAGTATTTCAAAAAGATGAGCCAACATAGGCAATAGCAGGGTTCACATAATCCAAATGAATGAGTCATAATGGCAACAAAAGCATCAAATAAGTAAAGATCCAAATAAAGGCATTTAGGAGGATATCAAGGCTAGAACATAATGTTTGTAGGGTTGGATAAGATCCCAACTGAAGAGTAGGTTTATTGCACAATATACATTCCACATAGATTTCACATTCATCATAGATGTTCACATAAATATGATTCACATACCTGTTTTAATTAATTACCATCACATTCACCAATCTGATTGTATCACCATTCCATTTTCCCCTAGTTGCAAACATTATCATGTATTAGGATGTGTTAAGCATAAAGATATCAAGAAAAACCCATTTTTAAACCGTTTTAGGAAAACCTTCGATTTGAGACCCAAAACATAGACCAAGACATTACTTAGACTTTAGTGATTAGGAAAACATATTTTATTTTACAAATTGGTGTTAAAATGAATTAATTATGTATTTTAGAACATTTAAATCATCAAAAGAGTATCTCAGGAAAAATTCGAAAATTCATTTTGAATCAGGCTTCAAAAACAAAAAATTGGATTGTACTCGAAAAATCCTTTCCATGGACTATTTATTTATATTTTTCCGACAAAGGATGAATTTTCTATGAATTAAACAAAACTGACCAATCAGAAAAATAAAAATACCATTGGGAAACAGATGATCGATATGCCCCTAACGTCAAAGTAGAAAAGAGGGGGCGCGCGAGGGTAAAACCATAAAAATCTTGAGGGTTTTCTTCTTCCTCACGAGCCAGCCATGGCCGTGAGAGAGCAACTTTCCCATTTGGGTGTTTCCACGTTTCTTGACCAAAATCATCGTGCAGGTACTCAAAACGAATAGAATCGAACGACGAACTCACCTAGCCAACAAATTTTGACGCACGAGCACTCCAGCACTGGGGAGAGGTTCTGCAAGGTAAGCAGCTAGAGCTCGACACCGTCGTCTAGATGCACGTCTTTGGACCAAATTGAGTGGATAGAAAGGTTGCTAGGGGGACGACGAAGCTGTGGGGGTGTTATTTATAGGTGGGGAAGTCTGTGGAGCCGAAGCGAAGGTGGAGGTGAGGAGCCATGGCCGACTAAGAATGGCGTTTTGGCTACAGTGTACGGGAGGCGACAAGGTTTGTCTCGTTCAAAGCAGGTGGTCTCCAAAAACTCGTGGGCGAAGAAATCTCTAGAAATGGTGAAGAAACGAGGGAGAACGGTGGAGAGGAAGTGAGTCGCGGCTACTCGTTGCCTGCTTCGGTTAACCGAAGGTAGAAGATGATCCGTCTACCCTTGGATGCGATCCAGATCAAAGAGGAGCCGTCGGATCTCGGACCATCATGCTCCAGCGTGCGTGACACCTTATTAAGGCTTGACATATGCTTAAATGATGCAAATGAATGATATATCGATTGCTATTAAGTCACAATATATTAAAACTTATTAAATACATTTGGAAGATCAAATGAACTCCAAATGACCTCAAATTTTAACCCCAGGTTGCTAATGACGTCTAGATTCATAATATATAATTAGATTTTCGTTTCACTGAACCTTTGGCCTCCAAAAAAATTATTTTGATTATTAAAGCATATATAAATATAATGCTTGGGCAAATAATTATGTGTCGCTTTTATAAGCAACCCTCGGTTCTAAAATTCGAGATTTGGAGTCCAAGAGTCCTCCACTCACTAATAGAATGCATTTACAAGTTTTATTAGCCCATATGAAGAGTGAGGTATGTAGGTGGGTTATTATTCACCATTTTAATTTACACTCTATTAAAAGTGTATTAAATAGTTTTGAGGGGTCAAACCAACTCCAAAAGCCACCAAATTTTAACCACATGCTCATATTAAAGTTTCCAACAATTCTATGCACTTATATTCTGGTTTTACTCATAATATGACCCTTAATAAATATATTTCTCATTAAAGTGTATATTAATATATTAAAATGAATGAATTATATGAAAAGACTTCTTTTTATGAAACATGTGAGTAAATTTCGAGATATTAAGCACATTAAGATTTCAATAATCATTTCTCAATTAAATAACATATTTTCATGAATTAAAATCATATTTTGAGGAGAGAGAAACAATTAAGGTTAATGTTCTCATACATTAACTTAAATACACATTAATGCTAATATATTTATCCAAAAAGCTCCAAATTAATATTATCTACTTATATCACTCATAAAACATTATTTTGCATTATTAGTCCTCAATTATTACATTAAGTGAATTATTTGTGCAAATACCCCTTTATAAACATGAATGGAGGCAAAAACTGGTATTTCAACCTTGAATTGTGCTCAAATTGCACAAAGATTCCAAAAATGATCCAAAAGGATGGTAAATTTATGAAAAAGGTCTAAATGGACTAGAAGGCAAAGACAATCTCAAAAGTGGGTAAATTGCAGGAAAGACCCTGAGATTTAGTATGTTACAGCACACCACCCCTTAAAGAGGATTTCGTCCCCGAAAACACAACAAGAGGAAAGAGAGGGTGAGCGTGCAACATCCCAATCTTAAACAACTAGGTGAGTATTAAAAAGCCCTACACATAAGTCAAGTCTTACTAAGGTTTCCACAAAACCTATAGCCTTTTATCAAACTCAATCTAATTAACATTTTTGCCTTATTAACATAATCTCCATCATGAAGAGGTATCATATTTATTATACTATCACTTGTGCCACATTTTATTCAAAACAGTTATATCTCAATATTATATCATGTGTATTTCCCTCATCAAGGGTTTTAAGCACAATTAGGGTTTACTAAGCCATTTCAACATTAATTAATGTATTAGGTCAAAAACCTTAATAACCTGAATTCATTTTCCATTATCCTTTTAAAACTATCATGTAGAATTATCACAAATTATTTTGTAGAAAACGTTAATATTATCCAACAAGTTATAAGCCTATAATAATTCCAAATAATGTTCATATTGCACATTTTCATATTTCATACTCATATTAATGACATCATTAATCATTTTCGTCCATTACACTTTGTATTATAAATTATTCATATTTTAATTCACATTAGGCACTTTATGAATATTTATGTGAATCCAATTATTCATTATCATGTTTGAGTCATTACATGCATTTTAGTGAATAGGATGTAACACATTAATGAATTAATTCATATATCAAGTTATGATGAGGTGTTCATTAGGGAACAAGGTGATATACCTTACATATATTCAATACTTTGTGACTATAATCCATTTATATGCATTAAGGTATATTATGTGATGATGACACCTAATTGTAGGGTTTTAGGGGAGACAGAGAAGGCAGCGGAAACAAAAATTTTCTCCTCCAACCCATACCGAGGAAACGCGTCAACGTCTATATAATAGGAAAAGATGGTTTGTGGAATCATACCTTGTCCCGAGGCTTGCTCGACGACAATACCTCGCGCAATGCGCGGTCTTCAACTCCGGACTTCGACGGTGTCTGTGCAGCTCCTGGTCGCACCGGGACTGACAACTCCTACTCGAACCGGACTGTCGGATGACAGTTGTCCTCCTAAGCGGCAGTGTCCTCCCGCCTCTGTAGTAGTCCACACGGACCACCTGGAACTCCACACTCCTTGTCCCATAAGGAAGTGGAAGGAGTCGCACCCTCCTATTGACGTACTAGTCGCCAACACGCTCTCCTGCCTCCTGTTGCAACTGCAGTTGTCCTTCCCTTGCTGCACCTCCCTTTTGCGGGAAGCACTTGCTCGGGCTCTCTCACGGTTACCAAAACCAGAGAGAACGACAACTTGCAGAGCAACTGGTTGCACTGAGCTGTTCTTTTGAGAAGCCCCCAATACCCCTATATATATAGGAGAGTCATGGGACAGGGTTCTCCATCCCGGGCAATGCGGGACTAAAAAGCAGGAGTAGAAGGGTTCGGGATTTTCCACAAAAAGCAACCACCTCGCAACCTGAACTGATCGGTTCACTGCTGAACCGATCGGTTCGGCCATTGAGCCGATCGGTTGGACCTGAGCCGACCGTTTGGGGCACTCCAACCGATCGGTTGGTGCCCTGAACCGATCGGTTCATGGTCCTAATTCGGCTCAAAAAAGACTTTCCTTGTTTCTTTCCCAATTGGTATCGAATACCAATTTTATTCCCAATCGAATTGGGCAATTTGAAACCAAAGGAAAATTCTTGCCGACATGACTTTTCCCAACTAGTCGGTTGCACCAGTTGAGCCGATCGGTTCAACCCTTGAACCGGTCGTCTCAACCTGGGCATGAGTCGATCGGCCTGGACACTCCAGCCGACCGGTTCAACAACCTCAGCCGACCGGTTCATCACATGAACCGATCGGTTGGGAGCACAAGTTGGGCAAAATCAGTCAATTGCGATTTCAATCAATCTAATACTCCAATCAATGCGTCCAACACCTTGAACCATACGATATTGAGCCATCGACTGATTGAGTGTTTAATTGAACTACTAAACTCCTTTAGTAATCAATCTAAACATTGCTTTGTGGACAAAACTCCTCTTCCAGGTTAAATCCTATGTGTGTGACCCTGCAGGTCCATTTCACGTTGGCAGTGAAAGTCCATAACACTTATGACTTCACAAGCAAAGAGCGGTGCCTAGTCACACATCATTGATACCCAAGTGAAAGTAGAAAGTTGGAGAACAACTTTCATCCTACAATCCGTGAATGGTGTTACAGCGAATGTATAATTCCTTTGTCACTGATATCCCGAATGAACTCGAGGCATGGAACAGTCATCCTATCAATGTTCATTCACTTACTTGATCTCAGAGTAGACTGGAAGAGATATGTATGACATCAGTATCACATACTGATTCACACATGCGTGCACGCCTTTCTCAATCCTACTCATCAAGTGGCCATGGATATCAAACTCCCTCAGGAGGGACAAATCCCATATCTATCACTCACCCCTCAAAAGCCCCATGTGTCAAAGCCACCCAATCATCACCTTTATAACAACCCATGTTTCAGGACTGCGTTTGATGATGTCAAAGTGTGCCCAACGACATGTGTTGAGTGCAGTGATTTCAGGTCTAAGAATCACACTCACCACCATCACTGTGAGTACTGACTGTGACGACCATCTCATGGTTCCATGTGTCAAACTCACAGTGGGTCTGTCCAGTACCTTGTTCTCTAACAAGTACCTATGTGTTTGGTTTGATATCTCTATATCATGACTAATGAGATTCTGTCATCAACCAACACCACAATCTAATCTTGTGTGTCATTGCTGTCTATCTACCTTCCACAATGACATACGACTAGGGACATAACAAGAATGTATAAACTCTTAGCATCCGTATGATCTCATCGTTCAGGTCCTCAACCTGAAGGCATACGTCATTGAGTACTGTCATTCTCTAGACATTCAATCTGTTCTATCACTATCTCATATGACTAAACCAGAATGAATTGGAAGCTTGCCTTTGATGTTTATCAAATCAATCTTAATGTATCCCACCAATCATCACATGATTGGCTCTCAGGGCATACATACCAACAGACTCCCACTTGCACTGCGAGCCAATCACCCATGAATCATATTCATAGTGATCTTCAAACATGTCCCACATGTTACTGTGCTCTAGTGCCAACATAGTGAGAAATGGCAACACCTTGCCAAAGTCAGTATAAATTGCATGTCTCTCATCTCTTCGTTGTACGTCACACGTATGAGGTGGAGTTGTCGTAATATGCGATCTTGTATTCCATTGCTAACCTTTAGCCGCATTGCATGATCAAGGATTCCAGACTTGTCATCAATGAGCGGAATATAAGTTCATCTCATGAACTACCAGATCCATATAGTATCTACTACTGTTGTCTAACACATAGATACTCGACATTTCCCTTTTGAATGGTTTTATTGGAACACTTCCAATTATCAACAAACTTTCACTTTTATACATCTTATGTATATTTTGCGATTAATTTTCTGTCCTTTCGGAAGTTCGCATCAACGTAACTATTTACATCGAACTCTTCCTTATCTCCATAGAACTAGTACTTCACAAGCACTTATCAAGTTCTCATGGTATTCCAGTAACCCTTACTGGAAATAGACAGACATCCACTCGTCATGTCACACATATGAGTTATCAGGATGAGCACATCATATTGCCATGTCCTACATACAAGATGATGAATGCATTTTATTCTTGCCATGTCATACATGCAAGATAATGGGATGATTACATACATTATAGATCCATATCTATTCTTAGTGTTCCCATTCTTCATAAGAATTGGACACTTGGCCTTGGGATACTACCTCCATGTAACATGGACAAGTTTTCTCCCACTGAATCTGTGCATACTGAACACTTCAGTACAGATTGCCAATGTATGCTCTCTCTTTCCAGGTCAAGAGCTTTTCGAGAACTATCTCTATAGATCTCTATTCCTATCACATAGGAAACATCTCTATCTTCCTTAAAGATAATTTCCACATTCGGATTTCCAATCTAGAACATTTCCATTTCACATCAACATGTGGAATGTGAACACGCTCCCACTAAATCACAGATCCCTTCTTTATCTTTGACATATCAGTCAAACCCTTTGACTATATCATCAAAATAAAGATCCAATTTTGAGTTGCTTGTACTCAATCAATCACATTGATTAGTCCATTGTAACTTATAGACTTCATTTGCATTAGTGGATTCATAAACCTTATAGGTTGTGTCACGTACACATCCTGGTTTTATTCCTCATAGGAATGCGGTTTTAGTATCCATATTGCAAATGTCTTAGCCATTAAGTTGCAATCAACAAGCATCATCCTTCTCAAAATGTTATCCATGTGTCTTAACACTTAAGACTCATCTGCACTTATGGATATGATCCAATGAGTGCTACCATCAAGGTCATACCTTATGGTTTACATGGAAGTCATTTAGGATGTAATGGTTTTAAACCATAACTCAAGATTTGGTTCCTCATATTCATCTTGATAGTTGACTCATCACATGAACAACTCATCACATAGATAATTGAGGTGAATCTGTTAAAGATATAAGAACTCACAACCCTTGTGATTCTTAATTTCTTTTATTAGTGTGGGGTATTCTTTTATTAAGAAGAATTTAGTTATTTGATAATCATTCTCTAACTCCTTAGAGTATGATTCCTTCTTGATTCAGACATCACCATGCCTTAATCATGAGTTTACTATGATACACTATCATAATCACTCATAAGGATCTCAAACATTTGGTCCAAGTATTTCATTCATTGATCTCATCAAGAATTAATACTTTACCAAATTTGCACTTCATTTATGATGATCTTGAACACTTCAAGATATTCATATTGGTATTTCTCTAAACACCATTTGAAGTATTAGCATTTATTCCAATAGGTATGTAAATACATCACATGTATTATACCTAATAGGATAATCATTCTCCCACTACATTAGTGAAGATTGATTAATCATGTCCAAGATATTCATGTCCCTTACTGGTTCTCTAACCAAAAGAGTCTAGTTTTATCCATCACATGGAAACTAGAAATGAATTTCTCATGATTAATGCTAATTATATTGTTTGAGTTATCTATAACTTTTAGGTATCGTCTTATCTTATGCATATCAAATATCACAAGATAAATAAGGCATTGCCACAAAGATCACATCTTTATAAATTGAAACATCTCTTTATTAATTGCCATCATTGTCATATAATATGCAAAAATAAAGTGTTTCTATATATTGGAAAGTATGAAATAGCAGTTCATAACTGTATTGCATGCCTTATTGGCTGAAAATAAACTAAAGTATTCCTATATATAAAGGCAACACTTGCCCCAAGTAAGAATGCTTCACACTTTACATCTTGATATCATATATCTCAAAAAGTGTTACAAGTTTATTTTCATGACACCTTCAAGTAGAGGCTTCAGTCGCCTCCTTCTTCTTTTGTTCTTCCAAGTAGAGAGGACAATTCCTTTTCCAATGTCCTGGCTTTTGACAATGGTGGCAATTTCCTTTCTTGGTCACGCCTCCCTTGGCCTTGAGAGCTGAAGATGGCTTGGACTCCTGGCTAACTTCAGAACCTTTCTTAGCTTTGCCCTTGCCCTTGTGCTTGGACTTGCCTTTCTTGCTCGTGATCACCATCACGGACTTAGGCTTGTCCTTCTTCATTTGTAACTCGGTTGTCCTCAACATGCCCAACAACTCTGACAGTGGCCTATCAAAGTTGTTCATGTTGTAGTTCGTCACAAACTGACTGTAAGATTCTGGCAACGATTGCAATATCACGTCAGTAGCCAACTCTTGGCTCAGTGGATATCCCAGTCTCTGCAGGTTCTCCACATACCCAATCATCTTGAGTGTGTGAGGACCAACTGGATCTCCTTCTGTCATGACGCACTTGAACAGCACCCTAGAAACATTGTACCTCTCTTGTCGTGCCTGATCTTCATACATGTTCCTGAGATGCTGAATCATCTCTATGACACCCATGTTCTCATGTTGCCTCTGCAACTCATGGTTCATTGAACATAGCATCAAGCACTTTGCATCAATGGCATCATCAGAATGCTTCTTGTAAGCATCCCTTTCTGTCCTTGGTGCATTAGGAGTGGGTTCCTCTGGAATTGGAGTATCCAGGACATAGAGCTTATGCTCTTGAGTGAGAACAATTCTCAATGTCCGATACCAGTCGTGGAACTTCGTCCCATTTAGCTTGTCCTTATCAAGGACCGATCACAAAGAAAAGTTGTTGTTGTTTGTTGCCATTTGAACTACAAAAGGAAAATATGCAATTTTAGTCCAAAACTCATTTTTGAATTATTTGATTGATTTGAAAGTTTTACGATATAATTAGGCCTTTAATTAATTATCACTCCCACTATTTTACTTCAAATTGATAGCCCTCACCATCAATTCGGAAGATTGTAGCGTACAACCTTCTAGTGGGCAAGATCCTGAAATCCTCTAAGTCATGGACCAGCTTGGGCTGTCACCCACAACATAGATCTTTCAGGTAGGCAACTTTTGCCAATTGCATCATATGCAACTCTTGATAAGATGTCATCTACAACTCCTTGCAATGATCATCTCCATGCCTCAAGACGCTAGATCCTATCTAGGTCACCTTGTTAAGTCCGACCCAAAGCAAACACGATGAACATGCACCCTGCTTGGGCAGACCCACACATTCATCCTTCACGCTTCCACGAGATAGACGGTGCACCACGCTTGGGCGTGCCCACACTTGGTCGATCAAGCTTTTCACGTGTGTCGCATTTGGAAGGCATCTAAAACTTAATATTTTAATGAGGGATTTGGTTTTATATACATATACATATCCCATCACCACAATACATAGTACGTATCATATACATGCTATATCCCACAGAAAACATGCACAAACGATAAAGAGCGATGATTATGGCCATCCTAATGTGATTCCTCGAGCCAAGAGGAATCACGGTCATCTAGGTCTACATCACATGCAACCTGTACAAGATGAACTCTGTGCCTTGCCTTCCGAGTTGATCAACTCATCACATGAATGATCTGTACTCTCCAGTCGGTCGTCTGGGTACCACCAGCCGATCGGTTGGCTCCTCCAACCGATCGGTTCGCCTGGTCGTCGTGCATCTCGTCATGTCCGCCACCCGCTCGTCTCGCTCCTCGAACCGGTCATCAACCGATCGGTTCACTCCTTGAACCGACCGTCTGAACAGTCATCTTGATGTCCGTCGGTCTTTGACATAACATGAAATAAAATCCTATTCTATTTATTATATTGCTTTAAAAAGGAAACCCTGAGTTACATTCGGGGGGAGCAAAGGTAGGAAAGAATCTTGAATTATTTCGAGTTACATCAGGAATAAGAGAGGGAAGATCGGTACGCAGACTGAGATGCAAGCAACCACACACAACCAATCACAGATAGGGGTTTATAGGCCATAATCATGCTACACACATCCACCACAAAACTCATTTTAGGGCGACGCGTATCAAGTGCATTAATAATACATATCATATATGTAATTAGGGATTTGTTGATTTAGGATTGGACATGCATAAAGCCGATATTATTCGCATCGTATGCAATAAATAAAGGCGGCAAACCAAAATCGATCATATCGATATTCCTAAAACATAGAGCAGTTGACGTGGCTCTGATACCACTGTAGGGTTTTAGGGGAGACAGAGAAGGCAGCGGAAACAAAAATTTTCTCCCCCAACCCATACCGAGGAAACACGTCAACGTCTATATAATAGGAAAAGATGGTTTGTGGAATCATACCTTGTCCCGAGGCTTGCTCGGCAACAATACCTCGCGCAATGCGCGGTCTTCAACTCTGGACTTCGACGGTGTCTGTGCAACTCCTGGTCGCACCGGGACTGACAACTCCTACTCGAACCGGACTATCAGATGACAGTTGTCCTCCTAAGCGGCAGTGTCCTCCCGCCTCTGTAGTAGTCCACACGGACCACCTGGAACTCCACACTCCTTGTCCCACAAGGAAGTGGAAGGAGTCGCACCCTCCTGTTGACGTACTAGTCGCCAACACGCTCTCCTGCCTCCTGTTGCAACTGCAGTTGTCCTTCCCTTGCTGCACCTCCCTTTTGCAGAAAGCACTTTCTTGGGCTCTCTCACGGTTACCAAAACCAGAGAGAACGACAACTTGCAGAGCAACTGGTTGCACTGAGCTGTTCTTTTGAGAAGCCCCCAATACCCCTATATATAAGAGAGTCATGGGACAGGGTTCTCCATCCCGGGCAATGCGGGACTAAAAAGCAGGAGTAGAAGGGTTCGGGATTTTCCACAAAAAGCAACCACCTCGCAACCTGAACTGATCGGTTCACTGCTGAACCGATCGGTTCGGCCATTGAGCCGGTCGGTTGGACCTGAGCCGACCGTTTGGGGCACTCCAACCGATCGGTTGGTGCCCTGAACCGATCGGTTCATGGTCCTAATTCGGCTCAAAAAAGACTTTCCTTGTTTCTTTCCCAATTGGTACCGAATACCAATTTCATTCCCAATCGAATTGGGCAATTTGAAACCAAAGGAAAATTCTTGCCGACATGACTTTTCCCAACTGGTCGGTTGCACTAGTTGAGCCGATCGGTTCAACCCTTGAACCGGTCGTCTCAACCTGGGCATGAGCCGATCGGCCTGGACACTCCAGCCGACCGGTTCAGCAACCTCAGCCGACCGGTTCATCACATGAACCGATCGGTTGGGAGCACAGGTTGGGCAAAATCAGTCAATTGCGATTTCAATCAATCTAATACTCCAATCAATGCGTCCAACACCTTGAACCATACGATATTGAGCCATCGACTGATTGAGTGTTTAATTGAACTACTAAACTCCTTTAGTAATCAATCTAAACATTGCTTTGTGGACAAAACTCCTCTTCCAGGTTAAATCCTATGTGTGTGACCCTGTAGGTCCATTTCACGTTGGCAGTGAAAGTCCATAACACTTATGACTTCACAAGCAAAGAGCGGTGCCTAGTCACACATCATTGCTACCCAAGTGAAAGTAGAAAGTTGGAGAACAACTTTCATCCTACAATCCGTGAATGGTGTTACAGCGAATGTATAATTCCTTTGTCACTGATATCCCGAATGAACTCGAGGCATGGAACAGTCATCCTGTCAATGTTCATTTACTTCCTTGATCTCAGAGTAGACTGGAAGAGATATGTATGACATCAATATCACATACTGATTCACACATGCGTGCACACCTTTCTCAATCCTACTCATCAAGTGTCCATGGATATCAAACTCCCTCAGGAGGGACAAATCCCATATCTATCACTCACCCCTCAAAAGCCCCATGTGTCAAAGCCACCCAATCATCACCTTTATAACAACCCATGTTTCAGGACTGCGTTTGATGATGTCAAAGTGTGCCCAACGACATGTGTTGAGTGCAGTGATTTCAGGTCTAAGAATCACACTCACCACCATCACTGTGAGTACTGACTGTGACTACCATCTCATGGTTCCATGTGTCAAACTCACGGTGGGTCTGTCCGGTACCTTGTTCTCTAACAAGTACCTATGTGTTTGGTTTGATATCTCTATATCATGACTAATGAGATTCTGTCATCAACCAACACCACAATCTAATCTTGTGTGTCATTGTTGTCTATCTACCTTCCACAATGACATCCGACTAGGGACATAACAAGAATGTATAAACTCTTAGCATCCGTATGATCTCATCGTTCACGTCCTCAACCTGAAGGCATACGTCATTGAGTACTGTCATTCTCTAGACATTCAATATGTTCTATCACTATCTCATATGACTGAACCAGAATGAATTGGAAGCTTGCCTTTGATGTTTATCAAATCAATCTTAATGTATCACACCAATCATCACATGATTGGCTCTTAGGGCATACATACCAACACTAATGTCACTAATGTATCATGAAAGGCATTAAGGTTATATATATGCATATGTTGTCAAAGCTAGATGATTACATATTAAGGTTTAGGTCAACATGATCATTACAAGTTAAAGCATCCTTAGGGTGCATTTTACCATTAGGGTGGCATAGCCAACATTATGTATACTCACAATTAGTAATAAGTAACTCATTATTATGTGCATCAAGCCTATATTAAGGTTCAAGAATATGAACTATCTCTATATGACTTACTACATATTCACGTGTGTACAAACAAACAAGTTGAATTACATGTATAATGTATTTGGTAAAATCTTGTTCACATAAGTTATTATGTACATAAGTCCACATAGATAGGGTTTCTAACTCCAAAGGTATTTGATTTTGCTTTTAATTGGGATTCCATCCCCCTAAAAAGGGATTTCATCCTCGAAATCATATTTGCAAAACCAAATAGGGTACAAACACCATTACCCTCATCCCACCCCTTAAAAGGGTCAACTAAGTCAAACTGAGCTATGGGTAAAAGGGTACATAAAACTCAACACTAAAAGGATTTACTAACCTAGCCTCAGGGTGTAACATAGGGTACACTAAACCCTAAACATAGGAGTATAAGGTATTTAAGGATGATTTTTGTGTAAGAGATCAAATGATCACTTATGGTTTTCCTAAGGTATTCAACAATTAGGCAACATGCCCAAATATAGACTATTTCGAGCTGTCTGTATCAGATCAGGCCAGGTCATATGAGCTCAGGAGTCCTCGTTACTAAGCTAGTGGGGCGGAAGAAAATATTGCCAGCCCCCAAGCTCTGACCCTTTCTAGAAACCATCACTTCAACTTATTGCTCTAGTAACTTCTCAATAGACAATTCACCAAAAAGTTGACAAATTTTATTTTTAATTAATTATTATTATGATACTAAATCAAACTTTCATGCTAGGTCAACTCTAAGGTGAAAAACTAACCAAAGGGAAACTATATACTCTAGGGAGATAATTTTTGAATTAGTCAAGAATCCGACTACCTTGATGCTATGATATCATTCTGTAAAGACCAAGTCTCTACTATTAACATGATAAACAAGTACATCAAATGTGTGGCAGCGGAAGAAATAAAACTTGACTTTATTCAAAATGTATAAAGAGTACATTACAAAAGTTTCCATAAAGGAAGTAAAACTTTATACAAAACATAGGATCTAGGTAGAGGAAGACTTAGACTAAGCCAACATTGTCTCCAAACAAAACAACTTAATATATAAAAGCAACTATAATCATGAAAGCTATATGTTCCTTTTCTTCTTGTCCTATCCTTAGCCTTAGGTTCACCAAGCTTCCATGCGCACTCTGATCCTAGCCTGGATGGTTGGGGTCATCCTGCAAGAGTAAGATAAAAGTATGTGATATTCAAGAGAAATAGGACAATTAAATAATCTAAAGCATTGCAATATAAAAGATTTTCTACAATAAGAGATTTCAAAAGAAATGAGGCAAGTACATGTATAAGAGAGAGAAAATTTTCATTAACAATCACCACAATAACAATCGCATAGCATGAATATATTAAGACACAAAGTCATCTCAATGTAGTGTGAGGAACCTACCGGACCTCACCAGTGGTAGGGGGACTAAAACCCCAGTGCCTAAAAAGTGGCAGGGGGACTAAAACCCCAGTGCCCGACAGGAGGACTAAAACCTCAGTGCCCTATGGGTGGTTTGTACTCATGTACACTACATTCTCATTTAGCCTAAAATACATCATGCTTAAATAGTCACTTGGAAGTATTGAGAAATATAACAAGATTGCAACATAGCATTGCGAATAAAACCCAAGAAATAAAGGAGCCAACATAAGAAACAACAATATACAATGTTTCCAAGTACTTCAAAAAGATGAGCCAACATAGGCAATTGCAAGGTTCACATAATCCTAATGAATGAGTCATACTGGAAACAAAAGCATCAAATAAGTAAAGATCCAAATAAAGGCACTTAGGAGGATATCAAGGCTAGAACATAATGTTTGTAGGGTTGGATAAGATCCCAACTGAAGAGTAGGTTGATTGCACAATATACATTCCACATAGATTTCACATTCATCATAGATGTTCACATAAATACGATTCACATACCTATTTTAATTAATTACCATTACATTCACCAATCTGATTGTATCACCATTCCATTTTCCCCTAGTTGCAAACATTATCATTTATTAGGATGTGTTAAGCATAAAGATATCAAGAAAAACCCATTTTTTAACCTTTTTAGGAAAACCTTCGATTTGATACCCAAAACATAGACCAAGACATTACTTAGACTTTAGTGATTAGGAAAACATATTTTATTTTACAAATTGGAGTTAAAGTGAATTAATTATGTGTTTTAGAACATTTAAATCATCAAAAGAGTATCTTAGGAAAACTTCGAAAAAATATTTTAATTCAGGCTATAAAAACAAAAAAATTGGATTGTACTCGAAAAATCCTTTCCAACGACTATTTATTTATATTTTTCCGACAAAGGATGAATTTTCTATGAATTAAACAAAACTGACCAATCAGAAAAATCAAAATACCATTGGGAAACAAATGATCGATATGCCCCTAATGTCAAAGCAGCAAAGAGGGGGCACGCGAGGGTAAAATTGTAAAAAGCCTGAGGGTCTTCTTCTTCCTCACGAGCCAGCCATGGCTGTGAGAGAGCAACTTGCCCATTTGGGCGTTTGCACGTTTCTTGACCAAAATCGCCGTGCAGGTACTCGAAACGAGGAGAATCGAACGACGAACTCACTAGCCAACAAATTTCGACGCACGAGCACTCCAGCTCCGGGGAGGGGTTCCACAAGGTCAGCAGATAGAGCTCCACGCCTTCGGCTAGATGCATGTCTTCGGACCAAATTGAGTGGATAGAAAGGTTGCTAGGGGAACGTTGAAGCTATGGGGGGTGTTATTTATAGGTGGGGAAGTCCGTGGAGCCGAAGCGAAGGTGGAGGTGAGGAGCCATGGCCGGTTAAGAATGGCATTTTGGCTACAGTGCACGGGAGGAGATGAGGTTTGGATCGTTCAAAGCAGGTGGTCTCCACGAACTCATAGGCGAAGAAATATCTAGAAACGGTGAAGAAACGAGGGAAAACGGTGGAGAGGAAGCGAGACGCGACTGCTCGTTGCCTGCTTCGGTTAACCGAAGGTAGAAGATGATATGTCTACCCTTGGATGCGATCCAGATCGAAGACGAGCCATCGGATCTCGGACCATCATGGTCCAGCGCGCGTGACACCTTATTAAGGCTTGACTTAGGCTTAAATGATGCAAATGAATGATATATCGATTGCTATTAAGTCACACTATATTAAAAACTTGTTAAATGCATTTGGAAGGTCAAATGAACTCCAAATGACCTCAAATTTTAACCCCAGGTTTCTAATGACGTCTACATTCATCCTATATAATTATATTTTCGTTTCACCCAAACTTTGGCCTCCAAAAAAATTATTTGTATTATTAAAGCATATATTAATATAATGCTTGGGCAAATAATTATGTGTTGCTTTTATAAGCAACCCTTGGTTCCCAAATTAGAGATTTGGAGTCCAAGAGTCCTCCACTCACTAATTGCATGCATTTACAAGTTTTATTAGCCCACATGAAGAGTGAGGTATGTAGGTGGGTAATTATTCACCATTTTAATTTACACTATATTAAAAGTGTATTAAATAGTTTTGAGGGGTCAAACCAACTCCAAAAGCCACCAAATTTTAACCACATGCTCATATTAAAGTCTAGAACAATCCTATTTAATTATATTCTCGTTTTACTCATAATATGGCCCTTAATAAATATATCGCTCATTAAAGTGTATATTAATATATTAAAATGAATGAATTATATGAAAAGACTTCTTTTTATGAAACATGTGAGTAAATTTCGAGATATTAAGCACATTAAGATTTCAATAATCATTTCTCAATTAAATAACATATTTTCATGAATTAAAATCATATTTTGAGGAGAGAGAAACAATTAAGGTTAATGTTCTCATACATTAACTTAAATACACATTATTGTTAATATATTTATCCAAAAAGCTCCAAATTAATATTATCTACTTATATCACTCATAAAACATTATTTTGCATTATTAGTCCTCAATTATTACATTAAGTGAACTATTTGTGCAAATACCCCTTTATAAACATGAATGGGGGCAAAAATGGAATTTCAACCTTGATTTGTGCTCAAATTGCACAAAGAGTCCAAAAATGATCCAAAAGGAAGGGAAATTTATGAAAAAGGTCCAAATGGACTAGAAGGCAAAGAAAAGCTCAAAAGTGGGTAAATTGCAGGAAAGGCCATGAGATTTAGTATGTTACACCATGTGTTGAGCGTTGAACCTAGTAAACTCCAAGGTAGGATGATATACCTTAAGTCACACGTGTGGATATTGGATACCACGGTGAAAGAGCTCGGGATTAAAAAAGATAGAAATTGTATATGTTCTTTGGAAGCACCATAGAGAGGATGAAGCTAGATGGGAGCTAAAGGCAGACATGGAAAATTGCCATATCAAATTGTTTGTATGATTAGTTGAATTTTTAGAAAAAAAATATGAATAAGAGTGGAAGGATTATATAACCTAGTTTTCACTTGTATTTTACTTATTTGAAATGGAATTACTGGAATATAAAGGGAAAATTTGAAATATGTTATGCTTTGTTTTAAAAGTATGGTTTCTTTTGCAAAATTCCCTTTGCTATGATTTAATGGTAATTAATGTTTTATTAGTTCAATAATGGATATAAGGGAAAAGGGAGTAAAGAAATTCAATATTAAGAACAATGCAAAAGATAATGGGTACTAAATAATGTACTTTTGAGATATATGTGGAGCATGGAGTCTATCTACTGGTTGATTCACCCTCTAATACTCTAGAACACAGAGTCTACCTATTGGTTGACTCACCCTGGCGTAGGATTAGGCAGGATCGTGAGGAAGAAGATAAGAAGGGGTAAGATGATGAGAGTGCCTAGGATGGCATACACAAAGTGCAAGGGTAGAACAAAAATTTTAGCTAGATCTTCAACGCTACCGTGGAGGAACTAGGAGATGAGTTGGCGAGCTCCTAGTGGCTTGCCCAATCTATGCATATAATGTATGTAATACCTTATTTACCAATGTTACATGTTCTCATTCATTTGTTTGCTCTTATGTTGGAAAATCCATAGTTAATTATTGGTAAACTGGATATGAATAAAATGTACATGCAAATTGATCAAAAAAAATGCAAAGAATGTATTAAAAAAATAACCAAGACCTAGTTTTGTCTTCAATTATAAAAGTACCCAAATTTACTATCTTTAGTGTGTTTAATGCATAAGAACCCTAATTTCTAGGTCTTGTTGATACTAATATGTTCAATTGATCTTAGTAATCAAAGATTTATGTTTTTTTATAAAAAGGATAATTGGACATAAAATGAGAATAATAATTCATTAATTGATAAATTAGGGTTTCCTAGAGATTAGAAATGCTTATGATGATCAAATTAGGGTTTGTGAATACATGAAAAGAGGAATTGGAGCTTGGGAAACTAAACCCTAACGAAACCCTAACTTGGGACCCAAGTCATTCTTAATGGTAGATTTTGGATAAAATAATAAACATGAGTATTATGCTTTAATTTTAGGGTAATTACTTGATTGTTTTCTCTTGTTATCTTTTGCTTTAACATGAAGTTATTTTGTAGAAAGGTATGTGGTTACACCTAAGACTATACATATTAGTTTTCTAAGGCTTTCTTGGAGTTTTCTTAATGGAATGCAAATAAATGCCTCCTTATTTATTTATTTCTTACAATCTATAAAGTCATTATGGATATCACATTGTATGCTTATAACTTGCACAAACTCCTCATACCAACTCTCGAAGTATGTGAATAGATAGAAAGAGAGATTCATAAAGATGAATTAGACCATGGTCCAGATTGAGAACGTGTCCTACAAATATTGCACTTAGCTCCATGTTGAGATGGCCTCTTACTAATGTGTCACTTAGCTCCAGATTGAGAAGGTGGCCTAACATCCATGATAGGGACAAGACCCTGAGAAAGGGTATCCCATCAGTTGAGTAAAAATAGGTTGAAAAGTTATGATGAAAATGTTAATTTTTATTCTATAACAATAATTGTTGTGAATATGTTGTTAAACTAGATCAAAACATTGTGTTCCGCCCACATATCAATATAACTTGTTAACTGAATGTGTTTCATTTCTCAGCATTTTTGAATAATCTACTATCATTTCTATAAGTAAGATGAAAAATGGACATCCAGAGAAGAAGGCACAATAGGAAAATATTTAATGTAATTTTGGAGGATTTAGTTAGTTAGAATTTATTTCTGTTGTAACCTTTAGATTTACATTCCTTGTAAACTCCATTCAAGGGAGATTATCTTGTTACCAAACTTTATTCAATTTACTAAAAATATATTAATTATTTTTGGTTATTTGATAATTCTCAATCATGTATTTATGGTAATGGCCCTTTCCATCTCGGTCCACCTAATTAGGGGATAACAGGGGAAGGGGTCATTATAGAGAAAGTACTCTCATACCATGACAATAGAAGCAAGGTGGAAAGGGAAATTATGACATTTTATCACAGTTTTAAAATTTGTCCATACTCAATTTTGGCTTTCAATGTGGAGTCATCCCATTGGATCCGTCCCAGCCCAAAAATTATTAGAAATAGGATGCCAATTGTTGACTTTTCACTATGTCATTAGCTAGAAAATGTTAATCTTATAATAACTACATAAATTATATGATAAATTAGATGATAGAAAACTATATGATGAATTAATAAAAAATATGTAGAATCCAAGTACAATATAATACAATGCTTTCATATTATCCTAGTTCAAAAGTATATGTTAATGCATGTATATATATCTATATGAAAAATCAAAGATTTCATGATATAAGGTGTGTATCTACTTCATTTGGTAAAAATAATCTAACCATGAGAAGAGACCTTATGAGTTACTTCTCGCTCTACCCCTACTCCACTTCCTATGTAGGGCTCGAGGTGCCAATGATGAAATGGGGCAATGACCTCGCCACTAGAGGTTAGGAAGCTTTGAAGAAGAGCACCACATGACTATCTAGGTCGGCAGTAGTAGAAAGTTGGAGCAAGCATGGTGTGGATGTCACCTTTTCTAGCAACTAGGTCAAGGTTCTGAAGAGCCTCCATTGTACAAATATAAAGCTAGATATGAATACTCAAAGAAACCCTTTTATAAGTAGGAAGATCATAGTAGGAGGACGAAGTTGACTGAGCCCATCATGGATGATATGGATGATTACAATTTGCATTCACCATTCATGTAGATATTGGGTCAATCAGTGGATCTTATACAAATGAAGGGTTCGATGATCTGATGTTCGCAACCTAAGGATAACATTGAGGTCTTTAGTCTGAATGAAGGCCTTCTTCTTGCCTGATTTTCTAGTAATGTTGATTTGAATGTTGCTCTGAAGAAAGAAGTGTTGTTATTTGTTGATCGCTTGTCATAGTAAAAAATGGAAGCTCAATTCCTACATCTAGAGGGCCACTTTTAATACTACTTCCATTTAGATTTCTCTCTCAGATGAATGTATACACTTGCTAACCAGATCTATTAATGTGAAAGTGAATGCTATCGGGTAAACCAAATCCATGGATCATAAGATGGATGGATCATTACTAGTTGTGCCTACTTCTACGTAGATATCTTAGTTTACAAACAATGACCACTAGAAATCATTGTGGAACTCCTAAATGGCGATCAATGTGAGATTAAGGTTAGGTACAAGCATTTACCTGATTTTGTGACACGTGAAAGGTCATTATCTGTAGAAATGACCATTTCCCTAGTACCAAGAACACTTCTATAATGATGTCTCCTCCCATTGTCAGCAACAAAAGTTGTTCATACAACAAAAGAAGGTCCAAATCAAGGGGTCCCCACTAGGAACAAGCTTAGCAGGATAAGCAACAG
This sequence comes from Alisma plantago-aquatica, assembly GCA_963693085.1. Lineage (NCBI taxonomy): Eukaryota > Viridiplantae > Streptophyta > Magnoliopsida > Alismatales > Alismataceae > Alisma > Alisma plantago-aquatica. The sequence continues at coordinate 128,807,434 of OY856411.1, read as the reverse complement.
ACTGTTCATACCAACCCCACAGACACTCTTAGAACCCTGAGACGATGGTGGATGTGGAAGTGGAGGAATGTGAAATCTTTAGTGCTATCCAAACAAAGAATTAAAGGACAAAGGGAAAAGCATCGAGTCAGGTGACACCTCTCAGGGTGTTTAACTAAGTGCTAATGATAGCTTTGTCGATATTGACAACTAATTCTCCTTTTTGGAGGAAGATGGTGAAGATGTGCAAGAGATTCACTATGAAAATAGTATAAGTTGAGGCCCAAGACTCATCCAATGTTGGACAATGAAGAGTAAGAATAAGAAGAAGCTCAACTGCAACAACGGATAAGGGCCACTACTGATAGGTTAATGTCCATTCTCTCAAGTAATGTGCGAGGAGCTTCCTTAACAAAGACTAAATGGAAGCTATAAAAATACTAGATGAGATAAAGTAAGAGTTGATGTTTGGTTTTGAAACATGAATAAAGCATAACACTCTATACAAAGTGAGTCCTCTCATCTCTACCTCATGGAATTCTCTATCCAACTTGGATAAAATTGATGGTTGAAGGATTTACATAGAATAGGACCCATCATGATGGAATTTGGAGTTATATTTTTGTACCAATTAAATGACCATGGCCAACTTCTTTAACTACAGTGTATTTTGTGACATAATCTCGGGGGAGTATTGTAAAAACCATGACAATGGTAGATAAAGACATTGGAAGAGAATCGAGGAGACATCTCATGTTGAGATACCATGGAATGTGATTTGTGATTTGAAAAACATTAGGATGACCAGGAAGAAATATGGAGGTTTGAAGATACTAGATCACATCCTAGAGAATTTTAACAACACCATGATTTCCACTAATCTCCAGAAGATCACTTGCATTAGATGGGTGATGACTTGGTCGATGTAAAAAAGATAAGCAAAACAATTGCTAGCTTGCTTGACAAAGGTTGCATAAATGAATTTCTGCTTGATGTCTTCTCCAGTATAGTCATTAGGTTGGGATCACGTCCCTTTAGTGATCACTATTGGATGCAGCAGGGCCTAATCAACAAAACACTAAATCCAAGGACATTTTTGTTCCTAAATTATCGGTGTCGATAGGAAGAGTTCAAATAGCATATTAAAGCTGGAACTCATTGATTCATGAAACCCATTGATCGTCATGTTGAAGAAATAAAAAATATATAATGAAGGATCTACAGCAATGGGATAAACATAGGGTTGACTTTCCTAATCTCCTACCAGTGTGATTATGAAGAAGCAACACTAGCCATCAAGATATATCCTATGTCACTAAAGGTGATAAATAAGAAAATAAGAACTGATTAGAGATAAATAACTTGGAGAAGGATGAAGAACTTCACATGTGGCAATGCAATCAACCAAAGTGAATCATTGATAGAGATAACAACACTAAAACATACCACTCTACCATTAAGAAAAGAAATATTTGGGATACAATCTATAATCTTATCAATTGTGAAGGATATGTCGTTGAAGGTAGATCTAAGATTTCAAAACACACCATTGATTTGTTCACTATTTGTGCAACCATGGACATCAATACAATAAGTTTGTGCCCAACTACATCATGTGGGGGGTCACTACTACAATGAATGCATACCTAACCATGGAGGCTCACAATAGAGAAATTAAAAGTACCATGGACTCCATCAATCCTCCTAATGTGCCTAGACCAGATAGATTCGATAGAAAATTCTTAAAAATAATGTGGAAAACTATTAAAAGTGATCTATACGACGTTGTCATATGGTTCATCATAGGGGGGAAATAGTTTGTGTTGTCAATCACGCTTTCATTAAGATAATACTAAAGTGTATGGAGGCCAAAGAAATCACAAATTTTCATCCCATAGCTTGCTATTCCATCCTTTACACAGTGACATCCAAGGTTCTTTCCAATAGAAGCTAGAGTGTGTTACTGCACATTGTCTTCAAAGAATAGAATGCCTTTGTTAAAGGCAGATGCATTTTTGATTGTGCACCACTGGTCTGTGAATTTACAACCAATTTTAATGCCAATGCCACCACTGATAATGCATGTATGGAGATCAACATCATCAAAGCCTTTGATTACATGGACTGGGGTACATTATGGAACTTCAGGAGCAGACTAGGCTTCTCCATCCAATGGAGTAACTTGATGAAGCAATGTGTAGAAACATGCTCCTTTTCCATCCTAATCAAACGATCACCTAAAAGGCTATTCAAATATCGTGATGGCATCTGTCAAGGAGACCCTCTCCTCCCTCTACAATTTACCAACATTATGAAAAGTTTGACAAGCCTTATTAAAGAGGTTGAATACTGGGGCTAGGTGAATCCTTGAAATGTTATAGGGACTAATGTTCTCTCCCATATAATTTTTATAGGCCATGTCCTCATCTTCTTAGAATGACATTCCAAAAGACTAACGGAGATCAAGAAGGTGCTTATATCTTTTGGGAAACTAACTGGCCTCTACATCAGTGCAATCAAATGTAGGATCTTCCTTCCTATGTCTTGTAACAGCAGAAGAGGAAAGGCTTTTCCTAATCTCCTTTCAATCAAATCAAATAGTTGATGTTTGTGGTTGGTATGCATAGAGGCACTCTCCCAACTAGATATTTGGGGGTTCCTATTGTAGGTGGGAAAGGCTATGCCAAGGATTTAAAAATGTGTGTTGACGGTGTCTGTGATAAGGTTGAATTATGGAGTGGGATAAAGATTTTTATGGTTGGTTACTTAGTTCTTGTAAGAATTGTCCTCTAAATGATGGTAATGTATTGGTCTGACCAATGTGAGATTCTGAATCCTACCCTGAGCACCTTTCAATCCCTCATGACTAATTTTGTTTGGGGTGTCATAGCACATGTAATATCTTGGGGGACTTTAGCCAAGACATTCAATTAGGGAGGTTTTAGCTTAAAGGATGTTGGTGACATTTTGGACACTACCATTTGCAAAAAAGTAGACTTGTTGTCCAAACCCTATGGTTTCTTTGGGTGGTATAGAGAAGAACTAGGTATGGTCAATTTATATATTTTGATGAAAGAAATAAATCTTCTCAATATGAAGGGTATGTGTGAGCAACTTGGACACATCCACCATCTGTATCGGGTTGATGAATCTTGTAACTGGATCCGTTTGCGGAACCTTTTACCATTGATCAATGGGAACATATGACCCTTGGTGCCTTGGTAAGTTGGTATGGGTAAGCATCATTACCTGAAATGGAGTATTGTCCTTTATAGGGTTCTCCTTCACAAGTTTCCTTCAACCAAGAGGATAAACTCTGGGGTCTAGTGGAGAACGCAAGGTGCGTACTCTATGATGGAGATGATAAGATAGAATATCATCTCTTTGTGACATTTGTATCCTCTATATATGTGTGAAGTGTTGTTTGCCTAAAACAAGGAAAGGGGTGCAATGGTCCACATGAGGTAGGGGACATTGCTATTTGGACACAACTACAAATTGAGAATAACAAACATGTCCAAGGCTTTGCTGGTTTGTGTATTGCTAGAAAATGTTTCTTTTTCTGTGAAGAATGCAACAGGAGAAAACACAGACATAGCAAGAATGATGAGACACAGGTCACTAATCTAATTACTAGAGATATTAGATGGCAAATCAAGACAAAGGAAAATATTTCTAACAATCTTTCTTACAACATTAGAATTTACTAAGGATTTTGTAGATAACCCCTTGTATAGTTTTTCTTAGACCCAAATTAATGGGTTCCGGGTCTGGTGCAGTATAGTGATGCTATACCCCCCATTTTTTAGCAATACATAATTACTATTTCCAAAAAAAAGAGTAATATAACCTAATGAAATTAAGTGATTAATCTATGAGTCTGGGTTATACAGTTAAATTAGGGTTCTAGCCCTTAGGAATTATAATATGGTAGAATTTGGGATTTTTACTCTTAACCCTAATCCAATGCTATGTTGGCCCTACATCCTGATTTAGGACCCAAGTCAGACCTGATGAGTATAATATGGATAGAATGGTGAATCTTTAGTGTTATGTACAATTTTGAATCAAGTTGACTGTTTGAGTCTATGAATGATTGATTGGATCACATACTTGAAGTACTCGAAGTATAACTACATTTGTTCTTCATGAAAGAGGTATGTGGTTAATTTATGAATACTAAAATAAATCAAAATTTGAGAATTTTGATGGTTTCTGGATGATTTATTTTAGTACTAAATTGCTTTGATGGTTACTTCAAAAAAGTTTAATAAATAATGATTACATATATCATATAAAGGAAAACCATTTTCAACCTAGGGTTAGACCCACCAAGGGGTAGTTCATAGAATTCCAATGACGGACAAAGAAGTGAATGCTTTCGAGGTGGCATGACAAGCATTTTATATGATATTTAACAAAAAATAAAATTTCTATGTGCAATTATTAATTGTTGAAGTAAGATATGTTGATAACTATACACGCACACTTTCGCAAGCACCCACGACACCATATAGCAACTTACTGGTCCATATTTTTTTGACATTTTGGAAGCTAACTTTTTTACTGATATAAGGATATGAGGATTCAACTAAAGACATTAAAGATGATAAAGCCAAAGTCACAAGAAGGACTAAATTGATAGTAATTCATGATATCTTTTTCCTAATAGTAAAAATGTTTCCTCTACTATATTATCCTCACATTGGAGAATTAGGTAAACACCTTTGAGGATAAATTAGCCTCCTTTTTGTATCAAATAAAGTTTATGAATGAAATGTAATAATTTTTTATATCTTTAATCTAGATCTGGTAAAAGTGAGATAATGGTCCTTGTCCCTAAGGTCTGAATTCGGTGGTAGATAATTGGGGTAAAGAATCTTTACAATACCAAAGAAAAAGGGACATGGCTAAACATGGTCATTTCTCAGTGCTATCATCATCTTCACTAATATAGTTGAAATTTAACTAAGAATTTACTGAAGGGTGTATGAGAAAATGATGGATAATAAGGGATTAAATTTACAATATTATCTTCTATGGTAATAAAAACACAAAAGGCGTCTATACATTTAGCTAGAAATTGAGCAAAAGGATTTTGAGAAAGTCTAGGATAATAAGGAAATAAATGAAAAATTCTATGATTTCTTTCCCCATTTTCTTTGTACATTAAAAATCATATAAGGTGTATGCACATTTGTAATATACGTTATTTTAGATGATCTAACATATTGATGTATATCAATTATAAAAGGGATGAGAAAATGTCATTTTATAGAGTAAGTAGTGAGAAAACTAACAAATAATCAAGGTATTTCACCACCTCTAATTTACTTCTATGGTGCAGAAACCCAGTGAACACATTTCCATCGCATTTTACATGACTTTCTCTTCCTAGGTTCCAGTTGAGTTGTTGACATTATATAATCACATATTTTGATGATAATAGTGTTTGGAAAATAATGTTGGGAAATAAGGGTGGTTAAGTTGTCCTTAGTACACCAATTAAAGGATGAACAATCATCTATATCGGTGGTGAAGTAAGAGGTTCTTTTAGAAACCTATGAAATGAAAAGTATAAGTGGAATAGGTAGATCAACATATTGCTCCACCCGCAAAAGTAAAGGGTTCTTTTTCCTTCTCATACTGAAATCAATTTTGGTAATTCAGCCAAGTAAGGTTCCAATGTTTGAATTGGGGCATTAAAAATGAGGGTGTATCAATACGGTACATTACTTGGTATATGATAACCTATACATTCACAGATTTACGATCTTATGTTCTATGGTGAAACAAACATAGAAGGTACCTATACATTTGGCTAGAAATTTTGTGAAAGGTATATGATGACACAAAGCACTGTAAATTGAGATGTTTTACATTTAGTCTGGAATGCAATGAACAACCTTTACTTAGTATTCCAAATTGAGAAAGGATCAAATATTTTAAAAGTAAAGAACTTGTGTTGTATCTCCTTGTTCGGGACTCATTGGAAAGAGAATTTCATCTTTGTCATCGTAGTGAATAAGATCTTGAGAAGATGATGTATACCACTGATTTAATGTTTCAGATACAAAACTGATCTGGTGTTTAAATGTAAATACCTTTTGTGTATTTATCTCTATGTTCAGGAGCCATAGGAGAGAGAATTTCTTCTTAGTCATTGTGATGAATAAGATGTTGAGAGCATTTGTTGTATTTTCATAAGTGGTTTGTTATGCGGACCAATTTTGGGACCCAAAATGGAACTCCAAGCATTCTCCCCCACTAGTAAGAAGGTATAATAAATAAAACACCACAAGTTAGAAGGTATAACAAATAAAATATATTATTTTATTTATTATACCTTCTCGCTTGTGGTAGAGAATGCTTGGAGTTCTATTTTGGGTCTCAAAATAGAGTCCAACTAACATATTTCATTTCATAATAGCTTGTTCGTGAGAGAAGGACAATAAAAATAGTTATGTTTCTTTGAAAGCACTAAGGATGGTGCCGTACCTTCCCTGTAGAATACCGGAAAGTTCATGGTACAACCGCAGGATTGTGGTCTCCGGTTAATTTATATATTAACAGAGAAAAAAACGCGTTTTCTTACGCTATTTCAAAGCGCGTCCTGTAGTCAATGATTATTTTGCACACTTCCAACTGGCCCAGTTGTTAATCGTAATTACAGCACTTTTATTTATGTCTGTGTACCCCTTGATGCTGACTAGTAAACCCTAGCTTTGCTCTGAAACAGGTCATTTTCGGAGTACCATACAAGCAGGGCCGGCCCATTGGGGTGGCCAACCTGGGCGACGGCCAGGGGCCCAACAAAGACGGGGCCTACAATTTTATTTTTGTAAACATCTCTTGTTGTAGGATAGTATTATTTGGCATTATATTTTATATATTGTTAATAGAGTAAGTAAGAAGTTGCAATCTAAATCTGTTTGCATTGATGCTATTATTTTTTTATATGACAGTTTGACAATTATAACTAAACTTGTATTTATTTAAATTTGTTAAATAAGAGTATACAGATGGCCTATTTTTATCTTCGTCCCGGGGCCTCTAAAATATTTGGAACGGCCCTGCATACAAGCTAAGCCTTAGCTAGCTTCTTCCGTTGCTGATCTACCATTCCGTCGCCGCTTCATGGCATACCATGGGCAACCCCTGCAGCTGCAACCTTTCATTGGTGTTAACATCTCAAAGGTACGTGCTACTCGTTCTTAATCCGTTGCTAATCGTCCGACATGGAATTAGAGAATGGAAGATGGATTCAGGATTAGTGTCTTATAAGCTTGTTCACATCTTTCCTCAAAAAAAAAAAAGCTTGTTCACATTTTCAAGGTACGCATGGGCGACCCCAAGAAGCGCGCCAAGGCGCTAAAGACGGCAGTAGGGTTCCCTGGTGTTCTGGCAACCACGCTGTTAGACAACGATAGGATCGCGGTGGAAGGGGAAGGCCTCGACCCCGTCAAGCTGAACAAGAAGCTGAAGAAGAACCTCGGGTCAGTAGAGCTCGTCAGCTTCACCAATGGACACAACAAGCATGGACACGTGCACCTGCACGATGGCCATATCATTGATAGGACGCCGGAAGCTTCGGTGGGGTCGTATCCCTACGTCCCTGTCCACCCACAGCCGTCGCCCTACTACTCCAATCTCCCACAGCCGCAGTACTACTACGAACATTACTATGAGTAGGACAGACTTAGATAAGAAGCCGAAGAATAAACAATGCAGGAAAAAGTAAATTGAGTTAAGAACCTGACCCGATCGTTCATTGAAAAATGAATAAGTTTTATTTAAAGAAATCAGCCATGTGCATTCCTCCAGGACAGGCGTCGTTCTCCCAGTCGCTTCGACCCCGTCAAGCTGAACAAGAAGCTGAAGAAGAACCTCGGGTCAGTAGAGCTCATCAGCTTCACCAATGGACACAACAAGCATGGACACCGCATGATGGCCATATCATTGATACGACGACGGAAGATTTGGTGGGGCCATTGATAAATGTATATTTATCCCTTTATTTACATCTTTTAGATATCTTTCTATGATTGTTTTGTTATTTATCTTCTTCATTTTGTTATTAATTGCATTAGTTTCGAATTTTCTATTTACTTAGAGTTTTCAATATATTTGCTTATTTTTTTTTATAAAAATAGCTAATGAGTAAAATTCCCCTAGAAGATATTTTGCACAAATTCCCGCATTGTCTGACTTTACTATATATCTTTCACCAAAATTAGTATAACTCCCACATCCCAAGGCCGAATTTAATGTGCAAGTATGCGTTGGAAAGCAATTCAATTATCTATAGGAAAAATATATTTTCGGACCGCTTTCAAATTTATGACTGATCCAAAAATACGCTCGAAATCGCTTCTGTGGGAAATTACTGCAAAAAGAATGCAAACCAATCAATTGTTTCCTCTATTGACTAGATCCAGAAAGTTAGCAGTCGTCGCCAGTCATTTCTTTTGCCCTAAACCTAATGTTTACACCCCTCCTTCTCCTATAAAAGGAGGGGCACTTCCTCCTCATTTGTACGAAGGATTTCTGGGGAAGTATTTATGTAATCTCATTCTTAAGAATAATGTAGCTTTTCATCTCTGTTACGAGTTATTTTCAATTCCATTATTTCGTTGTGGTTAGATCCAGTTCTTCATTTTCTCCACCTCCACTCTCTTGAGCAATCGAGTAAGGTAGGAAGAGACAACCATCTTCATTGTCTCTAACTGAGGATCAATAGTCATAAGACTCGAAGATGGCTAGATCACTTCCTTCCTCCGTCTCTCCTTGCTCCTTCTCCATGAGTGAGTATTTCTTTATCGATGCAAGGGAAATAACCCCTTAGCCATGGCTTTTGGTTTTTCATTAATGATTCTAGATGACCTTTGAGATTGATAACTAGTTGATATATCAAAGTGATTAATTGATAATATCAATAGTTAATCTTAATTGATATGACCTTAAAATTTTGAATTTAGAATGACAATATCAATTGCATAAGAGTTTTGAAATGACAGTGAATTTTCCTTTTTTAGGATGATGAACTAAGAAGCATGAGCACCAGGACCACTGGGCTCATGTGGAGATCATCTTTAGTGGATTTTTAATTCACTTGCCTTCATTGAACCCGTCGTTTAAGGAGTAATCGTTTTTCTAGACTAAGGTGGTGAAAATCCCAAAAGCCTCAATTCACTTATTTCAAACATCGTTTGATTCGCTTTCTTTACTTCTAAGTCTTTCCATTCACAAGATTATTTATGCTAATAATCATTTTATTTTTCTTTGTGATAGGGGCAAAATTTATTCTTGTTGGTTACAATATTAACTTATGTTTCTTTCTCGCATTAGTGTAATCAATCAAACCACCAAACCGACTTTTACTTACCGTTCTAAATCTGAAAATACAAAAAAATGATAAAATAGTTTTTCAAAATAATTGAGAACTTTTATACCATACGATGGCGGCGGGGAGTGTGGGGGGTGGTGGCGCTCACGGCGACTCTAGGAAAACCCTAGAGGATGATGGCGGCAGAACTAACCGTAGAGAAAAGCAGAAAGCATCATCGACGCAAGCCACTAAGAAGACAAACCAGGCTGATTTGGAAAAGTTCGGCATCAATCTGAATTACAAGGGCATGTAAGGAGAAAACCCTACGAACCAGATAAATGATCATAACCTTATTGAACTCGACCTCATGAAGGAAGATGAAAAAAATCCTTTCCTTGCAGAAGGAACGCCCAACACGAACACAAAGTCGTTCAAACAGGCAGTCGCTAGACAGGGAGGCGGTGATGACAACTTTGGCGACCCGTTCTTCATTGATGATGAACCAGAGGAAGTTGTGAACCCTGAAGACATAGAATTGGTCTATGAAAAGGGCTACCCGGAGATCTATGTAGCGCCTGAAGCGGAAGAGGTCTTGAGCAAACCGTTTAAATACACCGTGATCGTCAAACGCATAGACAGGCACATTGGATTTCTAACAATGTCTGAGAGATTGAAACTTCTATGTCAACCGGTGAGCCAATTCGAGCTCTACAAATTGGCCGAGAAGTACTATGTCATTCAATTTTATAGTAGGGTGGATCAAGAAAACGCTTTGACGAAGGGACCCTGGTCGCTCTTCGGTAGCTCTTTGGTCGTCTGGCCCTGGGATGGCTACTTTGAACCCTTGAAGGGTCTCCCAGACCATATAGTAACATGGGTACGTGTGATCGGCCTTCCGATAAACTATTACAACAAGGAAATCTTCAACCATATAGGCCAAGCTCTTGGATGTCTGGTGCGAGTGGACAATCATTCGATCAATCATACTCATAGCAGATTTGCAAGGCTTGCCATTGAAATAAAGACAGCCAGGTCGATCCACCCAGCCATTATTATCAACAGATGAGAGTATAAGATTGAGTATGAGTTCCTTCCTGACATGTGCCTAAAGTGCGGGAAGCTTGGGAATGACGTCGCTGACTGTAAATGTCTGGACAAGGAACCAGAAAAACATGACAACAACCCGAAGGAGGATGAGGCATGTGTCAGGTGGATGGAGGAAGAAGAGAAGTGGCAGGTCTATTATGGCAAGAACTTCATCGCTCGAAGGCCACAACGCAACAAAGACAACCCAAAAAAGAACACGGACAAAGACAAAGAAAAGGCACAGCAGAATAAGTTCCAGGCTCTAGAGGAGGACAGTGAAGGTAACATCATTGATACTGAAGATCATAACACAGACTATGTTGCACAGCAGAACCAAGAAGAAGGGTGCGGACCTAAAGTCTAGAGGAAGAAACAAAGACGCAATGAGGATGTTGACGTCTGATCTAAGAAATAGACTAAAGTAACACCTGCAACTGACACTAATGTCAATGCTAGATTAGAGGGTGAACCTCAAGAACCTTCAGATCCATTGCACACTGTAGTGAAGCCAGTAGGTGATGAAGTGGTTATGGGTAGACCAGAACCTATAAACTAAGAGATGTCTGGGAAGGAGGATACAAATGTACCAACAGAGACGACTGACACTAATGACAGCAACAATGAAAACATGGAATCAAACAAAAAAGCACTGCATGCAGGGAGGAAAGCTAAAGAAAAGAAGAGCCAAATGGGTAGAAGCAGCCCTCATAAGAACCACCCCTACGTGACGAGTAGCAGAGCCAGAAGAGGCATTGATGGCACTGAGGGGAACGTGGTTAGTTCAAAATAAACCACCTACCAATCACATTCTTTATTATTAATATACTAGCCTGGAACATAAGAGGTGCTAGCAAGAAGTCTGCTAAGCACTTACTCAAACAACTTGTGGTTGAACACAGTATCAAGATCTTGTCCATAACTAAGCCTCGGATCTCTGGGTCTGAAGCTCAAAAAGTCATCAACGAACTTGGTTTCACCAGTCTTCATAGATTTGAAGCAAATGGATTTTCTAGGGGTATCTGGGTCCTTTAGAACGAAGAGGATTACCACGTCCAAATTCTGCAAAGTCACAAATATTCCATTCACTACTGTGTCAACAGTAATACATTATGCACTTTTGTCTATGCTTCACCCAACCCTTGACGAAGACCAATCCTATGGGAGCACCTTAAGAGACTTGGACATCATAACTCTACCCCTTAGATCATATTGGGAGATTTCAACTGTATGATCAATCCGGACGAGAAGATTGGCAGTGACAAGTTTAATCGGAACGAAGCTAATAGGTTTGCTAATGCTATCATGCTTGCAGGTATGTCTGACATTGGTAGCACAGGCCATGCCTTCACTTATAAAAAAGTACTTCTCCACGAGCACCTAGATAGAGCGCTCGCTAACACTGCCTGGATCCAAAGACACACAACCTTCAACTATGTGAACCTACTGCGCATATGCTCGGACCACAACCCGATCGGTATCCTCAACTCTGCCAAACTGACAAACAACAAACGTTTCAGAACCATGGCGTCCTGGCAACAACAAGAAACTTTTAGATCTCTCCTGCATCAAAAATGGAACCTGTCGCTACCTTTTGAGTGCGCTCTAAACTCAGTCCGTAAGCCAATTATGGACTGGGATACTGGCCAATGTTGTGAGAAAGGGAAAATAAAGTACAAATTGATCTCATCCATATCAAAGCTGCAAAAAAGGCTTGAAACCTATTTCCATCCTGATGATGACAGCAGATGCAGTACTCTAGAACACGAGCTTGAGGAGATCTATCTAAAAGAGAATGAGGATTGGAAGGAAAGAAGCCACATTAACTAGCTAACTAATGGAGACAATAATACCAAGTTTTATCATGCTTACATTAAAACACGCTACAGACTCAATAACATCAACATCCTCCAAAATGAACAAGGGGAATTGATAACTGCCCAGATTTTGCTGAAGGAGCTAGTGGCCAATCATTTCCGTGAGTTGTTCATAGAAAATAGAACCCCTGCTACTACTGCCATGGACAAGCAACCCGGGTCACTTTTGAACGCTGTTGAACCGACATTTCAAACAACTGGGCGATGCGGTCATTGAATACGAACTATGGCAGATTGTTAATGAGGCTAATCCTTTCAAGGCAGCCGGCCCTGACGGCACTGATATCCATTTCATAAAATCCAACTGGAAGATGATCAGAAGCTCAATCTTCAATACCATTCGCAGCATGCTCAACGAAAATGACATCCCCGATGTAGTTGGTAACGCAAGCATAGTTCTGATTCCCAAAGGCACACACCCCCTCAACTGCAACCAACTCAGACCCATCGCACTCAACAATGCATGTATGAAACTTGCTTCCAAATTTGTTGTCAGCAGAGTATAGAAATTCATCTCTAACTAGGTTTCACAAGAGCAATCTAGCTTTATCTCGGGCCATAGTATAACTGATAACATCATCATGGCACAAGAAATCATCTATAATCTCAGAAGGAAACAAAGTGCAGCATACATGGCTATAAAGATCGATTTGTCCAAAGCTTATGACCAAATGTCCTAGAAGTTCATCGAGCACACTTTGAACAAAATGTCATGGCCCTGTCACATCAAGAAGTACATTCTAAATGCTCAGGGAGCGGGTGATACGAGCATGATCCTCAATGGAAATCCTCTACCAGCCTTCAAAACATCGAGGGGCCTAAGGCAAGGTGACCCTATGTCACCTTACCTATTGGTCCTGTGCATGGAAAGACTAACACAGCTCATCCACCAGTAGGTTGAAGACAACAAATGGAAACCCATCAAACTTTCTCAACAAGGCCCACAAATTTCCCACATCATGTTTGCGGACGACATCATAGTCTTTGCCAAAGCGTCTATGGAACAAATCAGCGTCATCAACAAGTGCTTCCGCCTGTTTGAAGAAGCTTCAGGCCAGAAAATCTCGATAGAGAAGTCGAAGATCTTCTTCTCCTCTAGTGTCAATAGAAGAAATAGATTGGCTATCTACACAGCTAGTGGCATAATCGAAACAGAAGATATCGGTAAATACCTGGGCGTACCTCTTCTGCACAAGAAGGTTAATAAGCAAACCTATGCCTTTATAGAGAACACCATGGATAACTGCATCAACAGATGGGCAGCCAAAATGCTATCTTTGAGAGGGCGCATCTGTCTTGCAAAAAGCGTTCTCAGTACACTCCCAACTTATGTTATGCAGACGGGTAACATTCCTATATCTGTTTTCTCTAAACTAGACATAATGATTTGTAAATTTATCTAGGGTGGAGGCCATAAAAACCATCCTATGTCCCTAGTGGCATGGCACAAGGTATGCACCAGCATGGAGAATGGAGGTCTGGGGATTAAATCAATGGAAGATTGGAATAGAGCTCTGCTTTGGAAGAATACCTAGAAATACATGACTAATCAGAAGGCTACTTGGGTACGATGCCTTAGACACAAGTACAAAAACTACACCTCCAATAAGAAAGGAAGAGCTACTCCTTTCTAGAGAAGTATATACACTGGGATGTCGTTCGTCAAGGATAATAGTATCAAAATGATTAATGACGGCCTCAACACCATGGTGTGGATTGATTATTGGGTTCCTGGAATCTAGAACCTCCTCACCGAATCTATCAAACCCATCAATGAGGGTATCTCGGACCTCAATGTAGATAGCATCCGCAACCTTGAAGGTAGTTGGCATGCTGATTTCTTAAACAATTACCTCCCAAACAACTGTGTCAAAGAAATCCTCAAAATGCCCGTTCTAGCTAATGAGAAAAGCAAAGACATGCTTACATGGCTCAATGATGAAAGTGGTAATTACTCCACTTCCTCGGCTTATAGGCTGATCAATGAGGATATCCAGTACCCTATTAACAACTTTTGGATGAATATATGGCATTTAAATCCTCCCAGTAAGATCAAAACCTTCATCTGGCTCATGGCTCACGAAGCCATTATGACTAATAACCGCATGAAACAACGCAAACTGACAGACTATGCAACCTGCCCGAGATGTGAAGCCCAGGATGAAGACACACTTCATGCTCTTTATCATTGCCTGCATGCTAAAGAGGTCTAGATGGGAACTGACCCTATGTCCACGACAGACAATCTGGTTGAGCCCAGTACTCAACAATGACTTATGAGGAACCTACAAAAGAAGAATGAAGAAGCTACATGATTTATGACTACCTGTTGGATAATCTGGAAGACCATGAACGCCATGGTATTTGATAATAAACAGATAAACCTTGACAGACAAGTTACTCAAATTTACAATCTCTGTAAGCAAATTCACAAGGCCAAGCAAAGCAATCTCGGAAGTTACAAGATACCAAATGAACACCAGGAGGACCTATGGGAACCCATTGAAGGTCAGGAGACTCTTATTGTTGATGCGACTAGGAAAGGTGAAAAAACTACGATAGCTATGGCTCTTCTTGATGTAACAGGTAGATGGAAGGGGGGTGCTACTGTGAACATTCAAACTCATTTTGTCACTGAAGCCAAAATAAGAGCTATTGAATATGCACTAAATATTCACTCGAACTATCATTCACAACCAATCACCATTCTCACTGATAGCTACAAAGCAATCAAAGCGATTGAAGGATTAGCGGATGAGAACCCAACGTTCCATCCATGGCTCATCTTTGTCAACAATATGCTCGATGGAATGCCTGAAATGAGCATTATCAAGGCTCCAAGACAAAAAAAACCCATATAGATGATGCTTTGGCTAAGCATCACCTCCAAAACCAAAAGGAGATTTGTACCTACACAACACCTCCACTCGACCCTGTGGGTCTCAGTCTCCCATCTTATTTCTTTAATGGTAGGAGTCCTACCAAGTTTACTTTCATAGTCGATACTGTAGCCAATTTCGAGTTCAAACCTGTAAGAGGAGGACAGGATGAATAATAGAGTCTCCTAACTTTCCCCAAAAAAAAAAAATAATTGAGATAAAAGAAACAATCTTAAAAAGTTGTCATGTGAGATCGACCCTTCTATACTAGCCTTAATCGGAAGTAGAAAAAGAATTAAACTCTAGAATAATAATCTTAGTGATTGTAAGTGTTAAACGATGCATTAACAGTCGTATCCCTACGTCCATGTCCACCCACAACCGTCGCCCTACTATGCTAATCTCCCACAGCTACAATACTACTACGATCTGTACTATGAGCATGGCAGTGGACCAAGGTGCACCATCATGTGATTTCAGAAGGATTAGGTGTTGAAAGGTCGTTACATGCAACAATGAATTAACGATTATAGGCCAGACCCAGATAAGAAGTCAAAAAATAAACAATGTAGGAGAAAGTAAATTGAGTTAGGAACCTGACCAGATCTTTCGTTGAAAAATGAATAAAGTTTTACTTAAAGAAATCAGCCCCGCGCAGTCCTCCAGGACAGGCGTCGTTCTCCCAATCAACGTGGTCACAAACCTAAAGAGAAGTGTCATGTTTGTGCAGACGACGAACGTTGCAGGCGAACAGATGCACCACCACCAGTGTAGTGCCAAAACCACAGGAACCATCGTCTGACATGTTGCGTCTTGAATGAAGAAGTTGAACGACTTTGTCACTTCCAGGAGAGAGATCTCCAAACGACAAGTAGGAGCGACAGTGGAAGACTCTGGGACTAGAACTAGCAAAACACTCGCACGAACCACTGACGGTTGTGTTCGAAAAGATATATATTTAACCTTAATGATTGGAGGCCTATTTATAGCCTTACATGCCCCACTAATCCTATTCCTATTAAGACGTGACCACTCAGTTGTTCCTATACATATTGTGGAAAATTCCACAAAAGAGACACAGTTAGGGTTAATAAATCTGAATAGGAAAAAAATACTTAAATAATTAAACAAACGAGTAATTAATTATGTAGCTGTATCCTAGTGTAAAAAGAAGACGGAAGACATTCTCCACAATCTACAAAAAGAAGATGGAAGACGGCCAAGCCAGGTGAGGCGTGGCGTGGTGTGTGCGCGTGCGTGTTGTGGTTACCCCACCAGCCAAGGAGGTGAGTATACCCTCCTCCAAAGACCCCATAGACAATAGTGCCCCATGTGATCCTACATATAAGGACCATAAAAGTTCTAAGAGTGAGCAATATGGGATAAAACTTGTTTACTATTTGTACTAGAGACAAAACTACTTTTCTCAGTGTACTAGTTGAACTACATTGGGCTTAACCCATGTTATATACATGGCTTCTACAGCCATATATATAACATTAGGTTCGCTGACCAAGTTTAGGGTGTAAGCTGACCCCTTCATTCACGACCTCCTGAAATCCTTCACTTCCACGTTCGATCTTTAGTTTTTGGGAATTTGCGGATATAGACAGTAGTGTGCACTTCAATCTTGATAGTTACATGTACCTTAACCCATCATGGAGGTGTGATGAGCACGCAAATGGTTCTCTGCCCAGTACCTTTCTACAGTTCTTTCAGTATATTGATTATCACTTAGTGTTTTATGGATTTATCCCTGCATCTGGTAACTTCACATCGAGGAAGAGCACAATCAGGAATGAAACACCTGCCTTGCTCTCTCTTTCCATGCTCCACGCGACATGGAAGATGGCCGTCACTCTGATGAGAAAAAAATTGAAGCAATAGTTGTTCGAGAAGATCGATCTTGGTTGGAGTCTTCCGCCAGCGTGCTATTACCCTCTATGTACATATGCACCATGTATAGATGCTATTAGATTGATTACATGAACGCGGCCGAGAAGTGTGAGATGTACAATTTTTCGTATTCATCTTTGTGTTTATCATCACTTCCATTCCATGGTATATCATATATGTTACGTAAGACTCAATTTTAGTCTATTACAAAGAAATGGAAGGGAGACGGGCAACAAGTTACGCCGCCAATCTTTTTTGAATAGCAAATTCAATCTTGCGGAAAACAACATCCACAAACCTAGGGGTCATAATATTACTATGTATAATTTTTTAGACCCTCTTAAAAAGTCTACAACATTTTGTGTCAAGAACCCAAAGGTATCAAATACGAAAGGGATAAAAACACGTTGATTGTCGATACAAGCTTCCTCATGCTTGGCCACTTTAGCTGAAGAAGCTTTTCGGGAAGCATCTCCTGCAATAAAATCACCATTTTTTAGGCACACCAATGGATAGACTCCTGTAAGATCCACACACACGCATTTTTCACCAGCCCACCCAAAAATTAAAACATTTGATGGTCTAAGCATCGATCTCCCCTCCTGTAGATCAGTCAAAAAATTAATTGGCGCTTCTTTCTTAGAAGCAACTCCGGCGTGTCTAAGTACATCATAAAGAACATCCCTGATAAGATCATGTCTATATTTGAAACCTAAAAGTTCCCAGCAATGGACTGCATGCTCTCCAAAGGTGTCTAAGCAAGATTTATGACAAATTGGACATACCTCATCAGTTGAGAATAGAAGAATCATAAGACGGTACTTGAGAATAGTACGATACTCCAATGGTGACATATGCAGTCCAAGTCCATCAATCGGAATAGAAAGAAGAAAATCTTGAGCATAATCATCTTGTAAACATCGAAAAACTACTTTCTATCTAACAGTCATGTCAAAAACAACTTCTATGTCATTAACAATTTTTCTAAAAAGGGGGCTCGCCAAAGCATTCTGGGCTTTAGGGGGATGGTGTCCTTGTTAGCAAAACAGCTAATATCGAAAGATGGAATTGTGATACGTATACAATCTAAAGCGTAGTTAAAATCAAAGTCCATACCAAGTATGCCACTGTCTCATAAAATATGATCTTGGAGAATCCAAGATTGGGCTCTAGAGGACACAAAATCATATGAAGAAGCTTCCATTGCCGAATACAGACCCATGCCACCGATCCTAATAGGAAAGGATGCTACTCGCCATTGGAGGTCGCCAAAGAAAGGACCTCCACAAACCACAATATCCTCAATAGACCCATGTAGTCCTTTGTCAAACTATTTTGCAGCCAACTCCATGTATACAGGTTGACATGTTCTTAAGTCGAACATAAGTTTGGATGTACCCATACAAGAACATAGAAAAAGAAGCTCACTTTGTAGATCATGCAACTCGGGAAGTAGATGCATCAAGTCAAAAGCCTTGGTTTCCCTCCTCATAGCCAACTCCTCAATAAAATCTTTGTCCCTACTAACTACCCCTCCAAGTAGTTTCACTCCTAACATAGATCTCCCAATGTCCATGGGGAACAAACCTTTTTTAATTCTCCTATCATCGAAAGATGGCCGAAAAATCTCAGTCTTCTAGATATTCAGAATAAGCCCCAACTCTAGACCCATGCATTGTATGATGTCAAGTACCTTGGACACCTCCAAAGTGTCTCTGATGATAGTACCATCATCAAAATACCAGGCATGAAGAAGAAGTTTTCTATTGCCTTTGATCTCATGAATAGGTGGGTTCAAAACAAGTGAAAAAAGAAGTGTGCCAAAAGGATCACCTTGTTGCACACCAGTGGATGACCATATATGTTTTTCTCTGATGTACAATCTAGAAGCTTGAGTGTAGAGAAACTCCACCCAAAAAGAAATAGATGGACACCTCCTCCTCACCTCACGGAGCAACACAGATCTATCTACTATGTTGAAAGAATTAGAAAAATTCCTTATAAGCATGGAGAGAGATCCATCTTCTTGGCACTCGCTCAATAGCCTATTGACACTGTGAAAAATTGCTTCAGCCCCACCAGATACACCGACTCCAAATTAAAAGTCATTAAGATATCTAGTCATATCTTTGCCTACTCCTATCATGGCAACTTTGGATACCAGACGCCTCCAAATAGTGCCAACTGCAATAGGATGTATGATATTGTTAGGCTTGAGTAATGGCATCAGAGGCACAAAAGCAACAAACTCTGCCAAACTTAGGGGACACCTCCCCCCCAACCATTAATTAACCTTCATGGTGATAGCATGTAGAAGATTAGTGGCAACCGCAGACCCCTCTCCACATAGAGCATCTAAGATGTGTTGGGCCCTCAAACCATCTCTACCATAGGAATTCCCTTTAGGAAATGATTTGATACACCATATAATGGTCTTAGCTTCAACTACAAGAGGAGCTTCTGAGATCCAAATATCAGGCAATGAAGGAGGTTGCTTGTAGGGATGTTTAGCCTGTAGAACTTTCATAGTATCATCATCATAAGGAGCCACCCCTGAGGAGCATAATACTTTCACATTTGCGATAAAGTGTCCGTCTACAACTTTGCGAAGGCGTTGCTTGATGTTGGTGGTCTCCTTTATAACTCCATCAATAAAGTCAACCTTTCTGTGATCCATACCTCCATGTCCCGCAAGGTTCGTCATATCATCCACTAATGTGGTGATGACATATGCTCTACCCCAAGTAGTGAGTGTACTCAATATATGACACTATTGTAGAGTCTTTCTATTACTAGATCTGCTACCCGCCTGTTCTTAGACCTAAATACCTATAGTATGCAATGGGGATGTAGTAATCTCACCCAAGAAGCTATGGAACCCAGTTCAGAAACCACTTTGTAAAGAGATGTCTTTAATGCTTGAGAAAAAGCAAGACGACAAATGTGAGGAATACTCTTCGCAGTGGTGATTGGTTCTCTAGAAAATGGTCGAGAAGCCCAACATCAATTACTAGATCATCTGTGTCATTAGGACCCTCAATGCCTGTTGGAAGGAGCTTTAAGATACCAATGATCTCTATGGTATCATCTGTAACTCGAACAAGACCATCGTCATGGTGACATGCATGAGTTAATGATTGTATCTTCATGTATCTTCCACACATCCACTGATCAAGGGCCCTCAAGGTCTCTTCTACTATAAAAAATAAATCGTGATTGTCCTTAATGGCATCCCACAGTGCTCTACGACGCTCATCGCTAGAAAGGTATAATCTCTTGAGAGGAGAGATCATGCGAGTGAAGTCTTTGCTTCCATCCCTTCCATCCGGACAATAGTGGAAATCCTGGAATGGACAATGTAAGTTTCATGTCTCAAGTTGCAAGCGGTCAACCGTGTTGGTAGTTTGTCGTGGCATGGATCTGTAACATTGTCATTGAGAGGAGGGACACACCGTTGGAGGAATCTCTCCTTCTTCCAAAGTGGACATGCTAAGCACATAGGAGCCACCAAGGGCCGTTGGAGATCTGGAGCCGTTTCGAATCGCAACCAGAGTAGAAAATTGTGCAAATTAAATTACATGCTCGTATTGATGTGCATCTTTGGTTCCTCTGTACAGCAGTGCACTACAGCCGGCCAGGACTAGATCATTCCTTCTTCCGCCTTGTGTTCATGCTGAACCGTTGACTCCTCATCCCATTGCGGCGACTAGGGCACAGGCCCAGAATCCCCAAATTGTATTGTCTGCTTATCCTCCTTATGCCGACACCACGAGGGATCAAGAAAGTCAGGGCTTGGGGTACAAGACTAGCCTCAGGCAATGTAAATGGACCACTGATCAGGATCACCATGATGGTGGATGATCAGAGTACCACGACGCCACCAATGAGTGCGGTCTCCGAGCTACAGCAGAGCACAACTCGTCAGGGTATGGACGGGAACTGTTTCCACTGTCGTTGAGTATTCTGGAAACGGTGATATCCGGCGTCCCAATTTCTACTTCCGGGAATCAATTCTACTTGGACGTAGCCTAAAGTAGAAATATTCATAGAAAATGATGCTAGACTGGATGGAGCGGCCGAATTCACTCTCAACCACTTGCAACTGCAATTCAATAGTCTGACTGTAGAGAAATCATACTAGGAGTGGTATGGTATCTTGGATGACACATGTACTTTAGTTGCAAGTATCTTCGTGTTGTTATCTTAACCTTAAATAATCTTTTTGTGCGTGTAAAAATTGTGTTTCTCTTGGGGTAATCGATTGATTTTTTTGTTTTGAAAACACATTTTTTTTCTGACAACTTTGAATAACCGCCGGTAGTTTGAGTTATCTAACTCCGCACCCCTTAACCCAACGCGCTCAGATTTATTGCCGCAACTTGTTGTTGCATGTAATTGTTGTTACATTTAGCCTCAACTTTTCATGCATCCCAAAGAATCCCTTCTAAAAAAACTAATAAAAATAAAACCTAAATTGCAAAGTTGGCTTTACTTATTTATCAGTATAGCAGCAATCAGGTCTAATTTACAAAAGTGGCACAGTTTTAGAAAGAAAATTGCAGTTAGTTTGGAACTTTACAACCTTAAGCAATGAAAACGCCAACAGATCTAGCGCTTTACATTCAAATCATGAGTTGTTTTTATTGGTACAAGTTGTAAAATGTCAAAATAATTGACATTTTCTCAACTATTTTGAGAAATAGAATCTGGTTGTTACTATTCTGGTAAATAAAAGTTTTCAACTGTGTTATTTAGGTTTTTCTTTAAATTAATTTGGTGTTTCCGCGGTAAATTAAACAAAGCCGCAACTATTTTTAGAACAAGGAATCTGTATCCCACTCCAACAACTTTTAAGTCGTAAGTTGTCGTTAACATTGATGACTTTAGCAGTTGCATTTTATTTTGATTTAAGTTTAACGGTAACGAATTCTAGCAACTTCTTGTTTTTGCATTTCATATTTTATTTGCTTGCTATGATTAGACAGATGTATCATATCATTGCCACCACAATCTAAATTGGAGTCATTATTTTTATAAAATAACATATATGTACTTGAACTTGACTTCTATATTTTTCTTACTATTGTTCAGGGAACATTCCATAGGCCGGCCGCTTAGTTACCCCTCGCGTAAAATGCAAACAACACCCCCAACCACCACTCCGCTCATTTGAGAATCAGTTATAAGGCTCAACGAGTACTGTATTCAAGAAGAAAAAGTTCTTAGTGGGAGTTGAATCATAAACCTGTCAATTGGTCAAGACTTGATTTGTGACCTAAATCAACCTAAATGAAATTAACTTGACTTGACTCGACCCGATCTCTAGACATATAATTACAATTTTTGAAATTTAAAGTCATTTTCATGTCATGATTTTTATCTGCTCATACTTATCTATAACTCAAAAATGTAAAATAGTAACTTATTAAAATATATAAATGCTTGAATGAATTTCCATCTCACTGTGTGATTGAAACATGTTATCTAGTGTGTGACCGAAAGTTTATGGTCCATTAGTGGCCCCACCTAGAGAAAGTTCTCTTGTAAAAATATTAAAACACTAGAACATTGATTCAGTTCCGGCAACATGCTATCAAACGGTCCTGTTACATATTCAATATTTTATGAAAAAATCGAAGTCACCACCATTAGAGTTTTATAAACATAATAAATGCAAACTGGACCAGTTCGGATATAATATTTCTCTCTAACCATGTAGCAAGCAAAAGAAATTCTAAATGAAATAAATAAAATAAAAAAGTAAACAAAACATAGCAAGTCGTTACGATTCAAATAAAATCAACGAGAAGAAAAACCAAATATTACGATTGCCGCCAACATTTATGGCAGCTTATCGGCGGAAGACTAGTTGAGGAAGACTTTGTGATTAGTCAAACCATGGGCTTTTCCCAGAATAATCGAAAACAAGAGGAGTGTATACGAGAAAAACTCTAATTGAATTCATATAACTGAAAGAAACTACATATATAACTTATGGGTTCCATATAGCTGGGACGAAGTTATCTCAGGTATAGATCTCCATATCATCATGACGTCGACCAAAATTAAGTGATTTATATAAGGACGTGAAGTTTGCCTGCGTACAACAGTGTGCAATTTCCGTGGCCGGCGGATTATACTTTATGACCACGTATGCTCACTGAAACGGAAAAAGACGAATGCAGTTGGATGTATAAAACCCTACTTGTGAAATTTCTTCGCGCGGCTGAAAGATAGTAGGTCCACAGATCCGGTTTTTGTTGGAGCTATATTTTGGTCGAAGCACGTAATTAGTAAATGGCCAAATCAGTTGCACATCATGCTACAGAACATGCGGACAGTTTGGGTCTTGCACACGCTACCCGCAATCAGCCAAAAACAAAGATTAGGTGGGATCTAATGGAATTCATTGGCAACTACATGGCTTGATATGGTAGTGGCCAGAGTGCACGTGGTTAGACTATTAGGTTGTGCAAAACAAAAGGTCAGATTAATTTAAGTGGCATGTTAAACAAATCAGACTGAGTGGACCAAATGAATTGACCTTTTAAAATAGCCAATCATCGACTTTCCTCTCAAAGTCATATACGCGTATGGTGCAAGTAAAATATATGTCAATAGACAGAAGCAGATCTTACCTTACGTTGTTATAATTGAGTAGTATGACTGAATACAGCGATCCCTCGTTAATTGTATATGGTACTTCCTTGTATACTTGAGCGGTTTATCAACACGCGAAGACATTCTTAGATCGGCATAAACCTGTCTCCTGTCAAATATAGCTAAGCACCATCAGTTGTGACCTGAGACTCCATGGGAGGCTTGGAGAGAGTAAAAAGGAGGAGAAATAAAGGTCATGGAGCGCACAACCGTGTACCTACATGTTTTCCATACGTGTCATCTGGGAATGACCTGCCCAAATATTTTTCTATTTAACATCTGGTCAAACATACCAGGGCTTTTGGGACCCACTCTAGGGTGAATTACTCATTAGAAACCGGGGCTCTTCATGCAGAATCTTCTATTATGAAAAATCATTCTCCCTACCGAGAATACCCCATGTGATGATAGAATGAACCTTTCAATGGTTATATAAAAGTAAGCAATCCAACATTTGGTACAAAACTTGTAAACGTGGCATGGTCTAACATGCCATCTCTGTCTTAGGGGGGGTTTCCCCTTGTTTGTCCCTTTAAGATTGATGAGGTTAAGGTTGGGAAGAACATAGAAAAACACCAAGTAACCCGTAACATTCATTTGTCTCTATCATACCTCACCACCTTCAACCCCACTAAATCCGCCACTATATTCTCTTTATCACCTCTTGAACAAAACCCACCCGCTACATTATTCCCCTTACTCCTCTTCCAACTCCAAGGGGTTCGGCATGTTTTGTGGGAATTTCCTATTCAAGCAAGAGGAAGGTTGCAACCTCTAATTAGCCATTAGCACAACCATGTCAACTAGGGTGGCCAATATGGGATGACCCTTGCCTCCCTCAACGCCATGCTTGTAGATTTAATTGGGTTGAGCTATATATATATATATATATATATATATATATATATATATATAGAGAGAGAGAGAGAGAGAGAGAGAGAGAGAGAAAGAGAGAGAGAGAGATAGAGAGAGAGTCAGGCCAGAATACACTCGAGTGTACAGATCACACGAATACACTCAAGTGTGTTTGCATATCAAGAATATGTTTTTGCAAAATGTAAATCATTGATCTTCACCGTCATACTATAACTAGGCGACATACAAATTTTGAGCCCATTTGGATGAGTGTAAGTCACTCATCCATGGGCAACAAAATCGATGTGCGAAAGTAATTTGATAGTGGGGGACATGATTTGAAAAAGGAATTATTCATGTGAGTAAATTTTTATATTTATATTTGGTAACATATATATATATATATATATATATATATATATATATATAGATATATATATATGTGTGTGTGTGTGTGTGTGTGTGTGTGTGTGTTATATATATAACATGACTATTTACTAATGCAACTCAATATTTTACATTAACATATAGGGCTATAAAAGAATTCAAAAAGCTAGAGGAAAGGTGGACAAGAAAACAAAAGTCATAGTTTGGGAAAATATTGATGTAGTTTTTTTACCCCAATACATAGTTATGTCAACTATGCTTACTTTTATTTATTAACATTTTGTATGTTGAAATTTATAGTTTTCTGTACAAGAGAACTGTTGGGCACACAAATATGCTGATGTGGTATATAGACATGATTGTCAAATATGGGGTACTAGACACCGACAAGATACAAACTGTAATCTATATATATAGTCTTGATCATCATAAGTATATAGTCTCATTAGATAATATGAAAATATCAAACCTATTAATTATATACTCTAGAAAAGCTAGAAGATATACAAATTCCCTACACAAAAAAATAACTAGATGAGATACAGGAACAATGGGCACAAGCCTTCGAAAAGGAACTAAACCTTGAATTTGATTGGGATAAGTAATGCATTTTATAAGGTTTGATGACATTATTTATATATACACGTTGTGCATATGACTTCTTACAACCTTAAATTTGATACAAGTAAATTATTGGTGCATATATGATTGATGATCTATATACATGTGTTTGAATGTGAAGATGAATGAATGAATTATGTATGAATGAATGAATTGTATTTCTATATGTCATGAGAATGGAATTGGTGTATATGTAAATGATGTATCATGTGTTGGAATGAATGTGAAGAGTTATGTTTTCAGATGTGATTAAATAGAATTGGACAATGAATATAATTATGTACATATTATGTTTGTTATTGTACGTTTGGTGACTATTGTTAAGATGAACTCACAAGATGTTGTTAACCTACAGTTCAAAACTCCAATTCTGAACTACAGGTTTTGCATCCTGCTGAGCAATCAGCAAGAAAGTTTGTAGGCCTACTATATATTTAAAGAAGAAAAAACATAGTCGTTGGTTGTAACAAATAAACCAACAATATAGGCATGAGTCATTGGTTTTGGTAAAATAACTGACATTAAAGGAGAAAACCAAAATGACCGTTCTGGGTAGCATGTCATATTCATCGATTTACTTAATTTAACTATCATTATACATCTTTACTGTCAGTTATGTGGGCTGCAACCGATGATAAAAATGCTAAATAGGTGTTAGTTGTTTCTAAACCGACAATGTAGGGTCCTTTACTAGTTACAAATGTGACCTGATATGGTTTTTGCGATGTCGGTTTTTTCATATAACTGACTCCTCAGATTCCTATCTGTGCCAATTTCTTATATCCACACAATCTAGGATGGATCTCTATCGTCGGATTTTTCATTACCAAATAACCTACATCTTAGACCTTTGGTTGTAGTGTCACCCACTTAAGTGTCGATCTTTAACTGACATTATAGGGTTGTTTTATCTGACGCTGGGATAGTTTCTATACTAGTGGATGTAGATTTTTTTAGTCAAATATGAAATGTTAGGATATATAAATATCCTATATGATACAAGGTTGATCAAGATATACTAAAAATAGCTTTTGTACTAGAGTCGGTTATAGGGTTATTTTAACCGATGCTAGAGATAGTTTCTGTGCTAATGGATGTAGATTTGTTGAGCCAAAGATGAAATGTTAGGATATATAAATATTCTATGTGATGCAAGGTTGATCCAGATTTACTAAAAAAATTAGGTGATCTAAGATTTATCATAATGAATATAATGAAATCTTGAAGTTGTCAATTCAGATTTGTTAATATAGGATTAAATGTTTATGCAGACCCTAGGTAGTGGATGGTTGTTATGTTTAGCATAATAAAGTTGTATGTGATGGCAAACTAAAATGCTTATTAGACTTAGTTGCACTTATTTAGTGGTACTCCATGCATGTAAGTACATTGGATATAAGATAAGATAGACATGTTAGAACCTACATGAAACATGAACTCCCTATTAGAGAGATCAGCTAGTATAGGGTCAAAAAGTTGATGTGCCAATGCAAGGGACATAAACAAAGAGGATAGTGATCCAAACTTATGGGTCTAGGTATTGAGGATAGAGAGTCTAACCTACAAAGATACATGAGATAGATAAGATATGAGATATGTAAATTGTATACTAGACTATCCAAATTAGATTTGATGATTGAGCTTGTTTTGGGTATGATATTTGAGGTGAACTTAGATGTCCTAAGGAACCTAACCCTATACACACATAAAAGAAGGTTGGGTTATATAGATGATCATGGGTAGAGAACCTATGAACAATAATTCATGGCTTGATTTGGGTAGATCCTAATTGGGGTGACCTGAGCTTGAAGGGCTAAGTGATGCTTGTGACATCAAAAATGAAACCATAAATTTGTGATTATAGTGAATTAGTTGAAGTATGAGATTCATATAGATGAGTCATGAATTTCCCTGAGGGCAAAAATGATGATATAAAGGTATTACATGAGCTATGTATATTGTATGATATATACAAAAATGAGACGAGTCACTCTTAAAAGATAGAAAATGGTGTACTTCAATAGTTGTAAGATCAGAGTTGACTTTATGATTGTGGGTTGAGATGATAATCTTAGCTTGAGGATTTACATTTATATTGATTATAAAGATCATGATAATAAGTATATACATACATCCCTTCCCTAAAAATGATGTATACACCTTTAGCTTACATTAACAAATGAAAACTTATGACAATTCTAGCATGTTAATTGGGTGTCGATACTCTTGGGTATAGAGAAAATACTTATGACTAATGGTGTTATGGGATATTAGACCCTTATATACATAAAGGAAAAAAAAGAATATTTAGAACACATATATTTTCAAATGACAGAAATGATAAATGGTATGTTGTCAACAATGTTTTGTAGGATGTTGCCCTCAAGATTTTTATGGAAACCTATCTTTGAGGTTGACATATGTTTTAGACATTAAACTCCTTCTATCTTCACTATGATGTAGTTTCTAAAGATAATGATGGTGAAAATTTTGTAGGGTGCTACCCTTCAAATATGCTATCAAAAGCCTAGATGAAGTTTAGAATATGTGATTCTACACATACCTCTTTCACATCTATGTCAATAACTGTAAATCTTTGTATTTTGATAAAAAGAAAATCACAAAATATGTTTTTCTAAGAGTTTATAAGCATAGTTTAACCCAAAGATCAAATATATATGTCAAAACCCTCACATCAAAGCATATGACCTGACATAAACCTAGGATGATGTTGGGTTGTTCTTTACTCCCACCTCAAAAGTTAGAAACTTTTAGTTTTTGTAATAAAATTCCTTTGATGAACATAATAACCTAAACTTTAGGTTCCTTAAATTCTAGATATGATGCTTGATATAAGATATAACCCAATATATGATGGATAGTATAAGTAATATGCATAATACATATTCTTATGCATTGATTGCAATATTGATACTATAAGGTCAAAATTGCAATTGGCCATCCTATGATGAAAGATATTATTCTGTAAATAAAGGGAATATATATAATGATGATACTAAGGTTGTATAAACTTTTTAGATAGAAATTTTGTGCTAGCCCCAAGTTTCCTAGGTAAGGTAATTTTGGCCCTTTTACCTAAAGGAGGTCTTCAACGTCTGTTCTTAAAAGTATTAATTGTTCAATAATAAAAGTTATAGTATTATGCAGCATTACTCAGTCTTAAATATTCTTGGATCTATTAATGTAGTAATTATTGAATATCTTGGATATTTAGTTAATACCTTATTTCTTGATAATCATGAAAAGTGATGATATTGGTTAATATATCAAATCCATGCATTGAACATTATGGATATGTTAGGGGATATTTATGGAAGTACTAAAGGGTCTCATGTGCTTTTGATGAAATTTGGATTATGTTGAGATAACTTTTAAGATAAATATTAATATTATATTGATATATCTATGAATATTTTATTTGATTAATCTTGATGAAATAATATACAAGTATCTTTGTTATTCTGTAGTCCTAGATGTATTGAAGATATTGTTAAGATTTAGTAATATTCGAATAACCAAGGAACATGTTATTGCGTTTGATTAAACCAAACAGATTAACAAATTGGGATTTACTCCTAATTACAGATTTTAATAGTTTTTGGATCAAGATCCAACAATTGATTCTTCTAAATTATCCAATAAAAGGATATAGATATTCCCAAAATCAGATTGGGGACTTTTTATATGAGATTTTTTCCTATATATTGACATCATCATATTGTTTCTAGGCCTTTTTGATGTCACATAAGCTTAAATTGTGTGTTATAGTTGAACAATGATAGAGGGTAATAAAGGCAAAGTTTGTTGTACAAAGATCCATAATGGATTCCTTACCTCTCATCTTGGTATGGTTATAGAAGAGCCAAGAAATGAATTGGCTACACATTTGGGCAGACGGAGCTATTGAGTTGAGTTTGTTGTAAAGAGAGATCTTATCGCAAACTAACATCCACTTTGTACTATGACTCACGAGGGTATAAGATAGGCGATTGATGGTTCACCAAGATGTGGTCTAACCCGCATGTACACCCCAGTGGGTTAAGTGGCACCTTCTACACCACTAGACATCAAATTCGATAATGAATATCATCCGAGATAAGGTACATAACAAATAATTTAAATCTTAAATCTTCAGAGCTAAACTTTGGAAACATGTTTTCTACAAAATTTGTATGATCTATACTTTTTGATAAAAATACATTGAAAGTATTTTTGGTGTTTGATAATGAATATGTTTTAATTGGTCAAATCTCTACAATTTTAATAGTTTGGATACTAAAAATGGTTTCGATACCTGCTTATGATACAATATCTATATTTAGGTTATATCTAGCTAGTATAAAGTCAGATTGAGGTTTCATGTAGTTTTAACAGTATTTTACTTGGAGATTATTATAGAGGTATTTGGGCTTTCCAAAAGTCTAATGACCATGAAATCTTTTGAAACTTGAACATGGTCTTATTATATTTTACTATGGTAATGATCTAATATTTTTATGGATTTTTACTCTATTTGGAACAGTAATTGGTATTCCTTGGTATATCTAGCTTGTTATGTACATTAGTTGATATTAAATAATAAAAAGGGGAAATTAGATGGAATACTTGAATAATCTTAATATCAAAACCACGACACACCCTTCCATTTGATTCAATGTGTTTTTTGTAGTAATGTAGAATCTAGTTAGATGTTTGAGAGGTTCCTCACATCCTACATGAATGTATCATTTACAAATAGAGTTTATGCCATGTATATGTGTATCACTCTGTTGTATAGAGTTGAAGCCTTGAATAAAATGATCTTAAAAGGAATGATAGGACTACCCATATCACCAAGGTGCACCTCCTTTTGGGGGGGGGGGGTGGGCGTCACTAAAGAACTTTGTGGTTAAGCATGCTCAACCTAGAGTAGTACTAGGATGGGTGACCAGTTGGGAAGTTTATCTTGGCTTGAGCGTGAGTGAGGACAAATACACAGTTAAGGCTATTGGTAGTCTGTGGTCCCATTCATCAATCTTGAAACTCTACTAGAGCTTTGGGCAGTGGGCTTGAGTTTTACAAATGGTATTAGAGCCATAACCCCTCTAGTAGGTGGGGCCCACATGGGCAAGTGGCACACCAATCTAGCCTTGATGAGGACAATAAAGAGTCTAAATGGTAAAGGTTGTAACTTACCAAGGTTTGATGCTTCAAATAAAATGATCTTAAAAGAAATGACTGGACTACCCATGTCACCAAGGTGCACCTCCTTTTTATGGATCCCATCACCAAAGAGCTATGTGGTTAAGCTTGCTCAACCTAGATTAGTACTTGGATGGGTGACCAGTCAAGAATGTTTATCAAGACTTGTGTGTGAGTGAGGATAATGTGTGCAGTTAAGGTTAGTGGTGGTCTCTGGTGCCCGTAGTCATTCTTAAAACTCTACTAGAGCCTTGGGTAGTGGGCCCATGTTTTACAGTATATGTATGTGATATCTAAATTTTGAAATAAATAAGTAATGTTGATATTTCTAGATCTTATCAGATTAATTCAAAATATTTGGATGGTATGTCTTAAGGAGAATATGAGAACCTACTTATCGTATGGTCAATGTACCCCATATACAATAACATCATGATCTAAGGTTTCAACATAATTTAAAGCCTTGACTCATATATAACTTTAACCTAATCCATATTAGATGATGTTTTATGTCACTTGATCTTAATAAATAAATATATAATCAG
The DNA here is from genome assembly GCA_963693085.1 of Alisma plantago-aquatica. Taxonomy (NCBI): domain Eukaryota; kingdom Viridiplantae; phylum Streptophyta; class Magnoliopsida; order Alismatales; family Alismataceae; genus Alisma; species Alisma plantago-aquatica. The sequence continues at coordinate 128,776,122 of OY856411.1, read as the reverse complement.
TAATATGTGACCATGGAAATGGGATGGGTTAGGTTTGACATAATTGTACTATAAGTTTAACTAGGCCTTCATCCAGTTCATGATGTGGTTATGATAGGAGTTGACCAAAGTCTAGTTGAATGAAGGATGTTATGATATATGGTGTGCTTGCATTGTGTTTTCTAGGAGTTTACCAAGTAAAGTTGAATCCAAGAAGTTATGATAGGATTTTCAACCAAATACATGGTTAAATTTTTATATGGATTTAATCCATTTGTATTATGTGAATGATATGACTCTTTATTAGATGACATATGATTATGCAAAATAAATACTTCACATATATTTATTACTTTCAATCATGTACATGGATCATATTTTACTAATTTCAATCATGTATCCATATTTGTATTTTGATTTCTATATTATTGTACATGGCATTTCTTATGTTTTAAAATCAATAAGATAATTATACAAGTAGATTATATGCATAGAGTTGAATTCTCATGGTGATATAGAACTCATACCACCATTAAAAAATGTTCTTGAGGTTTTGTCCAACTTGGTAGATCCATGCTGGAATGGTGAAATGTGATGTTGAGTATGGTTCCACCGTCAAATCATAGTCAAATAATATGTAAAATAAAAGTTAAATTTTGTAAAATAAGTAGGGAAGTGTGATTGTTATATGCAGAACATATTGTTTGTACAATTAAGAATATTATTGTACTACATTGGTTTTTGTACCTGTAACATACTAAATCTCAGGGTCTTTCCTGCAATTTACCCACGTTTGAACTTTTCTTGGCCTTCTAGTCCATTTGGACCTTTTTCATAAATGTCCCTTGTTTTATATTCTTTTTGGACTCTTTGTACAATTTGAGCACAATTCAAGGTTGAAATTCTATTTTGCCTCCATTCATGTTTATAAAGGGGTATTTGCACAAATAACCCATTTAAGGTAATAATTAAGGGCTAATAATGCAAAATAAAGTTTTATGAGTGATACAAGTAGATAATATTAATTTGCAGCTTTTTGGATAAATATATTAGCAATAATGTGTATTTTAGTTAATGTATGAGAACATTAACCTTAATTGTTTCTCTCTCCTCAAGATATGATTTTAATTCATGAAAATATGTTATTTAATTAATAAATGACTATTGAAATCTTAATGTGCTTAATATCTCAAAATTTACTCACATGTTTCATAAAAAGAAGTATTTTCATATAATTCATTCATTTTAATATATTAATATACACTTTAATGGGCAATGTATTAATTTATGGCCAAATAATGGGTGAAACGAGAATTTAATTGCATATCATGGTTCTACACATTAATTTCTACATGTGGTTAAAATTTGGTGAATTTTGGAGTTGATTTGGCCCCTCAAAACGATTTTATACGCTTTTAATATAATGTGATTAAAGTCTTTGATTTGTTTCATTTATGTCTCGACGTAACGCCAAAGTTCAGCATTTCATATGTCACGCGCCCCTTGGACGTGATCCAACGGCCCTAGATCGGTCATCCAGTGATCGAACCGACCCGACGACTTGCGGGTCATCACCAACCACCAGATGGCCGGCCGTTTCATAGCAGATCGACGCCCGATCTCTTTCTCTCTCATTTCTCAACCATTTTGCTTGATTCTTCGTCTGTTGGGTTTGTCTTTCAATAACGAATCAATTGGTACTTTACTCATTCATTCTCACTGTTGGATCATGAAACACTCATTTGGGCAGTGAAGGCTTCTCTCCACCCTCGAGTTGCAGACGGCGACTCGAGCTTCCTCCCGCCTATATAAGGCCACCTCAATCACCCTCAGACATTACAAACTACTCCTCCACCTCCAATTGGAGACCTAGCACCCTGAAAACCTCCACCCTACTCTTATTCTTCTCTGGAGAACTCCGCCTTGGTGCCACTTCCTCCCTCCGCCTTCAGTAAAATTAACGATGGGGTAAGCTTCCCCAACCCTCACTCTCCGTTTTCCAATCATCGGATTGCCTCGAGATGCCCCCAGTCGCCGTGTCCTATAAGCTCACCGTCAAGCTCTGCTTCCACCTGCTATTTTGGGTTTTTGAGCTCCTCCGCCTTCTCTGGTGTCACAGTTGAACTCGCCTCTTGTCAGCGAGCGTGGTGGTGGCCTAAAAGGCCGTTTTCCCTTTGGTTTTCAATGATCTTGGTCGCTGGTCCTTTTTCTCTGTTCTTGTCACTCGGCAGAGCCCTCTCGGAGCTCCTGAGCACTGCGAGTCCCAAACCTGGGATCGATGAGATCGTCAAGCGATGTGGATGTCAGTGACGTCCTTTGTTTGTATCGGTAGCCTATGCTCCGTGATCTGGGCTGTGGAGTTGAACTCTAGAAGCAGCGGGTCGCCATGGATGCGGGATGGAGCATACCTGGTCCGACAATGACCAGGATGCCCATTCCCTTGCTATCGGAGGATTTAATCCCCAGGGGCAATACAGACTTTTTGTGTTTGGTTTTGTTTTCTCGTCGAGGGTTATTGCGAGGTTCAGATAACCATATTACCCTCACAACTTCAATCCTTATTATCGGACCCATAAGGGTATTTTTGTAATTTCGTCTTCGCTCAATCGCCCTTCGACCTAGACCACTCGGGCGCAGACCAGTGATGGGGCCAAACCTGATTGGCCCATGTCAGCGTGGGTCCGGCCACTGTGGCAATGTTTTCGCATTTTAAGTTGTGTATGTGGCAATTCCTTGCAATCTGATTGGTCAGATTTACTTAATTCATAGTAAATCAACCGTTGGTCAGAAAAATGCGAATAAATAGTCATTGGAAAGGACTTTTAACGTAGAATCTGATTTTATGGTTTTTGAAGCCTGATTCCAAATTATTTTCAAAAGTTTTCCTAAGATACTCTTTTGATGATTTAAATGTTCTAAAATGCATAAGTAACTCATTTTAAGTTCAATTTGTAAAATAAAATATGTTTTCTTATTCAGGAGAATATGACCAATCGTTTGGACTAGGTTTTAAACCCTAAATCGTGGTTTTGTAAAATTAGGGTTTTCCTATGTTTTATGTCTTTATATATATTAATACATGTGTAATAATGTAACTAGGGAAATATGGATTGGATGCAATCAGTTTGGTGAATATGATGGTAATTAATTAAAACAGGTATGTGGATCCTATTTTAGTATGTGAATCATATTTATGTATTTGACTCCTATGAATGTGAAACATATGTATGTATTATGGATGTGCAAATAATCCTACTCTTCAGTTGGGATCTTATCCAACCCTACAAACATTTTGTTCTAGCCTTGATATCCTCCTAAATGCCTTTATTTGGATCTTTACTTATTTTATGCTTCTAATGCCATTGTGGCTCATTCATTTGAATTATGTGAATATTGCTATTGCCTATGTTGGCTCATCTTTTTGAAATACTTGGAAACATTGTATATTGTTGTTGCTTATGTTGGATCCTTTATTTCTTGGGTTTTATTCCCAATGCTATGTTGAAATCTTGTTATATTTCTCAATACTGCCAAGTGACTATTTAAGCATGATGTATTTTAGGCCAAATGACAATGTAGTGTACATGAGTACAAACCACCCATAGGGCACAGAGGTTTTAGTCCTCCTGCCGGGCACTGGGGTTTTAGTTCCCCTGCCACTTTATATATTAGGCACTGGGTTTTAGCCCCCCTGCCACTTTTTAGGCACTGGGGTTTTAGTCCCCCTGCCACTGGTGTGGTCCGGTAGGTGCCTCACCCTACATTGAGATGAATTTGTGTCTTAATATATCATGCTATGTGATTAATATTGTGGTGATTGATTATGGCAGTTTTCTCTCTCTTATTCATATACTTGCCTCATTTCTTTTGAAATCTCTTGATGTAGATAATCTTTTATATTGTAATGCTTTAGATTATTTAATTATCCTATTTCTCTTGAATAACACATACCTTTTATCTTTCTCTTTCTGGATGACCCCACCCATCCAGGCTAGGATCAGAGTGCGCATGGAAGCTTGGTGAACCTAAGGCTAAGGATAGGACAAGAAGAAAGAGGAGCATATAGCTTGCATGATCATAGTTGCTTTTATATATTAAGTTGTTTTGTTTGGAGACAATATTGGCTTAGTCTAAGTCTTCCTCTACCTAGATCCTATGTTTTGTATAAAGTTGTACTTCCTTTATGGAAATTTTTGTAATGTACTCTTTATACATTTTGAATAAAGTCAAGTATTAAATTTCCGCTGCTACACAATTGGTGATTTTGGTTGCCATGGTTTATAGTAGAGACTTGGTCTCTACAGCATGGTATCAGAGCACCAAGGTAGTCGGATTCTTGACTAATTCAAATTGTCTCCCTATAGTATATAGTTTCCCTTTAGTTAGTTTTTCACCTTAGAGTTGACCTAGCATGAACGTTTGATTTAGTATCATAATAATTTCATAATTAAAAATAAAATTTGTCAACTTTTTGGTGAATTATCTAATGAGAAGCTACTAGAGAAATAAGTTGAAGTGATGGTGTCTAGAAAGGGTCAGAGCTTGGGGGCTGGCAATATTTTCCTCTGCCCCACTAGCTTGGTCACGAGGACTTCTGAGCTCATATGACCTGGCCTGGCCTGATTTGTAACATACAACTTGAAATAGTCTATCTTTGGGCATGTTGCCTAATTGTTGAATACCTTAGGAAAACCTTAAGTCATGATTTAATCTCTTACACAAAAATCATCCTTAAATACCTTATACTCCTATGCTTAGGGTTTAGTGTACCCTAGGTTGCACCCTGAAAGCTTGGTTAGTAAATCCTTATAGTGTTGAGTTTTATGTACCCTTTTACCCTTAGCTTAGTTTGACTTAGTTGACCCTTTTAAGGGGTGGGGTGATGGTAATGGTGTTAGTACCCTATTTGGTTTTGCAAATCTGATTTCGAGGACGAAATCCCTTTTTAGGGAGATGGAATCCCAATTAAAAGCAAAATCAAATACCTTTGGAGTTAGAAACCCTATCTATGTGGACATATGTACATAATAACTTATGTGAACAAGAATTTACCAAACACATTACACTTGTAATTCAACTTGTTTGTTTATACACACATGAATATGTAGTAAGTCATATAGGAATAATTCATATGTTTGAACCTTACTATAGGCTTGATGCGCATAATAATGAATTACTCATTACTAATTGTGAATACACATAATGTTGACTATGCCAACCTAATGGTAAAATGTGTATGGATAATGCACCCTAAGGATGCTTTAATATATAATGATCATGTTGACCTAAAGCTTAATATGTAATCATCTAGCCTTGACAACATATATATATATATACCCTTAATGCCTTTCATGATACATTAGTGACATTAGGTGTCATCATCACATAATATACCTTATTGCATATAAATGGATTATTGTCCCAAAGTTATCAATATATATAAGGTATATCACCTTGTTCCCTAATGAGAACCACATCATAATTTGATATATGAATTAATTCATTAATATTTAATGAGTTACATCCTATTCACTAAAATGCATATAATGACTCAAATATGATAGTGAATGATTGGATTCACATAAATATTCATAAAATGCCTTATGTGAAGTAAAATATGTATAATTTATAATATGTACTGTAATGGACGACAATGATTAATGATTTCATTAATATGAGTATGAAAGATGATATGAAAATGTGCAATATGAACATTATTTGGAATTATCATAGGCTTAATAACTTGTTGGGTAATATTAACTTTTTTTCTACAAAATAATTTTTGATAATTCTACATGATATTTTTAAGAGGATAATGAAAAATGAATTCATGTTATTAAGGTTTTTGACCAAATACATTAATTAATGTTGAAATGGCGTAATAAACCCTAATTGTGCTTAAAACACTTGATGAGGGATATATATATGATATAATGTTGAGATGTAATTGTTTTGAAAACAATGTGCATAAAATGTTATCTAAGTGATAGTATAGTAAATATGATAGCTCTTCATGATGGAGATTATGCTAATAAGGCAAAAATGTTAGTTTGAGTTTGATAAAAGGATATAGGTTTTGTAGAAAACTTAGTAACACCTGACTTATGTAGATTTTGTGTTGTACCCTAGATTAAGGGTTATAACCTAGTGTTTAAGGTTGGGAAGTTGCACACCCACCCTCTCTCTCCTCTTGTTGTGATTTCGGGGACGAAATCCTCTTTAAGGGATGGTGTGCTGTAACATACTAAATCTCAGGATCTTTCCTGCAATTTACCCACTTTTGAACTTTTCTTGGCCTTCTAGTCCATTTGGACCTTTTTCATAAATTTCCCTTGTTTTATATTCTTTTTGGACTCTTTGTGCAATTTGAGCACAATTCAAGGTTGAAATTCTATTTTTGCATCCATTCATGTTTATAAAGGGGTATTTGCACAAATAACCCACTTAAGGTAATAATTAAGGGATAATAATGCAAAATAAATTTTTATGAGTGATATAAGTAGATAATATTAATTTGGAGCTTTTTGGATAAATATATTAGCAATAATATGTATTTAACGTAATGTTTGAGAACATTAACCTTAATTGTTTCTCTCTCCTCAAGATATGATTTTAATTCATGAAAATATGTTATTTAATTGATAAATGATTATTGAAATCTTAATGTGCTTAATATCTCGAAATTTACTCACATGTTTCATAAAAAGAAGTCTTTTCATATAATTCATTCATTTTAATATATTAATATACACTTTAATGGGCAATGTATTAATTTATGGCCAAATAATGGGTGAAATGAGAATCTAATTGCATAGCATGGTTCTACACATTAATTTGTGCATGTGGATAAAATTTGGTAAATTTTGGAGTTGATTTGGCCCCTCAAAATGATTTTATACGCTTTTAATATAATGTGATTAAAGTCTTTGATTTGTTTCATTTATGTCTCGACGTAATGCCAAAGTTCAGCATTTAATATGTCACACACCCCTTGGACGTGATCCAACGGCCCTAGATCGGTCATCTAATGATCGACCCGATCTGACGACTTGCGGGTCATCACCAACCTCCAGCTGGCCGACCGCTTAATAGTTGATCGACGCCCGATCTCTTTCTCTCTCGTTTCTCAACCATTTTTCTTGATTCTTCTTCTGTTGGGTTTGTATTTCAATAAGGAATCAATTGGTACTTTACTCATTCATTCTCACTGCTGGATCATGAAATTCCCATTTGGGCAGTGAAGGCTTCTCTCCACCCTCGAGTTGTAGACGGCGACTCGAGCTTCCTCTTGCCTATATAAGGCCACCTAAAGCACCCTCAAACATTACAAACTACTCCTCCACCTCCAATTGGAGACCTAGCACCGGAAAACCTCCACCCTACTCTTCTTCTTCTCTGGCGAACTCTGCCTTGGTGCCACTTCCTCCCTCCTCCTTCAGCAAAATTAACGATGGGGTAAGCTTCCCCAACCCTCACTCTCTGTTTTCCAACCATCGGATTGCCTCGAGATGCCCCCAGTCGCCGTGTCCTATAAGCTCACCGTCGAGCTCCGCCGCCACCTGCTATTTTGGGTTTTTGAGATCCTATGCCTTCTCTGGTGTCACATTTGAACTCGCCTCATGTCAGGGAGCGTGGTGGTGGCCTAAAAGGCCGCTTTCCCTTTGGTTTTCGATGATCTTGGTCGTTGGTCCTTTTTCTTTGTTCTTGTCACTCGGCGGAGCCCTCTCGGAGCTCCTGAGCACTGCGAGTCCCAAACCTGGGCTCGATGAGATTGTCGAGTGATGGGGATGTCAATGACGTCCTTGGTTTGTATCGGTAGCCTATGCTCCGTGATCTGGGCTGTGGAGTCAAACTCCAGCACCAGCGGGTCGCCATGGATGCGGGATGGAGCATACCTGGTCCGACAATGACCAGGGTGCCCATTCCCTTGCTATTGCAGGATTTAATCCCCAGGGGCAATACAGACATTTCACGTTTGGTTTTTTTTTCTCGCCGAGGCTTATTGTGAGGTTCAGATAACCATATTACCCTCACAACTTCAATCCTTATTATCGGACCCATAAGGGTATTTTGGTAATTTTGTCTTCGCTCAATCGCCCTTCGACCGAGACCACTCGGGCGCGGACCAGTGACGGACCAAACCTGATTGGCCCATGTCAGCGTGGGTCCGGCCACTGTGGCAATGTTTTCGCATTTTAAGTTGTGTATGTGGCCATTCCTTGCAATCTGATTGGTCATATTTACTTAATGCATAGTAAATCAACCGTTGGTCAGAAAAATGCGAATAAATAGTCATTGGAAAATTTTTTAACGTAGAATCTGATTTTATGGTTTTTGAAGCCTGATTCCAAATTATTTTCTGAAGTTTTCCTAAGATACTCTTTTGATGATTTAAATGTTCTAAAATGCATAAGTAACTCATTTTAAGTTCAATTTGCAAAATAAAATATGTTTTCTTATTCAGGAGAATATGACCAATCGTTTGGACTAGGTTTTAAACCCTAAATCATGGTTTTGTAAAATTAGGGTTTTCCTATGTTTTATGTCTTTATATATATTAATACATGTGTAATAATGTAACTAGGGAAATATGGATTGGATGCAATCAGTTTGGTGAATATGATGGTAATTAATTAAAACAGGTATGTGGATCCTATTTTAGTATGTGAATCATATTTATGTATGTGACTCCTATGAATGTGAAACATATGTATGTATTATGGATGTGCAAATAATCCTACTCTTCAGTTGGGATCTTATCCAACCCTACAAACATTTTGTTCTAGCCTTGATATCCTCCTAAATGCCTTTATTTGGATCTTTACTTATTTTATGCTTCTAATGCCATTGTGGCTCATTCATTTGAATTATGTGAATCTTGCTATTGCCTATGTTGGCTCATCTTTTTGAAATACTTGGAAACATTGTATATTTTTGTTGCTTATGTTGGCTCCTTTATTTCTTGGGTTTTATTCCCAATGCTATGTTGAAATCTTGTTATATTTCTCAATACTACCAAGTGACTATTAGAGCATGATGTATTTTAGGCCAAATGACAATGTAGTGTACATGAGTACAAACCACCCATAGGGCAGTGAGGTTTAGTCCTCCTGCCGGGCACTGGGGTTTTAGTCCCCCTGCCATTTTATATATTAGGCACTGGGGTTTTAGTCCCCCTGCCATTTTTAGGCACTGGGGTTTTAGTCCCCCTGCCACTGGTGAGGTCTGGTAGGTGCCTCACCCTACATTGAAATGACTTTGTGTCTTAATATATTCATGCTATGTGATTAATATTGTGGTGATTGATTATGGGAGTTTTCTCTCTCTTATTCATATACTTGCCTCATTTCTTTTGAAATCTCTTGATGTAGATAATATTTTATATTGTAATGCTTTAGATTATTTAATTGTCCTATTTCACTTGAATAACACATACCTTTTATTTTTCTCTTACTGGATGACCCCAACCATCCAGGCTAGGATCAGAGTGCGCATGGAAGCTTGGTGAACCTAAAGCTAAGGATAGGACAAGAAGAAAGAGGAGCATATAGCTTGCATGATCATAGTTGCTTTTATATATTAAGTTGTTTTGTTTGGAGACAATATTGGCTTAGTGTAAGTCTTCCTCTACCTAGATCCTATGTTTTGTATAAAGTTGTACTTCCTTTATGGAAATTTTTTTAATGTACTCTTTATACATTTTGAATAAAGTTAAGTTTTAAATTTATGCTAATACACAATTGGTGATTTTGGTTTCCATGGTTTATAGTAGAGACTTGGTCTCTACAGTACCCATATACTTAGCACACTTGTGTTGACCGTTATTGTTTTACAATTTTTTATTCAGAGAATAGAAGGGATGTGAAGATGAGCATGTGAGCAGTTGTTTAGAATGTTCCTTGAATACCCTTCTAGTTAGCATATATGGACTTTTTTAATGTCAAATTATAATTGTCAATTGTTGTAGATCTTCTGTTAATAATTTTACCATTGTGTATTGATTATTGTTGTGGTGTTTGCATCAATATATTCCTGGGATTTGAAAATATTTGTACTTCATCATTCAAAGGCGTGTCTGATATACCAAGATAATGACCCAAAATGCATCCTCTAGGGATGGAGCCTCAATTCATTACAAAAACACTCTCGTATGACATTTAACCTACTTGTACTTCACAATTTGAAGAGGAGACCCCACTGTAAAAGTAGTCGTAGACAATAGGAACCAGAGGTGATGATGTTTATGATATAGTCGGGGAGGATATTTCTCCCAAGGATACATAATTTACCTACACCAATAAGATTGTGATATATGTTTCATTCCCTGACGAACTTAAGAAGGGGAAATTCAACAAAAATTTAAAAGGTTTCATTGTATCTTCCATTTGTGAAAGCAATAGAACAAATATTGCCTATACCAAGTACTTGAAAGACATAAGTTATAACAAAAGAAGAATAATCATTGGAAATAATGTAGTTTTGGTGCATGACAAGTTGAACACATAAATTCACAAGAAGCATATCTAAAAGCAACATGACTCGGGTTGCTTCAAGATCCCATTGACTATTAGTAGTATCATATGGTAATGAACTAAATGATCTTGGAGAGACATAAATCTGATGCCTCTCTCCATATTCAATAAACTCCAATTGAAGACACATATAGAATCAATATGGTGATCCATCTTGTAGAATAAACTATATTGTCACCACTGGTTATCATTGAGATGGTCTTCATGATGATTCGTCATGGTTTTGGTGATGGAGGTGCAAGAATACCATGACTCACAACTATTTTTGGGCAGACCCTTCCAAGCGACTACACATGTCATAGTGGTTTTGAAGATGATTGTTTGAAATTCAAACTAACATATCAAACCAAGCCCAATGGAAGCCGTTTAGGATTTTTGTCAAAAAACACAACATAATGTGACTTATTGTTTCGAATATACTATTCGTAGTATGACCAAATTGATGCCAAATGATGACTCTAGACATTTGCATACATGAATGATGAACCTTGACAATGGCACAATCAAGGAGTAAATAATGTGATACATATATGTATAGAAGGTATCTAGATTGTGCACATCAATTTGAAGAATCGAGGACACCTCCATCACCATCTACACCATTATTGGGAAGGTTACTCAACATAACTTGAGTTGCACTGCATCGAGTCCAGCATGATCATACTTGTGGGAGGCAACTCACTTTTAAGTTAGTTTTCTTTTTCTTAAATTTATTTTTAACATGTTGTATGTTTAAAGTTGTTAGGAACTTCTTGGAATAATTTTTGATACAAAATTTGATGTGTTTTATTACCTCCCATGAAGTTAATTACATCAACCTTAGGGTCAATTCCATGAACCACAATAGCCACAAGAAACCAAGTCTCCTACATCAATGTTGATGCCATAAAATCATGTCAGTTGTACTAAATAATCTAGGAAATCTCTGTTCAAAGATTCTATGATCTTTCTTCACCATAATGATGTGTATGAACAATTATTTGGGTCATTTTAGTCTGTTTGGAAGAGAGTATAGTGTTAATGACAATCTTGGAAAAGGACAGAAAGAAATTCTATATTTTTTTCTCTTAGTTGGTGTGGTCTCCATCCATCCTCATCTGACTATATACCATTAGTATACTAGTGAACTAGCTCAGAGTTTGACTTCATAGATTTTCATAAGAATAAATCATGTCATTTTTACATTATTTTAAGAAAACATTTATAGCTTGTTTTTGCATTTATATTGCATAAGTTACATCTATGATGTGTATATGCGTAGATAACATTTGGATCTAGTGCTAGAAAATTCCTTGAGCACCTAATTCACATTAGAAAATATTAATCACTCCTCATATTTTTCTATAATTACCCTAAAATGAAAGAAATTTTATTTCTAAGAAGGGCATTATTTGCTTGCAAGGTTCTACATAGGGTTGTAAAGGCACATGCTCCCCAATGAAGGGACCCATGTTTGAAACCTAGGTTTTGAACCTTGGAAAAAAATTATTCGATCATGCAGGTTGGCCGACTATGTGATTCAAACACCCCCTCCAGTGTGCAGGTAGTTGATGGGGATCTTGGGGTGTACACTGTCGGGGTGGGGTCACCGAAGCAGATTTATCTCAAGAGTTGCATCATCCAAAAAGATAAGGGCATTGTCTTAATATTCTTATAAAAAATAAATAAACAATAAAAAGAAATTGAAGATTTAATAAAAAACTACAAGGGAAGGCAGAGTATTTTTACATCATAATTGATTAATTGTCCCTATATAATCATGATAGAAAGTGTGAATCTAGGCCCTTGAAAATATCTTACCACCCATGTTATCGCCAATAAGTGGAGAGATCCATATCATACACCAATCATGTTTTAATTCTCCTATAAGAATTAGGTGCACTTGATTCATCATGTAGGTTAGCATTATATTCATTTCATCTTGGTTTGAATTGATCCACAAAATCTATCCACCCATTCCTCTATTTGCAGGCTACCACTGATATAGGTCTGGATTATTTAACTCATTCATGTTTATGACGGGACTACATCCAATATAGATCTAGATTATTTATGACATGTAGATGTAGGGAATAATTACTATGCATTTTACCTACCACATTCTGATTATGATAATTCACCTACTCCAAATGACTTAGGTAGATACTTCCGTTTTATTTCAAACATTATTTGTGATTTCGAAATAATTAAAATTGATGATTTGGATGTTTATCATGTAGGGAAATCAGGGCGATAGATAAGGCAATAGAAACAAAACAAAAAAAATTAAAGCCTAATTCTTCTTAACAGTAAGATCATGTCAACAACAATGTATCTAGGAAGGAAGGTAACATGAGTTATACCTAGTCCTGGAGAAAGTGTATCAAGAACTCTTGATTTAGTACCACGCTTCATCTCCAAGTAGTAGTGAGCTAGCTTCTTCTTTAGGAAGAAGCATGTTGGTTCTTTAGTAGCACTTGAACAGTTGTTGGAGACAACCTCCTAGTATAACACCACGCACAGAGGTTGAGTGTGTTCTCCTAGCAACATACAATGGCCTCCCGCCTCTAGATTAGTCCACATGGACCACCAGGAACTCCATGTTGCACTACCAGGGCCAACAAAAAGGAGTTGTCCCTTTTGAAAGTCAACCCACTAGAGTTGATTCTCTCTCCCACAATTTTTTCTCCCTTGATATCCCTCCCATTATCGAGTAGGACTTGCTAGGGCTCTCTATTGGTTACCATAACCAAAGAGGAAAACAACTGTCAAAGCAACTGTTGTGTTCTAAGAAGCCCCCAAAACCCCTCTATTTATAGGAGAGGCTAGAGTCAGGGTTCCCATTTTGTGTAGGACTCAAAAGGGTCAAATTCATGAATTTTCTAGAACTAATGCACGACTAAGCAGTCAGTTTGCATACTCAACTGGTCAGTTCTTGCAATTTTCTATTTTGAATCAAATTGCAATCAATGCAAAAATGACGCCAACATCAATCCTGGATCCAATCGAATTGATCACTGAATCAGGCGATTCATCTCAGGAACCAATCAGTTGGGGCCAGTGAACCGGTCATTTCACACCCTGGTTCAACCATTAGCCAATGTTGATTCCAATTGACCTGACACTCCAACCGATCGGTTCAACACTTGAACCGGTTAGTTTAGAGTCTAGTCAGTCAACTTTGCATCTTTGTTGGTTTATTGAATACCTAAACACCTTTAGTAATCTAGTTAAACATCATTCATGAATTTAATACTTTAATCCAAGTGCATTCCTATGTGTGTGACCGTATAGGTCCAAAATTATGTTGGCAGTGAATGTTCATAACAAACTTATGACATCAACATCAAACATCGACATCTAGAAACACATCATTACTACGCAAGTAATTCAAAATTTTAGAGAACAACTTCAACCTACAATTTGTGATTAGTGTTACCATGATCATATAGTTCCTTTATCGTTGATATCCAGATTGAACTCAAGGCATGGAAATATCTTCCTCTCAACATTCAATCCATGTTCCTTGAACTAGAGTAGACTGTATGAAATTCATGTGAGCTCACATATCACATATTGTGTCACATGACTATGGCCATACACTTCTAAGTCTCTCTTATCAAGAGGCCCTAGATATCAATCCCATGTAGGAGGGATAAATCCCATCTACATCACTCACACTCTATCCCCATTTGTCACAATGCACCCAAGCACCACCTTTATGGAAACCCTTATTCAGGATCACAGTGGATGATCTCAAAGTACATGAAAAAAATGTGATGAATGTACTGACTTCAGGTCTAAGAACCACAATCACCACTTATTACTATAAGAGGTGATTGTGGATAACATTCCATGGTATCAATGTATCACTCTCAAGGTGGGTATGTATAATACATTGCTCTCTAACATGTACATGTGAACTTGACTTGATATCACATATTATGACTAATGAGATTTTTTCATCAATCAACACACACTCAAGTCTTATGTATTATTGTTGTCTATTTTTCTCCCATAGTAATATACGACTAGGGACATAACAAGAATGTATCTACTCATGTCACATATTTGAAGACATGCATCATCAAGAAACATCATTCTTTAGATATCAACTATGTTTGTGTCATCATCTCATGCTGAGACAAACATAATAGATGGAATTACCTTTATTATTATCAAATCAGGTACTTAATGCCACATTCCAATCACCATATGATTGTCTCTCTGGGCATATATACCAATAGACTCCCACTTGCACTTAGATCCAATCACCAACAAATCTTTTTCCAAGTGATCTTAACATGTCCATCGTGTTTCTTTAGCGTAACTACTTTTATAGTGGGTTTGGCAATGTTTGCTTCAAGTCATAAATTTGCAAGTTTCACATCTATTCATGGTGGTAACTTTTCACATAAGGTAGAATTGTTGTAGTATTCTATCTGAGATTCCTTTCCTAAAAGGTAGCTCCATTATTTTCATCAGTATTTCTACTGTGTCATCAATGGTTGGAACCTCCCATGAGTTCATATCTATGAAATTCTAGATCCATACATTATCTTCTATTTTTCACATAACATCAAGATACTAGGCTTCTATAGTAGATTTAAACAATCACCTCTTGCTCGAAACACATTTTTATTTTAAGTTCAAACATTATATTAGATTGTGATCATTAATTTTATATGTCATTTTGGAAGCTTGCATCGGTGTAATCCTTTACACCAAACTCTTTCGTATTATCGTACCACGGAACCAATCATTTTAGTTCTTCTATAACACTTAAGGATGTTCTTCATGGTATTCCAATGATTTTCATTGAGGTCTGATGGATACCCTCTCGTCATTTCCATTCCAATACATATGGGATCGCTATATATATATATATCACCTCTCATAATGTCTGATACATATGAGATAATGGGATCAGCACATAACATTGCATTCAAGATAGATCCAATTGTGAATGCATATGGCATCTATCCATGTTTCCTATTCTTCACAAGAACTCAGGCACTAGGCTCCTGAGAGACTAGCTCCACGGAATATGGACACGTTTTCTCTCATTCAGTATTTGATGTTGAACCTTTTCATCATCTTGCCAATGTTTATGTTCTTTCTTAGGTTGAGAAGCTTTCTAGATCTATCTCTATAGATCTCAATTCCTACCATATAGGATGCTTCTCCTAAACCCTTCATATTGAAAGTACTTTCTTTGCTAGGTTTTAATATTTGTAGGATAATCATGTTATTCCCCACCATTACATTCAAGATAGATCCAATTGTGAATGCATATGGCATCTATCCATGTTTCTTGTTCTTCACAAGAACTCAGGCACTAGACTCCTGAGAGACTAGCTGCATGGAACATGGACACGTTTTTTCTCATTCAATATTTCATGTTGAACCTTTTCACCATCTTGCCAATGTTTATGTTATTTCTTAGGTTGAGAAGCTTTCCAGATCTATCTCTATAGATCTCAATTCCTATCATATAGGATGCTTCTCCTAAACCCTTCATATCAAAAGTACTTTCTTTGCTAGGTTTTAATATTTGTAGGATAATCATGTTATTCCCCATCATTATGTGAAATATAAATATGTTCCCTCTAAATCTTTAATAATCATAGATTCCATCTTCATTCTGACTTAAGTCAAACTCTTTGACTATCTTGTCAATTTGAAGATTCTAGCTCTAAGATGCTTGCTTCAATCCAAAGATTAACCTTTGTAACTTACAGACTTTATTCAAATTATTGGATTTATAAAAACCTCTAGCTTGTATCATGTACACATCTTCATAATTATTCTAGTTCAGTAATGTGGTTTTAACATCCATATGCCAAATATCATTAGTAATAACAAGTTGCAACTCCAATGCATGATCCTAATGAATCTAACCATGATAACTGGGGAAAGACTTCATCATGTTCAACACCTTTAACTTGTTTGAAACTCTTTGCAACTAATATACCCTTCCATGTAGGTGTTCTTACTGGAGTCCCAATTTCACTCTATGGGCTTTACCCCTTCAGGTGGATCCACTAAGGTCATACCTTATTGGTTTTCATGGAGTCCATCTTTGATCCCATGGCCTCAAGCCATTTCTCAGACTTTGGTTCCTCAACAACTTCTAGGTAGGTTGTTGACTCATCATCTATGATCAAATCACCTCCTTTTGAGTTATAAGATATCATAATCTTTCAAACTCAAGGTGTGTTCTACTAGAACTACGAGTTTTGTGTGTTACATAAGGAACTTGAGATTTCAACAACAACTTGTGATTGATTCTCTTTGTTCCCACTATACCTATTTAGGTTCAATGTTTTCTTGTTTGTCTCAAACATTTTGAGCTCTACTTTTACTCCCATTAATTCCTATTGAACTAAGTTCCTTTTCAAGAATATAAAAATCTAGATTAACAAACAACTTTGTTGCGGGATTGGGATAAGAGTAGTATTTTAACAAAATAAAATTTATGTGATTTTGGATAATTCTTTTCAAGATAATATTTTCTTATATAATCATATACTCCTAATCATTATCAAATACATATTGGGACACTTCCCATGCCATATCTCATATGGTGTCTTTTGAACCATTTCTGATGGTACATTGTTTAGATTAAGCAAGTTCCCAAAAGAAATTGAAAGATTAGCTAGATTTATTGATAATTTCACCAGACTAACAAGGTGTGATTCGTTCCTTTTGATACACTCTCAGGATACACTATCATTATTTTTTAGGTGGAGTTCATCATGATACATTATCATGGTATTCCACAAGGTTCTCCAACTCTTGGTTAAAATATTTCAACATGGATCATATCAAAGTATCTTATACTTTTACCAATTTGGTTACATACTTCATTAAATGATCTCCTTGAACACTCTAAGATATTCATACATGCATTTCATTAAATACAAACTTAAGTATCTACTGATATCATCTATAGATATAATGAGGTACTGGTAGCTACCTTCGGCTTTTATTCTAAAATGTCTATGTATATCAGTATGTACTATCTCTAATGGAATACTAATTCTCCCGCTACATCTAGTCAAGATTCTCTTGTCATATTGCCCAATAAATAAGACTTGGATGTCTCTATTTTTTTGGAAATAAGTAAATATGTATTTCCAAAACAAAGTATAGCAAGCTATACACTTACAAAAAAGCCCGCCAAGCCAAAGACTTTACATCCAAGGGGATTATCTACAAAAACCCCAATACATTTTGGATCTATTTCTAATCAGACCACCCATATTAGGCTTAGCGTTAACATACCACAGCAAGTCATTATTGATACATTTCATGATACTACTCTAGTTGTTGTGTCCATTGTTGTGGACTCTTCTATTTCTTTCTCTCCATATATGGTAGCACACACAAGCAAGAAAAATGCCACCAAAACTTTTCCCTTCATCTCCTTTGTACCTGTTTTTGATCCAATTAACAATAGTATGGATATCATCAGGAATCAGAGATCCCCATCTATTTCTAAGGCACATTATCTTCTAGATGGTCTTGGAGTAGGTGCATTCAAAAAACAGATGCCCTCCCATCTCATTCTCCTCATTGCATAAGCAGTAAGTAACGTCAACAAGTACCCCCCAGCTCACCATGTGAGTTTTGGTAGGAAGCTTATTCAAAAGAGCCCTATAGTGCAAAGTGATCCACTTGGGGCAATGAAACCGCCCCCACATCATTTGCATCCAAGGCACAATAGTATTTATAGCAGTGTTGATATTAGGTAACAACACCCCACTGTCATAACCCAATGTATCAACACTATACACACTACCCAGCCGCAAATTGTGTTCACACATCTTCCTCCAAATCCTAGAGGGATAAGAGTGTTCATTAACCATCAACGATACCCCATAGCGAGCTCTCATCCACTTCACCCAAACATTATCAGGTTGTGTACAAAACTTCTGTATTCTTTTCTATGTACACTTATCCATGATGGCTTGGCCATCCATTAACTGTAGCCCCCCTTTGTCATACAACTGGGCTATGGTGTGCTAAGCAACACCCTGCATCTTATCACCCCACAAGAATGCAACAGAAACAAATCTCATCCTAATCAAACACGCCATAGGAATCTCACAAAGTTCTCCACGGTAGCATATAATGCTCTGAATGACAGTTCTGATCAGCACCATGCAACCGGCCATGGAGATATTAATCTCAGCCCATTTATTGATTCTATCTCTCACCTTGTCCACCAACATGGTAAACTCCTTCACTATTCCTTTCCCCCCTGCAATGGGAATACCTAGGTACTTAGTCGGCCAAGTCCCTTTCCTAACCCCCATCACCACCTTTACCCTTCCTATTCTTGTATCACATGATTTGGACATGAAAATGTGTGATTTAATCACACTGATGTAGAGGCCCGTACATCTCCCAAAGCTTGTTAGGACCTTTTATATTCCTTCAACCTGCTAGCATGGCCCACAGAGAATAGTAGTACATCGTAAGAAAAAATAAGGTGTGACATAGCTTTAACACCCTTGACTTTGAATGTTTTTACTTTGCCTCTACTTTCTACAATCTTAATAGAATTTGTCAAACCTTCCATGACAATGGTAAAAAGCAAGGGTGACAGGGGGTCACCCTATCTTATACCATTCAAAGCCTGGAACAAACTAGCAGGAGACCCATTAATTAGAATTCCGAAGGAAGTGGCTTTAACACATTCCTTCATCCATGAAATCCACATATCGGAAAACCCCAAAGCTTTCATTACAGACCACATAGCCGACCATTTGACAAAGTCATAAGCTTTGGTGATGTCTATTTTGAAACTCACTTTAGAGGCTGCTCTTTGTTTCTTAAAATCAATAAATAATTGGCCGCAAGTAAGGCACAATCAACAATTCTTCTTCCTTCAATAAACACATTCTGCTGAGGAGATATGATGTTGGGCAACACTTTTTTCAGTCTGCAAGCAAGCACTTTGGAAATCGCCTTATAGAGCACCGAGCAACAGAGTATAGGTTTGTAGTCATGGATTCTAGATGCTTACTTTGATTTAAGAATCAACTTTATAAATGTATGACTTACAGCTCTCACCATGTGTCCACCATTCAGAAACCATTTAATGGCAGCACAAACATCAGTATGGATGATATCCCGCATCTCCTGAAAGAAATTACTGTTGAAACCGTCAGGTCCTGGTTCTTTCGAGTGATGTATGGAAAAGATGGCATCTTTTATCTCTTCATTTGTAGTGGCTTGCAAAGCCTTGTATTCATGGCATCTGTGATACTGGCGTTAGGTAAGATATCTTCATTAATTGTATTGTCAGTATGTCCCTGATCGTAGAGGTGCTGGAAGAAATTAATAGCATTTGTGATGTCTCTATTGGTTCAATAACCATAAGTGTCTAAATAACCATCATATGAATTCTAGAAATGCATTTCTCATTTACGCGCTATAGATGACAGTACTATAGGTATTCATTGTTTGAGTGATCAAGTCATTGAGTATATGTGTCATACACATTTGTGTTCTCAACTATCACATATAGATTTTCAGACATAGGGCATTGCCAAATAACATTACATATTGTCCATACAAGATATATGTTCAATCGAAGGTACATAATAGCAATTTACTAATTCTATTACATGCCCATGAATGACACATTCCAACTGTAGTGGAAACAACTTTTGCTTTGTACAGTTCCATCTTTCTTCTTATTGGTTCCTGATGTGAGAACCATCACTCTAAATGAGTTTACACAAAACACAAAACATGATCATTCACTAATTAAAAACATACCCAGAAAATAGAGTAAATTTAAAGTGATTTCAACATCGTCACATGCTCAGAAAAATTTACATTGAAACCCAATATTTTTCTTGTATTCATACTATGTAAAGAATTTGATACAATTGGTTCAATGGCCTCAACCACCATATATATATACACAAGCGAATACTTCCCACATTCCTCACTTGTACAAGAATATAATATCGATTAGAACATTGTTTACAAACTCTTCCGCCCAAACCTAAGAGTATAGGGATGACTCTAGGATACACTAGACATCTAATACCTTTTACAAAGGTTCATCACTACAGCTCCTCCTTGCTTCCACGAGTCTTCTATCATTTCTTCCGATTATCTAAAAAGGTGTGGCAAACCACAAGGGTGAGACACATATCCTGGGATGACATATAACCTCCAACAATGCTTATTGGTTGCAAAATTTAAGTAATTAAATAGTTTAAGTAGAATAAACATGTATAACAAATAATCTTACCACCAGTGATGATCAAGAAGATACATAACTGAGAAGATACCAATTATCATCATTAGCTTGACTTTCATCATTCACCTTGTTAATAGTATTAAGGAATTCAGTAGAATATGCATAACTAGCATCATAAACAAGGCTATTAGCATAGCATCTCTATCATTATGAATAAGTCTAGTAGGATAAGCATAGATAACAAAATTGGCATGTCTAATAGGTTGATCCCGTCTACATTGTAAGCAAAGCTAACAACATAAGCACAACTACCTACATAAGCACAATTAGTAGTAAGGGCATCTTTAATTACAAAGGAATAGATAGCAATATAAGAATAGCTAACAACATGTGATAACTAATGTCATAATCATAGCCAATAGTGGTAGTATTATCTATCAATTTAAAACATGACTATTTATGTACATCTCTATAAAATGAGTATATCCACAACATAAGCATATCTACTGTCTTTTAATAAATTAAACATTATCTCTGTAAAGAGAACAAATAAGGGTTACCGTCCAATGTGAAGCATTGTGCATAACCCTAAATAGATATGCTACACGGTTGTTTAACAACTTTTGTTAAGCCCTGAGTATTTGAGTCATAACACCCAAATCCAACTGACCACTGTGAAGTCCTATTTAGTGCCATACAAGATCTAAGAAGAGACATACTCCAGAATCTTCTCCATACTCAGTCAGTACGAGTCTGCACTACAGTGCATTATTAGTCACACTGCCAACAGTGACATATAGTCTGTTAACTAGCCCGCCTTGGTACAGGATACAACGCTAGAGAACAACTCGTGCATGACTATGCTATAAGAGGCATCATGTAGTTATACTACTGTCTTTCACAAATATAAAAATATCACAATATTTGAGGCATGACCACAACCATCATCCATTACATGTAATCGTGGATGACAAGGATACACACTCAACTTGCCACCCCTGCATACTCAACAGTATGCACTCTGAGTTTCCCTTAGGAATACTCATTTCACCATCCAATAAGTTCTAACACTAAAGATGGTTCTATGGCACAGGGCAACTACATGATTAGGGTTCCACTTTATTAGTTATACCAATTGAGTGAATTAAAGCTTCATCAAACAAGTGGACATACAAACCCTAATTCAATTCTAGTAAGCATTGATATATAGCAACTCTAGAAGATATAAAATGTTTGAGACATAATGCTTGATCACAATCACAACATGGTATTATTCATTCTCACACATGAGTTCTCACGTGTCATCATATCACCATAGTACACAATTCTTTATCACATTCTGAAGAGGATTACACCTCATTAAATGCTCAACCATGCCCATAGGTCATTAAGACCATCACATTATTTCTTGCAAGATCATGATTATCATTATGCGACTAATAATAAGGGTCAACAACATTACTTTACATGTGATACACAAGCTCAGCACAATATTGCATTGAAGAGATAAAAGATATTGACAACATAGCATAGTAGGGTTATCTTGGAATTAAGAACATTCCTTTATTACATTAACAATCAAGGAAGATGTGTATGGTTAACCATCATCATACTCATAGTGCATATATTCAAAATAAGAGATCACCAATCATCAGAGTATGATAACCACCAATTAACACATTAAGGTTATGATCATGTTAGGAAGAGTATTCCACCATTAAACTATCCTATGAATATCCATCTTTAACCATTTATATTAGGTTCAACAAGATAAGTATCATTGAGTCTACATCAGCACTCATACACACCCCCTAACTCACGACACCCTCATTGGATCATGCAGTCATAGGGTAAAGTATCACCATTGAATCCCATACTATCCTCAAGTATGGATCCAAGAATAACACAAGGTTAAACCCTCACATTATAGCATACTAGAGTTTTATCATCAACAAGAGAGGATTCCATTATCACATTAATAATTCCATAGGGCTAATTATGATTAATCACCATCACCTAGTTGTATTAGGGTTAGGTGTAACAAGCTATACATCAGTAGGGTTATACTTTTCCATTATGATGATTATCCATTATAATCATTTGAGGTAAGAGGTAAGATCACAAGATGGATGTTATTGCACGATCAAATTCATATCATTAGAGTCACAATTATACACTTTAAGATTCGCCAAAAATAATTGGATGTTGAAACATCATATCTCCTTAGATCATGTGGTCTATTGAAAAACCCTAGGTTGAATCATAGGTTCAACCCTTGAATACATTAACTAAGGACCCATTAGATTAGGGTTTAGAAGAATGAACATATGGGAACTAGGTTCACCATTGGTTATGGTACTAGGTATCACCATCGATTGGTAAGCTCAAGATCACCAGCGGTTTATCATCAACAATTGATACTATTAGATGAGTATTGAACCATCGATTGACGAGCTCATAAAAGAGTGTAGAACTGACTTGAGGTGTCTCCATCAGTTGTCACCATTGTTCATCACCATCAGTTGCCACAAAGGCATCACCATAGGTTCCAACCAAGAAGCAACCATTGGTTCCTATGAGAAGGTGCAATTCAGGATAAACATTAAACAAAACTGTTAGTTGGACCATCCCTTAGGCCACTAAAAGTATCCTTTGTTTTGTATCCAAAAAGTTATAAAAAATCAGTACGGTAGACCATTGGTTGGCAGAATTAAGACAAACCAAAACATCAACAAAAGCAACCGTCAATCTAGGGTCTAGAAGAGCTAAAACAACATTGAAACCTACATATAACCCATCATTTAAGGATCTCCATGGACCATATTTGACATATAAACAAGGTGTAGATATTTTTATATCTTAGGCAACTCATACCTAAGATCTCAGATTGGTTTATGATTTTAAGCTATTCAAGAACAACACTTAAAACTTAACTCTAAACAAAGATAGTTTTCTACAAGCTTAGATCATCATTTACTAGGTTTAGGGTAACCATCAACCATAGGTGACTAAAATAGCATAACCATCAATTATATAGTTGATTAAAGTCATAAATATAAAAACAAGGCTACAACCATCGATCATGCATAGGTACCAACCATCAGTCACCAAGGAAAAGAAGGCAAACTAATTCATTAGTACTTAGAAGGAACCACCATTTATCCCTACTTAATAACCATCATATAAGGCCATAACTAGGCAGTTAAGACCATTGATTTAAGGCACCCAAGGAAGGATAAAATATAATAAGGTTTCCTACCATTTTCTGTCATACCCATGCCAAAACAAAATAGCACAAAGGCTAAAGCAACGGATTTCCATGGAAAAGAGGAAAACATCTCCAAAATTCTAATCATGGCCATATATATTATACCAAAAGCCATCATTTATTCACATAAAATCAACATATCGAGTTTCTTATACCAATAAGGGTATGTGAAGAAGGTTTAAAATCCATTAGTGGAGAAAAACTACTTAAGGATCTCCATATAACTTCAAATCCTAGGTAAGGTAGCTTATTTTAGCTTAGAACTTCGTTTTTAGAGTAGAAACATGAACATGTACGGTAGTAGTAAACAATAAACATGGAGAAAGTTATATAACTTGCCTCTAGAAATAAGGTTCAGCTCTAAAAAGCAAGGAAATTTGATTAAGGAGGGTAGGAAACCCTAGTTTCAGATCTGAACTTGATCAACAAAGCTTCTCCTTTAAGAAAGGTTGAAAACCCTAGGTGAAGAGAGAAAGAAAGGTGAATTCTTCAAGCTTTAGAAGAAGCTCTACCATGGAAATCCATGGTTCTATCCAGGAAGAAGCAAGGAAGAAGAATAATAGACAAAGAAATGAAAGAGAGAAGGAGAGACTTACTAGCTTAGGTCAGAAATAGCAAAGGAAGCTTAGCAAACCCTAAACAAGGATAGACCCGAGCCCTATCCTTACATGCAAGAAGTTAGGCCATCATGTTCTTCCTAGGGAACCTCCTTCACTGCCCTAGTGGGGATAACAAATCTATAATAGAAGGGGAGAGATAAGGGTCCAAAAGGTTTTGTTTTTGTGCAAAAGGAAGGGTATATAAAGTTCATGGATAAGGGAGAAAAGAAGCTTGAGGTGTCCATTTAGGTTACCATGTGTCAAAGACTATTTGTCATGTAATAGAGAAGGTACATCAGTGTCCCTACATTCTAACCATCGGTCATAGGTTCTAAGAAGACTATTGGGCATCCACTACTACAGAAACAACATTCAGTGTCGCTTTTCTGGGTGTCGGTTCTTTAGGAAAACCGACACCTACACTATTAGACGTCAGTTATTTAGGAAAACCGACGTCTATATTCGAAGACCAGCCAGACACGAGTACCTCTTTGAATACAACGTCGGTTGTTAATAACAAACTGACGCCTAAAGTCGCCCGCAAAATCCAATTTTCGAGCAAAAAAAATAGTGTCACTTTCAGCGTCGGTTATGTAGATAGAAACCGACGCCTATGAGCGATGAAAATTTGCGCGAAAAGTGTCACTTTCAGCGTCGGTTAACCTTGTATAACTGACGCTGAAAGTGGTTCCCACCAAACAATTTCGTGAAAATATCGTCCAATTGGACGTCGGTTGGTTCAAACAACCGACGCTAAAGAGGTTTAGGCGTCGGTTGTTTGAAACAACCGACGCTATTTTGGAACATAATATCCCGCGATCGCCCGACTCTTCCCCTTTCTTCTGTTTTATTGCGAGCCGATTTCCCTTTTCTTCTCTGCTGTCGCCCGACCACGCCGCCGATTTCTCCTCCACGAAAGCTCATTCTTCCTCCACGACAGCGCCACCGCGCCGCCGACGCACCCCCTTCTCCGCCGCCACTATTGTTGCCTTCTTCCCCCTCTCCGTGCCCCCTTCTCCGCCGCGCCCCCTTCTCCGCAGCCACTGCTGCTCCTTGGTCTGCCTTCCCTGCCGCATGGAGCTCGTCGCCGCGCCGCCTTCCTCCTTGCCGCCGCCCTCCGATGCCGCTGCTCCTGGCCGCCGACGCCGCTACTCCTTGGTCTGTCTGCCCTACCGCCTGGAGCTCGCCGGCCACAGCTGCACCTGCCTGCCCTGCCGCCTGGAGCTCGCCGGTCACCGCCACCACTGCTGGGAGGTCAGTTGTTGTTGCTCACCTAATATTGCATCTAAATCTTGGTTTCACCACTTCTTTCACTGAGAACTGAGAAGAATGGCCTACTACGGCCGTGCTGGGCAGCACGACCGTGGTAAGCCAACACAGCCACAGCCGTGTTTGATTTGATTTAAACCCTAATTTGATTTAAATCCATTCTAGCATCCTAATTTGATTTTATTAAACCCTAACATTGATGAAACCCTAACATCAATTGTGACGAAACCCTAACATGTACATATCTATTATTGTGTTTGTTGGCCTAGAAACCCGTCCAAGATTGACTCATTAGGAGTAAATCTTGGATAGTCCCTGGTTTGGGACTGTTCTTGAACACCTAATCTCACTTAGGATGTAAGTGTATAATGTGTATTGGGTTTTTGAGAAAATTTCGGCAGCATTTCCCCGTTTGTTCTCTAAGTACATATGTACTTATAGAACAACGGGGAAATGCTGCCGAAATTTTCTCGAAAACCCAATACACATTATACACTTACTAGTGAGATTAGGTGTTCAAGGATGTGATGACCTATGATGCTTCAGAAAGAGAGACATTTCATTTGCACGCTATGTTGTTTTGCACTATTAATGACTTTCCAGCATATGGGAATTTGTCTGGATATAGTGTCAAAGGATCTAAAGCGTGTCCTATATGTGAAGAAAACACTGATTCAATAAGACTAAAACATGGCGGCAAGACTGTATATCTTGGTCATCGAAGGTTTCTTTCAAAATTCCATCTGTATCGTAGGAATCGCAAAGCATTCAATGGATGGAATGATGAACGGAGTGCACCTAAACCTATACCAGGGGATGTTGTTTATGCAAGAGTAAAAGACATTGTCAATGAATTTGGTAAGAAATCACAATGTAGTATGTCCACACGAAGTGACAATTCTTCATTCAAGAAGAAGTCAATATTTTGGGATCTTCCTTATTGGAGTTCTTTGACAGTCAGGCATTGTATCGATGTAATGCACGTTGAGAAAAATGTCTGTGATAGCATCATTGGTACTCTATTAAATATACCAGGTAAGACTAAAGATGGGATAAAATCTAAACTGGACCTACGTGAAATGGGAATAAGGTCAGAATTAACAGAATTACGTGAAATGGGTAATAAAAGAACATACTTACCTCCCGCTTGTTACACGTTGTCTAGAAAGGAGAAGAAAACTTTTTGTGAATTCTTGGTAAATGTTAAGGTGCCACATGGTTACTCATCCAACATCCGTAGATTGGTATCAATGAAAGATCTGAAGTTGATAGGTCTTAAATCTCATGATTGTCACACTCTAATGCAACAAATATTGCCCGTGGCAATTCTATCTATATTGCCGAAGCATGTAAGGTTTGCAATTACCAGACTTTGTTTCTTTTTCAACAGTCTATGCAGCAAAGTTATTGACCCTGATACTCTCGATAATTTGCAAAGAGAAGTGGTTGTTACCCTATGTCAGCTTGAGATGTATTTCCCTCCTTCATTCTTTGATATCATGGAACATCTTTTTGTCCACTTGACTAGGGAAGTGAAAATGTTGGGACCAGTTTTCTTGGATTGGATGTATCCCTTTGAATGATACATGAGCGTTTTTAAAGGTGATGTTCGAAACCGTTATCGGCCTGAAGGGATTATTATTGAAGGTTATGTGGCGAGAGAGTTTATGGATTTTTGCAATGACTTTCTCAGTGGTAATGACACTCTTGATAATGACAAGAATATTGAGGAGGGCAAAGGAATTTTGGGATCACGGGTGAAAGTAATCAGCCGTGAGCAGTTGGAACAAGCTCACTTGTATATTTTACACAATATGGACGAAGTGAGTGTTTATATCGAGGAACATACCAATTTCATAAAGAGACAACATCCTCGAGCAAGTTCAATGTGGCTTGCTAGAGAGCATAATAAGACTTTTACTAAGTGGTTTGAAGATAAAGTCTTACATCAACTATCTCAAACACCAAATGATATTACAGAAACTATCAAATGCCTCACCTTTAAACCAAAACCGAATGTTATGTCGTATGAAGGGTTTGACATTAATGGATTCACATATTACACAAAGCGCCAAGATGATAAGAGTGTCGTCCAAAATAGTGGGGTCACTCTTCAAGCGTCGACTATGTACTTTGCAAGTGCAAAGGATAAGAGTCCACGTGAAGCTAAAATGTCATATTACGGTGTCATTGAAGACATTTGGGAGTTTGACTACATAGATTTCAAAATTCCGCTCTTTAAATGTAATTGGGTTGATAACACCAAAGGAGTTATAGTGGATGAATTGGGTTTCACTTTGGTGAACTTTGAAAAGATTGGCGAGAAGGGTGAACCATTCATATTGGCATCACAGGAGAAACAAATATTCTATATCGATGATATTGCAAATGATAAATGGTCGGTTGTTCTTCATGGTAAAAGATAGTTCATTGAAGATCCTATAGATAAAGAAGAGTACTATGATAAGTATGATGACTCCAGTCCATTCTCAGTTGGGTTGCCAACTCCAAAAAATATTGAAGCTAATGATGACTTATATGTGCGCGGAGATCACAATGAAGGATTGTTAATTGATAAAAGATCACAATTTTAGAGACATGTATGTTTATACAAATGCTAAATGTTTGCCTTTTTCTAGTTAATACAAATGCTAAATGTTTGCCTTTTTCTAGTTAATACAAACGCTAAATGTTTGCCTTTTTAATGACATTTTCAGATGGCTGACCATGATGAGCATGATGTCCATGATGAGCATGAAGTCCATGATGAGCATGTTGTCCATGACGAGCATGGTGAGGATACCAATGTAAGTTCTAAAAACATATCCTCTATTTCTATAAAATTCATTATCTTCTAGTTATGTCATATATCTTATATTTCTATATTGGGCTAATTCAGTGTGTTTATTTTTGTCAAATTTTCGGTTGATGATGCACATGTACCCACTGAAGCACTGGAGAAACTTGATGCGCAGCACCAAACACTTAACAAGAAAAGGGGCATCACTCTGTTGAAGAAGTTAATAGCGCTTAGTGGCAGTGGATCCAAATTGGTTGTGGAGTTTGATAATGGAGGAAATGCAATTGGAGTGAACCGCAATAATTTTGTAAACTATCTTGGGTGTACCACTCGGAGCCATTGTGGTGTTAAGTATGATAATTGGCATAAAGTTCCTCAGGGGAAAAAAGACTTGATATGGAAGGATTTATGCGTGAGTTATTATTATTTGCAATTCTATTTTGTAGATTACAAATTCTATTATTTGCAATTCTATTTTGGATACTAGTTAATAACATTTCTATTTTACAGAATCTGTTTGCATTGGATGAGAAGTTGCATCGTAAAAGTGTGATGCAACGCGCTGGAAAGATGCTTAGGAATTATAGGACAAATCTGAACAGAGAATACATAAAAGAGGGTGATAAGAAAAAGAAGTCAGCCCTTGAACAATGGAACTTCTTGGACAAAGAAGATTGGGACAATTTTGTTGCTTCAAGAAAATATGAAGAATTCAAGGTATTAGGTGTCACTCCCAATTTAATTAATATACATTGTATTCACCTATTCAAGATTAACATTTAGTGATACTAACCAAATCATTAATGTGCATACTAACTAGGCCCTCAGTGACGCACAAAAAGCAAGGCGTGCACTGAATGTGCATGACCACACTATGGGTCCAAAAGGCTATGCAAGCGTTCGCCAAAGACTACATGCGGAGTTTGCGGCAATTCAGGAGTCTGCTCCTACTCAGGAGTCTTCTCCTACTCAAGAGTCTGCCACACCCATGCCTCACCATGATATCTGGATAGCTGGGAGGCAAAACAAGAAGGGTGAAATAAAGAAGCCCGTAACTGCTGAGGCGGTTGCGAAAATGGTAAAATACAACTCTTAGAGCAATCATTTGAATATTGATTATTTGTGGTGTTAACTTACCAATTTCTGTTGATGGTGATTAGCGGGAGCTGCACGAGCAGAGGAAACAAGGCACGTTCATCCCTCAGGGCACAAGGGATGAATTGACAGTTGCTCTGGGTAACCCAGAGCATCCTGGACGTGTTAGGGGTGCAGACACTGGTGTGGGCATCAAAGCATTCTTTGGGCCATCCCAGCACAAACCCAGAGCGGGACTTTCTCAAGAAGAGGTAACCTATTCTTTTTTTAGAATGTTACTGCAAAAGGAAATTCAATAATAAGAAGCTAATGTTTATTTTATCCATGTATAGGAGAATAAGAGAGTCGAGAATATAGTTGCTAAGAAGGTTAACGATGTAGTTGCTGAGAAGGTCAAGGAAGAATTGCTGCGGTGGCAGGCATCTCAGGCTTCCAATCAGCCTATGGCGACCCACTCTTCTCCTGATGCACAGACTGCGAGTAATCCTGGAGACCCATCGCCTAACACGTCTGTTGTAAGTATTGTTTATGACATTGTAGCTAGTCTTTTCAAGATGATATGTTTTCAAGATGATATGTATATATGTATAACATTCTTTACATAAATTTGTAGGCATTGAAGCCATGTCGCTTAAGAATACAAGACTATGTTGTTGCAGAGGCGCAGGCTTACCCGTCCCTTCCTGGGGAAAGGTTTCACGGGACTCCAATGCCACAGGGCTACGTTCGTGTGGGCCCATTACGTGTGTTACCCGATTGGAGGGAAGCTACATTGCCATATCCCCACCCGGATATTGATACACTTGCTGAGGCAGAAGGCGGGGTCATATTGTGGCCCAAAGTAGATGTCGTCTACACTACTAAAATTGTAAGATAAATTTACATTGATTTAGACTGTTAATGTGTATATATGATGTCAACTGATCTGAAATTATATATACAGGTTAAAAAGAAGACACCAGGAGCACCTAGGCCTCCACCTCCACTTCCCGCATTACCAACTTGGGTTCCAACTGACCTAACATACCCGTTAGGTCCTGCTTGTAGGGGAATGGCATGTTGGCTACGGGCACATAATATACATTGCCCGATAATTGTTTCTTTAGATGCAGATTATGCAGGTCAATCATACGATAGCTCTTTATTTATACAAGATATTATTGAGCTATTTATGTATGATTGGCTGAATACATCAATGATAGAGACATGGATAATGTGAGATCTTGTTTATACATCCATATACCTTGTGTAAGATCCGGTGATCTGGTTTCTTATATATTAATGCATATGTAATACATGTTTTGCAGCTACTTAGTCGAAGATCATTGCAAAGAATTTGCATTTGATCATGCGGGATTTTTGATTCCATCATTGATTAGTATGGTAGCTAAAGACCCTGATAATGTTCAACAATACTGTATAGATGCTTTTACAATTTTTGGTCAGCAAAAGAAGACGATAATAATAGCTCCATTCAATGTCAAGTAAGTTTACTTTATTTATAATTTGGACTTAAGAAAATTCCATTTTTATTGTGCATTTTGAGTTATTAATTGTTAACTTTTTACCTCTAGCGATAAACATTGGGAGTTACTAGTTATTGTCCCCGGGACGTTCACTGTTTATTATCTAGATCCCACGGGAAGTACATTAAACACTAAAATTGGACACGTAATGAGAATGCCATTATTCTGGTGAGAAATATTTCATTTTTGTATCTGTTAACATCTGTTATTACATTACTATTTACTTATGTAATTTACTGTGTTATATTAACATGTAGGGGTTTAGATGCATTCAAAAAGGCTGGAGGAACGGTCCCAAGGAAAAAGAACCAGCCAATAAATTGGAAGAACGTACAAGTAAGTTCCCGACTCCAATGTATATATTATTGATGTGAATTGTACTTAGTTGTATTATTTTGTATGTTTCAATTTATAGTGTGCTACACAAGACAATGGTTGGGCATGCACATACTATGTGATGCAATTTATGCAGATGATTATCAAACATGCCGCATTGGACATCGATACCATACATGAGGTATTATATATAGTCTCATTAGTTAGTATGAAATATATCAATCTTATTTTTATATTATTACTTATATATATATACATCATTCTCTTTGCAGGTGTTTAAAACTGACAACACTATAGGTAAACGCTTAAAAAATATACATGCTCCATATACGATGGAAGCATTAAATGAAATAAGAGAAGAATGGGCAAAAGCCATACAAGCAGTGGCAAATGTAAGATATAATTGGGATGTTGATAGCGATAATGAATGATACTTTGTAGATGAATATTTCTGAATGTTAATACATGTATTTGAATGTTTCTATATGTGTGAATGTGAGAATTGAATTGATGTCTGAATGTATCTACTTGTGTGAAATTTTCCTTGGGACTTTTGCAGGTTTGTAGCCTGTTTGTAGGCTGATATCAATGGATGTCGTAAATCTGCAGTTCAGAAAACTGAACTGCAGGTTCTCATCCTGCTGATCAGCCACAGCAGGCCTGCAAACTGATATGAAAAAAAATAGATATAGGCGTCGGTTATTTACAGAAAACCGTTAGCAAAGACCTACAGCGTCGGTTATTGGATAAAAACCGACGCCTAATAGTACAAACAACCCGACCGTGCAGGAAAGCACGGCCGTGGTGGAAAAGGTGTCGGTTATTCATATAAAACCGACTCCTATAGTACTAAACATGGCCGTGCAGGGAAACACGGCCGTGTCGTCTTGAAGTATGGCATCGGTTTTTTATAGAAAACCGACGCCAAAAGGGTTCGCGCCACAGAAAACAGCGTCATCTAGGACTCTTTCTGCGTCGGTTACCAAGTAAACACCGACGCTATAGTACATATAGGCGTCGGTCTTTTAGTAGATAACCGACGCAAAATGTGTCCTAGATGATGCCGTTTTCTGTGGCGTGAACCCATTTGGCGTCGGTTATCTACTAAAAGACCGACGCCTATATGTTAAATAGGCGTCGGTTAAAAAACGGACGCCGAAGTGTTCGACCTTTAGCGGCGCCCACATAGGCGTCGCTCAGAAACCGACGCCAAAGGGGGTTAAACAACCGACACCAAAGGTTGTTTCTATAGTAGTGATCCCACACAAGGTAGTCATCGTTCTTCACCCCAAAAAGGACCATCTGCCATCACATATAACCACAAAAGGGTGAAAGAGTATATTTTACCCCCATCATAAGTTGAGGGCCTCGATCTACCTCAACCATCAGTTGAACCACTTCTAGTGTGAACCATAGACCTACAAACAACTGGGGGAACCATCATTTGCACTCCCACCAACCAAAACCTTCGGTTTCCTTGGTTACACATTTAGCAACTCCACCATACATGAAGGGATAAAACCCTAATTCACCATTGAAGGGAATCACCACCAATCCAAGGTTCAAGAAAGTTTCCCATGGTTCAAATAACTCAAGAATGAGAAGAAAACATCTAAGTAACATAATTCATGTGAAAAAATTGAAATATAACCTCTCATTTGGGTAAATTGCATAAAGTCCAAAATTGCATAACTTGCACAAATAGTGTCCAAATTGGACCAAACTTGAAACTTTAGCTTGTCACATGATATCAAAATAGCTAAAAAGTTTTAGCTAAGGTTTAAAGCAATAAATTATCATAATTAAGAATGTTTAGCCAAAAAGAAATGTTTAGGGTTTCACAACCATAAACACCTAATAGGGATTTTGCCCCCAAAATCCAAGGTAGACAAAGATGGGTACTTCTCATGTACCTCATTCACTAACCTCTACATGGTTATTCCCTTTTCATGGTTATTTTACATCATTCTCATAGGGGTCATGTTCTTCTCCCTTAAATCCTGAATATCACAAGCTGAGTTAGTATAGGAATTTCCATATAAGAAACATCCTTATGTAACTCCACCTCTATTGTCCCTATCACTTATCCAATACTAGGGTGGCACTTCTATAGTCATGGAACATAAGAATGGCTAAGCAACTTGTTCAAATAAAGTATTAACTCCATCTTGGAACTCTCATTGTCATTATGAACTATGTCCATCTGTTATTGAGTCATCCCATCACTTACTATAGTCTATTGTATCAAGACATCAATCATAAGACATACTTGGCTACCCTAACGCATTTGTCATCCTATGATACATCATATGTTCAAGGATGAATTCCCTCATGTGCTAAGTCACTTATACCATCAACATCTAGGTCCATTGTTTACTTAAGCGATCATACAATATATTTTCCTTATGTAGGTTTAGCAAAGAAGTTGACAATGCAACTGACCATTCTAAAGTACATTGAGATTTCATCATTCAAAGCTTACCACAAATTATAAGACATGACCTGAGAACTTCATTCCTCCTATTCATTAATGCTATTGATACATTGGTTAGTCTAAACTACATAACTCTAAACTCATCTGAGTCATATCACTTATGTCATCCAATCTAATTATTTTCATTGATGTTATGATCCTAGGTCTATCCTAAAGGGATATTATAGCACATGTTTTCTGGTCAACAAACCATCTATCCTTGTTAGTGGCCTTTCGCAACTGTCAGTAGACCATACACAACATTATAGAATCACTCTTATTCTTTAAATCTATACTTACAGGATCAACATTAATTCTCTCTCTCTAAGGGAGAGAAACACTTTTGAAAGATTATCTAATAAACATCTCCAACCTTCACATACTTCCCATACTACTCATACATCTTGGATACTAGGATTCAACACCTCGTATCCGCCTTATGTGTTGTAAATAACTCACATCCTTATCTTATCTACTTTCACCAACAGAACAACTCTCAAAGCATATAAGAGGAGTCTTTCTAATTATTGGAAGTCTCAAAAAGCATACTCATCATAGAATTTATGATCTTGGAACCATAGTTTGGGTAACCACATGCCATATCAATATATCTACTCCCATGATTACAACAAATCCATGCGTGTCAAGTGGTATAAGATCCACTTGAACGTTGTGCCTCAAAAAGTTATAACACAAAGGAAAACATACTTCCCAAACACAACATTGTTTAAGGGTCACTAACAAGGGTGTTAACTGATTCTATCTTTATCATGCAGCTTACCCTTTTTACGTAACATTTTACCCTTTACATCTTAGGTTCCTTGCCATAAGCATAGGAATTATCAAAATTATCATATCTCATTATTATTTTCTTATTAACTTTTCATAATTCTAGTGTATGTTATCTTACTTTATAATGTTTTTCAACCACCTATCAAGGGGTAACTCGTCATATTTCACATTTTCCTTAATGATTTCC
This sequence comes from Alisma plantago-aquatica, assembly GCA_963693085.1. NCBI lineage: Eukaryota > Viridiplantae > Streptophyta > Magnoliopsida > Alismatales > Alismataceae > Alisma > Alisma plantago-aquatica. Next base: position 128,741,062 of record OY856411.1, on the reverse strand, counting down.
TTTAAATGTCATGATAGTTTTACTTTATTACTTTCTTACCCACATAAATTGGTCTAATTTTTACTCACGTTCTGTTTTATTCCTCTATTATTGTTGTTATTCATCTCCTCATATCACATTTATTTCAAGAGTTCTCTTCTCCTTACATAGATTCATAGCTCAAAACATACAGTTATCATATGTTTATCTCTCTTTTTAGAGTGAGATTGAGGTGTTAGAACCATGATTTCTTATATGTTATGCTCTTTAGATTGTTCCAAAATGATTACTTGATTATAGTAATCAGAAAGACCATAATCTAAGAATCACATACTTATCTTTTCTTCAATATTTGAATACATGTATAGGTCATCAAAGTACCGAGATTAGGCAGTATGCATCATGTTTTCATATCATGTTTCTTACTCACACATCATCCTAGTCCTATGTCCTAGTGTCCCTATAGACTCAGTAAAACTAAAGATCTGATACCAACTTGTGAGAACCCGTCACACTGAATGAGTTTACTTAAAACACAAAACACAATCAATCACTAATTGATCACATACCAAGAAAAGAGGGTAAATTAAAACCGATTGCAACATCGTCACATGCTCAAAAACATTTACTTTGAAATCCAACATCTTTCTTATATTCATACTATGTCAATAATTTTATACAATTGGTTCCATGGCCTCAACCACCATATACATATACACAGGAGAACACTTGCCACATTCATCACATGTAAAAACATATAAGATCGATTAAAACACTATTTAAAAACTTCCCTGCCCTGACCTAAGAGTACAAGGATGACTCTAGGACACAGTAGACATCTAACAACTTTCACAAATGTCCATCACTATAGCTCCTCCTTACTGGTATAGGTCTATTATCATTATTTCCGATTATCTAAAAAGGTGTGGTGAACCACAAGGGTGAGAGCCATGTCCCATCAAGAGATATAACCTCAAACAACGCTTATTCATTATAGAAGTTTAAGTACTTAAATAGTGTAAGAAGATTAAACATGTATAACAAATAAGATTAGTAGCAGTGACGATTAACAAGATACATAACTGAGTGAATACCAATTATCCTCATTATCTTGACTTTCATCATTCATGTTGTTAGCAGGATAAGCAATTTAGTAGCATATGCATAACTCTCATCATAAACAAGTCTATTAGCATAACATGTCTATCATTATGAATAAGTTTGGCAGCATAAGTATAACTAACAACATTGTTGTTGAGTAGGTCTACATTATAAGTAGATCTAACATCATAAACACAACTCTCTAGATAAGCACAATTAGCAGTATGGGCATCTTTAATTACAAAGATATAGTTAGCAATATAAGCATAGCTAACCACATATGATAACTAATGTCATAATCATAGCCAACAGTGGTAGTATTATCTATCAACATAAAACAATGCTACTATATGTACATCTCTATAACACAAGTATATCCACAACATAAGCATATCTAATGTCTTTTAATGCATTAAACATTATCTATATGGAAAGAGAACAAACAATGGTTATCATCCAATGTGAAGCGTTGTGTATAACCCTAAATAGATATGGTACACAGTTGTTTAATAACTTTTGTTAAGCCCTACGTATTTGAGTCCTAACACCCAAATCCAGCTAACCACTGGGAAGTGCTATTCAGTGCCTTACAAGATCTAGGAAGAGACAGACTCTAGGATCTTCTCCATACTCAATCAGTATGAGTCTACACTGCAATGAGATATTAGTGAAACTACCAACAGATACATATAGTCATGTAACTAGCCAGCCTTGGTACAGGTCATGGCGCTAGAGAACAACTCACGTGTGGCTATTCTATAAGAGGCATCATGCAGTTATATTGTTGCATTTCACAAAAATCACAATATCTGAGGCATGACCACAACCATCCTCCATAACATGTAATTATGGATGACAAGGATATAGATTCAACTTTCCCTTCATAACTATGTGCTCTCAGTTTCCTTTAGGAATACTCATTTCACCATCCAACAAGTTCTAACACTGAATATGGCTCTATTGTATATGGAAACTACATTATTAGGGTTCCACTTGATTTTTTATACAAATTGAGTGAATTAAGGTTGCATCAAACAAGTGGACATGCAAACCCTAATTCAATTCTAGAAAGCATTGATAAATAGAAACTCTAGAAGATATAAAATGTGTAAGACATAATGCTTGATCAAAATCACTACATGGAACTATTCCTTTTCACACATAATTTCACACTTGTCATCATATCACCACAGTACACAATTCATTATCATGTCATGAAGAGGATTAGACCTCATTCAGGGCCCAACCATGCCCAGAGGTCATTAAGACCATCACACTATTCCCTATAAGATCATCATTTTCTTTGTGTGCCTTATAACAAGGGTCAACAACATCACTTTACATGTGATACACAACTTTAGCACAATATTGAATTAACATGTTAAAAGATGATCATAACATAGCTTAGAAGGGTTATCTTATGATTAAGAGCATTCCTTTATTACATTAACAACCATGGAAGCTAGTTATGATTAACCACCATCATCTCATAGTGCACATGTTTAACATAAAAAAGAATCGATCATGAGACTATGATAACCACCAGTTAACACATTAAGGTTATAATCATATTAGGAACAATATTTCACCATTAAACTATCATATGAATAGCCATATTCAATAGACTGCATTAGGTTCAACAAGATAAGTATCATTGAGTCTACATCAACACCCACACCCCCCCCTAACTCATGGAACCCTCTTTGAATCATGGAGTCATTGGGTAAAGTATCACCATTGAATGCCATGCTATCCTCAAGTATGGATCCAAGAATAACACAATGTTTAACCCTCACATTATAGCATACTAGAGTTTTAACATTAATAAGAGAGGATTCCATTATCACATTAATCATTCAAGAGGGCCAATTATGATTAATCACCATCACCTAATTATATTAGGGTTTGGTGTAACAAGTAATACATAATTACGGTCACACTTTCCCATTATGATGATTATGTATTATATTTATTCAATGAAAAAGGTAAGATCACAAGATGGAGGGTATTACACCATGAAATTCATATCGTTAGAGTCCCAATGATACACTTTATGCTTCACCCACAATAATTGGATGTTGAAACATCATATCCTAATCCTTCGATCATGTACTCTATTCAAAACCCTAGGTTGAATCATAGATTCAACTCTTGAATCCATTAACTAAGGAACCATCAGATTATGATCTAGATGAATGAACATATTGGAACTAGGTTTGCCACCGGTTGTGGTACTAGGTATCACCATCATTTGGCAAGGTCAACTTCACCATCGGTTAAGCACAATCGATTGATACTATGAGAAGAGTATTGAACCATCAGATGATGAGCTTATAAAAGAGTGTAAAATTGACTTGAGGTGTGACCATCGTTTGCCAAAAAGGAATCACCTTTGGTTCCATCCAAGAAGCAACCATCAGTTCCTATAATGAAGGTGAAAATTAGCATAAAACACTAAACATAACCATCAGTTTGGCCATCCCTTAGGCCACTAAAACTGTCAGTTGTGTTGTATCCAAAAAGGTCTAGAACATCACTAAGGTTGACCATTGGTTGAACACTTCAGCCAAACTAAAACAGCAAGAAAAAGCAACCGTCAAGTTAGGGTTTAGAAGAGCTAAAACAAAACTAAAACCCTAGATATAATCCATCATTTAATGTTCTCCATGGGCCATATTTGGCATATAAACAAGTTCTTGATATTATTCTATCTTAGGAAAGTCCAACCCAAGATCTTGGGTTGATTTATGACTGTAAGCCTTAAACAAGGATAATTTTCTTCAAGCTTAGAGCTAATTTACTAGGTTTAGGGTAACCATCGATCGTAGGTGATGAAGATGGCATAACCATCAGTTCTAGAGTTGACTAAAGTCATCAAGATATAAACAAAGCACTAAACATTTGTCATGCATAGGTACCAACCATCGGTCAGCAAGGAAAAGAAGGAAAACTAGTTCATTACTACATAGAAGGAACCACCATTTTTCCCTACTTACTAACCATCAGATAGGGTCATCACTAGGAACTTAAGAACATAGATTTAAGGCACCATAGGAAGGCTAAAGAAGCAGCAGGATATCCACCATCGGTTGGCATACCCATGCCAAGCCAAAATAGCACAAAGGATTAACCATCATATTGCCATGGAAAAGGAGGAAAACAAGTCCAAAACTCTAATCATGGCCATATATATTATACCAAAAACCATCATTTGTTCACGTAAAAGAAAGATCTAGGGTTTCTTGTACCAAGAAGGGTTCAGAGAATAAGGTTTCATATTTAGGATCATCATATAATTTGATACCCTATGTAAGTTGGTTTCTTTCAGCTGAGAACTTCATTTTTGGAGTAGAAGCATGAACATATATGATAGTAGTAAACAATAAACATGGAGAAAGTTATATAACTTGCCTCTAAGAAGAAAGTGAATCTCTTAATAGAAAGTAAACTTGAGCAAGGAGGGTAGGAAACCCTAGTTTCAGATCTGAACTCGACCAACAAAGCTTCTTCTTCAAGAAAGGGAGTAAACCCTAGGTGAAGAGAGCAAGAAAGGTGAACTATTAAAGATTTAGAACAAGATATACCATGGAAAACCATGGTTCCATCTAAGAGGAAGGAAGGAAGAAGAAGAAAAACCAAATAAATGAAAGAGAGAAGGAGAAACTTACTAGCTTAAGTCAAAAATAGCAAAGGAAGTTTTGCAAACCCAAAACATGAGTATATTCGAGCCATATCCACACAAGAAAGAAGTTCGACTATCATCTTCTTCCTTGGGCACCTTCTTCAATGCCCTATCTGGGAGAACAAAGATATAATAGAAGGGGAGAGATAATGGTTCTAAATGCTTCATTTGTGTGAAAAAGGAAGGGTATATAAAGCTCATGGATGAGGGAGAAAAGAAGCTTGAGGTGTCCATCTAGGTTGCCATGTGTTAAAGACCTTTTTTCATGTAACACAACAAGTCCATCGGTGGTCCTGTAGTTTAACCATTAGTCATAGGTTAGGAAGACCTTTGGTAAACCCACAAAGAGTATACATTGGTCTCCACCCCCAAAAAGGACCATCATCCATCATATATAACCACAAAAGGGTAAAAGAGTACATTCTGCCCTATCATTAGTTGAAGGCCTCCATCTACCTCAACCATCGGTTGCAACACTTCTCATAGACCTCAAAAAATTAGGGGAACCATCCGTTGGAACTCCCACTAGGAAAAACATTCGGTTTCCTTGGTTACACACTTAGCAACTCCATCATCCATGAAGGGGTAAAACCCTAATTCACCATTGAAGGGAATCACCACCAAACCAAGGTTCAAGAAAGTGCCCCATGGTTCAAAAAGCACAAGAATGATAAGAAAATATATAAGAAACATAATTCATGTGACAAATTGCACATAAACCTCTCATTTGGGTAAAATGCATAAAAGTCCAAATTGTGCACAGAGTTACATAACTTGCACAAATAAGTTCTCAATTGGACCAAAATTGAAATTTAAGCTTGTCATATGATATAAAAACAAATCAAAACATTGAATAAAGGTTTCAAGTACTCAATTATGATTATTAAGCATGTTTAACCAAAAATCAGGTTTCAGGGTTGACAACCATAAACCCCTAACAGGGACTTGTCCCTCAAAATCTAAGGTAGACAAAGATGGGTACTTCCCATGTACCTCATTCACTAACCTTTACATGGTTATTACCATCTCATGGTGATGTCACATCATTCTCATGGAAATCATGTTCTTCTCGTTTATCTCTTGCATGTCAAAACCTAAGTTAGCCTAGGAATTTCCACATAAGAAACATCCTTATGTAACTTTACCTTTCTTCTCCCTATCACTTGTCTAGTACCAAGATGACACTTCCCCAACCATGGAACATAGGGATGGCTGTGCATATTGTGCACACTTATAGAATCACTCTTATTCTTTAAAACCACACCTAGAGGATCAACATTAATTCTCTCTCTCTCTCTCTAAGGGAGAGAAACACTTTGGAAAGATTGTCTAATAAACATCTCCAACCTTCACATACTTCCCATACTACTCGTACATCTTGGATACTAGGATTCATCAACTCATATCTACCTTATGTGCTATAAAGAACTCATATCCTTATCTCATCTACTTCCACCAACATAAAAAATCTCAAAGCATAGAAGAGGAGTCTTCCTAATTATTTGAAGGCTCAAAAATCATACTCATCACAGACTTTAAGATCTTGGAACCATAGTCCGGGTAACCGCATGCCATATCAAGATATCTACTCCAATGATTACATTGAATCCGCACATACCAAGTGGTATAAGATCCACTTGAACAATGTGCCTCAAAAAGAGAGAACACAAAGGAAAACATACTTTTTTTGTCGGAAAAAAAATGTGTTACTATAAAACCAAAAACTTTAGGTATAAAAGTGCCTCAAGAAGAAACTAGATCTATGTGTCTCCACGTAGGAAGAACCCATCAGATATGAACAAAAAGAAACCCTAGGTATCTGAAACCTAAAAGCAAACAAGATACTAACAAGGAAGACAACCTAAGTAAAACAAGAAGAGATGGAACATAGAATCATTGAACACACCCACAAAAATATTTATGACACACACCCCTCTTCTCTACTACAGACCATATGCCTGATTAGATCTTAGATCTTCTACATGGGACAGTTAATAACTGGGAACACATAGGAAACAAAGAGAAGTGCATGATCTACCACATCATAGCATTCTCCCTAGAGCAAGGATGATCTTCCACAACCGAGCTTAGCTCCAACAAAAGGCAGCAGACCAGGTAACATATCTAGACAGAGATAAACCAGTTAACATACTTCCCAAACACAAAAACACTGTCTAAGGGTTACCAACAAGGGAGTTAACTAATTCTATCTTTATCATGCAGGATATCCCTTTTATGTAACATTTTACCCTTTTCAACTTAGGTTACTTGCAATAAGCATATGAATTATAAATATTATGATATCTCATTGTTGTTTTCTTGTTAACTGTTCATCATTCTAGTGTATATTCTCTACCTTATCAACCAAGGAATCTAGGTATTATTAACCACCATCATACTCATAGTGCACATATTTAACATAAGAGAGCATCAATCATGAGACTATGATAACCATCAGTTAACACATTAAGGTTACAATCATATTAGGAACAATATCCCACCATTAAACTATCAAATGAATAGCCATCTTCAATTGTTTACATTAGGTTCAACAAGATAAGTACCATTGAGTCTACATCAACACTGGTACACACACCCTAACTCATGTCACCCTCATTAGATCATGGAGCCATATGGTAAACTATCACCATTAAATCCCATACTATCCTCAAGTATGGATCCAAGAATAACCGAAGGTTTAACCCTCAAATTAAAGCATACTAGAGTTTCAACATCAACAAGAGAGGATTCCATTATCACATTAATCATTCAATGGTCTAGTTATGATTAATCACCATCACCTAGTTGTATTAGGGTTACATGTAACAAGCTATACATCATTAGGATTACACTTTCCCATTATGATGATTATCCATTATATCCATTTGAGGGCAAAAGTAAGATCATAAGATGGAGCGTATTTCACCATTAAATTCATATAATTGGAGTCACAATTATATAATTTAAGCTTTGTCTACAATAATTGGATGTTGAAACATCGGATCCTAATCCTTGGATCATGTGCTCTATTCAAAACCCTAGGTTGAATCACATGTTCAACCTTTGAATCCATTAACTAGGGAACCATCATATTAGGGTTTAAAAGAATGAACATATGGGAACTAGGTTCACCTTCAGCTCTGGTACTAGGTATCACCATCGATAGGTAAGGTAAACATCACCTTGAATTTAGCATCATCGATTGATACTATGAGAAGAGTATTGAACCATATGTTGATGAGCTTATATAGGAGTGTAGAACGGACCAGAGGTGTGGCCATCGGTAATCACCATTGGTCATCACCATCGACTTCCGCAAAGGCATCACCATTGGTTCCAACTAAGAAGCAACCATCCATTCTTATATGAAGGTGAAAATCAGCATAAACATTAAACATAAACATCGGTTGGACCATCCCTTAGGCCACTAAAACCATCAGTTGTGTTGTATCCACAAAGGTCTAAAACATCACTGAGGTTGCATTGGGTGGCACACTTAAGCCAAACCAAAACATCAAAAAGTAACCATCGGGATAGGGTTTAGAATAGCTAAAACAACACTAAAACCCTAGTTATAGCCCATTGTTCAATGATCTCCATGGGCCATATTTGGCATATAAACAAGGTATAGATATTTTTCTATATTAGAAAAGTCAAACCCAACATCTCAGATTGGTTTATGACTATAAATTATTGAAGAACAACACTTAAAACTTAAACCATGAACAAGGGTAGTTTTCTTCTTTCTTAGAGCATCATTTATTAGGTATATGGTAACCATCAACCATAGGTGACTAAATTAGCATAACCATAGGTTCTAAAGTTGACTAAAGTCAAGAAGATAGAAATAAGGCAGAAACCATCAGTTGTGAATGGGTACCAACCATTAGTGACCAAGGAAAAGAAGGGAAACTAGTTCATTAGTACTTAGAATGAAACATCATTTAACCCTACTTAGTCACCATCAGATAAGGCCAGCACTAGGCACTTAACACCATTGATTTAAGTAACAAAAGGAGGGATAAAATAGAAGCAAGATCTAAGATTTCTTTTATAAAGTAGGGCACGTGCACAAGGTTTAAGATCCATTAGTAGACAAAAACTACTTAAGGATCATCATATAACTTGAAACCCTGGGTAATGTAGCTTCATTTTGCTTAGAACTTTATTTTCAGAGTAGAATCATGAACATGTATGGTAGTAGTAAATAATAAACTGTGAGAAAGTTATATAAATTTCCTCTAAGAAGAAGGTGATGCTCTGAACAGAAAGGAAACTTGAGCAAGGAGGGTAGGAAACCCTAGTTTTAGAACTAAACTTGACCAACAATGCTTCTTCTTCAAGAATCTAGGTATCATTAACCACCGATAAAGAGAGCAAGAAAGGTGAATTCTTAAAGCTTTAGAACAAGATCTACCATGGAAAACCATGGTTCTATCTAGAAAGAATGAAGGAAGAAGAAGAAAAAACAAAAAAAGAGAGAAGAAGAAACTTACTAGCTTAGGTCAAAAATAGCAAAGGAAGCTTTGCAAACACTAAACAAGGGTAGATCAGAACCCTATCCATACATGCTAGAAGTTTGACCAACATCTTCGTCCTTGGGCACCTCCTTCACTGTTCTAGTAGGGAGAATGAATCTCTAACAAAAGGGAAGATATAAGGCTCTAAAACGTTTTGTTTGTGTGTAAAAGGAAGGGTATATAAAGCTCATGGATAAGATAGAAAAGAAGCTTGAGGTGTCCATCTAGGTTGCCATGTGTCAAAGACTATTTTGCATATAACACAAGTGGATCAGTAGTTCTACAGTTTAACCATCACTCCTAGGTTCTAGTAAGACCATCATCCATACCACATAGGGTATCTATCTATCTCCACCCCAAAAAGGACCATCAGCCATCACATATAACCACAAAAGGGTAAAAGAGAACATTTTGTCCCATCATCGATTGATGGCCTCCATATACCTCAATCATAGGTTGAAATACTTCTAGGGTGAACAATCAACCTCCAAACAACCAGGGGAACCATAGGTTGGCGCCCCCACCTGGCAAAACCTTTAGTTTCCTTGGTTGCACGCTTAGCAACTCCATCATCCATGAAGGGCTAAAACCCTAATTCACCATTGAAGGGAATCACCACCAAACCAAGGTTCAAGCAAGTTCCCCACGATTCAAAAAGCTTAAGAATGATAAGAAAACATCTGAGGAACATAGTTCATGTGACGGATTGCAAATAAAACCTCACATTTGGGTAAATTGTAGAAAAGTCCAAAATGTGCACAAACAAACAGTGTCTGAACTGGACCAAAATTGAAAATTAATCTTATCACATGATATCAAAATACCTAAAAAGGTTCAATTAAGGTATCAAGCACTCAATAATGTTAATTATCCATGTTTAACCAAAAAGCAAGGTTAGGGTTTCACACCTAAAGTAGAGATCTCCATCTCTTTCTTCTTCCTTGGTTCCTTTAAGTGAAAATGACATATTCCTTTTTCACTTACTCCTTTCCTTATCTTGAGTGTAGAAGACTTGGACATTAGCTTAGTCTCAAAACATTTTTTTCCCTATCTTTGCTATTTGACTCACTTCTATTGATCACCATCACAAATTTTTCCTTCTTCATTCTTGCATTGGCATTAATCATAAGGACAAGCAACTAAACTGATGGCTTAGCCATGTTATTCAAGTGAGAACACTCAATAATTTGGCTATATATGATTTAGACAATGATTGTCGAATCATATCCATGGTCAACCTAAAATAAATCCCAGTCACTTCTGGTGTTCGATATGCCCGATCATATTGAACACATGGGGCTCTACTAGATCTCCTTCTATCAGTTTGCACTCAAACAATCTTTTGAAAAAATTATACCTTTCTTGCTTTACATGATTCTTAAGATGTGTTACCATCTCGAGAATGTCCATGTTTTCATGTTGTTCGTGCAACTCATAGTTCATATAGAATTATATAAGCTATGCAATGTCTACGACATCATTGGCATGCTTCAAGTAAGCATTCATTTCAACCTTAGGTGTATTTGGAGTGGTTTCCTCTGGCTTTGGTCTTTCAAAGACATAAAGCTTGTGGTCATTGGTGAGAACACTTCACAAAGTCCTAAACTAGACATGGAAGATAATCCCATTTAGGTTTGTCCTCCTCAAGGATTGATTGCAATGATAATGTGTGTTTGTTTTTTCCATTAGATTTTATAAAGAAAAAGTGCAACTTTTCAAAAAAAAATTGATTTGATAAGTTAACGATTTTAATTAGGCCTTTGATTAATTATCACTCCTACTATTTTTTTCAAATTTAAAACCCTCATGTATCAATTTAGAAGATTACAGAATACAATCTTTTAGTGAGGCAAGACCCAAAAGCCAAACCACAATAGAATTTGAACCCTGCTTGGGAAGAACCTGAACATCTACCATCACACTTCCATGAGATGGACGGCTCACCTTCCTTGTGCGTAACCTACGGTTGGTCGATCAAGATTTTTATGTGTGTTTCTTATGGAAAGCATCTAAGACTTAATATTATGTTGAGGGATTTTTTTATATATATACACATATACATATACATATCCAGTCACCACATACTTAGTATGTATCATTTACATGCTATAACAAAAAATGAGAACATGTAATATAAAACAAACAAGTGATGTTTATGGCCATTCTATTGTAATTCCTTGGACGCACAAAGAATTACTACCACCTAAGGTCCATATCATATACAACCAGTTATTGATGAAGATTTGTTCTTGAACCATTCCAGGTAGATGGGTTCGACTATTGAACCATTTAGATCACCTCCTAGTCATTCAGTTGGCATCTTGAAATGGTCATCTGGTTTTTAGGTTCAAGCATTGTTTGGACTCCACCAGCCGGTTAGTTAGTCCACCAGTCAGTCAGCTCATCCTCTTGTTGTATGGCCTCCTCGGTCCTTTGGTCAATCGGTTCATCTGGTGCCGAACGGCTTCTCATGACGAGACATTAATTAAAACTATCTTATTTCTTATTACATTGTGTAAGGAAAAACCTCGAGTTACATTCAAGGGGATTTAGAAATAAGAACACTAATTTACATTTTGAAAGGAGAGAGAGGCTAGGTATGCAAATTGAGATATAAATAGAAACAAACAACTACAATCATGCACACACAGATCAAGGGTTATTGGCCATAACTATGCTAAACATCCACCATCAAAACTGATTTTAGGGAAATGCATGTAAATTGCATATATATATATATATATATATATATATATCTGTGTGTGTGTATGTATATATATGTATGTATGTATGTATATATTAGTTTTATGGAGTCATATGTGGAATGAATCAGATCTGCACATTAACCAGTTTAATAAATGCATCGTATGAAATAAAAAAAATTGGCTCATATCTATTTAAATCCAAAAACACCTTAAATTGACATGGCTCAGATATCACTATAAGGCAATCGGGGCGATAGATAAGGCAGCAGAAACAAAAAAAATTTAAGCATGATTTCCCTAAATAGTAAGATTACTTCAACAATAAAGTATATAGGAAGGAAGGTAACAAGAATTATGCATGGTCTTGGAGCAAGTCCAACAACAACTCTTGATGCAACTTCCTCTCCAATTTGTAGCGAGATTCTTCTTCAGGAAGTAGCATGCTCCTTCTTCAAAAACACTCGAACAATTGTTAGAAACAACCTCCCGATTTGGCATCACGGATGGAAGTTGACGGTATTATCCTAGCGGCAGACAATAGTCTCTCACCTCTAGAGTAGTCCACGCGAACAACTGAGAACTCCACATTGTGCTACTAGAGCCAATGTAAAGGAGTCTTCCCTTTTGAACATCAACCTATTAGAGTTGATTCACTCTCCCACAATTGTCTCTTCCTTTCTATCACTCCCTTTATCAGGTTGGACTTTCTCGAGATCTCTATTGGTTACCACAATTAAAGAAGTCAATATTTTCCAGAGCAACTATTGTGTTCTGAGAATCCCCTAGTACCCCTTTATTAATAGGAGAGGCTAGGGTCAAGGTTCCTAGTCTATGCAGGAGTCGAATTCACAAATTTTCTAAAACCTGCACACAGAGAACCAGTCGGTTTGTGTACCCAACCGGTTGATTCATGTACAAACTGAACTATACAGTTTGTTTAGTTTCCTATTCTAAATCACATTGTTATTCAATGTATAAATAATACAAAACATGACATCATCACCAATCCTTGATCCAATCAAATTGACCATTGAATTGGGTGGTTCATCTCATTAACCGGTCAGTTGAGACCAGTGAACCGTTCAGTTCATTATGTGAACCGGTCAGTTCACACCCTGGTTCAACCATTGATCGACCAATGTTGATTCCAATTGACTTGACATGATCGGTTGAACACTTGAACTAGTCAGATTAGAGTCTAGTTAGTCATCTTTGAAACTTTGTTATTTAATTGAATAGCTAAACACCTTTAGTAATCAAATTAAACATCATTCATGAATGTACTCCTTTATTCCAAGTGCATTCCTATGTGTGTGACCCTAAAGGTCCAAAAGTACATAGGTAGTGAATATCCATAACAAGCTTATGACATCACAAGAAAAGAGCAACGTGTAGCAACAAATTATTCCTACCCAAGTAATTTGGAAAATTGGAAAACAACTTCAACCTACAATCCATGATCAAAGTAACCATGATCATATAGTTCCTTTGTCTTTGATATCCGGATTGAACTCGAGGCATGGAATTGTCATCCTATCAATGTTCATTCCATGTTCCTTGAACAAGGAGCATACTATATGATATGCATGTATCGCATATTGAGTCATAGTAGTATGGCCATACATTTCTTAGTCTTGCTTATCAAGAGGCCTTGGATACCTGTAGGAGGGAGAAATCCAATCTACTCCACTTGCACTTTATCCCCATTTGTCATGATGCACCCAAGCACCACCTTTATGGCAAACCTTATTCAAGATCACGGTGGATTATGTCAAAGTACATGAACGGCATGTGATGAATGTAATGAATTCAGATCTAAGAACCACAATCACCACTTATCACTATGAGAGTTGATTCTGACTACAATTGCATGGTATCCATGTATCACTCTCAAGGTAGGCCTATCTGATACACTATTCTCTAACATGTACATGCGTGCTTGACTTGATATCACATATCATTACTAATGTGATTCTATCATCAGTCAACACACACTAGTCTTATGTATTACTATTGTCTATTTTGCTTCCATAGTAATATCTGACTAGGGACATAATAAGAATGTATGTACTCTTATCATACATATGCTCTCATTGTTTAAGTCACATTCCTGAAGACACACATCACCGAGCAACATCATTCTTTATACATCTACTATATCTTTGTCATCATCTCATATTGAGACAAACATAATAGAAGAAATTACCTTTATTATTATCAAATCAAATATTTAATGACACATTCCAATCATCATATGATTGGATCTATGTGCATACATACCAACATATCGGTTGGTTGGACCAATTTGAGACCCATTTGTTTAGGACTTTTAATATTTGGTAACATGCTTAATTTGAATTTGTTTTCTTGATAATCAATTTTACTAAATAAGTGTATCTATTGTATGAGTACAAGCAAAACTTAAGTTCAGTGGAGTTGTATTCATGCATGAATACCTTATTTTCTATGTTTACTTTATTTTACTTCACTAGGAATTGATAATAATTACATATCCATATTGATCAAATTCTATCAAACACAAAAGGTTTTTATTCTGCATCGATTTCATTTAGAAGTAAACTTGAAATGATTTGAAGACATGTATTTGAGATGCTTAAATTTTCATGTTTATTGTTAAAGTGTAAACCGCATTGATAAGAAGTCAATTGTCAACTCTATGGTCGATATCACCGACATGATAGCTATCTATAAAAACTATAAAAGCCTCCATGCTTAGTGCATAGTCACCTTAGTTGATATCATTGACAACCTCGATCAAATGATAGGCACACCCAACCTTATAGGTCAATGCATTATCATGTGTGTCAAGAACATTGACCTTGCACTGAAAGATCCAATGTAGTTGTCATATTTGGATCCTATGACTATGATGAAATATGACAAAATGCCCCATTGAAAACATAATGACGCTGACTTAGTGCTTGTCTCATTATTACCATTAGATGATGGCCTAGATAAAAGGATATAAAAATAGCTCCAATATAGAAATTGAAGGTGCATTCGACCAACAAAAGTAGAACAAAGACGCCCATACACATACTTAATTTTCTACACCAAGATATTTCCTTTTCTCATTGTTACACCATGGATTTCATTCCCATATGCTTTGATAGAATGGAGAACATGAACTCATAAGGAACTAATGATCTTATTCAAGGATTTGGGAATGGCCCAACCTGAAATTGGTGTTAGTGGATTAAGTTTAGTTCTAAAATTGTTTTTTGCTTTCAGTTCCATGAACATATCAACATTGTGTATGATCAGTGAATATTTTTTATGTGTTTTATAGTATTCATTATAAAATATCTTGTGTTTCATCATGTTTTTTTCATGTACATATGTCCATAAGAGCACATAAGAAGCATGAGGCTATTATCATTATACACATAGAATGAATATAGTTGTGTTTGAATTCTATAGAAGTAAAATTGCATGTTACAACGACACTATTCTGAATAGATCTAAACCATGCATACCTAAAAGTGGAAGGAGGTAACATCTAAATATGTGATTGTATGATGTAGATTGATTCGTCATACACTGGCACTGTGACGCATCACAAGGAATTTGATCACGTTTGTCGAAGTAAAATTTCCAGTTTCAATGACATTGTTCTTAATAGATCTGAATCGTGTGTAACTAAAAGTGAAAGGAGGTAACACTAATTATATGTGATTGTACGATGTAGATTGGTTTGTCACACCGTCAGCACAATGATGCGTTGTAACGACCCCGCCTCCCGGTGACCCCCAATTAAGGGATACCCAAAGGTCAAAGTCATTATCCCAATTAATAGGATCAAAGGTTCGACAAATATTCAATAATAATTATGAAATTCTACCAAATAAATTGAAATCTGGTATAAAATAAAACTTTGCATACCTTTTTAGAAACTTTCATAATATACTTCTATCCACGGCTTGGATCTATTCTATCTAATCCTCCTTTCACTTTATTTCTTATTTCCACAATGTGTCATTTTACTGTTTGTTCTTTTCAACTTTGTACCTGAAATGCCGACAAACAAAACGTCGGTCATCATATCAAAATATGCTGGTATGTGAGGACAACCAAAATTTCACAATTATGGAAAAGAATTTAAATACCACAGTCAAGTTAATTAACAAGCCAATTTATGTTTTCAATGTGACATTCTCCACCGCTTTTGCCCTAACCCTGGCACACCCACCTTAGGGTTTCTCTTTTGCCATTGACTTAAGGCCACCTTCTCAATCTTGATCTTGGTTCCTAGGGTCACCCTTCATGGTTCCCTTTAGTCATTCAATATCATAGGCCACCTTCTCAATCCCGAGCTTGGTGCATGTGGTCACCTCTCATGGTGCCCATTGGTCTTCCCTCCTGGGCTTGACCTATTTTCATCATCCATCAGGGTGGCATGTAGGTGCAAGAATACACACTTATTTTACAATTGTGATAATCACAGTGACTATATAATTTGCAAGTATGAACATCCAACTGGTAGGTTTCATTCAAAGCGATGAATCATCTGAGAAACTCTTTGGGAAACTAATGTGATTAACCATAATTAACCACATACCTGTCAGGCTGATTTGAGACAAAATTAATCCATTCAATGCAAGGAATCCAATAGGCAATCAAGCAAATAAAGAGATCCTAAAATATGCATACAATTTCCTATCATTGACCATGCCATCAAGATCAATTATTCCTAGCTCTCTTCCTAGGGTTTCTAATCCACTTTTAGGGTTTCACTTCATTTTTTTACTATTTTAAACCCTAATTATCTCATCTACCCTTCATGAAAGATATTAAGGTTACCTTTTCACAACATATAACGTTGACTTCGGATTAAAGGCCCAATTAAACATCAATTAAGTCCATTATGCCTCTTTTACATTAAAACTACCATTTTTATCCTTTTTATTCATGACAAGATCATTAAGAGTCACAATGACTAACATTAGGGTTTCAAGGTCCATTAAAGCTCATTTATATACATGGAACCCTAAATTAATCAACTTTACATGTAAAATAGATTGAAGTTCGACTTTAATATTCAACAGGTTATCACTTCACAAATTAACCTATTCAACCTTAAAGATTCGTCCTTTATATTCAAATAGGGGTTCTAAGTGCTTAATCAACCCTAAATCATGCAAGACACATCTAGAACAGGTTCAAGTTCGTCCTTAACTATTCAATAGGTTGCAATTACTCAATTTCATCAACTAAGCAACATGAACTTAACCAATATGCTTAATTATGGTTTCTAATCTCATCCATAAGCACTTTTCATTAGATTATCACACTTTTTGAATTAGGAATGAAATCAGGTTCTCAAACCAATTTTATTGCATTCCTCATATTTTTCTAAACAACTTTCATGTATTAAGTTTTTTAATCGGAGATTTCTAGAATTTTACATGAGTTTTGCAAGGAAAAGCATGATCTTGGATTATATGTTAGTTTTAGAAATTTGTTGGCCATCTGATCTGTGGTCACGTGGGCCACGCGATATCCAATGGTCCACAGAGACGCGCCTCTCTTTGTGATTAAATAGAAGCCAATGAAAGAAAAGCCCTTACCTTCCTTCTCAACGGTCGAGGGCAAGGAGGTCATTCCCCCCTTTCTCTTCTTCTTCCTCGCGTTTCTCTGGTTGCGGCCCAGCATTGCCAGGCGGTGAACTGCTAGGTTGACTCCACGATCCTAGCTTCCCCAGCAACCGGTGATGCCTCCTCCTCCATCGCCATGAGCCACCGAACTCGATGGTGGTCTCAACTCTACTAGAACCGATCAAAGTCACCGGGATGGAGGACCTCTTCTCTAGGGAGGGAGCTTGGACCAGGGAAGGGGTGAAGACCAATGCCCAAAGCGAAATCGTTTGTTGGGTCGTGATCGCGAAGAGCAGAAGGGTCTCTCGGAGACGTTTGCATCTCAGTTGGGGGTCAGCAACCCTCCTTTTATAGGAGGAAACTCATGGAACCAACCTACCTCTGTGGTTTTGGGCGAATCTACTAGAAGCAATGAACCCCTATGAAATCTAGGGTTAAACAACTCGGACTGACATCCCAAAGTTGTTGATCCAATTTCCAAATCTTCTCATCCATCCTTTCGTGAGAAATTTGATTTGGAAAAATTGATCATACTGTTCCCCTTTCCTATTCCATCTGGGGTAGATGATGAGTGAGTCATCCTTGGATCTCGATCCAATGGCTGACGTGCCACGCGAAGAACAAACAAAATCGGTCTAATTAAATCAAATCGTGACATTTATTGATTTCCTCCACATAATAGGAAATCTTACAAAAATTGTATCTCCCAAACCGCTTATCATTTTAATCTCAAATTTTAGGGGAAAGTCTATAATGACTTAATTTAATTGTGGGGAACTTTTGAGACCAAAATGCGAAAGGAAAAACCATTTTTCTTCATATGCAAGTCAAGTACCTATAAGGCACATATTCTGTATTCAAACACCTATTTTCTCTTTCCTCTCTTCCTATTTTATTTATTTGAATTACTTTTACCATTAGGATACTTATGGATACGAAAACCAACCAAAGATAACTCAATTATACCTCTTTCCACTTATTTTCCACATTTTATCATTGTTTTCAATTTCTTTCTTAATGAAGAAATATTTAATTGATCTTTTCTTTTCTGGTTGCATTATCTTTGCAAATTTGGACTCCTTGGAACCCAAGAGGTACGAAATCCAACTTTGGATTAAATTATTTTGCCATCTAGAGGTTTCTACACCTTTCTTTTCTCGATTTCTTAATTATTCTTTTAATAATTGAATTTCCTTTGTCTTTTCGTTGTTATTGGGCCCAATAGCCAATAAAGCCCACAAAGAAATCAACAAGGCTATTTTAAACGAAATTCATGCATTTAATCAAAAGCTATAATTATTTGTTCATTTATATTTATTAAGAGAAACTACATTTCTCATCAAAAGAACCCGAAAATTGGGGTTGTAACACCCTTCCCCTCTTATAGGAATTTTGCCCCCAAAATTCCACCAGGAAAACAAACAGGATATGTCCTTCCTTTTTCCATCATGGCTCCCATGTGGCCTCACCCTTTCCATGGTGCTTCCCAAGAACCTTCATCATTTCATATTCTTCCATCTGAGTTCTTTCTTACCTTGGTATATTGCACCGTCATAGGTGACTCAGGACATTTCAGCCTCTCATAAAGCTGAATAGGTTCAGGGCTCAGCACATGGCTTGGGTACCTCACATAGTTCTCTAGATTTGACTCACATTATACATCATGTTATCCTGAGGGGTAAGGCTAAACACAACTATCTCCACCAATCCATCTCAAATGGACCATGCAGTCGGGACTCAGCTCTCTTAGCTATAACTTAGAGGGGTCAGATTTTCACGTCACATACTCTCTCGCAGTGAACTGCATGTCAGTCTGCTTTGCGTCAGTTCATGACTCATGTCGCCTTTGGGATCTCTCTCTCATCCATTACAAGATCAAAGTGACTTCATCTTCACACAATGTGGTTCTTTTCTGACCTTCGCAAGGTCCCTTCACCAACATCATCTTAATGAAGTGGTGAGTGACACAACCTCCCTTACAGAGCTTCTTTACATCCCAATACTGGCTATGGTGGTTATCATCATATCTCTTAGAGGGCAAGAACTGTCCCCCTATGTATCACCCTGAGTGAGAACACATGCTCTCATCAAACCCTCTTGTCTGGATCATACTAACCATTAGTTAGGGGTGATAAGTTGTACTGACATAGAGTTCTTCATATACCTACTTCCACCACATGGAAGTGAATTTTTAGTTTATACTCAAGAACATTTGAACTCGCATCATGGTGTAGTTGAACCATCTCTTTCTCATATGTAGTTCAACCGGATCCGTCCCATGACAGCATTCTTCCTTTCTCATGTCATCTAGGTAAGGCAATCTACCATAACCCATATTGCATCTTGAACTTCCTTGGTCTAGGGGAGACTTATCACAACATCCATATTGATGAACTCCCATTCCCTCTCGGGGACTCTTCATCTTCTATATCAACACACTGGGTTACTGGTGTTCATCCTTCACCTTCTGGCTTGCATGGCGACAAGCCACATGCAACTTCATCTTAAGCATCTGAAGTATTACTATCACTTACTATCTTTGTAGTACCACGGTGTATGATGAACTTAAAATCATGATCTCATGTATGTCATGATTCCTCAAGATTGATTCTTCTGAAACCCTAACCCACTCTAATCGGGGTTTCATCACCTTCTTTTCCAGAGAAGTGTGTTTGAGGTTCTTCAACCATCCTTTTATCATGATAAGCCCTAGGCGGGCTAACTCAGCAACAATTAGCTCGATCAACGATCTTGTTACATCTGAGTGTTAGCCAAACATATCTCTTTTTCCAACTTAAGGCTAACCTAAAAGCCTCATCAAGCCTCTAGATATATTAGATAACTACCTCTCAATAAGAGCATCCATTACCACTTCACATATGTAGGTGCTAGGTAATTTTGAAGACATACACCATCGTGTATTCCACTTATCGTCTCACCTCAAACTTCTAAGTCTATCTTCATCAAGAAACTCTGAGCTCATCCTCTTGGTTTTCAAACTCAACCTTGTATTACTCATAGCTCATGATAAATCATCCTCACAAGATGACCACCTTAGTTCTCTTGATGGTTGTAAACCATCCTCATATTGTGCACTCCACAAGGGTATGTTATCATCTTTGTCCTCATACCTCATAGAAACATTCCAACTCACATCATCTTTATCCTTGGTGTATGGCATGTGTACTGTCCTATCTCTCACTCCCATAACAAGAGGAAATAAGCATTTGGTGGCCGTCCAAACACAAAGTTCTTCTTGTTCCAAGAGTAGAGATGGTACATCCCACATTACCAATACACCTTCAAAACTAAGTTGAAACGTGCAACTTAAGTTTTTACATCACAATCATCTCGATATCAAAGTTACTTCCATGGAAAACTGGTCTCGAACCTACTTGGGTCACACCACAATCCTTGGTCATCTCCTTTAGGTCTATAGGGTACCGGCACTTTTAGGGTCATCCCTCTTACCTTATGCATCGAAAGAGTGCCCTACTCATCTTCCCTTTGGGTCCCATGAGTTCATGAAGGTGATCAATCTCCTAACCCATGGCCCTCATGCAATGATAGTTGTTACCTCCCGACCCTATGGTCATGTGCAACTAGGGAATTAGGCAACTCCTACTTCCATCGGTCTTATCCCTACTGACCCTCAGATAGACTTAGGATTCTAATATAGTACATGTCCAACTTAGAACCTTACCCAAGTCTCCATCATCTCTCTCTATATTCATGGGCTGACTTTCATCCTTCCACAGGGGTCATGGCGATCTGCCTACCTTGGTTAGGCCCCACACCGGTTACCTCCATGGTAACAAATCCACATGCACTTAGAGATGGTTAACTATGGGTCTATAGGTTCATTCCCTTACCGTGTACTCTTCACTTATCTTCTTAAGATCCCATGAGACCTCTGTAGGTTACCTCAAAACCAACAAAAACTGGTATACACCCTATAAAAGGGTCCCTCTCCCAGGATGGGAGGAAACTACACCTTGATAACAAAGGTCACAACCATCATTAGGTCTAGGGTTTACATCCACATGAGCATGCTTAACCCTAGCAAGATACTAAGGCCCAAGCAGACCACCTACTAAACCATGCTAGGTCATACTTGTTCTCATTTCTCAACATTGGACCAAGAACAAACCTTCTCATGTCACCACCTTAGTTGTGAGGGGTTCATCAAGCATACCTTAATCTTAAGTGGCTTCCCTTTCCTCTAAACATGAGGAGTACTATGATCGAAACTATAAAAACTCAAATCTCATCATGAGCATTAGGTACACCACTTCCCCTCTTAGGCCTAGGAACCCTAGGTTCACTTTTCTGATGACCAACTGCATGCTCAACTTTTTAACCATGAACCAAACATGTACAAGGGATGACATGCACTTCTTGTCATCCTTCAACTCGAGCAACACTTCAGAGTGGAGTCCTCCTCAAGGACAACCAACAAGGTACAAGGCCTCACAACCTGTTACTAAGCCTCTTCAGGGTCTAAGGAACTCTTCTTCCTATTTCTAAAGGTAAAAACCTATACCATAGGCACATTGATACTAGAAGCCTCATCCTCTCTCTAGGGTTTGGTTCCTCTAATGGAAACCAAGATATCATCAACCTCCAGGGATCAAGCATGAGGCAACCACTATCATCCACTTAGGTCACATCATCCTCAACTCCCCATTGTTCATCATATCTCAGAGTCTAAACATCCAACCTTCTTGCTTGGGTCCTAATATCTCTCTTTCCAGAGCTAACCCTATACACAGCCTTGTTGGATAAATTGGATATTATGATAAATCCCTTTGTTTCGATGATGAAAAACATTTCATTCTTGTTGATCTAACGTGCTACTTGAGTGTTGCAGGAATAAAGTGGATGACAAAGTTCTAGGGAAACTATACGCTTGAATGATTGTAAATGTCATGCAATGTAATCAATTGTAAACTTGTACAAACATATAATGTACAAGTACTTAGATCTCATGTAAATCAAGCGTTAGATCTTCCCTATCCAATCACCACACTTAGATAGGTCATCCCTTTTAAATAGGATCACATATGCACACTCATGCATTTACTTAGTGCCTAAATTGAAAGATTGAAACAGGGTCAATCTCGGTCGACCAAACTCCTCGACCGAGACACTCTCGGTCGACAAACTTCTCGACCGAGGATGACCCAAGTAGCCGTTAGACACAGCTGACAAGGTAGTTGGCAGTTGCAAATGAACGTTGATCCCGAGAGCCTGTCGGTCGACAAAACTTCGACCGAGTAGGTATCTCGGTCGACAAATTGTCGACCGAGATGGTCTCTGACAGCAATTGCAGAATAAAGCAACTAGCCGTTACTAACACACCTAACTTATACCTAACGGCTAGTTAAGCACTTAGAAACCCCTAGAAGTTGTCTAGAACGTCCTTAAGCATCCATAGGCCATTCCTATAAATAGGACATGCCTTAGGACACCAAAATACACTTAAGCTACACTTGTGCTATACTTGAGCAAGCAATTACATTTGCAATCTGTTTTGAGCAATAGAGCAATTCCTACATTGGCTATTCATTACCATTTCTCCCATTTCGTGTCCTATAGGCTAGCATCTCCTTACCATAGCACGTACACTTCTACACTCATTGGTTAGGAGATCAATACGCTTGATATAGGCAAATCAAGCCTTGTGCTTAAAAGGATAAGTTGTAATTTCTATTTTCTTTCTTGTTCCTTTTATCCTTTGTACTCTCCTTGCTACTCCTAGGGTTGGAGGCTGCGGATCGGAGAGGGTTGACTTCTCAGGTGGAGAAGGGGACTTCAAGCTACTTCAAGAAGGCTATCGCACGGGAAGCTACTTCAGAAGGCTGGTGCAACAGGAGTTGGTGTACCTACTTCAAGGGAAGGCTGCTTCAAGGTTGGGCGATTACTTCTAGGTGAAGGCTGATTGAAGGGTTTGGGAAAAGAAATTGTATTTTATGTAAAGTCCTTGCGAGGTAATAAAATAAATTTCTTTTCAAATCCCGGTTGGGTAAGAAATCGGGTAGTGGACTGACTTCCTTAGTATTTGCTAAGGTTGGAACCACTCTAAACCCTGTGTCTCCTTGTCCAATATTTTCATTGTGGTTGTTTGAGTTTAAATTATTATTAAAATCTTTATAAAACTCTATTCACCCCCCCTCTAGTAGTTTTCAGTTGGTATCAGAGCAGGCTTCAAGGAACCCTAACCAGGTCTTGAAGAATGAAGGGTGGAGGTGACTACAACCGCAGGCAAAGGAGCAACTTGGACCAACTTTCTACAAGCTGCAATTGGTGCTTAGGAACAAACCATACAACAATTGGTTGTCCATGGAGAGAAAAGAAGGAAGAGGTCCATAAAAATTGTCTTATTGCTACAACCAATGAAGAAGAAGAAGAAGAAGAGGTAAGCCTTCTTGATTTATCAAAAGAAGAGCTAATTTCTAGTCTTGAAGAAACTCACAATAAGTATATTGAGTGCAAGAAGAAATTAAAGAAATCTAGTAAAACAAATGATGAGTTAAATGCTAGACTTCTTGCTCTTACATCCGAAAATGAAGATTTATATGCTAAATTGAATAATCTTGGTTTTGAAAAAGATAGCATTGTTTCTGAAAATCGTACTTTGAAATCATCTCTAAATAGTAGTGATGTGAAGATTTTTACTCTAGAAACAAATTATGATCTTCTATATCAAGAAAAGGTTGGATTACTTGCAAAGTTAAATGATCTTCAAAAACAACTTGTTTTGTGTACACATCTAGATTATGATAATATAGTGAAAGAAAGAAATTCTTTATCATCTAATCTAGATCAAGCAAAACTAGATATTAAGAAAAGAATGGATGAGATTACCAAGTTGCAACAAGAAGTTAGTAGGTTAAGCAACAATGGAATCCTTGATAGAATATTGGATGATTCCTATCATCAAATTGGGAGAAGAGGACTAGGTTATAAGCCCAAAGGGAAATCTCATCAACAACCTAGTTGGAGAAAGACACAAGCACATCAAGCTACATTTGTACCAAAGAACAACCTAGAACAAAACCATAGAAAAAGACTTGAGGTTGATTCTATATGTTGCCATTATTGCTCACGTCTTGGACATTACTCTTTTTCATGCCCATACAAGAAAAAGAATGTTGAGTTAGTATGGGTTCCAAAACCCCCAAACTAAATGGATAACATTAAGTTGAGATATGACCAAAGACTCTAAGTTGTATATCTCTATGTCTATCTCAACTTAACATAATAGGACACCAAGTTAATCCAAGAAATTAAAATTCCAAATATACATCTTAAACTACTTGTTTAGTTTGGATTCACAAAATGTATATGATTAGTTGAGATTTAACCTAAATGTTGCTTTGATATTTAAATATCTCAACTAAATCGAGCTTTAACTTTCATACTTTTGCTTTTAATTATAAACAATATTTGAAAACAGTTTTGAAACAACACAGAACCTTTCTCGGTCGAGACACTGTCGACCGAGGGACCTGTCGGTCGAGAAATGGTCAACCGAGCAGGCTTCTGTTGTCAAGTCTGACATAAATCTTCGGAAATTGTTTTTCAATCAACCTAGTTTGCTATCAAATTGTTATTGATGATTGAATTAACATGCAAATCAAGAATAAAATCTTGAAAGAAAATTGTTGTAGCAAGACATATTGATCGTTTACAGTATATAACATTATGAGTAGAAAATCCTTAAAAAGTGTTGTGAGAAGACTAATCTTGAACAAACCTTATTCATTGTTTGAAAAGTTTCTTCGGCATGATCAGTTATAAAAGTTTGTCTTAAAATTGAAAACTTATATGAGACTATTTTGGTTTACTCTCAATGGTTGGATTTAAAACTGAAAAATCATGATTGGCTTAACCAAGGAAATTACTGTTTTATCATAGATATGCTTCATCATGATCATTATGTTTCATTGGTTTAAAATAAGCTTTGATTCATATATACAAACCATGAATGATCATTGTGATTCAGAAAATTGCAAATGTCATTAGCATAAAAGCATCTTGACATAATAGATAATGCTTGTGGACACAGCTTGTAATGATGATGTTGCTATGACAAGCCAAACGGTGCCTCTTAGAACAAAATATTAATGTTTTTATCTATTTGCTTGTTCTAAGAAATCAAAAGCAAAAATCTTGACTTTAAGATATTAATCTTGCTTTCAAAATATATGTTTCTAAAGGATCTTATGATAAGGGTATAAGAAGAAATGAGATTTGATATCTATGTACCCATAGCAAAGCATATGAAACATCTTTTACAATGAATGTAAAACATGCATTCTAGAAAAATCAAGGTCAAAGACTTCACTATGTTGCTCATATTAAGTCTTCATAATAGGTATATCTTAATGTGCTTCAAAATTGATAATTATAGCTATCTGCAGAAATTATACTTCACATATGAATGTTTATCTTGGAAATCTGCAGAATTTGCCTCTTGGTTAAAATTAAAATTGACCAAGGGGCGCTATGGTCGTAGTCAAGGGCGACCTAAAATAAGCTTTGACAAAATGCTTATTTGGACATCATTTTATTGCACTTAATCTTAGTATACTTTTGATAAAGGTCAAAATCAAAATTTAAAATTATTTGTGACCTTAGAAGCATCAAACTGCTTAAATTGTAAGATTAAGGGGGAGCTCATAACAACAAATTGTTTTAATTGATTAAGAATCTTAGAAAAACATTGTAAACATCATTTGAAGCTTGTTACGACCTTAGTATTTTTACTCTTGATTATGAAGAAATCTATGAATTTCATAACAATGATATAGCTTGTACTTAAAGGATCTCTCTAAACAAATCAGGGCTTAACATCCCTTGCATTTGGTTGGAGACATTTTTATGTACTCTAAGATTAAAGGATTCTCATTTAATTTAGGGCTTAACATACCTTGATAAATGAGAAATAAATATACATTCATCATAAGCTTAAGGGAATCTCATATCATTTCAAGGCTTAACATCCTTTGCAAATGATTGAGAAACAAATTGTGGATAAATTAGACAAAAATCCATGTTCCTAATAGGATATCTATTTAAGGGGGAGCATAATATAAAATTAAGGGGGAGAAGAAAAATAAAATATTCAACTTGGATATCTTTTTGAAATGATAAAGGGGGAGAAAGAATATAAAATCAAAAATATAAATGAGTTTCATAACATCTTGGCCAGCACTCACTTGCAAAACATAAATGGCTACAAAAGGTAATTTTCAGGTATGAAACTCACATGCTTTATATTTCCTTATTTCATATTTAGGAAATGTTTGTCATCTTCAAAAAGGGGGAGATTGTTGGATAAATTGGATATTATGATAAATCCCTTTGTTTCGATGATGACAAACATTTCATTCTTGTTGATCTAACGTGCTACTTGAGTGTTGCAGGAATAAAGTGGATGACAAAGTTCTAGGGAAACTATACGCTTGAATGATTGTAAATGTCATGCAATGTAATCAATTGTAAACTTGTACAAACATATAATGTACAAGTACTTAGATCTCATGTAAATCAAGCGTTAGATCTTCCCTAGCCAATCACCACACTTAGATAGGTCATCCCTTTTAAATAGGATCACATATGCACACTCATGCATTTACTTAGTGCCTAAATTGAAAGATTGAAACAGGGTCAATCTCGGTCGACCAAACTCCTCGACCGAGACACTCTCGGTCGACAAACTTCTCGACCGAGGATGACCCAAGTAGCCGTTAGACACAGATGACAAGGTAGTTGGCAGTTGCAAATGAACGTTGATCCAGAGAGCCTGTCGGTCGACAAAACTTCGACCGAGTAGGTATCTCGGTCGACAAATTGTCGACCGAGATGGTCTCTGACAACAACTGCAGAATAAAGCAACTAGCCATTACTAACGCACCTAACTTATACCTAACGGCTAGTTAAGCACTTAGAAACCCCTAGAAGTTGTCTAGAACGTCCTTAAGCATCCATAGGCCATTCCTATAAATAGGACATGCCTTAGGACACCAAAATACACTTAAGCTACACTTATGCTATACTTGAGCAAGCAATTACATTTGCAATCTGTTTTGAGCAATAGAGCAATTCCTACATTGGCTATTCATTACCATTGCTCCCATTTCGTGTCCTATAGGCTAGCATCTCCTTACCATAGCACTTACACTTCTACACTCATTGGTTAGGAGATCAATACGCTTGATATAGGCAAATCAAGCCTTGTTCTTAAAAGGATAAGTTGTAATTTCTATTTTCTTTCTTGTTCCTTTTATCCTTTGTACTCTCCTTGCTACTCCTAGGGTTGGAGGCTGCGGATCGGAGAGGGTTGACTTCTCAGGTGGAGAAGGGGACTTCAATCTACTTCAAGAAGGCTATCGCACGGGAAGCTACTTCAGAAGGCTGGTGCAACGGGAGTTGGTGTACCTACTTCAAGGGAAGGCTGCTTCAAGGTTGGGCGATTACTTCTAGGTGAAGGCTGCTTGAAGGGTTTGGGAAAAGAAATTGTATTTTATGTAAAGTCCTTGTGAGGTAATAAAATAAATTTCTTTTCAAATCCCGGTTGGGTAAGCAACCGGGTAGTGGACTGACTTCCTTAGTATTTGCTAAGGTTGGAACCACTCTAAACCCTCTGTCTCCTTGTCCAATATTTTCATTGTGGTTGTTTGAGTTTAAATTATTATTAAAATCTTTATAAAACTCTATTCACCCCCCTCTAGTAGTTTTCAAGCCTTACTACTAGAAGTCCTCACTTCATAAAGGATCAATCTCACAAACATACCCCTACATGGGTGAAGCCTTTGTTCAAACTTATGATTTCTCAAGATTATCCATAACTCTTTATGCTTATCTCATAAGCTATTCATCATACTCTCTTGGCCAGGGTTTTGACCTACTTTCTGCACTACTAATGTACTCTGGGTGCATACTATGCCATGCTCATATAAGCTCATGGGGTTTCCATAGGTTCTTCACTAATATCATCATTGAAGGAGCAACCCTTCACTCTAACATGCACGACCCTTCCCAGGGTTGGGTCGCCAAAGGCACTAGGTCATCCAACCTCACATGACTCATATCATCATGGGCATCCAAAAGCATGTCCACACACCTGGTCTATCTTGACATCTAACTCATCATGTCATATCTTTTCTAACCACCACTTAGGGCTAGGGTTAGCATCATACTCAGAGGATGTGCCAGGTCTCTACTTATGATGGAGGTCTCTACCTCCAAGTCTAACTTTCTCCACTCATCCTCCTGACAAGGAGGTCTATCCTTAGGTCTCACCTAGGGGCATGACAACATATGTCATACGACCTAAGCATGTATCCATTCTTTATTTTATGCTTAAACTATTAAGCTCATGTCCATGACATCTTATTTACATGCTTTTCATTAATTTGGTGGAGGATTCATTAAACCTTATCAACCTTATCCATCCCTCAGGAAGGTGATGAAAAGAGAGAGAAAACCCTAATCCTTAAGGTCCTTAACAACATTTAAGTTGAGAAGAGATGAACAAGATGAGAGAGTCCTAAAGGTATCTTATTTCGAGTCAAATCCTGAGACATTGGCCAGGCACTCACACTAATCCGGGAGTCCTCGTATTCTGACTAGCGGTGCAGAGGAAAATCTTGCCAGCCCTCAGACGTGATCCTTTTCTAGACACCTCTGTCTTTCAAAAAATCCTCTAATAACTCCCTTGGGTTCTATAGAGTTTATAAAATTTAATAATTATTAAAGATTAATTGAGGAACCTATGCTCTGATACTAATGTAACGACCCCGCCTCCCAGTAACCCCCAATTAAGGGAGACCCAAAGGTTAGAGCCCCTATCCCAATTAACAAGATCAAAGGTTCAAAAAATAATTATTAATAATTATGAAATTCTACCAACTAAACTGAAACTTGGTATAAAATAAAAATTTTAATACCTTTTTAAAAACTTTGGTAATCTACTTCTATCCACAACTTGTATCTGTTCTATCTAATCCTCCTTGCACTTTATTTCTTATTTCCACAATGTGTCATTTTACTATTTGTTCTTTTCAACGTTGTACCTAAAACGCCGACAAACAAAACGTCGTTCAACATATCGAAATATGTCAGTATATGGGGACAACCAAAATTTCACAATTATAGAAAACAATTTAAATACCACAATAAAGTTAATTAATAAGCCAATTTATGTTTTCAATGTGACATTCTCCACTGCTTTTTCCCTAACCCTGGCACACCCACCTTAGGGTTTCTCTTTTGCCATTGACTTAAGGACACCATCTCAATCCTGAGCTTGGTTCCTAGGGTCACCCTTCATGGTGCCCTTTAGTCATGAAATATCATAGGCCACCTTCTCAATCCCGAGCTTGGTGCATGGGGTCACCTCTCATGGTGCTCGTTGGTCTTCCCTCCTGAGCTTGACCTATTTGCATCATCCATCAGGGTGGCATGTAGGTGCGAAAATACACACTTATTTTACAATTGTGATAATCATAGTGACTTTATAATTTGCAAGTATGAACATCCAACTGATAAGTTGCATTCAAAGTGATGAATCATCCAAGAAACTCTTTGGGAAACTAATGTGATTAACCATAATTAACCACATACCTGTCAGGCTGATTTGAGAGAGAATTAATCCATTCAATGCAAGGAATATAATAGGCAAGCAAGCACACAAAGAGATCCTGAAATATGCATACAATTTCCTATCATTTATCATGCCATCAAGATCTATTAAACCTAGCTCGCTTCCTTGGGTTTCTAGTCTACTTTTAGGGTTTTCATTGCAATTAGGGTTTCATTTCATTTTTTTACTATTTTAAACCCTAATTATCTCATCTACTCTTCATGAAAGATATTAAGGTTACCTTTTAACAACATATAACCTTAACTTCGGATTAAAGGCACAATTAAACATCAATTAAGTCCATTATGCCTCTTTTACATTAAAAGTACTATTTTTATCATTTTAATTCGTGACAAGATCATTAAGAGTCACAATGACTTACATTTGGGATTCAAGGCCCATTAAAGATCATTTATATACATGGAACCCTAAATTAATCAACTTTACATGTAAAATAGATTGAAGTTTGACTTTAATATTCAACAGGTTATTACTTCACAAATTAACCTATTAAACCTTAAAGATTCGTCCTTTATATTCCAATGGGGGTTCTAAGTGCTTAATCAACCCTAAATCATGCAAGAAACATCTAGATCAGGTTCAAGTTCGTCCTTAACTATTCAACATGTTGCAATTACTCAATTTCATCAACTAAGCAACATGAACTTAACCAATATGATTAATTAGGGTTTCTAATCTAATCCATTAGCACTTTTCATTAGATTACCACACTTTTTGAATTAGTAACGAAATCAGGTTCTCAAACCAATTTTATTGCATTCCTCATATTCTTCTAAGAAACTTTCATGTATTAAGTTTGTTAATCCAAGATTCCTAGCTATTTCCATGAGTTTTGCAACGAAAAGCATGATCATGGATTATCTATTAGTTTTAAAAATTCATTGGCCATCCGATCTATGGTCTCGTGGGCCACACGATATCCAATGGTCCACTGAGATGCGCCTCTCTTTGCGATTAAATAGAAGCCAATGACAGAAAAGATGTTACCTTCCTTCTCATCTATCGGGGGCAAGGAGGTCATTCCCCCCTTTCTCTTCTTATTCCTCGCATTTCTCTGGTTGCGGCCCAGTGTTTCCCGGCGATCAACTGCTAGGTTGACTCTACGATCCTGGCTTCCCCAACAATCGGTGATGCCTCCTCCTCCATCGCCATGAGCCACCGAACTCGATGGTGGTCTCAGCTATGCTAGAACCGAACGGAGTCACCGGGATGGAGGAGCTCTTCTCCAGTGAGGGAGATTGGACCAGGGAAGGGGTGAAGACCCAACGCCCAAAGTGAAATTGGTTGCTGGGTCGTGATCGCGAAGAGCAGAAGGGTCTCTCAGAGACGTTTGCATCTCAGTTGGGGTCAGAAACCCTCCTTTTATAGGAGGCAAATCATGGAACCAACCTACCTCTATGACAGTTTGGGCAAATCTGCTAGAAGCAATGAACCCCTATGAAATCTAGGGTTAATCAACTCGGACTGACCTCCCGAAGTTGTTGATCCAATTTCCAAATCTTCTCATCCATCGTTTCACAAGAAATTTGATTTGGAAAAACTGATCGTACTGTTCCCCTTTCTTGTTCCGTCTGGGGTAGATGATGACTGAGTCACCCTTGGATCTCGATCCAATGGCTGACATGCCACATGAAGAACAAAGGAAATCGATTTAATTAAATCAAATCGTGACATTTATTGATTTCCTCCACACAATAGGAAATCTTACAAAAATCATATCTCCCAAACCGCTTATCATTTTAATATCAAATTTTAGGGTAAATTCTATAATGACTTCAACTACTTATGTGCAAAATTTGAGATAAAAAATCAAAAGGAAAAATCATTTTGCTTCATAAGCAAGTCAAGTACCTATAAGGCACATATTATGTATTAAAACACCTATTTTCTCTTTCCTCTCTTCCTATTTTCTTGATTTGAATTCATTTTACCATTATGAGCCTTATGGATACTAAAATACACGAAAGGTAACTCAATTATAGCTCTTTCCACTTATTTCCCACATTTTATCATTATTTTCAATTTCTTTCTTAATAAAGAAATATTTAATTGATCTTTTCTTTTCTGGTTGCATTATCTTTGCAACTTTGGACTCCTTAGAACCCAAGGAACCTAATAGGTACGAAATACAAATTTGGATTATATTATTTTGCCTTCTAGAGGTTTCTACATCTTTCCTTTTTCTATTTCTTAATTATTCTTTTAATAATTGAATTTCCTTTGTCTTTTCCTTATTATTGGGCCCAATAGCCAATAAAGCCCACAAAGAAATCAACAAGGCTATTTTAAATGAAATTCATGCATTCAATCAAAAGACATAATTATTTGTTCATTTATCTTTATTAAGAGAAACTACATTTCTCATCAAAAGAACCCAAAAATTGGGGTTGTAACACACGCCATAGGGAATTAGATCCCATTCATCGAAGTAAAATTGCTTATTTCAATGACACTATTTTGAACAAATCTGAACCATGCATATCTAAAAGTGGAAGGAGGTAACATCTAATTATATGTGACTATACGATGTAGATTGATTCGTCACACTTCTGGCATAGTGATGTGTCACATGGAATTCGATCACATTCGTCAAAGTAAAATTACATGTTTTAACGACACTGTTCAAAACAGATCTGAACCGTGTGTATCTAAAATTGGAAGGAGGTAACATCTAATTATAAATGATTGTATGATGTAGATTGATTTGTCACATCACCGACATAGTGACACGTCATAGCGAAGTCGATCTAGTTTGTCGAAGTAAAACTGCATGTTTCAATGACACAATTCTAAATAGATCTGAACTATGCATATCTAAAAGTGGAAGGAGGTAACATCTAATTATACATGATTGTATGATGTAGATTGATTCATCACACTACCAGCTTAGTGATGCATCAGAGGGAATTCAATCTCAATCTTCAAAGTAAAATTGACTGTTTCAATGACACTATTCTGAATAGATTTGAACCGTGCGTGTAACGCCTATCCAAGCACATACATGGAAACAGATGCAAACCCAATGTTGTCCATAACATGGGTCACTTGGACCGGAGGGACATCACACAACATGATATACATTGCAATAAGATAAAAGAAACACCATGCATTAACTCAAAATTAAATTCATACATAGTTCTTTGAAAGGGAAAGCATAAATTGTAACATCTTGATCTCAAGCCTAATACATGCAGTCTAAGAAAATCTAAAACATGGAAAAATAAACTAGACTAAAGGATCTACAAAGTGGTAGATGGCACCCCACCAAGATAAAGTCTCCTGATCATATACACTTGAATTCTCGCTTCAATTCCATCTTACTCCTTGATCTAGTGACATCTCATCCCATGACCATGTGAAGCAAAGTAACTACATAAGTAAGCGATACTATGCATGTTATAAGAACTAAAAATAATCATATACTTGAACTGAATTAAACTTGACATGATTTAACATTAAGAATTCTCATTACGCTTCAGATTTCATTACTTCAATGAATTAAGAAACATTACTATATGCTTTCTCTCCATCACTGCCCACATGGGGCACATCATTTCAGAAAGCCCATCATTGCTAGGAAGCACATAATGACCATAAAGGTCCATCATTGAGAGAAACATATAATAAGTTACTTAATTCTCTTAACTTAATCATTAACATCATTGTTCTTATCTTGCAATCAATGTAAATTGTCCTCATCCAACAATTGCACCAAAGTGCTCATCAGGTCGGTTAAGGCTCATCTTAGTTGCACCACAGTGCTCATCAATGCCATAAAGATGGAATAACATAAAGACGAACAATTTAAAACTTAAGTACATTATCTTAATCATCATGGGATTTCTCCCTCTTAATCTTAAAATTATGATTACATGATTTACACGAGTCTTTCTTAAATTTCTTAATCATTACATAAGAATAGCATTAGACTAATGAGCATAAGTGATAAGCATAGCACTTTATGATTATATCAAAACACATGCAATAATAAAATCTAAGGCATCATCATTATCTTAATTCCATTCATGAACTTGAAAACTTAAAGCATAATCCTCAATCATACAAAACAAGCAATTCATCCAAGATAAATATGGATAGTGGCATGACCCACTAACCTAGAGAAAGGTAGATCCTAACTTAGTCTCCCTGGACTTGGTCGAATCCTATGTTCCTAAATTAACATGGTTTATATTAATTATCACCTTAAGTATATCATAAACCCTAATTTGGCTACTTTAGGGAAACACAGTCAGAGACGACTAAATTAGAATTTCAAAACCTAAAAATTGTGTTCCTCGCTGAAAAACCTTTCCATCGACTATTTTTCCACAATTTTCCATGCTGGCATTATCCAAAAACCTGCCAGCGTCACCTAGATGGACCAACCACAGGCAGCTGCATGGCCTGGCTCATGCTTGTAATCAGTGCATTTGGACAGAGCATCCAAAGACCCTAATACCCTTCCAGGGCATGACAAAAAGAAATAGATTTTGGTGCTAAATCATGAAATCGACCTCCCGATTCATCATTCTCAATTGGAGAACAGCCAGGATACTCAGCGAGAGATCCCTGACAGCAAATCAATCAAACTAACTCCTCATGAGGCACTACGATCAGGGACAAGTTCCCCATCGTCGGCCAAAGCCAACAAGCCCCAACTTGGGCAATTTTTATTGTATGGGATCCAAAACGACCTGTCGTCATGGCCCGACAGAGCAGGAACAGAGGATAGGGGCTCAACACACAAAAAGGCAAGAAAATGTCAAATGAAGTCATGGAGAGATTTATCGGGGTCATGTTATTGTGTAAGAGGAGAAAACTAAGTCAGGGATGCACTCAGGAGCCAAGACGACTGCTGCCGGTGAGCACCTCCATGGAGCTCTATAGGACATCGAAAACCAAGTATAACTAGGGCGAATTAACCACACAAAAATGACCAAAATGTGTCATAGGTGCTCACCTCACCTACGATTTAACTGAGATGGGAAGAACCTTGAGAAACAGGCCACTGCTACTGGAGAAGAAACACGAGTAGGTCTTGAATCTCGAAGGCACAAGTGATAAAATTGAGGGTAGAGAAGGGTTGTTCTAGGTCTGTTGATCATCTTCAACCCCTTAAATAGAGGTTTGGGTTTTGAGAAGACTTCCAGTACAACTAGGGCAGCGAGGAGAGTCTGAGCCCTAATGGGCATTTCCTCCATCGTTCACGAAATCCCTCAAAACTTGCGGTATTTCAATTCACATGAAACTCTCAAATTCATCGGTGAAGAAACCAAAGTGAACGAGTCTCAATGGGAGCCGATCAGGGAAGGAGTGGGATTGTAGAAAAGTTGAGTCCCAACGAGACTGGACTCCAGGAAGGATGGATGACCTTTGCGACTTGCAGACTCAAGGGTCTGACCTGAATAACTAGCCGAGTGACACACTAAAATCACAGAACTTTAGGTTAGGCTGATATCTGGGTTATTTTGATTAAAATCAAATCAACAACTATATGAAATATTCCCAAATAAAATTAAGGAGTCAAATGAAGTCCAACTGACTTTAAAATTGGACCACATGTTGATTAGAGAGTCTCGAATCTCCCTATACAATTGGATTCATGTTTAATTGATTATTTGTTAACCAAACTCGCATATGCCATTATCATAATGTATATGAATTAAAATGACTTATCTTGTATATTCATTTGGTCAAAAGAAAATAATTATGGACATATTCCATATTTCAACTAATGTATTGAATATTTGAGTAGCTTGCATCACTGATTATGATTTGGAAGAGAAAAGTTGAAATTTTGCACTAAAGACCTTAAACTTGTTTTATTCACAAATTTGGGATGTTACAATTCTACCCACCTTAAATAAATTTCGTCCTCAAAATTTTATTAGACCACTATCCAACGTAGGGTTTTCCATATTCCCATAACATCATATCATTCAAAAGCTTAAGAGTATACACATATATGGTCTAAGGATTAAGTCAAAATCTAAAAGTGATGATCTAAACCATACCTTGGTCATTTTCCTTCTCCATGTCCATAGCAAATACTCTTTCATGTCTCTTAGGGGCTGGGTTCTAGTTCTTGGCTTCCTTCCTTTTAATCTTAGGTCAATATGGCTTTATGTGTCCCGACTCTCCACAATAATAGCATAATCTAGTACTAAACTTGCACGGCCCTCCATGGACCCTCTTACAAGTTGGGCATTGTGCTTTCTCTTGGGAAGTAGGGTCTTCTACCTCAGGAGCCTTCCTCTTGTTGTTGGGAGGTTGATGTTGATGTTGGTTGTTCTTTTAAGGAACTTCCTTCTTGTAAGATCTTCCAGGGTGGTCTTCTAGCTCCAAGGCAGCATCTAATGCAACCTGAAGGGTCCTGTGACATCTTCCTGACAGGGCAAAGCTTAGGTCGGGCTTGAGTCCTCAGATGAACTTCTTTGTCTTACATCTCTCATCATAATCATAATCGCACTTTTGCAGGATGCCTAAACTTCATGGCATATTGGGTCACCATCATGTCACTGACCTGAGCTAGATTGGCAAACTCTAACCACTACTACAGAAATGGCTTATAACGTCACCTTTACAGGCGTCGGTTGTATACAAAAAAATGACGCCTACACCCTACATTGTCGATTAAATAAAACAAACTGACAACTATATGTGAAGAGTGACCAGACACGGGTATTACTTTTTATTTAGCATTGGTTCCATAATAAGCAACCGACGCCTAAAATTGACCGCCAAATCCAAATTTTCCAATGAAAAAAATTACCTTTAAAATTTAATATACAACATCGGTTGTTAACAAAGAAATCGACGCCTAAAGGTTTTCCGCGAGACAGAAATTTGGCCCATTTTTATTGTCGGTTATCTTACAATAACCGATGTCGATGTGTTTTCACGCGCTTAACTGCGAAAATTTTCACCTCCCTTTGGCGTCGGTTTTTCTATGAAAACCGACGACTATGGTCTTAATTTGAGAACATTTATTTTGGTCGGCATATATAGATAGATGTCGATTTTTATAGTTGGAACCGATGACTATCAACGAACAAAAGTGTCAGTTTTTTGGTGGTAACCGATGCCTATAGTTTTAAGTGTCGGTCATTTTTAATAACCAAAACCTATCGTTAACATAACATCACCCGCGCAAGCCAGACTCTTCCTCTTTCTCTGTTTCATTCCTGATTGAGGGTTAGGTCTGGCGATTCCTATGCTCACCGCCGCTCGGTGCACCTTTGCTCTCCGCCTCCACCACCGCTTGGTGATCCTCTGCTCGCCGCCGCCACCGCCGCTCACTGCTCTGGCCGCTGCTCTCCTGCTCGCTACTCCGGCCACTGGCCTACTCTGATGCTCGCTGCTCCAGACACCTGCTCTCCTGCTCGCTGCTCCGTCCACCGCTCCCTACTCCTGCTCCTGCGTGCCTGTTCACCACCGCCGCCACAAAGGTACCTTTTTCCTCCTCTTCTTCCTCCGCCCTCAAGGTACCCTACTCCTGCTCGACAACCATTGGCTGCCCCCCTACATGTATGGTCGCCCTATAGGGATGACAGAGGTGGATGAAATTCCCACCTCTTCTTCTTCCTGCTCCCTCCTTACCAAATGGATAAAAGCAAGGCCATGACCGTGTGGGCTGGCCACGGTCGTTGCTGTGTTGGCCGACCATGGCCGTGCTGACCAAATCCCTGCTGGCCAGTACGGCCGTGGTCAGCCCACACAGCCACGGTCGTGGCCAGCCCACACGGTCATGGCCTTTCTTTTATCCAATTGGTAAGGAGGGAGCAGGAAGAAGAAGATACATTTGCAATTGAATACTAATACTTGACCAAATTCTGTAAATTTTGATGCATGTTGAAATAAGATATTAAAACCCTAATGTTAAAACGTCAATACACATTTCACCATAATCTTGTATTAACTATATTGCTGAAATCTTGTGATCAATCTATCTAAGATATTAAAACCCTAATGTTAAATCTCTAATTTTGTAGTGATGTGTCGCCCTAACATCTACATGAATCCCTATTGTATGATGTAGATTGATGATAATGCATGATCTAGTTTGAAATTTTGAATTCAATTATGAATCTCTCCATCCCTAGGTCATACTAATTTATGTGTAATCTTTACCATGATGATGAACATGCATGGACACTTGAAATGTTGAAATCAATGTTATAGAATATGATACCTAGATTAAATGATGTTACATAAAACCTATGATATGAATGATGAAACTAGGATTGTAGGTATTGGAATGACAACATACATGTATTTGTTGGCCGAGAAACCCATTCAAGATATACTCATTAGGAGTAAATCTTAGATAGTCCCCGGTTTAGGACTGTTCTTGAACACCTAATCTCACTTAAGATGTAAGTGTATAATGTGTATTGGGTTTCAAGAAAATTTCGGTAGCATTTCCCCATTTGTTCTCTAAGTACATATGTACTTAGAGAACAACGGGGAAATGTTGTCGAAATTTTCTTGAAAACCCAATACACATTATACACTTACTAGTGAGATTAGGTGTTCAAGAATGGGATAGGTGGTACACATTTATTATATATAAGAATGACAGCATATGTATTTGTTGGCCTAGAAACCCGTCCAAGATTTACTCAATAGGAGTAAATCTTAGATAGTCCCCGGTTTGGGACTATTCTTGAACACCTAATCTCACTTAGGATGTAAGTGTATAATGTGTATTGGGTTTCAAGAAAATTTCGGCAGCATTTCCCCATTTGTTCTCTAAGTACATATGTACTTGGAGAACAGTAGGGAAATGCTACTGAAATTTTTTTGAAAACCCAATACACATTATACACTTATTAGTGATATTAGGTGTTCAAGAATGGGATAGGTGGTATACATTTATTATATATAAGAATGACAGCACATGTATTTGTTTGCCTAGAAATCCATCCAAGATTTACTCAATAGGAGTAAATCTTGGATAGTCTCCAGTTTGGGACTGTTCTTGAACACCTAATCTCACTTATGATTTTTTAACCATTAATTATATATAAGACCTTAAACCCTAAAGTTTTAACCATGCTTAAATTCTAATCCGTTAACCCTAGACCCTAATCTTGTTGTAATATATACTTGTTTTCTCTTTGATCATAGAATAGATAGATCATGGATGTCCATTCACAATCGCTGCACCCCAGAGTTTATTTCTGGTGTTGATCAGTTTATTGGATTTGCCAAGAACTTTGAAAAGATTGGCAAGCAGGGTGAACCATTCATATTGGCATCACAGGTAAAACAAGTATTTTATATCAATGATCCTGTAAATGATAAATGCTTGGTTGTTCTTCATGGTAAAAGACAGTTCATTGAAGATCCTATAGATGAAGAAGAGTACTATGATAAGTATGATGACTCCAGTCCATTCTCAGTTGGGTTGCCAACACCACAAAATATTGAAGCTAATGATGACTTGTATGTGCGCAGAGATCACAATGAAGGATTGTTAATTGATAAATGATGGAAATATTAGAGGCATGCATGTTTATATTTTTTTATATGTTTCATTTTTCAATGTTTCATTTGTATATGTGAACTATATAATGTTTGATTTTTCAATGTTTCATTATCTTCTAGTTATGTCAAATGCTAAATGTTTGATTTTTTAATGAAATTTTCAAATGGTTGAGCATGGGCATGATGACCATGATGTCTGTTATGAGCATGGTGAGGATACCAATGTGCCGCCTCACAATGTAAGTTTTAAAAATATACCATATATTTCTATCTATATGTCCATTTATAGTTATATCCTATAAGTGTGTTTATTTTGTCAAATTTTAGGTTGATGATGCACATGTACCCTCTGAAGCACTTGAGGCACTTGATGAGCAGTACCAAAAAGTTGACAAGAGAAGGGGCATCACTATGATGAAGAAGTTAACATCGCTAAGGGGCAATGGAACCATATTGGTTGTGAATTTTGATAATGCAAGAAATGCAATTGGAGTGAACTGCCACTCGTTTGTTTCATATCTTGGGTTTGTTACTCGTAGCCATTTTGGTTGTAAGATAGATTCTTCACATAAAGTTCCTAAGGGGAAGAAATACTTAATATGGAAGGATCTATGCATGAGTTATTATTATTTGCCATTCTATTTTGTAGATTACTGATTTTTTTGATACTAGTTAATAGCAATTCTATTTTGCAGAGTATATTTGTGTTGGATGAAAAGTTGCATCGTAAATGCATGACGCAACGTTGTGGGAGGGTCCTAAGGAATTGTAGGACAAATCTCACTCGAGAATACATGAAAGATGGTGAGAAGAGGAAGAAGTGAGCCACTGAACAGTGGAACTTCCTGGACCCAGAAGAATGGGATGTGTTTGTTGCTTCAAGAAAAACTGATGAATTCAAGGTATTAGGTGTTACTCCCTATTTAATTAATATACGTTGTATTCACCTATTCAAGATTAACCTTTAGTGTTACTAACCAAATCAATGTGCATACTAACTAGGCTATCAGTGAGGTGCAAAGAGCAAGGCGTGCACTAAATGTGCATGACCACACAATGGGTCTAAAGGGCTATGCAGGCGTTCACCAAAGACTACAGGCTGAGTGTACTACTCAGTCTACTGCTACTCAGGAGTCCTCTACTATAGGTATTACACCTCTGCCACGCCATGATGTCTGGATAGTTGGGAGGCAAAACAAGAAGGGAGAAATAAAGAAGCCCGCAACTGCTGAGGCGGCTGCAAAAATGGTAAAATACAACTCTCAGAGCAATCGTTTGAATATTGATTATTTGTGGTGTTTACTTACTTACCAATTTATGTTGATGGCGATTAGCGAGAGCTGCACGAGATGAGGAAACAAGGAAAGTTCATCCCTGAGGCACAAGGGATGAATTGACAGTTGCTCTGGGTAACCCAGAGCATCCTGGACGTGTTAGAGGTGCAGGCGCTGGTGTGGGAATCAAAGCGTTCTTTGGTCCATCCCAGTGCAAACATGTCCCAAAAGTGGAAATTTCATAAGAAGATGTAACCTATTCTTTTTTTAGAATGTTATTGTAAAAGGGAATTCAATAATTAGAAGCTAACGTTTCTTTCATCCATGTATATTTAGATAAGATAGTTGATAGGAGAGTCGATGAAGAAGTTGATAAGAGAGTCAAGGAAGTAGTTGATAAGACACTCCATGAAGCAATGAGCAAGTTGCAGGCATCTCTGAATGCCACTCAGATAGTACCTATGGCGTCTCACTCGACTCCTATTGTAGAGGTTGGGAGTAATCCTGTAGACCCACAACCTAGCACATCTGCTATAAGTATTTTTACGACATAGTAGCTAGTCTTTTCAAGATGATATGTTTTCAAGATGATATGTATATATGTATATAACATTCTTTATGTAAATTTGTAGGGGTTGAATTCATGCCATCTAAAAAGTAAAGAATATGTTGTTGTAGAGGCGTCATCTTACCCATCCCTTCCAGGGGAAATGTTTCATGGGTCTCCATTACCAGATGGTTGGGTTTGTGTGAGCCCGGTACATATATTCCCCAAATGGATAGATCTTCTATCGCCATATGCCCACCGAGATTGTGAAATTCTTGGTGAGGCAGAAGGCGGAGTGATATTGTGGTCAAAAGTGGATGTCGTCCATACTGAAATTGTATGGTAAATTTACATTACGTTAAATTGTTAGTGTGTATATATGAGGTCAATTGATCTGAAACTATATATACAGGTTGAAACGAACACACCTAGAGCATCTAGGCCTCCACCTCCACCTCCTACATTACCAAGTTGGGTTCCACTAGACCTACCTGCCCCATTAGGTCCTAATTGTAGGGGTATGGCAGTATGGTTAGGCGAACATGATATAAATTGCCCTATAACTATTTGTATAGATGCGGATGTTGGAGGTC
The DNA here is from genome assembly GCA_963693085.1 of Alisma plantago-aquatica. Lineage (NCBI taxonomy): Eukaryota > Viridiplantae > Streptophyta > Magnoliopsida > Alismatales > Alismataceae > Alisma > Alisma plantago-aquatica. Next base: position 128,698,884 of record OY856411.1, on the reverse strand, counting down.
AATCATACGAAAACAAACTATTTATACAAGATATTTTGGAGTTGTTTGGCTATGATTGGCTGAATACATCTATGATAGAGCTATGGATTAGGTGAGATCTTATTTATACATCCATATACCTTGTGTAGGATCTGGTGATCTGGTTTCTTATATATTAATGCATACGTATTACATATTTTGCAAGTACTTAGACAAGATATGTGCATATTTTTTATTTGAACATGCAGGATTTTTTATTCCATCTTTGATTAGTCTAGTAGCTAAAGACCCTTCGTCAGTTCAACAATACTGTTGTGATTCTTTTACACATTTTGGTCAAAATAAGAAGACGGTGATAATAGCTGCATTCAATGTGGAGTAAGTTTACTTTGCTTACAATTTGGACTTAAGAAAATTACATTTTTATTGTGATTTTTGAGTTATTAAATTTGAACTTTTTTACCTCTAGGGGTACGCATTGGGAGTTACTAGTTATTGTCCCCGGTGTTGACCCAGAGGTTATACATTACCAATATTTTGATAATGACTTAACCATTCCATTCATATGTATCTAACATGTGCGTTTAAGATTGTTTGCAGGCATTAGGTACATGAAAAGGATCATATAAAAAAGCCCTAGAATGGGCCAAGTTCAAGTCAAAATGGCTACAAGTGTGCAATTTAGGATTTCTATGTAAACGACCTTAGAACATCCATGTAATCACTTGTAATGATGAATTGTCTTGTAACTTAGAAGAGAAAAATGTTTGGGACAAAATTCACCAAGTACAAATCACTTTTATTGCAAATTAGAAAATCAATTATAGGCACTTGGTCGGTCGAGTTTCCCTAGCCTGAAACTCGACCGATCAACCTTGATCGATTTTCTGAAGATTGCATCGGTCGAGTTATGCACTCACAGAACTCGACCGATCGGGCAGCAGGACATTTCCAGTTGAAATGGTTGGTCGAGTTTCCTCAGGACAAACTCGATTGATCATTTGAATATCGGTTTTCCTATTACTTGATCGGTCGAGTTACACCCATTAGAACTCGACCGATTGCACTATACGGAGTTTGCAGAAAAAGTAATATGACCGTTGGTGAATTGTTTTGGGCAAAAATAGAGCCATTTTCTTGAACAACAAAATGACTACTTTTGCACCTAAGTGTCCCACAACATAAAGGGCCACCCTCAACTATAAATAGAACCCCTTGGACTTCATTCCAAGCTTCTCTTCCATTGCAAACTTGGTTCTAGCTTAGTTGAGAGTGTTCCAAGCCCTTGTGCCCCTTTCTCTCTCTACCTTCAAGATAAATTCGTGAGTTAAGAGTGAGTTAGGTCCCTGTGTATGAGAGCTATCCTTTTTATTATGTAAATCTCTCCTTTCTCTCTTCCTACCTCCAAATCCCATTGAAGATTGATTGAAGCTACTTCTCCAAGTGAAAGAGGAGTTGCTGATGTTCTTCTCCGAGTGAAGGGGAAGATGTGTTGCTGATCTTCAAGAGTAAAGATAGCTCATTGCTCCAGATCCCTTGGTGAAGGGAAAACGTGGAGAATCTCTCCAAGAGAAGGAGAGGTGCAAGGCAAAGCTCAAGTGAGATAGGTAAATCCTGCAAGGCTGAAGACAAAGGTAAGATTGGGTAAGTCCTTTGAAGAAGGCTGAAGAATCTTGCTTTGTGGGTAAGTCCTTGGATAGGTAGAAGATCTTAGCTTGAGAAATTAAGCCCTTGTTTGCGTGGTTTATGTATCTTGTAATCCTATTGTGATATATAAGAGAACCAAGTTTCAAATCCTAGAGTCTAACCAACTCTAGGTAGTGGACTGACATCGCTCCTAAGTCTAGGACATGGAACCACTCTAAACCACCTATCCAAGTGCTTGCTATTCATTGTCTCTTATCCATGCTTTGAATGCTAGATTAGGACATCATATTGTTGCTTGCTTTAGTTTTTGCAATACAATTAAATTGGTGGTCTAATTGATTTTGTGAAGTGTGTGTAGCTCTATTCAACCCCCCCCCTCTAGAGCCCATTGATCCAACAAGTGGTATCAGAGCAGTTCTTCTCCAAGCTACTTCAACGAGTAGGAGAAGATGGGTGATTCGGCTCTTGGGTCACTCAACCTCGAAGGAAGCTTCTCAATGAGACCCCCGGTCTTTGACGGCACAAACTTCCTATATTGGAAGAGGAGAATGCAATTCTACCTCCAAGGGGTGAGCTACAAAATGTGGAAGAGTGTCCATCTCAAGTATGAGGATCCAAAAGGGGACATCACCACATGGACGGAAGCTGAGATGAAGCGTGCTCAACTCAACGCCAAATCCGTGAGCATCATCTACGCCGCCCTTACTCCATCTGAGTTCAACCAGATCTCTTCTTGGGACATGGCGCATGAGATATGGCACAAGTTGTGTGTCACCTATGAAGGGACCGAGCAAGTCAAGGAGGCCAAAGTCTACATACTTGGTGGTCTTCTTGAGAACTTCAAGATGGGGAAGAATGAAAGAGTAGCGGACATGTACATAAGGTTAAATGTCATCTTGAATAGCCTTGCATCTCTTGCGAGTGTCATGGATAGAGGTACAATCAATGCCAAAATCTTGAGATCTCTTCCAAAGAGATGGGAGCCAAAGGTCACTTCAATTCAAGAAGTTTACAAGCTAAGTGAGTTGTCAACCGAGGAGCTGGTTGGTAACCTCCAAGCCCATGAACCTAGGCTCGACAAGCAAGAAGAAGAGGAGAAAAGAGAAGAGAAGGAATCAAAGAAGATAAAAGACACATCCTTCAAAGCTCAAATTGAAGAAATGGTCCGGCAACAACAACTTGCCATGAAGTCTCCCTCCCCTTCCTCAAGTGAAGATGAAGGTGTCAATAATCATGAAGCTAACTACTCAAAAGGGAAACACTTCAAGAGCAAGCCCTCCTCCTCAACTCCTAGGTGCTACGAGTGTGGTCAAAAAGGCCACTACAAGAGTGACTGCCCAAAGGCCAAGAAGAGCCATCATAAGAGCAGCCACAAGAAGGATGACAAGTACAAAAGAGAAGCAAAGTACAAGAGGAAAGACAAGAAGGAGAGAAGATCCAAAGATGCAGCTCATGCGGCATGGGAGGAGTCTTCTTCAAGCTCCTCAAGCTCCGAAGATGGAGAATGCCATCTTGCCCTCATGGCCTCAACTAGTGAATATGTAATTCAGGTAAGTGAGGTAAGCAAGGTTAGTGATGTTAATTTACTTGAGCTATCTAAGGAAACTCTCATTGATATGCTTAATGAATGCCAATCATCTTTTGCTAAATGTAAATCTAAGAGGACAATATTAGGCAAAATAGTTGATGATCTTTATGCAAAAATTGACATTCTTGATGAAAATGAAAAATTGCATCTTGATAGCATAGAATCCTTGCAAGGGCAATTTCTTGACCTTGAACTTCAATACAATGGAGTAGAGGTTGAGAATGGTACATATCTTAAAAATATTGAATATCTTAAGATAGAAAACCAAAATTGCCTAGATGATCTTGATGTGCTTAAAACTGAAAATGTAGAACTCAAGCTTATTGATGATGCTAGGAGAAAAGAATTCTATGCTTACCAAAGAGAAATAGTTGTGCTTAAATCTGAAAATGCAAAATTGCTTGCTCAAATTAATGATTTATCTTCTAGACATGTTTTGCCTAGAAATGAAGTTTCTAGCTTAACTCTTGAAAAAGATTCTCTTCTTACTAAAGCCCTCTGTCTTGAGGCTGACCTTTTGCATACTACAGAAGATCTTTCTAGTCTTTCCACTACTTTTATAAATCTTAGTGATGATAATGCTAAGTTAAGATCTACTTTGCAAAGGTTTCTTTCAGGAAAGAAATCCCTAAATGATGTTCTAGAGCACTCTACCAAACAAGTTGGTACTAGTGGTTTAGGATATAATGGGACTGCTCCCAAAGGTAAGAAGAAGAAGGGTAAGAAAAAGAGTGTGGAACCTCCAATTTTCAATGGAGAGACTTCCGGCTCTAAAAATCCTATGGTTTGTATTCATTGCAAATGTGATGACCATTATTCTACTTATTGTCCTTACAAGCCCAAGGGGACCAACCCAAAGATGAAATGGGTCCCCAAGCTAACCCCGGACCCCAAAGTTTGAGTTGGGTTCTGACATCCTCTTTTCTTGCAGGTTAAAAAGAAATGGATTGTTGATAGTGGTTGCTCTAAGCATATGATTGGAGAAATCAGCCATTTCAACAAATTTGAGAAAAAGAAAGGAGGATCGGTAACCTTCGAGGACAACATGAAGGGTAAGGTTATAGGTGAGGGTGATGTAGGCAATGAATTATGTATTAAAAATGTATTTCTTGTTGATGGCCTACATCACAATTTAATTAGTGTTAGCCAATTATGTGATAATGGTTATCTTGTATTATTTACTTCTTTAGAATGCTTGCTTCTAGATTCCCTCTCCTACAATGTTATATATAAGGGAACTAGAAATGGAAATCTTTATGTTATTGTTCTCGATGCTCTTAAGCCCATACTAAATAGATGCTTAGTTGTGGATAAAAACGATCTTTCTCTTTGGCATCGTCATTTGGGTCATGTGAATTTGCATCAAATGAAGAAATTGAACAAAAAGGACTTGGTTCGAGGACTTTCTAAATTGGATTTTGATAAGGATGAGGAATGCCAACCTTGTACACAAGGGAATCAAACCAAATCCTCCTTCAAATCCAAAGGAGTCATGAGTACCAAGAGAGTTCTTGAACTTCTTCATATTGATCTATTCGGACCAATGAGAACTCAAACGCTTCGTGGCTCCAAGCATTGTCTTGTTATTGTTGATGATTTCTCTAGATATACTTGGACTTTCTTTCTCGTTTCTAAAAGTGATACTCTTGATGTTTTCTCAAGCTTTTGTAAACGGGTTGAAAATGAAGCTTCTTGCCATATTGTTTCTATCCGTAGTGATCATGGGGGAGAGTTTGAAAATGATCTTTTTGAGCGTTTTTGTAAAAAATCGGGTTATTCACACAATTTCTCTTCTCCTCGCACACCTCAACAAAATGGGGTTGTTGAGAGGAAGAATAGGTCGCTACAAGAGATGGCTAGGACCATGCTTCTTGAGTATGACACTCCTAAGAAGTTTTGGGCTGAAGCTGTTAGCACATCATGTTTTGTGCAAAACCGAGTTTTCACGCATCCGTCTTTCAAGAAAACCCCCTATGAACTATGGCGTGGTAGGAAGCCGTCTATTGATTTCTTTCATGTTTTTAGATGTCCTTGCTTTGTTTTAAACATGAAGGATTCTCTCGACAAGTTTGATCCAAAATCCTATAAGGCTTTCTTCCTAGGCTATAGCACTACTAGCAGAGCATATAGAGTATTTAACATTGAATTGTCTAAAATTGAAGAATCTATCAATGTTAAGTTTATTGAAACTAACCCTGTTGTTGGCAAGCATATTGGTGATGATGATGTTGCAGATGAAATAATTCCTATCTTAAAAGATCTCAACATCAAAGACAAAGGCAAGCAGGTGATAGAAGAAGAAAAAGAAGAAGAAAAGAAGGATCCCACTCCCCGCTTTGCAAAGAATCACCCCAAGGAGTTGATCATTGGCAACCTATTTGATAGAGTGAGGACACGAACTGCTCACAACAAAGAACAAGCAGATAGTGCCTTCATCTCCCAACTAGAACCAAAGAACATCAAAGAAGCCCTTGGTGATGATGAGTGGATCCTTGCCATTCAAGAAGAGCTAGAGCAATTCGAGAAGAATCGTGTGTGGACCCTAGTGCCAAGGCCTAGTGATAGAAAAATCATTGGCACCAAATGGGTCTACCGCAACAAGCTAGATGAGCAAGGAAAAGTGGTAAGGAACAAAGCAAGGTTAGTGGCACAAGGTTACAACCAACAGGAAGGTATTGATTTTGATGAAACCTATGCTCCTGTTGCTAGATTAGAATCTATTTGTATGCTACTTGCCTTTGCTAGTTATAAAAATTTCTTTATATATCAAATGGATGTTAAAAGTGCATTTTTGAATGGTACAATTGAGGAGGAAGTATTTGTTTCTCAACCTCTGGGCTTTAAAAATGACAAATTACCCAATCATGTTTATTTGTTGCAAAAAGCTCTCTATGGACTCAAACAAGCACCTCGAGCTTGGTATGAGAAATTAAAGAACTTTTTGTTAGATAATGGGTATGTCATGGGAAAAGTTGATTCTACCTTGTTTCTAAAACACACTTCTAACCATTTTTTCATAATTCAAATATATGTTGATGATATCATTTTTGGCGGGACTGATCTTGATCTTTGCAAGGAGTTTAGTTCTCTTATGCAGAGTGAATTTGAAATGAGCATGATGGGTGAGTTGACCTTCTTCCTCGTCTTTCAAATCAAACAAACAAAGGAAGGAAACTTCATCAACCAAGGCAAATACACAACTGAACTACTCAAGCGCTTTGGGATGGAGAATATGAAGTCGATGGATACACCCATGTCAAACACCGCCAAACTTGACAAAGATGAAGAAGGTGAAAAGGTAGATGAGAAGCTCTAAAGAGGTATGATTGGAAGTTTACTTTATTTAACTGCCTCTAGACCTGATATTATGTTTAGTGTTGGCTTGTGCGCTCGCTTTCAATCTTGCCCTAAGAAGTCGCATCTCACTACTGTTAAGAGAATTTTGAGGTACTTAGCCAAAACCCAAAATTTTGGTCTATGGTATCCTAAATCAAGGGATTTTACTCTTAGAGAATATAGTGATGCGGATTATGCAGGGTGTTTGATTGATAGAAAGTGCACAAGTGGCACTTGCTTCCTCCTAGGACCATGCTTAGTGTCTTGGTTCTCCAAGAAACAAAGCACAGTGGCATTATCAACTATCGAAGCTGAATACATTGCAGCCGGGAGTTGTTGTGCACAGGTCCTATGGATGAAGCAAATGCTCCAAGACTTTAACATATTTTTTTATGCTTCTCCTATCTATTGTGACAATACTAGTGTAATTAATCTATCTTATAATCCTATATTGCATAGTAGAGCCAAGCATATAGAGGTTCGCCATCATTTTCTTCGTGACCACATTTCCAAGAAAGATATATATATCACACATGTGGACACGGAAAATCAGTTGGCGGACATTTTTACGAAACCTCTAGCTAGAGATCAATTTAATTTTATTCGATCTAAACTTCTCATTGTTGATTTAAATGATATTGCTATGTTATCTAGCTAGTGGTCTCTCTCCTATATGCTTGCTCATGTCAATCTTCACCTTATGTTGCTCATATACATGCTTGTTTGTGCTTAATTTGTCTATCAACATGCTTAGTTTTATGCTTGTTTTTGGGTTTTATCGAATTTCATGTTTTATCGCTAAATAGTGCCCAATGATGAGCAAAATGTGCCTAGGTATGTTAATTATGCATAATAGAATGGAAAAATAAATTTAATCGGCATGTATATGGCTAGAATCTAAGATTTAGACTGCTAGGTCAGGTTGACCTTAGGTCGAGTTTCCACCCTGGAAAACCCGACCGATCAGGAGCCGAGAGCTGTCTTCAGTGGACCATTCGGTCGAGTTGTACACCCTCAGAACTCGACCGGTCGACGGGCAGTGCCAACTTAAAAATTAGGATCGGCCGACTATTTTCCCTTGCAACTAGAAAATAGCCGACCGATTCCTCATCTCCTAGCCCGTGCTCTCAACCCAAGCTCTAACCCTCCCCCGTTCCTAACCCTAGGGTGACTTAGCAACCTGTTCTTGACCTTCCCGAGCGTCTATGGTGTGTCTTCTTCGGATTTTGAGGTTTGTCTTGCTTGTGTGCACGGTTTCTCTTCTTTTTTCGTTTCCATGGCTTCCCATAGGAGAAAACGTGCCGCCCCTAGCAATGCTCCAGCCTCCTCCTCCGTTAATTGCTTGATTCCATTTGATAACACCTCGTTTGTGTCCATTTAGGTGGTAAATCGGTATAAGGATCTTCTTCCACGATCTCTTTTTCCTTTTCACCCCTTAGTTGATGCAAATCGTTTTTAAGAGTATATCACCTCTGTTTCGAGGCTTCTTGCCAAACACCACTTATCCGCCCTAGAAATCGAACGTGACTGCTTCAATAATCAGTTATCTAGCACAAAAGCAGTTCACGAGTTCTACACAAATCTGCGTTGGAACTACGATTCGCTTGTTCCCCCGTTGAATACCGAAGTAGTTCTTACATCGATGATCGTTGGTCGTCGTTTTCAACTCTCCGAGGAAACTTTCAATTACTACCTTGCCGGAGATGAAGAAATTACTACTTGGCGTAAGGACTATGATGCATATTTCGATCTTCTTGACCCGGAAGGTTTCTATAAACATCATGAATTGACGCTACCGGACATTCATTGTTTTTTTAAGAAACCTGACGTGGCCTACAGGAAGCGGTCAACCCTACACTCATCCTCCCTTGACCTCCAGAGGCGCATCTTGGCCCTTGTGATTAACTGCAATATCCATCCAAAGGGTAATCAAACGGACATTGCGGAAAACACAACGGTCCTGATGTATTGTTTGTTAAATAATATAGGTGTCAAATGGGCTCGTTACATCTTACATCACATGACCTGCTTTGACACCGGCAAGAACACCAAGGGCACCCACCCAACCTACCCATCCCTGATTTGTGGTCTTTTCCAGTTCGCCACTGATAAATCACTCTTTTCTGACTTCCATTACCCGATTGCTAGAAAAGGAGTGTGCATTAGTGAAACCACCCTTCTGAAGGCTGTCCCAGTTCCTACCTCTGCCCCGGGTGCTTCTGGCTCCGCCTCAGCCTCAGCCTCTGCTTCTGGTGTACCTCCCTCCTCCACCCATGCTCCACCTCCGCAGCCACATCCCCGCCCTAGCCATGCGTCGTTCCGTGCATCCAATGAAACCCTTCCAGGATATATGATGCATGAACAGGCGTACAATCGTCAGGCTCAGGACCACCTCCATTAGGATTTGTGTTCGATCATGTCTACCATGAACCTGTCTGGTGCTTCACCCTACCCTGCCTACCAGCCATACCCGGGTAGTGCCTATACCTCTTATGCATATGAGCATTACTTCCATGCTCCACCACCGTTTGCTGCCGAGCCTTCCGCTGCCGCTCCACCTCCGTATACGGCTGGTTGTTCTGCCCCTACATACCTGCCGTTACCTACTGGCCCCCTGGCCACTCTGCTCGCCTCCTTGGGTGACTCTGCTCCGTCCTTCCCGCAGGCCAAGGAGCTTCTTGCTCTTGGTATGTCGTGGGCCGAGCAGAATGCCCGTTGGCCCGGTCACTCTTTTAGTCCTAATGACGAGGAGATGCCCGAATAGGCTGAGGATGCAGACGAGGATGTTGATGCTGATGATGGTGATGGTGCGGATGCTTCTGACGAGGATGGTGATGATGGTGTTGGATCTGCTGCTGGCGCAGCTGCTCCGCCTTCAGATGGCGATGAGGACTACAACCCTGGCGACGATGAGGAAGCAGTTGATATAGATAGCTTAGATGTCTAGGAGGTTTTCTTAGCTTATAGTCTAGCATGTCTATTACATATATCTTTCTAGACTCTTTTGTATAAGCAACATCCTCGCACATTATTCTGAGTTGTACTATTTTCTTATTTACTGTTTTCTCGCTTTATGGCTGTAGCTGCTCTTGAGGACATCTTTCTGCGTTGGAATATCAGTGCTATGCACTTTGGCTACTTAATTTGTGTTATCTTATGCTTGGTGCTTTTTGAGCTATATTTTGATTCTGACTTGGATTGTATGTTCTCCTCCGTGGTTGTATGATATATGATTTTACCTTGTTATTTACTCTTTTGCATATATGTGTGGTTGAGTCTTGGAGAAGACCTGGTTTCTGCTCTTCTACCCTACCTTTTTGATAATGTCAAAAGGGGGAGAAATATCTCATGGTTTGAGACTCAGTCATATTGTTTCTTGTTGTTATACTATTGCTTTCTTGCCTAGGTGATCCTTTTCTTGTTAATTTGTTGTTGATCATGTGACATGCAAAGGATTACATATTACACAGATATTAGTATTGCCATGTATAGAAAACCTAACATGCAGGTGAGAGGAAGCATAGTTTGAGGGGGAGCAATTCAAATTGTTCTTATTATGAATCCCCCTAATTCACAAGGCAAAGGTATAACTTTCTTATCCTTTTCAATATGTTTGAGGAATGGTTTTTCATTGTCAAAAAGGGGGAGAATGTTGACCCAGAGGTTATACATTACCTATATTTTGATAATGACTTAACCATTCCATTCATATGTATCTAACATGTGCATTTAAGATTGTTTGCAGGCATTACGTACATGAAAAGGATCATATATACAAGCCCTAGAATGGGCCAAGTTCAAATCAAAATGGCTACAAGTGTGCAATTTAGGATTTCTATGTAAACGACCTTAGAACATCCATGTAATCACTTGTAATGATGAATTGGCTTGTAACTTAGAAGAGAAAAATGTTTGGGACAAAATTCACCAAGTGCAAATCACTTTTATTGCAAATTAGAAAATCAATTGCAGGCACTTGGTCGGTCGAGTTTCCCTAGCCTAAAACTCGACCGATCAACCTTGATCAATTTTTTGAAGATTGCATCGGTCAAGTTGTGCACTCACAGAACTCGACCGATTGGGCAGCAGGCCATTTCTAGTTGAAATGGCCGGTCGAGTTTCCTCAGGACAAACTCGACCGATCATTTGAATATCGGTTTTCCTGTTACTCGATCGGTCGAGTTACACCCATTAGAACTCGACCGATTGCACTGTACGGAGTTTGCAGAAAAAGTAATATGACCGTTGGTGAATTGTTTTGGGCAAAAATAGAGCCGTTTTCTTGAACAAAAAATGACTACTTTTGCACCTAAGTGTCCCACAACATAAAGGGCCACCCTCAACTATAAATAGAACCCCTTGGACTTCATTCCAAGCTGCTCTTCCATTGCAAACTTGGTTCTAGCTTAGTTGAGAGTGTTCCAAGCCCTTGAGCCCCTTTCTCTTTCTACCTTCAAGATAAATTTGTGAGTTAAGAGTGAGTTAGGTCCCTGTGTATGAGAGCTATCCTTTGTATTATGTAAATCTCTCCTTTCTCTCTTCCTACCTCCAAATCCCATTGAAGATTGATTGAAGCTACTTCTCCAAGTGAAAGAGGAGTTGTTGTTGTTCTTCTCCGAGTGAAGGGGAAGATGTGTTGCTGATCTTCAAGAGTGAAGATAGCTCGTTTCTCCAGATCCCTTGGTGAAGGGAAAATGTGGAGAAGCTCTCCAAGTGAAGGAGAGGTGCAAGGCAAAGCTCAAGTGAGATAGGTAAATCCTGCAAGGCTGAAGACAAAGGTAAGATTGGGTAAGTTCTTTGAAGAAGGCTGAAGAATCTTGCTTTGTGGGTAAGTCCTTGGATAGGTAGAAGATCTTAGCTTGAGAAATTAAGCCCTTGGTTGCGTGGTTTATGTATCTTGTAATCTTATTGTGATATATAAGAGAACCAAGTTGCAAATCCTAGAGTCTAACCAACTCTAGGTAGTGGACTGACATTGCTCCTAAGTTTAGGACGTGGAACCACTCTAAACCACCTGTCCAAGTGCTTGCTATTCATTGTCTCTTATCCTTGCTTTGAATGCTAGATTAGGACATCAAATTGTTGCTTGCTTTAGTTTTTGCAATACAATTAAATTGGTGGTCTAATTGATTTTGTGAAGTGTGTGTAGCTCTATTCACCCCCCCTCTAGAGCCCATTGATCCAACACCCGGGACGTTCACTATCTATTATCTATATCCTAAGGGGACTAAATTGAATCCAACATATGGACACGCAATGAAAATGGCATTATTTCGGTGAGAAATATTTCATTTTTATATCTGTTAACATTTGTTATTACATTACTATTTAATTATGCAATTTACTGTGTTACATTAACATGTAGGGGTTTACATGAGTTCAAAAAGGCTGGAGGAAAGGTCCCTAGGAAAAAGAACCAGTCAATAATTTGGGAGAACGTGGAAGTATGTTCCCGACTCCAATGTATATATTATTTATGTGAACAGTGCTTAGTTGTATTTTTTAATATTTTGTATGTTTCAATTTATAGTGTGCTACACAAGACAACGGTTGGGAATGTGCATACTATGTGATGTGATTTATGCACATGAATATCAAACATGTCGTAGTGGACATCGATACCATACATGAGGTATTATATATAGTCTCATTAGATAATATGAAATATATCAATATTATTTTTATATTATTAATTATATATATACATCATTCTCTTTGCAGGCGTTTAAAACTGACCCCACTACATGTAAGGCATTATTAGATGTAAAATGCTCCCTATATGATGGAAGAATAAAATGATGTATGAGAACAATGGGCAAAAGCCAAACAAGTAGTGGGGGTTTTAAAATATAATTGGAATATTGATAGTGATAATGACTAAAGAATTTTTATACATATGTGAATGTGAAAATGAATAGAACTGCAAGTTGTTATATGAATGTTTCTACATGTCCTTGAATGTTTCTACATGTGTGAATGTGAAAATGAAAGGAATTGTAGGTTGCTACATGAATGTGTCTACATGTGTGAATGTGAAAATTGAATGGAATTGCAGGTTGCTAAATGTGTAAAAATAAATCTTGTTAATTTTGTAGGTTTGTGGCCTGTTGTTGGCTGATATCAATGGATGTCATAAACTTACAGTTCAGTTCTACTGTACTGCAGGTTTTTACATCCTACGACCAGCCACAGCAGGCCTGCAAATTGATAAGAAAAAAAAATCAAAACATAGGCGTCGTTTATTAGTTGAAAACTGACACAAAGGCTTACAACATCAGTTAATAGAAAAAAAAACTGTCGTCTAATGTGGCCAGAAAACCGTGTTGGCCAGCACGATCATGGCGGCAGGTGATATGGCATCGGTTATTACTAAGAAACCGACGTCGATGGTATCCTAGATGGCACTCTTTTGTGGCGTGAAGGGTTTGGGCATCAGTTTCCTTACTAATAACCGACACCTGTAGTGCCCCTGATGGCGCCCTTTTTGTGGCGTGAAGGGTTCTGGCATCAGTTTCCCCACTAATAGCTGACACCTATAGTGCCCCTGCTGGCACGTTTTGGGTGGCGCAAAGGGTTCTGGCGTCAGTTTTCAAACCGACGCCTAAGGGTTCACCTTTTAGCGTCGCCCACATATGTGTCCCTTTTTAACCGTCGCCAAAGGCCTTAAATAACTGACACCAAAGGTCGGTTCTGTACTAGTGAACTCCTTCTTCTCTATCGTGGCTTTAGACACATAGTGCTCCAGGAAGGCTTCAACAAATCCTTCCCATGTGAGTGTGGTGAATCAGCTGCTCTTGAGTTAAGGAAGTTCTCCCACCATGTACAGGCTGCTCCCTTTAGCATGTGGATGGAAAAGCGAACCCTAGACTTTTGAGGGCAGTCCAGGTCATGAAAACAATGCTCCATGCTCATAATCCATTCTTCTCCCTTGGTGACAACATCATCCTCTCCTTTTGCACTAAAGGAGTTGGGCCTGATCTTCAAGAAATCCACCAATGTCAGCTCATGGTGTATGGGTTTACGTTGTCTTTGTCCTAGGGCATTGGTGACTAGTTGTACTAAGTCCTCCAAGGTTGGCTTAGGGTTCCTCCTTGATCCACTTCCCTTACTAGAAGATCTAGCACCATCTTCCCTATCCTTTCCCTTGTCAGACTTACTAGGATCCATCTAGAAAACAAGGGATACCTAGGGTTATAACACATGACTCTTTATCTTAGTGGCCATCTACTCATCGCTCTGATGCCATATTGTAATGCCCCTCCAAGAACATACATGGCAACGAAAGCAAACCCAATGTTGTCCATAACATGGGTCACTTGGCCCGGAGGGACATCACACAACATGATATACATTGCAATAAGATTAAAGAAACACCATGCATTAACTCAAAATTAGATTCATATATAGTTCTTTAAAAGAGAAAACATAAATTCTCTCATCTTGATCTCAAGCCTAATAAATGCAGTCTAAGAAAATCTAAAACATGGAATAATAAACTAGACTAAAGGATCTACTAAGTGGTAGATGGCACCCCACCAAGCTAAAGTCTCCTGCTCAGCTACACTTGAATTCTCACTTCAATTTCCTCTAGATCCTTGATCTAGGGACATCTCATCCCACGGCCATGCGAAACAAAGCAACAACATAAGTAAGTGGCACTATGCATGTTATAAGAATTGAAAATAAGCTTATACTTGAACTGAATTAAACTTGACATGATTTAACATTAATAAATCTCATTACACTTTAGATTTCATTACATTAATGAATTAAGAAACATTACTATATGCATTCTCTCCATCACTGCCCACATGGGGCACATCATGCTCAGAAATCCCATCATTGCTAGGAATCCCATAAGGACCATAAAGGTCCATCATTGTGAGAAACATATAATAAGTTACTTAATTCTCTTAACTTAATCATTAACATCATTGTTCTTATCTTGCCATAAATGTAAATTGTCATCATCCAACAATTGCACCAAAGTGCTCATCAGGACGGTTAAGACTCATCTTAGTTGCACCAAAGTTCTCATCAATGCCATAAAGACAAAATAACATAAAGAGGAACAATTTACAACTTAAGTACATTATCTTAATCATCATGGGATTTCTCCCTCTTAATCTTAAAATTATCATTACATGATTTGCATGAGTCTTTCTTAAATTTCTTAATCATTACATAAGCATGGAATTAGACTAATGAGCATCAATGATAAGCATAGGACTTTATGATTATATAAAATAGTATGCAATAATAAAATATAAGGCATCACCATTATCTTAAACTTGAAAACTTAAAGCATAATCCTCAATCATATATAACAAGCAATTCATCCAAGATAAATATGCATAGTGGCATGACCCGTAGTAAGGTAGATCCTAACTTAGTCTCCTTGGTCTTGGTCAAATCCTATGTTCCTGAAATTAACATGGTTTAATTTAATTGTCACCTTAAGTATATCTAAAACCCTAATTTGGGTACTTTAGGGAAACATGGTCAGAGAGGACTGAATTAGGGTTTGAAAACCTGAAAATTGCATTCCTTGTTGAAAAGCCTTTCCATCAACTATTTTTCCATAATTTTCTGATGAATTATTGATTTACTATGATTTTACAAAGAACTGACCAATCACAGAGCAGGATAAAGCCATGCTGGCATCATCCAAAAACCTACCAGTGTCGCCTAGCTGGACCAACTATAGGCGTCCACATGCCCTGTCTCATGCTTGTAACCGGTGTGTTTGGACAGAGCATCAAAAGACCCTAATACTCTTTCGGGGCGCGACAAAAAGAAATATATTTCAGGGCTAGATCGTGAAATTGACCTCCCGATTCATCGTTCTCAATTGGAGAACAGTCGGGATACTCAGCGAGAGATCCCTGATGGTAGATCGATCAAACTAACATCTCGGGAGGCACTAATATCAGGGACAAGTTCTCCATCATCGATCGAAGCCAACAAGCCCCGACTTGGGCAGTTTTTGTGGTCTAGGATCCAGAACCACCTGCCACCATGGCCCGGAAGAGCAGGAACAGAGGATAGGGGTTTGGCACACAAAAAGGGGAGAAAACATCAATTGAAGTCATGGAGAGCTTCGTCGGGGTCACACGATCGTGTAAGAGGAGAAAATTGAGCCGGAGAAGCACTGAGGAGCCAAGACGACAATTGTCAGTGAGCACCTCCATGGAGCTCTATAGGACACTGTAAACTAAGGATAACTAGGGCGAATTAACCACACAAAAATGACCAAAATGCATCATAGATGCTTACCTCGCCTATGATTTAATTGAGATGGGCAGAACCTTGAGAACCAGGCCGCCGCCAGTAGAGAAGAAACACGAGCAGGTCTTGAAGCTTAGAGGCGCAAGGGATATAATTGAGGATAGAGGAGGGTTGCTCTAGGTCTATCGATCGTCTTCGACCCCTTAAATAGAGGTTTTCGCTTTGAGAAGACTTCCAGTACAACTAGGGTGGTGAGGAGAGTCTGAGCCCTAATGGGTGTTTCCTCCATCGGGCATGAAATACCTCAAAACTTAGGATAGTTCGATTAGCCTAAAACTCCTGAATTCATCAGTGAAGAAACCAAAGCGAACGGGTCTCTGTGGGAGCCGATCAGGAAAGGAGTGGGATTGCAGCAAAGATGAGTCCCAACGGGACTGGACTCAGGGCAGGAGGCACAACTTCTGCGACCGGCGGACCCGAGGGTCCAACCCAGATAACTGGCCGCGTGACACAATAAAATCACATAACTTTAGGTTAGGCTGATATCAGGGTTATTTTGATTAAAATCAAATCAACAACTATATGAAATCTTCCCAAATCAAATTAAGGCGTCAAATGAAGTCCAATTGACTTCAAAATTGGACCACATGTTGATTAGAGAGTCTAGAATCTCCCTATATAATTGGATTCACGTTTCATTGATTATTTGTTCATCAAACTCACATATGCCATTATCATAATGTATATGAATTAAAATGACTTATCTTTTATATTCATTTGGACAAAAGAAAATAATTAAGGACATATTTCATTTTTCAGCTAATGTATTTAATATTTGAGTAACTTGCATCATTGATTTAGATTTGGAAGTTAAAAGTTGAAAATTTGTACTAAAGACCTTAAACTTGTTTTATTCACAAATTTGGGATGTTACAGTGTGTATCTAAAACTGGAAGGAGGACATCTAATTATGTGTGACTGTATGATGTAGATTGATTCGTCACACCGCCGGCACAGTGATGCGTCACAGGGAATTCAATCTCGTTCGTCGAAGTAAAATTTTATGTTTCAATGACATTGTTCTTAACATATCGGAAACGTGCATATTTAAAAGTTGAAGGAGTTAATATCTAATTATATGTGATTGTACGATGTAGATTGATTAGTAACACCGCCGGCATAGTGACACGTCACAGGGAATTCCATCATGTTCATCGAAGTAAAATTGCATGTTTTGACGACACTGTTCTTAACAGATCTGAACTGTGTGTATCTAAATTAAAAGTGGAAATAACATCTAATTATACGTGATTGTACGATGTAGATTGATTCGTCACACCGCCGGTACAGTGACGCGTCAAGGGAATTCGATCCCGTTAGTAAAATTGCCTGTTACGATTGGGAAGGACATGCTACTATTGTGCAATGCTTGTTCAAATAAACGATATAGATCTGTAATGAATTTTGGTTTATTAACAATAATGGATTATTGTGGTGAATCTGGCATTCTCTAGATTCCGGGTGCAAACCCTAGTTACCCGACCCATCTAGACGGGATACCACTTCTTCATGGCAGGTTCCAATACAACGATTTGGATCACTTCATTTGCAGGCACGGTCTAGGGTTCCTGACTTCCGATGTTAACCATTTTATTAGAACCTCAAGTGGCAAGCGCATGACAGGCGTAGGCTACCTCGAAGCTTCCAGATCAAAATTGCACTAAATTTTTCTCTCAACTACGTGTATTCTATGGACTTGAAATGGGATTATAGACGAAGGAGGTCTTCGCCTTGTTGGATTGCATACGATCTTATCATATGACGTGTTGCGCTGGAAGCATATCCACCGAGGCCACGTTTGCTTTGTTGTAAATTGGATTGTATTTCTAGATCCTACAGATAAAAATCTAAATTTGGTTTGTTGGAGCGGGACAAATGACAAAATCCGGCATCCTAAATCGCTAAGCAACTGCCGCAGCTCGTTCCCCCGTTCAAAAGTACCGGACGCCGAGATCCCAAGCGTGTCGGCGCTCATTTCCACTTGCATCGCACGCCTCCCCGCTCATTTCCACTAGCTTTCTGTGCGTCCCTCCCTGTTTCAATCCAACACAACCAAACGTATTGTTGTATTCTACAGAATTTCACAAACTCTGTTTTTTGTTGCATCTGGATTCTGAGAATGCTGGATTGAAGGTAATCCGGCCAGATCCTACGATCCAAACGTCCCCGAATCGATTCACTTTTCCACGTCAGTCGAGAGCCAGCCATAGATTGACAATCTATCTAGTTGCAAATGAGGTTCAACTATGCATCTTGCATGCTTCGGTGGTCGAGTGGCCATTGTGGACATAAACGCGGGGGAAAGGGCAAGGTAGTTGATGCCTTTGCTGTCGCCTTCATTGGTGTGAGAGGGTTAGTAACTGGGTCTTTCAAAACCATCATATGAGATACAATTCATCTGCGTAATGGCAGCAGCATTACAAAAACGAGATACTCATCAGTGACATTAAAATAAAACGAAATGCTGACTATACGTACTTGCTCCGGAGTTCGGAGTCTGCATATCCTTGCAGACGTGGATCCTTACACCTAATCGCTCAGTGTACAAAAAATCATCCATATGTAATAGCGATGTAAATAGAGAATATTTTGAATTTCGTCCTAATTGGATCTCAGTTTCCCTTTCCAATCTCTTCCATACTTGCTGGACGGTCGTCCTTGATTTAAATATCACCATCCGTTGCGGCCATTAGATAAAGACAAGAAAAGACCGTTGTTTTCCCGGATTATACGTTCGTGACGTGTTTTATCGAGTTATGATAACAGTGACTGAGTAAGCAGCATTGCTATACTGGTGGCTTGGTTCAATAATCTCATTCCCTCCACTGATGAGACAACATTGACCTTTCTATTTCCGTGCGGCAAAAGCCCTTGAACGAGGTCCGCATGTTTGCCGGTGAGAAAATTCTTTATATTCTGGTGGAAGCATCAACGGATGGCGGCACGAAATAAGGAAGAATTGCGTGGTTATTGCCGACGTCAAAATAGTGAAGATTGAATCGGAAGACTGACGTAGCCTGATGCTTACCAACGCCCTCCTGATGTGGAGCATGTCGGCACAAATTTAATTTCACATTCAGCTACAGCACTTGACAGATTATTTAAAACGAACCGCGGTGGTCGCTGTGAGAAAAAGTAACAAGGTTACGGAATTCAAGTTTTCCCTCTTAAGAAAATCGTCATTTCTGAAAGAAAAATATAACACAAATTTGTCAAATCTAGCGTACCTCACTTTATTGATTGAAGGGAGGATCTACAAGACTCAAACAAACAGAATCTGACAATAAAGTATTCTCAAAATCCAAAAGGTGTTCCAACCTTTACTTATAAATTTAGTCGTACTTTGGTCACGATGGGGACAGAGCCCACCATTCAGTGGGAGTAAGAATGGGCCGGCTAAATAATTGGGTTGAGAGAAATCTTCGACAAACAGACTCTATTAAGTTACTAATTTACTTAGAGTAGAAAGTACAGCACGACGGTGGGTCTCTTTGTACTACAAGGTGTAAATGATTCGGAAATTTACTTAATTACAATGACAGGTTGCTGTGACAGAGACAACGTAAACGTATTTGGAACAACAATAAGAATAAGCTGACAACAATTCTCAAAATCCAAAAGGTGTTCCAACCTTTACTTATTAATTTACTTTGATCACGATGGGGACAGAGCCCACCGTTCAGTGGGAGTAAGGATGGGCCGGTAAATGATTGGGTTGAGAGAAAACTTCGTCAAACGGACTCAATTAAGTTACTAATTTACTTAGTACGGGTCTCTTTGTACTACAAGGTGTAAATGATTCGGAAATTTACTTAAATACAATGACAGGTTGCTACGGCAGTGACAACGTAGATGTATTTGAAACAACAATAAGAATAAGCTGATTTGAAGACTTTCCGAGGGATCCGATTGGTTCCATACACATAATATGAATTTGACATCTAATTGGGCAGTTACCGCTGCATCCTTTTCCTTGTGTTATTCAAATGAACAATCGGTGGGCTGGCGAGACCTGATTTAAGATTACAACCCGACTGGCCGTTGGACCTTATTCTCATCTCTTGTGGGCAAAATAAACTCTATCGGGCGATGTTCAACGAGATCAGTTGTTGCTAAACCCCGCCGTCCATCTAAAGTCATCGTCCCATCACATTCTGGTGAGGGTGTTCTACCGATACGGTTCTGTATGTGATAAGAATTTGTTGTGTAAGCGTTACCGACAAGCGTGTAAACCTAAAGTAGAAAATATCAAATTTAACGTAAAAAATTCTCCTCAAGATGAAAAAAGAAAAATTATGGGGCAATACCGGCCGACAAGCACTGTGTAATTAAGATTACAAATCACACCGTCCAGATTTCATTACCCTTAGATCCGGGTAGCCCTCCCCACATGAGAACAAAGATGAGGAAGAAGAGAATCACACTCAATGTGTATAAAACCTCCCTCTTAGCTTGATCTCCTCACGACACTGATGTCAGGACTGATTGACGTCGATGTGACCTCTGGCTAGGTCGAACAGATCGCGGTATGGAATATTGTGTCTATAATTGCCAACCGCTATTTTATTTTAAGGAAAAGTCAATGGCCCTCTCTTATCAACCAAGAGAATTACTCTATCAGTACACCCAATGTGCCACTGACTGTCAGTCACTACTTCACTTCAGAAAAAAGTCATTGACCCTCTCTTATGAATCAAGAAAGCTCCTCCAATTGTTCTTATTTTTCGATTCTTCTACCACAGAAGACACCAACAAGTAAGTGGAGGGATCACATCAATTAATGGAATGATCTAATGGCTTCCCCTCCGATTCAAAAAAAAAAATCTAATGGCCTCCCCCTAGGCCTCTATTTATAGGCCTCCATGGTATGTGATTGCACTATAAATCCTACTCCAATTCCTAATCGAATTCCACATTGAGCATAAGTTAACTAATACTAAAGTCTAAATGCAAATGGGACATGGGCCGAAATCCTTTTCCTTACTCAAAAATCCCCCTCTCCGGCACATGAGGGAGGCATTGTCTTCAACGATCATCTGGGGTAGCTTGTGGACCCTACCCCACGTGTGATGGATCCATTCTCCTCAAATATTTCAACATCTTGTTGTTTTCATCATCTTCTTGAAGTCCCATATTGACTTTGCTTTGTTCCCAAGCAGCTGAGAAGAAGTATCCTAGCAAGGCCATTTCTCTCTCCATACCCACACGTGGAATTTTGTTGGCTCCCTCTGACCAATCAGATGAGCCATCCTAGATGAAAACCTTCTTTCTAACCTTCTGTACCAAAGCTAAGAAACCATCTGATGGTGCTCCCCTAGTCTTTGACTAAAATCCTTGATAAATATTCTAACTTTGTATCTAATATCCTTGTTGTCATTTCTCTTCATCATGTAGACTCATCTATTCTTTATTGCTTTTTGACACTTAGAAAGTGCCACAAGCTCCTAGGTATCATTCTTCTACAAAGAAGACATCTCGTCCTGCATCGCCCGATGCCATTGTGATCTATCTCTGTGAGTTTTGCCTCATGAAAAGTCTTTGTCTCCCCCTAATCAGTAACGAGAATATACTGCGATGTCAGATATTTGGATGAAGGATAACAAACTCTATTAGACCTCCTCAACTGCTACTCTAAGGACTCTGTCTTGTGATGATCTTGCACCCACTGCCCAGAAGTCTCTGATTGTGAGTCTGAATCACTCATCTATGCATTTGGAACCAGAACATTCGATGTGATATCATTCTCCTGCTCCGGATAATCAAGCTGCTCTTCTCTGTCATCTAAACACTGCACTTATAAAGAATCCTCATACTAATCATTAGAAGAACTATCACCTGATCTTAACCTCTGCATCATCACTCTCATGCTCAGTGTCAATCTGACTCTCATAGAATGTCAAATATCTGTCTGCTCATGGTCTTTTTCATAGGGTCTAGCCTAACTGTTGATCTCCATAACCAAGAAAGATACATGGCATCTAGCTTTTGCCATTTTTCTTTGGAACATGTGCATAAGCCTTGCACCCAAATAATCACAAATGAGCATAATAAACATTCTTACTTGTCCATACCTTCCCATGTATATCAAACCCAATAGGAACTGACGGAGATCGATTAATCAAATAGTAGGCAGTACTCACTGCCTCGCCCCAAAATGTCTTTGGAAAATTTATAGTCTTCAACATGCATCTAACTTTCTCCACTATGGTGAGGTTCATCCTTTCAATTGCACTATTGTGTTATTTGTTGAGCTCCATCCTTTCATGTTGTATCCTGTTATGCGTGTAGTAATCCTAAAACTCTCAGAAGGTGTACTCTCCTCCATTATCCGTGTGGAGACACTTCAGCTTTTTCTGTCTCTCGCTCCATCATGGCATGAAATTTCTAAAAGCACTAACAGACATGATCGTTGGTCTTTAGCAAGTAGGTCAACACCTTCCTAGATGAATCATCAATGAATGTGAAAAAGTTACCTATAGCAACCCAATGAAGCCACCTTAAATGGGTCGTAGACATCATATTGAACTAACTGTAGAAGTTGTAAATTCACCTTTGATCTTGTCTTAAAAGAAACTCATCGATGTTTTCCTATCTGACATGCATCACATTAAATGAGACTATTATCCTTAACACAAGGAATCGATCTCTATGTGGATAGAAGCTTCAAGCCTTTCTCACTCATGTTTCCTAGACATTTGTACTATATATATTTGATGATCCTCAACTACATGTATATGGTCACCTTTGATCACCTTAAGTTGGGTCTTGTATAGTGTGTGACACAATTTACCACATGTGATAACCAAATCCTCCTTGCTGGTCTTACATTTCCCACCACCAAAATCCAGATGACAACCTTCTCTGTCAAAGAATGAACCAAATATCAAACTCAACCACAAATCTGGAACACGAAGAACATCCTTCTATGAGAGCGTCCAACCAACACTTGTTTGAACATGAATGTCTCCAATATCAATAATTCTAGAGAAGCTAGAATTTCAAGTATTCACCCTACTGAAGTCTCCCTTCATATATGAAGTAAGGAACTCCTTACTCGGTGAAGAATGATAAGAAGTTGCAATATCCACCGCCCACTCAGAATCATCATCCTTAGCATGCAAATACTTCTCTTGGACTGTCAAGACCACATCATCATCATCATCTATATCGCCTGATACTACAATATTCTTGTCATCATCTTGCTTGTTTTTGGTTTCAGACCCATGTTTGTTTTTCCAAACCTTGCAATCCTTTTTGAAATGACATGGCTTGCCACAATGCAAGAACCATATACTACTCTTTGACATGGATCTGCCATGACACTTCTAGTGGTCATGGGACTCATGAGGGCTCTTGGATTTGCCACGACCTCTAGCTCAATTAGCGGCTCTTCTCTCTATGAAGTGCATCTTCAATCTGCTATATCCTGAGGCACGTCGTCGAGTCTCTTCATTAAGTAGGTTGATCTTCACTTGGTCAAGTGTCAAGTTGTCTTCCTATGAAGAATTTTTGACTGTTACAATGAGCATCTTGCAACTGTCAGGTAAAGATCCTGAAAGAAGTCAAGCTTGTAGTTCATCATCAAGAACCATCTTCATGGACCCCAGTTTCTTTACAAGGCTTTGAAATTCATTCATATGCTCGGCGATGCTTGTATCGTCCCAAGACTTGAGGTTCACCAACTTTTTGATCAAGAAAGCTTTATTAGTTGTGGTCTTCAACTCATACAATTTCTTGAGCTTCTCCAATAGATCTTTGGCATTGCTCTCTTCTGAGATGTTATGGAACACAGAAATGTTGATCCACTTTCACACTGTTCTGATGGTTTCCTTTTTAATTTCTTTCAAGCCACATAAGATGTACTCTCTGGCTGTTGTCCCTCTATCGAATCGAACAAATCTTTATAATAGAGAATATCCTCCATCTTGGGTTTCTAAATCTGCCCATTTGTATTTGTCAATTTTATCATTGAAGCATCTTCATCCTTTCCCATCTTGACTGATATCTACAGTATGCGCTCTGATACCACTTGTTGGGGATGTTGTATCGATACGATCCCATATGTGTTGAAACTTATTGTGGAATCATTACCGACAAGCGTGTAAACCCAAAGAAGAAATACCAAATTTAATGTGGAAAACCCTCCTCAATATGAGAAGAGAAAAATCACGAGGTAATACCATCCAACAAGCACTATGTAATTAATATTACAACTCACACCATCTAGATTTAATCACCCCTAAATCTGGGTAGCTCTCACCACAAGAGAATAAAGATGAGGAAGAAGATATCACACCCAATGTGTATAAAACCTCCATCTTAGCTTTGTCTCCTCACAATTCCACTGTCGTTGCTGGGGACTGCTTGATGTCGTTGTGACCTCTGACTGGGTTGAACCACTACCTCTATGGAAGCATTGTTTCTACAACTACCAACTGCTACTTAGCTTTAAGGCAAAGTATTGGCCCTCACATATCAACCAAGAGAGATTCTCTATTTGTATACCCAATGTTCCACTGAATGTCAGTTGCTACTTCACTTCAAGGCAAAGTTAATGACCCTCACTTATCAACCAAGAGATCTTCTCCTATTGTTCTTGTTTTCTGACTCTTCTACCATAGAAGGCACCAACAACCAATTGGAGGGATCACATCAACTAATGGGATGATCCAATGCCCTCCCCTGGGCATCTTTTTATAGGCCTCCATAGCATGTGATTGCAACTAGGAATCTTATTTCAAATCCCAATCCAATTCCATGTTGCACATAGAGAGCAATCTTCTTTTCCCTTTTAGATTCGACTCCTATTGGGATTGGTAGCACAAGACAACTCCTACTCAAGTCCAAATTCAAATGTGACATGGGGTGGAATCTTTTTCCTTTCCCAGCACATTTTTTTAGGAACATAATTTGAATAACCATGGTGAAGGAAAAATACTTTTAATAGATTTGTCTGTTGAAACAACTACAAAGGTATGTAAGACCAGGCATAGTCTCTTTCTGATGCTTGTTGTGTCAAAAGACCTTTTGTGGTAACAAAGCTTCAGAGTATAAGTATCATTACCATGACAAGAGACACAACAACCATGGCTAAGACTTACCTTGCTGCAATTATATTTGATTCAAAATCATAAGGAGGTGAGACAAAGGTAAAAAAACCATGATCACTCGGATGTACTTGATCTTAAGCAGCCCAACACTAGTGAGGGTATAGGTGAAAATATATTGTTCAAGACAACTAACCACTTGAGGTTTTTCCTAGTAGATGATGAGAAATTATCATTTCCCTAGTGGCAGCACCGCAGACCATAGACCCACTCTCGGGGATTCCAGTTAATCAACCTTTTCCTACAATCCATGCCCTTTTCCCCTTTGTCTTTGTGTGACATTAGCTTCCCCCTTCCTTTGGGGATGCATCTTCCTAGGGTGTTGGCCTCATCGTCACATGTCCTTGTTTGCATTGTGGGGCTTCCTCATCTTCCCCCTTCCCAGCTAGCTCATTCTAGAGGTAGAGCATCTACTGCATGCTGCGTTGTTGTAGCAAGGAGGCTCCCTCGGGCCACTACCAGAGACAATTTGGAAGTTATTGTGGAGGATGTGGCCAACCTATTTGACATTTCTATAACATTGGTACCTGCCAAAAGAGATAACAACACCTCCTGATGACTTGGTTGCCACTGAAGCTCCCTCCAATGATGGCACAAGTATACTGACTCTTTCTTTACCCCACCCTCCGTTGGACTAGACATTGGATGGGATCTTTCTAGCCATGCCTTTGGTTGAGGATCAAGCTATGAACAAACCGCCATCCATAGGGGTTGTGCTTACTCCTCCGGTAGACCAGTTAATGGCTGAGATAGAGAGGGTGATGTGTTTACAAGTTTCTTCATTGTGGGAGGAGGACCAAGAGATGATACTAAATTTTTGGTGGAAACACGACCTTTCTCTCCTCCTTCTACAACCCCCCGATTGCCCCCTCAATAAATAGAGCTTGAAACATATGATCTTCTTGACTTTGAAGAACAAATGTCACCACTACCTACAACATGACCATTGGAAAGCTCAATGTCAAGCTCCACACATTCCCTACCAATGTTGATGTTCGGGTACTTAGCGACAGCTTGCCAAGCCACCTCCTTTCATAGAAAGAGGTGATTTCAATCCCCTTTGCCAATAAAATTACTATAAGAATGTCCCTCGTATACCTTTATGAAAACCATAAAGCTAGATCATGCATAGAGTTTTTTTTTGGAAAAATATGGTAAATATATTTCCCAATCCCAAAAGGGGACAAAATCACAAACTACGATCAGACTTGTAGTTTACAAAAGCTTGAAGTGAGTCTATCACATAACAATTGATTACATGAACTCCCAATTCCTTATAATGACATTATTAACCATGTTGAGCTTGTTCTTGTAAGTGTCAAAAAGAAGTTTCATCTCTTTCATTATTGTATCAAATAAGACCAATGTGACTTTGTTTGAGCCACCGTGAAGCCTATTGTTCCTTTCCATCCATATATTGTGCACATAGCCAATAATGGCCCGAAGCTCGATGATGTTAATATGTCTTGACCTACTCCCAATGCTACTAAGATATTCATGAAGATCATAAGAACATCTAGTGTTTAGTTTCAGTTGAGCATGTCCCCATAGGTACTTACAATAGTTACAGCTCCCAATTAAATGCCTATTGGATTCTGTATCAGCTTCGAAAAGTAGGCATAGAGTATTAGCATACATATTCCATCTGTTGATTATGTCCATTGTAGGTAAGAGATTGTGAATCACTCTGAAGGTGATGAGACTCTAGCAAGGCTTGTGCATATCGATCCATAGGTTCAAGTATGCTTTGTCTTTAGTTGCTTTTGTCTGCAGTTGAACCATAAGGTATCATCGTTATTGTGAGTGAAAGAGGGCCATTGGGCCAACATCTTACACCAGCATGTTGATATACAGTTATTTGGTTGAGAACTGAGATTGGATCCATATCTTCCTCCCATCTAGGTGCTCCATATAGAGTTCCCATGTAGTAGCTTCCTAATTCTTTTGAGAGAATAGAGGTCAGTGAGGTCTTTTAGGAGGTAAAGGTTGAGTCCACCTTCCTTTATAGGATAAGCGAGCTAGGCCCAACTGGAAGGATGTATTAGATTCCCCCAAATGAAGTCAGAAAGAAGGACTTCCATTCATGAAAGTGTAGATATAGGGATATCCCCTTGTCTCATCCAGTACTCGATGAGCCCATAGCACAATATTTGATCACGCGTAGAGTTGGAGCTGAAGAAAATAATGGTTGTTGAGTGGAGGTTTGAGGTACCATGGGAGGACTCTATTTTCCTCCTATTAGGTGTTTGGCCATCTTCAAATGGAAGAGATTCTCTATCAGACACTTAGGTCTTGGTGTTCTTCCATATGGAAGTTGATTCTTCTAGAGTGCTCGAGGAAATGTCACCTTGTTGGCATGGCAAAGAGATTATGATCAAGTCAGAGACCCTTATTGGTTTGGGTCTTTTTAGGGATCTTGAATTTTTTGGATGGATGAGGTCTCCTTTGTATATAGGGATAAAGAATTTATTCATAGATGTTGGATGCTTTTAGAAAGGTGGGGTTTGTCTTGAGATGGAAACACCCCTCAAAGATGTTGGATGGTCACCTCGTTCTCTTAGAGACCTATGCAGATGATATTCCTCGCATCCTTGGGGTCGAATATAGGGGTATCTCTTCTATACAATGAATTTTATGAAGGTTTCTGTATCTAGTGATACAATAATCGAGATGATTCTCTATGTTGTTAGGTTTTCCTTGCAAGTTCATATAGAGGATCGGCTACCTCCCTCTCCTCCCTCTCTAGTCATGACCCTTCCTATTCCTGAGAGGTTAGATACAACATTGACTAGAGAACCTAGTGACATCCATGTCAATGTAATAATCCATCCTTCACATCAAGTGGTTAATCATGAGGGGCATCGATGCATCCTTACTCATCTGACGATTGGAGGATATCATCCAGACTCATGTCCCCTCCCTTTCCCATTTGTTATTGTGTCGTCCTACCTCGAACCTAGGAAGAATAAAAGGTGTTTGGGATGACAGGGAATGCCATAGGGATAGTTCCAATGCAAAAATGGAGTTCTCAGGAGCAGATAAGACTACATGTATGCTGACTTTGATGTTGACTATGAGGATCTCTTTGATTGTGTGAGAAGTGAAGGGAGAGGATCCATGGTTAAGAGGTTCATCTTCTGTACAGTGAACCAATTGCATTTGCTGATCTCCTATCTTCTCATTGTTTTGTAGGTGTTTGGGTCTGTGTAAGAGGTTATCATCTTGGTTAGTGATGATGTTTGGTTGATCATTGGTTGAGTAGTTGTGTTGGGATGTTATGCCTAGTCTTCATATTTTTATCATGGGTTGGTGGTGCCTTTTTTCCAGTTAGGTAGGCTTTTCTAGTTGTTGTTTTTTTTTTGTTTCCAAAGTGCATCTCCCTTTTTTTTGTATTTTTTCAATAAGGTATGTACAATGCATAGAAAGTAAAGAGAAACACGAAAGAAAGAAGGGAACTAGATAGAAAACAACTATATTTCTATACAATTTTAAGCTATGGCATCAATGTCTCTTTTCAAGTATCTCCAAATTGCAACAATCGATTTCTCAACTCCCTCAAAAATTCTCTGGTTCCTCTCCTTCCAAATACCATGGATAGTCACCAGAAAACAAACATTCTCCTTTACAGAACACGTATCCAGAAAGCTATGAACAGATAGGGGCAAACGCCCAATATATCCATCAACAGTAACCATGTTCCAGACTTGCTGGCTATACAAACAATAAAAAAAGATGTGGTGAATATCTTCAATGCTACTTTTACATAGCTCACATCTAGATGGGAAGCAAATCCCTCTTCTCTGAAGAAAATTTTGGGTCAGAATCCTTCTAAGCATGACTTTCCAATAGAAAATTTAGCATCTATTGGGCACCTTAGACTTCCATATCCATTTATACCATGGAACTTTCATATCATTCTTACAAAAAACCTCCCAGAAATCCTTCATTCTCTTAGGAGACAAATCATTGAAGAGAATCTTATCCTCAGAACTCAAGCCAAGTGTAAAAAAAGAATTCAGAACAGAGGTAATTCTTTTAACATGGTGAGATCTACAGACAATCCAGTCACCATTGTTAGTTAGCTCGACAATCTTGACAAATTTGCCTTTGCCTAACAGCATAATATCCCTGTCTTCCAAGAAATCATTAAGAAAACTTTTATGATAGACCCAAGGGTCCCTCCACAACATAGTGGATTCACCATTTCCAACACTCCAGTGAATATAGGGTAGCATATCTCTGACAGTTAATAATTGTCTCCACACCCAAGAAGAGTGCGGTTTGGACTTGATGCTCCAGATTGAATCCCCTTTCAAGTATTTGGCATGAATCCATCTAATCCACAAATTGTCTTTTTTCAATGCAATATTCCAAACATTGAGAGCCAAGAAAGCCTCTACTACATCTTTAGTGCGTTTCACACTTAGACCTCCTTTAGATTTGGGTTTGCAGACATCCTCCCAAGAGATAGTATGGATAGTGTTCTTAAATTCAGCACCACCCCATAAGAAGTCCCTGCAGTACTTGTCAACTTAATTTGATATTGATGTTGGAATGGGAAATGAAGATGCCCAATATGAGTGAAAGGTTGTGAGAGTAGAAGAGATCAACTCCAATTGACCAGCAAAAGAGAGGCTGCGAGCCAGCTTTTTACAATTTGTTTCCATCAAGGGGGCACATAACCTTCTTGTGAGTCTGCTTTTGAAAAGAGGCAGGCCTAAATACTTCATAGGCAGAGTACCAATCTTAAAACCCAAGATATCTTCTATCATTTTAGAATCAACGAAAGCATTACAGAAAATCATGCTTTTATCACAACTTATAAGAAGACCATAGATATTACTAAAGCTCTTGAGAAGATTATTAAGACCTTGCACGGATTTTTCAGAAGCTTAAGAGAATATGACTACATCATCAACAAATAAAGCATGAGAAACTTGCAATTCACTAGAAGATCAAATAGAGGCAAATTGTTTATTTTCAATACCAAATCTCAGGATGCTAAACATTCCTTCCAAAGCAAGGACAAACAGATAGGGTACTAAAGGGTCCCCCTGTCGTATCCCTCTACTAGGTTTGAAGGCTTCCCGTGGTACACCATTAAACAACACTTGTAGGCTAGTAGTATTAAAAATTTCATGGATCCAATGAATGAAACAGCTAGGAAAATTTATCCTTTCAAGAATATCAAATATAAAACCTTAATTAATTGAGTCATAGGATTTCATAAGATCCATCTTCAAACACAACATTGGCTTAGAACTTTTTGTAATACTATCAAGAAGCTCATTAACAAGAAAGTAGAATCCTTAATACATCTACCCTTGATGAAGGCACTCTGGGCAGGGTCAATGATGCTAGGAAGCATACTTTGTAATCTGTTAGCAATTACCTTCGATAAAATCTTTTACAAAACATTACAGAGAGCAATGGGCCTCTAGTCTTGAACTCTTAAGGCATCCTTCGATTTAGGAATAAGGGTTAGAAAAGTTCTATTTACCTCTTTGAACATCCATCCACTAGAGAAGAAATTTTGAACTGCTCTCACTACATCTTCCCCAATAATATGCCAACATTTCTTATAGAAGTGAAAGTTAAATCTATCTGGAACTGGTGCTTTGTCACCATCAGCTTCTCAAATGACTCTTTCAATTTCTTCCTTCATTACTAACTCACACAAAGTGTTGAACTGAATAGGAGAGTGAGAAGGTAGCTTCCATCTATCATCCCATTGACAGTGATCATTCTTGTTCTCTACAAACGAATGAGTATAGAAACCCAAGATATAGTCTTGAATAACAACAGTATCAGTAACATTAGACTCATCAATGATCATACATCTAATAGTATTGTTGTGTCTTCTAGCACGAAGAGAATCATAAAAGAATTTGGAGTTTTTATCAAAAAGTTTGAGCCATTGTACCCTTGACTTTTGTCTAATGAAAGACTCTTCTGCCTCATAAGCTAGAACGTCTTATTTTATTGATTCAATAGCAGCATGTATATAATCAAGATTGGTAGGATTATTATCAACTAAGGCATGAGCTAAACATGCCTATGCCTCTTTCAACTTCCTGTTCTCCATAATGTTCCCAACCTTCTCCCTATTCTAAGTACAAAGAGCACAATTTTACCTTCTTAAGCTTTTGGACAACTCTGAAAGCAGGGTTCCCTTCAACCTCAGAATTCCACGATTCTTCAACAACTTCATAAATGCCTTCCATCTCAGACCAAGAATTGATGAATCTGAACGGAGTCTTCTTATAGAAACTTTTTTCCCAAGGTGGATACACATGATTCTATGATCACTGTGGATAGTTTGGATGATAGACCCCCAACTTTGAGGAAAAGTTGAATTGAAAGGATTATTATAAAACACCCTATCGATTTTTGACATGATAAGTTTACTACCTTCTTGTATATTGTACCATGTGTACAAAGAACCATGAAGAGTCATCTCCAACAGAGCTGAGCTATTAATAAAATTATTGAATAAACTCATATAATTGTATGATGATTTAGAAGCACCAAACCTATCTGAGGCAAAGCGAACAACATTAAAATCTCCAGTGATTAACCAGGGGTTATCACCAATACTAGCATGGATTTCATTAAGATGATCCCATAGAATATCCCTTTTTCCCTCAGGATTATGCACATAAACTGCAGTTAGATAGAGAATACCTTCATCTGACTTAACATGACAGTGGAGGAATTGATCTCCTTCAGAAATCACACAAACAGAAATATCTTCTCTACTCCAAGCAATAATGATTCTACCCAAGGGGTGAGAATTGTGGTTGGAAACCGAGCTGGCAGAACTCCAGGTGTTATTCATGACTTTACTCATCTTCTTCCTTCTTATTTTGCTCTCGAGAATGCACATAACAGAGCATTTATTGTTGGATATAACTTCCTTAACTGCCCCCTGACGTTTGGGTTTGTTTAAACCCTGGACATTCCAAGAAACGATAGAGAACTCACCCATTAGGAATGGGAGGAGGAGGAGAAGGATCAATGATGGAAGCTTCACCTGACCCGCTACCAGTGATAACATCATTATTTTCAGAATCAACGGACTCCAGTGATTTAAAGTTGTTTAGAGAGACCAAGGAGCCATTCACTCTTTGTTGTGGTACTTTCTGAACATATCTAGGGGGAGACTTAGTCTTCCTACCCTGCACCCTCCATTGGTTATGAAACGACCATCATCAAAATGACAAACAAATCGTTACTAATTTAGCGGAATAAACATAATCAGCGGATTAACAAAAATCACTAAAATTTAAAACCATTTTGCAAAGAGATCCTTTTCCAGAAAAATCTTACCGAAAGATCCAAAACTCATACATATCATGATTACATTGTACAACATCTCATCTTGAGGACAACATATAATAGTTGCTTTATCAGAACACATACTGGAGCAACATAAAACCTCGAGGCATTCGAGACAAAATCTCAGATTGTTCACAAGATTATCACGAATCAACTCCAAGGACCTGAGAGTACAGAGACGACACATAGGACTTCTATCTACAATTCATGACAGACAATACACTCAACCTGAGCTGTCACTGCTACCTTAGTAGTTGTTTCTCCTCTACAGCAAGGTCTCCACCGCCTCGAACACGTCCACCTAAAAAAATTGTGGATCCCACGAGGTGAGAAAATTGTCCTAGTGAGAGATATAACTCTCCACCGACCATATTATTATCATAGATTAAGCATTTATAAATCGAGCAGAGGTTCTTTTTATATTAACAAGCAGGAATAATCATTGTATGAACATAATAAAATCATCTCCTTTCTTAAGGAGAACATTGCATCTACCCATGATAGAGTTATAAATCATCTATATGCTTTGCAAGGAATGTAAAGAAACATAAATATCATCTATCAACTAAGATGTATAACTAAATTGTTCATCAAACAATATTTCTCATATTTGATCCTTAAGCAGATATGCTACATGGCTGAACATATTTTAACAATCACGCTTATGCCTTGAGGAGATGAAGCATACCCCGTTCATCTCCAACCGACCACAAACTTTTGACAAGTCAGTACCATACAAGGTCAATGGGAGAGTCATTTGCCATGACCTCACTTGTCTCGATCAGTACGAGACTACTTAAGTTTAGCAGGACATCTTGTGTCAGCTACAAATAGCTGTACCAGGGTACGTAGGCATTTCTCTTAGAGCTACAACGTCAACTGCACTCTCTTAGTGGAACATCTACTAACAATCGTCCCCAGTTATGAAATCATCAAGTCATGACAACATAAGCACCATACTCTGAGCCACGGGCCTATTCACCGTGCTCAACATAGAGTCTATGACTGAAGTTGCACTCGAGCCAGGATATGACATATAGCCAAATCCCCATTCATTTTGGGCTCGTAAGGGGATCGGCTCACACATGGTCGTCCGTACTTACGCCCCCACATACTCAAAAGTATGCACTCTGGGTTATGCCGCGGGGAACTCATTTCACCATTCAACAAATCATGACGCTGATGGATCTATGGTCATGGCATTGTTTTATGGTTTCTAGTGATATATTATGTGCATTACAACATTCTTTTATCATCAAACAAGTTATAAACATTAATCACAACAAATGCTACAAAGAAAGGTGTAATACATCTAGCAAGTACTTTTTAGATCTTTAAAACACATGATACTTGGGATCTCAGTCCCTCATTACATTACTGGGGATTCTCATCCCTTCACATCATTGTCATGATTACTGGATCTGGGTATTCAAACCCTTGGATCGTCACACAACATTGTTATCTCTATAACAGATAAACATTACCTCTAGGTCCTCAGACCCAGGTATTCATTTTACTTGTTGTACAAGTATTCCATATGGCTCACAAGGCCATTACACATCTTGTCACCTCTCACTAGGAAACAACTTATTCATATGGCTCACAAGTCCATTTACATATCTCGTCACCTCTCACTAGGCAACAAATTATTCATATGGCTCACAAGGTCATTACACATCTTGTCACCTCTCACTAGGAAACAACTTATTCACATGGCTCACAAGGCCATTAATCATTATACTTTTTATACAAGTATTTAACATGCCTTACAACGTTTATGTAATAAGAGAAGTACAACCTTCCCATCATTAGGGTTAGGATTTCCCTGTATAGCCGAATAGGGGTTCATGTTCATATTATTAATCCAAACCCTAATTCATTGTTCCAACATCTAGGAGCATACATTGATATCATAAGTATTCAATCATACTTATTTATTCTCATCATTTATCATGAAATGATAATCAACAGAAAGTATGAGTTTCTCTCTCATCCTCACTAGGATATTGATTACATCATACTTTATTAACTTGTCTTAACCCTTTCTCAAGGCATGTTGGCCAACATTTACCAAAGGACATTAGATCTCAATGTAACAATTGACATGACACACTTCATGTGTTACACATTCATGTATATTGGATTTAAGGTGCATCAAGGTATATCAACCTTGAGGTGCTGGATGTGATATTTATCATGTCTTGATATATCACTTCCCTCATCACTTTTAACTTACTTAAGTCCATTAGTTTACCTTGTATTAGGGCATTTCCCATCCTAATACTTTATGCAATAACTCATCACATTTATCATGTAGTGTTTTGGTCATAAGTCACACATTTGAATTATCCAACCATTATCAATGATATGGGCTAATCTCAGGTTAAGATATTGTTGATATAAGGTTGTCCATTATCAACCACTCTATGTGTTTCACCTAATAGCGTATTACCCACACCATTACTTGGTGTTACACTCATTACTCCTAAGAGTGTCTTACCCTCACCTTTACAAGTTGTATAGGGTTGAATCATGTATGTCAAGTTGAACACATGTATTGGGTTAGGTGTATATCAATCTAGGCATCATCATATCCCTCATGCCCTTACTCATTAAGGTATCAACCTTTCCATTCATATGATGTATCAACTTCATGCTTCATGGGTGTAACATTTTCACCTCAGTTGAAGATATAGGCCACACCCTACTTTAGTGTATTAGACATCACATGTACTAGGGTACTAACCACCTTTCAACTCTTGTCATCTAGTGTATTGGGTTAACCACCATCTCATTTTAGAGATATGTGATCAACACCATATCGTCCAAAAGGTGTTTTCTTAACCCAATATCAGTTTAGAGGTGTATGCTTGCTACCCATATCACTTTAGAGGTGTATGTATGCTTACCATATCAGGCAAGAGGTGTATGCTTGATTTACACCATATCGGGCAGAGAGGTGTGTGTGTGCTTCACACCATATTGGGTAGAGAGTTTTGTGTGCGCTTTCACACCATATCGGGCAAAGAGGTGTGTGGGGGCTTCACACCATATCGGGCAAAGAGGTGTGTGCTTAACCCAATATCATTTTTGAGGTATATGCTTACACTCCTATCATGCAAGAGGTGTATACTATGCCACCATATCATGCATGAAGGTATAAAATCATATCCATATCATTTTAGTGGAGTAGGTGCATCACCATATCGGGTGAGAGGTGCCTGCTTGTGTGCTTGAACCTGATATTACTTTATAAGGTGATACCATCATCTTCAAGCTCTAGACCTTCCTTCTAACAATTATAGTTCATGGCAACAAGTCTAAGAAACTACTAGAGCTCATAATTTCATAAACTATTTTAGAAAATTTCGGAATTAAAAGTAGTTCATTAAGTATAGCAATTTAGGTGATGCATAATAACATGATAGAGTTCAAGTTATATAACCCGCCTTAAGAACAACTTCAAAGATCCAAGCTCAAAAGCTAAATGTTCCTAAGGTTGAAGATGACTTATCAAAAGTACAAGGCTCGTTCACAACTCCTTCATATACAAGGAATCACAATGGATAAGCAATTGGTATAGAAAAAAAGAATGGAAGATCATAACCCTAAAATCATGCTTCAATCCAAGGTTGAAGATGATCATGGCCTCACCTTAGGGTTAAGTATGAGCTCCTTCTTGCTCCTTAGCACCATTTCACGATCCCTACTACTCATGCACGATATTCCACCACTCATGCATGATATGCCACCACCCTTGGCCGATATCCCCCTCACTTGGGATCAAAACACTCCACTATGGCCTATATTACCTCACTAGGCCGATATCACCCTACTTGGCCGATA
This sequence comes from Alisma plantago-aquatica, assembly GCA_963693085.1. Lineage (NCBI taxonomy): Eukaryota > Viridiplantae > Streptophyta > Magnoliopsida > Alismatales > Alismataceae > Alisma > Alisma plantago-aquatica. The sequence goes on along the minus strand of OY856411.1, from coordinate 128,662,755 downwards.
TGAACTTGCTATGGATGATACCCAAGGCCCTATGCACGATATCACTTCACTCCTACAAGATAGAAGGACCCTATTCGTGATACCTTAGTGAAGGAAGGTGTTAAGATTCTAAAAAGTTAACAAAAGGGGTGAAAGAAGGGGTATATATACTTGTTGTTCATGAAGAAGTGTGAAAATGAGGTGTCATCAATTTGAGCTACTAGGTGCCACGTGTCCATGCATGGGTTACACGTGTACAAGCATGCATTAAAATTTATCTTGACATGCAAAACTATTGAGGATAATCTAGGGATGAATTTTCGTCCATTACTTATCCCTTTGAATAAAATATATCAACAAAATCGCCAATTTATTCACAACCCGATACAACTTTTCTAAGGAAGTTGTAAACCGATAAACTTCACCTCCTTGAGGTTCTTTGCACGTCATGGGATTTGCCAAGAGTCCAAAAAACGATATGAGACTCCTCCTTTGGCTCCTTGGCCTATAGGCACTCATATATAAGCTTTTCAACTTGATACAACTCAAGTTAGGGTTTCATATTCAACCCTTTTCTTGGTCAATTCATCACCAATATTACCATCACTCATAATTGATTCAAACATTGTGTCTCCTTATTTATATCTCCTCTAAATGATACATAGAGGAAGTAGGAACATTCTAGAGGTGGTAATTTGCATATCAACCCTATATTTTGGGTAAATTACAATTTGTACCAAAATTGGTGCATAAGGTACTAACATTATTCAAACATGTTCAAACTTGGAATTTAGGCTTTCCAAAAGCCACCTCTTAGAATCATTCACTCTCTTATGATGCTAAAACGTATAGGGCACGTTCAACATGTGATATATTGCAATATAACCCCTCAACTTGGGTAAATTGCACTTTGGTCCAAAATAAAGGAACATTGCTCAAACAACATTTAATCAGGACCAAACTTGGAACATAAGTGTGTCACATGATAACAAAACACCTTGGAGTATTATATTAAAGTTCTAAGAAACTTACTTAGCCAAAACAAATAGGGTTACCTCATAACCCAGGTCATGGTCATTACAAGTTATAAACCCTTAACAAGGATTTTGTCCCCGAAATCCCAAGTAAAGGGAGACAGATATTATTCATTCATTATATCATCAAGTCTCCACATAACATCTTGATGTTATGGTGATTCCATAGAACTTTGACCAGCACAAAGTTCTTCAACATTGGGTTAACATTGAATCTATCATATAAGACACATACTCTCTGTCCTTTTCATTATTGACTGTAGGGTCAACTCTAAGTCAGGTAACACTTTTCTGAATCAGAAAAACATTATACATACCTTATTTAACTCAGGTGTCAAACCTCATTGATTTGTCACCTTTCTCAACTTACAAATTTTTGTGACAAGATTCTTGATTATGGGGAGTCTTCCATACTCCTCATTCAGTTTAGCATTTCACTTTCAAGGAAAGACCAGAGTTATGTTCTGTCACCCACTTGGGACTACAAGTCTTATCATACATCTACTGTGCCATCTAATTTGTTGACACAACACCAAACTTTCTTACTACTTGTACTAGCTATCCCATTAGTTGTACATTCTCTTGTCATAAGGGGAGTTTTCTTATCAATTAAGAACTTATCTTAGAGGTATCTTTAGATGTTATGTATAAGTTTCCTTAACAGATTTAGATAAGGGTATTCTAAAGAATTGTTTTTAACTTGATAATATTCACCCAAAAAGATTCCACAATTGTTCCTTCAACCCATACATCCTTGCTGATGTCATGTTTGTGTGGGGCATAAACCCCTAACATGTGGTGTCCATACTACTTTATGTAACTAGACTAATTTTACAGTTGGCCATTCCTGGTAACCAACATAAATTAGCTGATTAGGAGTTATGTTTTCACTTTCCCACACCACCCGATACTTTTTAGATACCAGAATTCCTTACCTTGGTATCCATTACATGTGTCGAAGACACATCACATCCTCATCATTTCTATCTCTCTATTGTTATTACCAAATACACACATATGAAAGGATCTTTCTTTCATCTTGGGACATTACTTGTTACACATATCTTTATCTTGGAACCAAAGTCCAAGATGAACTGATACTTTTCTAAGTATCCATCAATTGAATACTTTTAACTCATGCACATCAAGTGTCATAAGACTCACTTGATTGCCATGTCCCTGAAAGGAAAGAACACAAAGAAACATATTCCTCTTATCACCCCATCATTCCCCAGGGTTGTTTATCAAAGAGGAGATTATCATCTCCTCTAATTATTGCATGAACTTTCAACTGTTCATGAGTCATTTACTCTTATTTCATCCTAGTTTCCTTGCCATGAGCATATGAATTATAAGGTTGATTACATGTCATCACTCCTTTCTTTATTATTGTCTAACATGTTCATGAACATTTTGTGATTTTATCACATTTCCCATTTCCACATCATGGGAAAAGATCTATACTATTCACACATGTTTTATCAGGAAGGGATCATCTCCCTTGTCCTCATTCTATTTATCATGAGGATTATACTTTTTACTTCCTCATACACACAGATTGATCTGAGATCATCTCAGATTCCATTTTTTTGCAATTAGGATGTGATACACATGTTAATACCATATTTCCAGTTTCATTATACTCACTAGATTGTCTCAGAATGACTACTTGATTAGAGTAATCATAAAGATAACAATCTAAGAGTTCTATACTCACCTTATCTTCAATAGTTGAATACCCGGCCAGGGTATACAAGTATTGAGATTAGGTAGTATTCACTTTATTTACTGTCATGTTCCTTACTTTTCATATCATCTTAAACATAGGACCTAGCATTCCTAGATTTCCTCCAGGCATCACATATATACCTAATCCATTTTCACACAGAAAAGAGAAATTATAAAGCATTTAAAGGAATATTGTGCAAAATATAAGTCCTCATCTTCCCTGTGTCCTAAAGGACTAGTCAAAGGAAGCTAAATAACAACTACTTTCTTATATTTAACAAATAGAATCATGAAATGATATATCAGAATGATACTATTTCATCTGACCTGTCACATCTCGCAGTTTGTTTACTGCCTTAGGCTGATTTTTTCATAGAATCTTGTCGTTTCCTGATTCCAACGTCGTGCTTTATTGCTCGGTGTAGATGGACCTACTCGGGACATCTGTATACGTCCTTGAATTCTACTACTAGACCACTGCCTTTGAGGGTCTTGCTGACTCTACCTCAGCGGTTGGGTCATTTCCTCCTTCATTTTGGGATAAGAGGATCTAATGTGCCCAATCTGTTTACATTTATAACACATCTTATAAGCATTCCCCGACTTTGTCGGCCTTTCAATCGATGTAGAGGCCAAACTAATAGTTCCAATTGGTGGAACATCAGGTCCTTTACCCTTTCTGGGTAGCCACTACCCTGGTGTACTAGATACTGGTTGTACTGGTGGTAACAAAAACTTCCCATTTTTGGAACTACTAGGCCTCTGTTCCCGGGTTTGGATAGGCCTTTTCTTAATTCTTACCTCATTATCCTTTTCTAGACAGTCTTTTATGATATGTCCAGGATGCCTACAATTGTAGAAAACCCTGATTTTGGGTTGTAACCTATTTCTTTTAATATTTTCCATTGCTCCAACATGCTAATGTTGATCAACAATCCTGTTGGAGTCCAAAACTTCTTCATTGGGGGCTGGTAATCTAGGTTGTATTGCTAATACCTAGTCCACTATACGCATCATAGTTGTCCTAACTTGCCCAACAGTGATATCAAAAGAATGATTCTGTATCATAGTTGGATCATCTTGGGGATTCTCAGGCAGTCATTCTTCTCTCGCCTGGTCCCTTGCACTTTCTGTTGGTGCAGCAACATTGCTTTCACCAATGTACTCCTTGGGTTCTCCAGACATCTTTAAGCTTTACTCTATTTTCTGCATAAGCAGAAGTCACTATACGATATACTGGAGGACACTATAACATACTCAACACCTTAGTCCTATGTCTCTGTAGACTCAGTGAACCTTAAGCTTTGATACCAAAACTTGAAATGACCATCATCAAAATGACAAACAAATTGTGACTAATTAAGCAGAATAAACATAATCAGCGGATTAACAAAAATCACTAAAATTTAAAACCATTTTTCAAGGAGATCCTTTCCCAGAAAACTCTTACTAAAAGATCCAAAACTCATACATATCATGATTACATTGTACAACATCTCATCTTGAGGACAACATATAACAATTGCTCTATCAACACACATACTGGAGCAACATTAAACCTTGAGGCATTCAATCCAAAATCTTAGATTGTTCACAAGATTATCACAAATCAACTCCAAGGACCTAAGAGTACAGAGACGACACATAGGACTTCTATCTACAAAACACAAAAGACAGTACACTCAACCTAAGCTGTCAGTGCTGCCTCAGCTATTGGTTCTCCTCTACAGCAAGGTCTCCACCACCTCATGCACATCCACCTAAAAATTTGTGGATCCCACGGGGTGAGACAATTGTCCCAATGAGAGATATAACTCTCTGCCGACCATATTATTATCATAGATTGCGCATTTATAAATCAAGCAGAGGTTCTTTTTATATTAACATGCAAGATTAGTCATTGTATGAACAAAATAAAATCATCTTTTCTCTTAAGGAGAACATTGCATCTACCCATGGTAGAGTTATAAATCATCTATCTCCTTTTCAAGGAATGTAAAGAAACATAAATATCATCTATCAACTAAGATGTATAACTAAATTACGCATCAAACAATATTTCTCATATTTGATTCTTAAGAAGATATGCTACATAGCTAAACATATTTTAACAATCACCCTTATGCCCTGAGGAGATGAAGCATACCCCATTCATCTCCAACCAACCACAAACTTCTCACAAGTCGGTACCATACAAGGTCAATGGGAGAGCCAGTTGCCATGACCTTACTTGTCTCGGTCAGTATGAGAGCATTTAAGTTTAGCAGGACATCTTATGTCGGCTGCAAATAGCTGTGCCAGGGTACGTAGGCATCCTCACTTAGATCTACAACATCAACTGCACTCTCTTAGGGGAACATCTACTAACAATCGTCCCCGGGTATGAAATCATCGAGTCATGGTGACACAAGAACAATACTCTGAGCCACAGGCCAGTCCACCGTGCTCAACATAGAGTCTACGACTGAAGTCGCACTCAAGCCAGGATATGACATATAGCCAAATCCCCCTTCATTTTGGGCTCGTAAGGGGATCGGCTCACACATGGTCGTCCGTACTTACGCCCCCACATACTCAAAAGTATGCACTTTGAGTTATGTCGTGGGGAACCCGTTTCACCATTAAGCAAATCCTGACGTTGATGGATCTATGGTCAGGGAAATGTTTTATGGTTTCTAGTGATATATTACGTGCATTACAACATTCTTTTAGCATCAAACAAGTTATAATCATTAATCACAACAAATGCTACAATGAAAGGTATAATACATCTATCAAGTACTTTTCAGATCTTTAAAACACATGATACTTGGGATCTCAGTCCCTCATCACATTACTGGGGATTCTCATCCCTTCACATCATTATCATGCTTACTAGAACTGGGTATTCAAACCCTTGGATCATCACACAACACTGTTATCTCTATAATAGACAAACATTACCATTAGGTTCTCAGACCTAGTTATTCATTTTACTTGTTGTACAAGTATTCCATATGGCTCACAAGGCCATTACACATCTTGTCACCTCTCACTAGGCAACAACTTATTCATATGGCTCACAAGTCCATTACATATCTCGTCACCTCTCACTAGGCAACAACTTATTCATATGGCTCACAAGGTCATTACACATCTTGTCACCTCTCATTAGGCAACAACTTATTCACATGGCTCATAAGGCCATTAATCATTATACTTGTTATACAAGTATTTAACATGCCTTACAATGTTTATGTAATAAGAGAAATACAACCTTCCCATCATTAGGGTTAGGGTTTCCCTTTATAGCCGAATAGGGTTTCATGTTCATATTATTAATCCAAACCCAAATTCATTGCTCCACACATCTAGGAGCATACATTGATATCATAAGTATTCAATCATACTTATTTATTCTCATCATTTATCATGAAATGATAATCAACACAAAGTATGAGTTTCTCTCTCATCCTCACTAGGATATTGATTACATCATACATTATTAACTTGGCTTAACCCTTTCTCAATGCATGTTAGCCAACATTTATCAAAGGACATTACATCTCAATGTAACAATTGACATGACACACTTCATGTGTTACTCATTCATGTATATTGGATGTAAGGTGCATCAAGGTATATCAACCTTGAGGTGTTGGATGTGATATTTATCATGTCTTGATATATAACTTCCCTCATCACTTTTAACTTACTTAAGTTCATCAATTTATCTTGTATTAGGTCATTTCCCATCCTAATACTTTATGCACTAACTCGTCACATTTATCATGTAGTGTTTTGGTCATAAGTTACACATTTGAATTATCCAACCATTAAAAATGATATGGGCTAATCTCGGGTTAAGGAATTGTTGATATAAGGTTGTCCATTATCAACCACTCTAGGTTTTTCACCTATCAGGGTATTAGCCACACCATTACTTGGTGTTACACTCATTACGCCTAAGAGTGTCTTACCCTCACCTTTACAAGGTGTATAGGGTTGAATCATGTGTGTCAAGTTGAACACATGTATTGGGTTAGGTGTATATCGATCTAGGCATCATCATATCCCTCATACCCTTACCCATTAAGGTATCAACCTTTCCATTCATATAGTGTATCAACTTCACCCTTCATGGGTGTAACATCCTCACCTCACTTGAAGATATAGGCCACACCCTACTTTAGTGTATTTGCCATCACATCTACTAGGGTACTAACCACCTTGCCACTCTTGTCATCTAGTGTATTGGGTTACCCACCATCTCATTTTAGAGATATGTTCTCAACACCATATCATCCAAAAGGTGTATTCTTAACCCAATATCAGTTTAGAGGCGTATGCCTGCTACCCATATCACTTTAGAGGTGTATCTATTATTACCATATTGGGCAAGAGGTGTATGCTTTCTTTACACCATATCGGGAAAAGAGGTGTGTGTGTGCTTCACACCATATCGGGAAGAGAGGTGTGTGTGTTCTTCACACCATATCGGGCAGAGAGGTGTGTGTGTGCTTCACACCATATCGGGCAAAGAGGTGTGCGCTTAACCCAATATCATTTTTGAGGTGTATTCTTGGCCTCCTATCGTGCAAGAGGTGTATACTACACCACCATATCGTGCAAGAAGGTATTGAATCATATCCATATCATTTTAGTTGAGTAGGTGCATCACCATATCGGGTTAGAGGTGCCTGCTTGTGTGCTTGAACCCAATATCACTTTATAAGGTGATACCATCATCTTCAAGCTCTAGACCTTCGTTCTAAGAGTTATAGTTCATGGAAAAAGGTCTAAGAAACTATTAGAATTCGTAATTTCATAAACTATTTCAGAAAAGTTTGGAATTAAAAGTAGTTCATTAAGTATTGCAATTTAGGTGATGAATATAAACATGATACATTTCAAGTTATATAACTCGCCTCAAGAACAACTTCAAAGCTCCAAGATCCAAAGCTCCACGTTCCTAAGGTTGAATATGACCTATCAAAAGTCCAAGGCTCGTTCAAATATCCTTCATATACAAGGAATCACCATGGATAAGCAATTGGTGAAGAAGAAAAGAAAGGAAGATCATAACCCTAAAATCATGCTTCAATCCAAGGTTGAAGATGATCATGGCCTCACCTTAGGGTTAAGTATGAGCTCCTTATTGCTCCTTAGCACCTTTGCATGATCCCTAATACTCATGCACGATATGACACCACTCATGCATGATATGACACCACCCTTGGCCGATATCCCCCTCACTTGTGATCAAAACACTCCACTATGGCCGATATCACCTCACTAGGCCGATATCACCCTACTTGGCCGATATGAACTTGCTATGGACGATATCCAAGTACCTATGCACGATACCACTTCACTCCTGCATGATACAAGGATCCTATACACGATACCGTAGGTAAGTAGGGTGATAGGATTCGAAAATATCACTAAAGGGGTGAAAGAAGGGGTATATATACTTGTTGTTCATGAAGAAGTGTGAAAATGAGGTGTCATCAATTTGAGCTACTACGTGCCACGTGTCCATGCATGGGTGACACATGTAAATGCATTCGTTAACATTTATATTGACATGAAAAACTATTGAGGATAATCTAGGGATGAATTTTCTTCCATTACTTATCCCTTTGAATAAAATATATCAACAAAATCGCCACTTTATTCACAACCTGATACAACTTTTCTAAGGAAGTTGTAAACCAATACACTTCACCTCCTTGAGGTGCTTTTCATGTCATGGGCTTTTCTAAGAGTCCAAAAAATGATATGAGACTCCTACTTTGTCTCCTTGGCTGATAGGCACTCATATATAAGCTTTTCAACTTGATACAACTCAAGTTAAGGTTTCATATTCAACCCTTTTCTTGGTCATTTCTTCACCAAGATTACCATCACTCATAATTGATTCAAACATGGTTTCTCCTTATTTATCTCTCTTCTAAATGATACATAGAGGAAGTAGGAACATTCTAGAGGTGGTAATTTGCATATCAACCCTACATTTTGTGTAAATTACAATTTGTACCAAAATTGATGCACAAGGTACTAACATTATTCAAACATGTTCAAACTTGGAATTTAGGCTTTCCACAAGCCACCACTTAGCATCATTCTCTCTCGTATGATGCTAAAACATATAGGTCACGTTCAACATGTAACATATTGCAATATAGCCCCTCAACTTGGGTAAATTGCACTTTGGTCCAAAATAAAGGAACATTGCTCAAACACCATTCAATCAAGACCAAACTTGGAACATAAGTGTGTCACATGATAAAAAACACCTTAGAGTATTATATTAAAGTTCTAAGTAACTTACTTAGCCAAAAAAAATAGGGTTACCTCATAACCCAGGTTAGGGTCATTACAGGTTAGGTGTACTAGCCAAGCTTTGCACCATAACTTCTTTCCCTGTTGCAGTTGGCGTAGAAACCTGAACAGCAGGCCCCATAGGGTTTATTCAAACAGTCCCTACTTCAACGAGAGACAATCATAGAAGGTGTCCACTTCCCTACTGGCACCATCTTTGACTAACTGAATAACTTCCTTACCAGGTACTGTGCTCTACTTACAGTCACCTTGCCCATGGCCGAATGTGCCACACTCCTTGCACACATTAGGAAACCATTCATACTCCAATCGAATAGTATCCTTCACACCATCATCACTAACCAGCTGCGTTTCACTAGGAAAATTCAAAGAGGCAGGAATGAGTACATGAATCCGTGCATAATCCAAGCGTCGTTGGTGTCTGGTAGGGAAATCAAGCCTCAATGGAGTACCGAGGAAGCTTCCTACTATATTGTAAACTTCTTCATCCCACAGCTCAAGAGGAAGGTCATGAATATAAACCCACACTGGCACTTCAGTGAGTTTCATCTTTTCGAGTGGCTCCCCCCTTTGCCATTTCTTCAGGACCAATGGTTTGCCACCTACAAACCATGGACCTTGCTCCGCAATGAGCCTCAAGTCATCCGAGTTGGAAAACCTGATAACAAAGAAGTCATTAACTCTAGATAGAATCTCAAAATCGCCCTTCAACTTCCAGATCATCTTCAGATGCCTGTGTAGTGTAGGCAAGTGTGGTTTAAAGCTGATGATGTAGCCTGCTGCCGTGTTTTCCCATTTTGAGATGTTTCTATCAGCAATGGATCTAGGGTAATTCGCTGCTCTATCTACCAGTTCTACTTTGCACCACTTCAGATTTTGGTCTAGATCTGCCTTCTGGGTGAACAGATCTACCCAGTTGCTTGTCGCCAATGCAACAAGGATTTCCTCTGCCTTCCTTTGAATTCTGACTTGACCAGAGGGTTGTTGACGGCCTACATTTTGGTTCTGCACAGAGCCAGCCCACAGATCATGAGGATTTGGTGGTGGCAGCGACTGATTCCCAGTGACACCAGAATTGCCCACCCCGCCGCCTTCTCCGCTCACGCTCATGCTAGTTGTTGTTGGTTTTGATGAGTTTTCTTTTTTGGGTTCTGGTGATGAGTCTTGTGTTGGGGATGATCCTGAAGGGGGTTTGGTGTTGGACATGTGGTTTTTTTCTTCTCCCTTAGAGGATAGTTCTTATCAGTCTAGGGAGGTGTTCTTATCTGGAGTCTTTGAGAGGCTATTCTCATAGGATGGATTTTTTTGTGATGGTTATCTCTTTGTTGTTTGATGTTTGATCTACTCTGTGGTGTAGGATGAATATGGGCAAACCACATTAACAAAAAAGAGATAATTAACAGCTCATATGCATTTGGTATTACATAGAAAAAGTATATTTGATCATATAATATCAATTATGTTACATCCATTCTTTTGACACAACACCTCTCAGTAATAAAAAAAGGGATTTGGTTGAGAAATACACATGAAAAGATACTTCCTTCTATATCAGGTGGAGAGAACATGGACATAGGAACTTTTCATGTAAGAAACCTAAGAAATGCCAAAACTGTCCGAGATGGGGTTATATTTGCCACTATTTGTTCATTTAATAAAAATGGCATAAACAAGCCATATTTTTATGACCCAAGACAAAACAAGACAGTAATATCCATGTCTATACCAACAAATAATTTTTCTTGTGAAAATAAAGATGTGACCAACAAGCACAATGATATAAATGAATAAGTGTATCACAATAAAATCTTTGTATCAAATAGGCTAACATTTGTGGATTTTTTTCTTGGTATTGAATATATAAGGGACTCAAAGTGTGACCCGGGGATGGGTCCAAATTATAAAAAAAACATTAATATACATGATGAACCATGCCACATTGATATTGAAGAGACGCCAGGGTGCCATTAGTTGTCTTCATGTTCGGATCTAGAACCAGCATGCAAGCACTATAGTGAAAATGTTAGCTACTACTTGTTGGTTAAACACATACTCCTTATATATTGATGAAAAAAATAAGAAGAAATCCCTTCTCAATATTTAAACAAGACCCCACTCCTAAATACTACTATACCACAAGGCACAAAAGAAGGTTAAATACTCTACTTTGTCTAATTAAAATAGAAGTTCACTTTTGGTTATATGCCCTAAACCAAATCATATGATGATTTCAATGGAACATATTATAATTGATTTGATTATAATAAAGGCAATTTCAGTTATTATGCTTGTTTTAGTATGAAAAAATGAATAAATACTATAATGTCTTTAGAATGTAAGACTCAATGACATGTGAGTTCAGGTTGAGGACCTGAATATAAAATCATATGTATGTTAAGAGTATTCATTCTTGTATTAGTCCCTAGTTAGATATGATTGTGGATATTAGGAAAACAACAATACATTAAGAATAGTATTGTGTTGATTGATGACTATGTCTCATTAGTACTGGATATCAAATCAAACACATAAGTACTTGTTATGAACAAGTGTACTGGATAGACCCACCTGAGTGTTATACCTGGAAGTCAATGATGGCAGTCAAAATCAGATCTCAGTGTGACAATGGTTATTTTGGTGTTTAGACCTATAGTCGTTGTAATCATTGCATGTTGCTCGATGTGCTTTACGACTACTCATAATGACATTGAAAAGGATTTCTATACATGTACTTCTTAGGTTCATTATGACACATGTGGATTATTGTGATTGACATAGATGGAACTTGTCCCTCCCATTGGAGTGATATCCAGGCCACTTGATGAGTGAGACTATGAAATGCATTGTAATACTCATGTGAGTCAATTATGATGTCTATCTCAATAGTCTACTCTAGATCAAAGAACAAATATTGAACATTAGGAGGATTTCGTTTCCATGTCTTGGATTCAATTTGTATATTAGAGACTAAGGGATTATACAATCACTATAACATTGGTCACCAATACTAGGTTAATTTGTTCTCCAACATCTCCAATTACTTGGTAGCAATGGAATCTTGCTAGATACTAGTCATTTCTTGTGAAATAAAAAACTAATTATTAATATCATTGACAACATAATTTTGAGCCTACAAGGTCACATGCATAGAATGTATTGGAATAGGAGTGTAATTGTGGACATGATTGGGAATGTTCTGAATAAATGATTACTAAAACATGTAGGTAATCTACTAGAATACTATTGGAATATAATATAAGATAATTGGTTAAAATTTTTATGCCATTTAATTGATTACGAATGCCTAATATTGAGTGATTGACCAAGACACAACAACACTTCCACAAGAGAAGCATGATGGAAATTTTATATCACTTGGGATTAGATTTATCACTGACTTATTGTATGTGCTAGTGCGAGTTTGTTGGTATGTATTCTATAAAATCCTATCATGTAATGATTGTATTGGGACATTATGTAATTGATTTGATCAATAATAAAGACAATTCCATTTATTATGTTAGTTAAACTATGAGATAATGATATAGAATAATAAATTTCTAAAGTATGATATCATTCAATGACATATGATTTAGTTTTAAGACCTAAACATGAGATTATATGTATTATTAGAGTATATTTTTTACTGTCCCTAGTTGGATATTATTGTGGAAAATAAATAGAAAAAATTAATACTAAAGACTAGAATGTATGTTGACTAATGACTAAATCTCAATAGTCATGATATTGGATATCAAGTCAAACGCATAGGTACTTGTTAGAGAACAAGTGTGTCGAATAGACCCACCTTGAGAATGATATGAAAACCATTGAATGGTAGTCAGAATCATGTCTTAATTTGATAGTGGTGATAGTAGTTCTTAGACCTGAAGTTGTTAAAATAATCACTTGGAATTCATTAAACTTTAACACCATTCAATGTGACCTTGAATAAGGGTTGCTACACAAATGGTGCTTGGTTCATCATGACACATGAGTATTGTTGTGAGTGATGTAGCTGAAATTTGTCCCTCCTATTGTAGTGATATCTTAGACACATGATAAGTGAGAGTAAGAAGCACATGGTCATTCTCATATGAGTCAATATGTGATATTGAGCTCACGTGCATCTCAACATTATACTCTGGTTCAAGAAATAGTGATTGAATATTAAGATTATGATGATTCCATACCTTAAGTTCAATTTGGAAATCTGTGACAAAGGACTATACAATCATTAAAGCATTGGTCACAAGTTTAGGTTGAAATTATCCTCCAACTTATCATGTTTCCTGGGTAGCAATGATATGTGGATAGCTACCTCTCTTTGCATGTAAAGTCCTAATATGATTATGGACATCATTGCCAAATTAATATGGATCTTATAGGGTCACATGCATAAGATGCATAAGGAAAAGGATTTTAATAATGGACAATGTTTAATTTGTTTACTAAAATGTGTACGTAATCAAACTTAGCAATACAAGAAATGTCCACTAACTAGAGAATCCATTGTCTGAATGGGATCCACTCACTGACTATAGAGTCAAGTTAGCCAATTGGAGAGTCTAGTTAACTGATTGAACAAAATCCTTCTGGGATGGTTGTACCTATTTTTTGACCAATTGTAGTGTTTAGTTGGCAGACTATATAGTGTCAACCAATAGATCATTGGATCATCCATTCGACTGACCAAATCGAACCAGTTGGCTGACTAGGTTGACTTAACCATTTAACTAGGTCAAGTGATTCATTATAGTCGTGATAACACCCACATAATCATTGCATTGAAAGCCAGTGTTATTAGGCCACTGACACAGGCCAGCCGGCCAGTCGACTGACTGGTTGTGAGCAGAATTGTCCAGCAAAGAGAACTTGACCTTTCGTCTCATGATATTTTCGAAACTCTAGACCAACACCTTCTATACAAAGAGGATGAAGGCCAAGGTTTCTACAGAACTCTTCTCACGTTGTGGTAATGTATTAGCCTAACCATCTTACCTCTAAAAGGGAGAGATAGCAAGGGGGAGAAAGCTGACACAAGCATGTCAACAAACAAAAGGGTTGCTCCTTCCCACCATCTCTAGAAGCACGATGTGGAGCTCCTAGTTGTATGTATGGACTACAAAGAGGCACAAAATCTTTGCGGATGCACTAGGAGAACATCACCTATCGACGTCCCTATGTTTCTCAATAAGGAGGCACTCCTATGTGCAAGGATAGATAGTGGTCTTGCTCTAGAACAAGGTATATATTGCACCCTCTTTCCTATACATAATTATTGGCATGATCTGCTAATTAGGGAATGTGGAAAAAGATTGTTTCTTCTACCATTTTATTGCTCCATATATCCCAACCTAAAGCTCAAAGCATAAATGTGAATAACACACTTATTATTCCTTTTTTACTATTTATCATTCTTCATCTAGGTTTACTATATGATAAACATGTGACCTCATTAATCCATAAAATTGGACCATTCTAGAAATATATATATATATATTCTGACATACAATTACAATACAAAATTTCATTTTTATGAATCTATTCACATCCTTGAGCTTCATCTTGTATTTGAATCAAATATACTCACATACATTCATTAATCCCTCATTCATGAGTATTTTTAATTATTATCACTTACCTCACCATATTAGGGTGGAGGTAGGTTCTTATCTCCACCAAAAAACTCCTTGGTTTTTCCATTCAACATAGATTCATTACTCTTCATTTCTTCATTTCTTGTCCACTAATATTCTTTGGATTCATCACTCTATTCATTTGATATATAATATATCAATTAATTAATCAAATACTTAATAATATGATCTAATTGCATTTCCTTCTATACAGTTTAATTTGAATATACTTAATACAAACCAGCTAAACAATTCATCCCACTCATTTCATTATCATTTATCCATTACTTACCATCCCAATTCAATTGACCCTTTTCCATGCCCTATCTTTGTATATAGATAGTCATACCATGTTACTAAATTCCCAGTGGAAATTTGGTAATTAAATACAATCCTCTTCTTCCTTATAAAACACTTAATTTAAGAAGTAGAATAGATTAGGGCTAATTTTCTTACTCTTTAACACTATTAGTCATCTCAACTTTTTCTTATATGACTTGTATAAAAGATTTATATTCATGTGGGGTTTATTCTATTCCATAAATTATACTAATTTAAATGGGCAAATATTAAGTCATCCTAATAAGATCTATCACCTTCAATTGAAGTAATACTACCTAAAAATGAGCATTCATTACAATTACAAGATTATATACAACTCTCGACTTTATCTCTCATACTTGTCTTCATATCGAATTTATAGGGTTTTGAAAAGTCGTCTAAGTTCAATACATCATAACAACCTTATTGTTTAATAATCTCATCATAGAGTTCAACGGTTCATTAAGGCTATTCACAATACATGGAAACCCTAGTTTCAATTTCCAAACAATTCATCCATCAGTAAGAGGTATTCATTGATTTATTGGTTCATTTGAGTCAATCACTCAACCCTAACCCTATATAGAAAATATCCACATTTCAAATCCTCATACTCGAATTACTATACATTACATATATAATTATATCCAAGATATAAAAATAAATTTAGCAACTCATTCTTATCAAACTCAAACATGATTTAATATTTGTCAGCTCTATTTCCAAGAGTAACATTCATTAGGCCAATTTTAGGAAATATATGTATAAAAAACATAGCTCTATATCAACAAATTCTTGTACAGAACTTAAATCAATATATCAAGAATTATACGAATACAAATCAATGATAAAGGATCTAAACTAGTAGTATTTATTTCCCCAATATCATCTTGATTGATACCTAATAGAATACAAATTCTAAGAATGATCTTGACAATTTAATATGTATAGAATTAGACTTTCACCATGATTACAAGGCTTTATAGGAATATGAACACTCACCTAAGGTACAAAGCACCTTAAAAACATCACATATGATGAGAATTTCTAGAATAACATCAAAGTTCTAGCTATCAACTCCATTTCTTCCTCCTTCCGACTCATAAATCCCAGAAAAGGAGTATATAAGAGAAATGAAGATTAAAAATGGTGATTTGCTTTTGTTATTCAAATCAAAGGAGAGATGAAATCTATACATGTCGAGAAGAATCACTAATAAAAATCTGCCTGCAGAGAACCAACTTACTTGATTCAATCAACTTTAGGAAGGTGAAACCCTAGATCATCAATTCCACCTATTTCTCCTATCACTACTGTAGCTCTTCTCTCTCTCTCTCTCTCAATTTTGTTTCTTAGATAGAAACCACAAATATGAGAGATACTAGGGTGTTAATTTGATGATGTAGTCAACTGAGTTTCTTGGAAAATATACCAAAAATCCATAAAATTCTTCAATCTTCTTTTTTATTTATACAGACTGATTGGTTTCCTGAGTTGTTACTCATTCATGCTAGCACATTCATAGCATCCACTTCACTCTCGAGCAGGCCAAACCACCATGCATGCCTTTTATAGATGATATTTTCCACCCAAATATATGTTCAATGCCTCAGGAAAACCAATAGAATTTGAGACCAGCTCTAAGTTAACAATTAAGGATAATCTAATAGATTCAAACATGATCCCTGAACAAACCAAAAGAGGCCATGTTTTGGTTTGAATGATTTAAAATTAACCATGGCTTCAAAACATGCTCATTCCAAAAACAAAATTTCAGCCTCATGGGGACCGAACAACCACTAATACCGTACCTTGTCCATCATTCATAACCCAAAGTCCTCACAAACTAAATCTAGCTTGAAGAATCTTATACATGCATAGTCTAGCCCAAAAATCAAGACCTTCAACAATGCCATCTCTATTATATGGGTGGAACTATATGCAAAAAAATAGATAAACAACTTACAGGGGGAGGATGACAAAATGACTGGATATAGATGAAATGCAACTGATGAAGACAGGATAAATAGAAGCTAGACTCATGATGGGGATGACATAAAACCTTGTATACACTTAGATTTATTGAAGGATTCTATATCTAATTACAATACATCTCTCTTGATTGAACCAATAGAAACTACATATCTTGGAGGCATTTCCCATTCTTCATTAATTTTGTAAGCAAATAGGATTGTCTTTTTCAAACTTGCACAACACAAAGCTATTTATTGCAACTGAATCTTATTTTGATTGGTCAAATAAGCAACCAAATCACATCACATTGGAACAATTAACTCCCTGAAGTTGTACAATTGTACTATGTTTTATTTAATATATTGTCGTAACTACTTTTGGGTAACGAAATCATATATTGCAATGTTTGTGGTTTGTTTCAGCCATTAGACATAGGTCTATTAGGCACTTCATAACTCTAGAAAAAATTTAGGTGATTATGATGCAAGAAACTATATCTCACCTATCAATACAACAACTTACATCTATAGGAGGTAGTTATATAATTAAATAGGTACAAAATTCCATTGTTGAACTTATTGGGAGTATCCTTATCGAATGGAATAGATCTTTCCTAACATGCCTTGATTAAAATTTAATAAATATTCTATAGCACTATATATGATATCCACTATGGGAAAATTCAATTATTTTTTCATTTGCATCTATGGTGAGCCAAGTCATTATAAAGCAGTCTTTCCTAATGAGTTTCATAATTTGTCAATTATATATAAACACAACACTTGACTTATTAGAGGCGATTTTAATTTCTAATGTTGCATTACTAACAGGTTACACAACTCTAAATCTAATCAAAACCATCTGAACAATAACAATCATTTCAATATTTCATTCAAAAATTCTCTCAATGCTAGTAATGCCCACATTAATGGTCAAGATGCTTTTTATTGGCATTATGTGACCACTTTTAGGGCTCAAATGGGTGGGGTAATAAAAGAAACTAGTACATATTAACCTAGTGGTTGTGTCATATTTGATCATATGTCCATTATGTTAAACACCAACACTATCCCCTACTAAACCAAACACTTTAGGGTTAAAAGATTTTGATATAGACACAACCAATACAAAACCATTGTTTTGCAAGTTTTAGACTTTCCAAAGACTATAATTCTTTTACTAAAAATATTCACAAACATGAATGTTATCCAAAAATATCTCAGCCTTTGGAATAAAAGTACCTTTGGCAATAATTATAGAACACTTATGGAGAAAAACACTTTTAGACATGAAGACTTGCAACAACCCTGATCATCTTGCTATGAACTACATCAAAGTTTGAATTGACTATTTCTATTGGACCTGGAAGATATATCTAAATAAATAACTACAAAAATGGATCAACTATGGTGACATAAATTAAAAATACCATTTTCTTGTTTTTAATGGTCACAAGCATCACACAAATATACACACTCTCACCTTTGATCACGTTTTCACACACAATCAAACTAAAATCATGCTCAAAATACTACCATTTCACAAAGCTCTTCAATCACAACAAATCCTTATTCAAATACAACCCATCGATTAGAGAAGACTATCTGTGTTTTCCATTGACAATCCTGGTACAATCACTTTTCCTTCACACTTTGATCATAAATTGTTTGTCTTTATGTTGGATATTGACAAATAATCCATGTAGTTTTTTGTTTTCAATTTTTCTTTCCATTAGCATAATTGGCATATTTTTCAATACCTTATATACAACATATTCAACCATATTCATGTGAGTATCTTGTCTTCACAAATAAACTCAAAATTTAATCAAGTTTGTATAGAATACATTAAAATGGTTTCCAACAAAAACTTTTCTATTAATTTAAGTACTCAGCTAGTCTCCTCGACAACACCTATGAAATAACAGCCAAAGTTTGAGTTCTTCACTAAAGCTACACATGGACAAAATAGTGAATGTTGAATAAACTTCATTGACGAAGGGCCAACATATTCAAGATGCATAGATAATATTCAATGTGGTTCTACTCACTTTTCAACATAAATTGAGATGTCCTTTGATAACATATGGGTGAACTTTGGTATCCTTTTCTTTACATGGTACATGAGGTTCTACACACTTTTCAATACCCTGATAAGATCCACAAGTGTAGCAGTAGAAATTCATCTGTGTTGATAAATGGCTTTCCTTTTAGTTGTTTAAAAGCTCTAGCCTTAGACAAGGTGATGCCTTATCACCTTATTTATTTTTTATTATTGCATCCATTCCTTCTTCTATGTTTCTTCTGAATTTTAATAATGAACAATCTCTATTATAATTCAAATTTTCACAGATTTTGTCACCCCATCTTACAAAAATACCTTAAGTAACCTTATCATTTTTTGGCATTGTTCCACAACTTAAATCATAAAATAAATTACCAAAAATCTACTCTAGATTAAATTCATGTTTCTAATGTGTATTATATTAAATCATGTTACATGATACATCATCAATCATAATAATTCCTTTAAATTTCTTGATTTACCTCTCTCTACACAAACTACCCTCTTAGGTTTAGCAATCCATTTTGGATAAAATAAACACAAGGTTAGCCTCTAGGATCATGAATCTCAACAAAATTGGTTAGCTTACTCTAATCAATTCTTGCCTCACACTTATCCCATCATAGTTTATTAGTGGTATCCCCTTTTAGGACAACAAAAAATATAATGGACCAACTATAGCACATATTTCTTATTGGGAAGATCAAAAGAAATGATAAAGATAAAAAAAATTCTACTCAATTTTATGAGCCCAAGAACATGAATTAAAAGGATATCATCAATGTACGAAAAACTCCCATTGAATTTTCAGTAAGGTTTTAGCCTCTATAATTGAAAACAATGCTTGCACGTAGTAGATTTTGTGATAAAAATAAATATTACAATAATAGCCCAATGGAACCCAATTATAAGTATGAGTATTTTTTCACACTTTCAAGATACTTAACTGAACCCCAACACCTTGTGATGGATGGTATAATATCTTAAGATTTTAGTTGGCCAAAGATGAAATTATGGTCTAACCCTCTATAAAAAATAGAGTGTAATTCTCAATATAGTTCAAATTAGTTATCCTATAAAATATCAAACTTTTCAATGTGGGTGTATTTTTTCAAATTATTGGTCTATCAAAGGAAAAATAAGTTAAGGCATGTTTTTATTTTTTTGCGAGGATGGGTAGTTTGATTCCATTAGTGATCAATTGGTTGTGTAGTCTACATCACAATCCCCACATATACTAGCCTCAAGGGGGGAATACAAGGTCTAAGGATCTTGCATTGTTTTTACCATTCTAGCCATATATCACACTATCGATTGTATTTCGGTCACATTAAATTCCCACCACAGTTAGACATTCTACCTTGACTGATAGAATACAATAAACTACTTCTTTGGGAAGTTTTGTTTAATCTTGTACATTTTGGTCCATTCATTTGCCTTCTTTTTCTTCATTCCTCAAAAGAAACTGATCACACTTTCTAGGATTTTTCCTACGCTACATGTATATGGTTTAGCTTATTTATTGCAACTTGTGATGAATATATACAATTTGATCACTCTCTTAATGTTTTCTATAATAACAAAACTTTGTGTTATGATTTTGTTCATTGTAACTAAAGCTCGCAAGCTACTTGGTTTACTTGGCATATATGTCATGGAAGGAACCGATCTTACTTTAAATATGAGAGTAAAAAAAACTTATTGTTGAGAATTACAATTCTTTTTCTTTATGGAAAAGGTTTTTTTTTTAGGAGATGCATCCTCAACCTTGAAGATAAAGGTTGATTCATGTCTCTTGTCTATATAGTAGGATGAGGATCGTTGACTATATTGCACTTGATCAAGTTTCAAGTTGGTGCATAATTGGTCTCATGTAGTGACAACCTAATGCCATATGATGCTTCTTGACAGTTGATTCACTCCTTCTAGTATGGATGGCTTACTTTACCTCCTTGTTGGAGTCAATTTGTTATCTTGTGCATGTTTTACCTTACATGTTATGGGTTGTTCTAATTGGTTTGCACCCCCAAAAATCACAATTCATGATGATGTTTTGATCTTTTTCTGGGGTTTACCATGATAGGTTTCCTATTCCCCATATTGGTCGGTCTATTGAGGTTCCCACCCCCATTATGCTTCTTTTGAGTCACTCATATTGCTCCACAATATGTTATTTGATGTTAACCTTTATTAGATTTTGTGTGTGAATACATTCAATAATATATTTAATCATTATAGAATCTAATATTCCAACATTGTTGGCCAAACAAATCATTTAACTATTGAATTGGGTGAAAGAATGAAAAGAATGGTGGTAGTTGGTCACCCTATTGGAGGTCATTAGAGCTATAGAAGAAATTAAAGGGTGAGCTACTAACTACAACCAAGAAGGATGCTGACGAAACACAAGCCTTAATCCAACTAACCAAGTATTGTTGGAGCCATGACCTCCAAGGATCAACCATATGTGCGGTCACCTAATGTGAAAAAAAGGTTTCTCAAAATTCAATCATTAAATAAAGGAGAGGAAATTCGTTGGGTTATTGACGGTGAACAATCTTAGTTTCCATGACATGAGCATCTTGAATATACCTACCTTTGACAAAATTGAATTGTTTATTGGAAATAATGTTCCAAAGGTGGGGTACCAATCTAGAGATGAGAAATTTTTTAATGGTTGTATAGATGTAGTTGAGGATATTTATGTTCATATATTTCAAGATAATGTTAGGATTATTGGTTTTTGGTATCAGGGATATGTGAATGGAATTAAAATTAAACGGGATCTAGATTGAGTAAATGTCGTCATAGTCTTTTTTCAAAAACAAGTAATGAATATCCCAATTCAAAGAGAAGTAGGAGGTAGATAAACCATCTTATCCTGTGGATTTATTTGGGAATATATAATTTAGGGATGCGATGATTTCTTCAGGAGAAAAATGTATGATGATAGAAATGGGATTAATTAAGATTTTGAGGGTGGTCATGTTGTGAAGTATATTGATCTTGGAAGTGAAATAACATGGTCTACTATGTGTGTTATAATAGTGGGATTGTAGCATGTGTAATATTCATTAATGAGAAAATTGGTTATGGTGTTGTAATGCGCATGTTATAAGAAAATTCTAGAGAAAATGATAATTTTTATGTCACCCTTCTTGAGCCCTTTCATCTAAGTATTGTTTCCAATTGATTTCTTGTTGCTCCGTGAGAGACTCAAGATATTGGGTGTGAAGGTTGAGTTATAAAAGAGTGGAAGGATTAAAATATAGTGGTAGAACTTGATACAAAACTTTCTTGGTTTTTGTGATAAGAAAAATTTTATCCTAGAAGAAACTAAAAGATTTTGTAGCCCAACTTTTGATCACAAGGATGTAGTGCTTAAGGAGTAGGTTAATATTGTTGGTGGGATTGTTCAAACAAACATTGGGTTTGTGTGTCCATACATGGAGGATAGTATTATTGTAGGAAGGCTGTTTAACCTAGAAGCAAATAGATATGAATGGTTTAGGACCCTAGAAAGTGGTCTTACTGTCTAGGATGATTAGGTTATAATAAGACATATATTTGGAGCCAATACAATTGGAAAAAAGGGGTTAAAGTGAGGCCCAAGAAGGATTCGTAGGAAATAGACAAGTTTAACAAAGGGAAGGGGGAGTTCTATTGTTTGTTCAAGTAATTTTTTAGTTGTGGGTGTTGAGTCTTTCAATGCCAAACTAGTTGATAAAGTATTTGAAATGGGTCATGTTTGAGGTAATCAGAATATTAGAATTTATATGTCATATTTGAATAGAGTGATGTTGAAATCACCACATAAATGTTAGGGATTCATTGTGAATTTAAGGGCTATGAACAATTTTTTTAGAAGGAAGGCATCTTTGTTAGAGGAAGGATTTCCATATAAAGTCATGAGGGTCCAAGTAGAGTTGTAAGAGGAGTCTATAAAGGTAACATATATAGTATCATTGAGGATAATAATGTCTAAAAGGTAAGTAAAATGTTATTCCAACCAAGAGTGATTACATCACTAAGACCAATAGATGGGATTTGTAGCCAAGAGGTAATAGTTTGTTCACTGAGGGAATGAAGTTGTATTTGGGATAGAGAGGCTTTAAAGTTCTTGTCCACCGATATAATCCATCTTATTTTTAGTAATTTGATTTCATAAAGGCATTTTCCTATTGCAAGCGACAAAATGATTTAATTTTCCAAATGAAAATAATCAGAAAAAAGATAGTTAATATTTAGAAGAAAACATTATGCTACCAGAGATTCAAAGAGCATTTTATCATCATATTTGTAAACATTTTCATGACACATAAGATCATTACAAAATATCTTCATGAAATTATATTTATCATCCTCATTGGTAAAGACATGGACACATAAGTTTGAGTAAAACTCCATATGATGCCATAAAAGCTTGTTTGGTGTATTAAGAGGAGTTTATAGAAGCTATGTTACTGATATTATATAGGTTAAAATGTTTTGATCTAGTGTAGATGTTGAATGGAAGAGGGGAATGAGAGGCAAAATTGAAGACGATGAAGGAGGTTTTTTCTTAGTCAAAGATGGGGCCATGGAATTAGTAGCAAAGGGAGCCTATGCAGGAAAAATGGAATCTATCATCATCTTTTGTCAAGGTGATCCCTTATCTATCATGATGGTCATGGTGAGGTATTATAGAAATCACTCATGCAAGCAATGTGTTCCTTGATCACTTATTGAATACTAATAAGTGGTAGGATGGTGAGGGTAGGACAATTGAGGGTGTGGAGGAAGATAAATTGTTTGTGTTAGTGTTGAAGTAGATTTTCCATGGGTATTAGACAAGGGATTGTAATCTTTATGTAAACGTATTTGAGGGATTTTAGAATTATATGAATGGGGTTTGCAATGGATTCTATTGGGAGAGTAGCTTTGTCACGAAGGTGGCAGTATAAACATGGGTTGTTTTTTGTTTGAATATTGTAGCAATGATATACCTATAAGGGAGATGAGGTATCAAAGGATTTTTTGGGTGTTATATTATCAAAAAGGACCTAATATAATTTTTTCAAAGTTGGGGATTAGGGGTTATCACGATCAAAAGAGTGTTTCACTATAATTGTCTTAATTGCCCACAAAAACAAGAGGATCGGAAGAGTCATCCACAATTACATTGAAAGATATGAGCAAGAAAAGTTTGGTGAGGCAAGAAGAGCTAGTTGGCATGTGAAAAGTCCAAAGTATAAGTTATGCCCTTGATACCATCAATAAGGAGGAAATCCTAGTTCTTTGCAACTTCTTTGGAAAATATCACAAATGCAAAAGTATGCGAGAAGCTACGAAATAATGATGTCCAGAATAGAAAAATTAACATAAAAATGAAGCCAGAAGAAAAGTGTCCCAGTGATGAATATTTGCTTCTACAAGCTTGGAGTGGAACCCAAAAAGGAAGGAACTACCAAAAATCTTATCAACATCCTTAATTGAAGCCTTATAAAAAATCAATGTTTGATAAGGGTTTAACCTTGCAAAATTTTACATGGGGAAAGAGGGAGTAGAGAGCTTATGTGACTTAGAGAACATGGACCAAGAATTTTGGTCCAACATCAATGACCAAGTGGACAATGCCTCTAATGCCCTAGAAACGAGCCTATCAAAGAACATTGAGAGGGAAGTCGACATGAGGTCATGTTCTAGGACATGCTCTAGGTAACATTTTGACAACGAGTGGTTGTTGTCAATGTAACACTGAGGATCCATAAGGGAGGGCACATGTTGTAAGGTAAATGGAAGTAGGTAGAAAGTATGGTATGTATAGGGTAACGGTTTGGGATATGAAGAGAAGGATTGGTGGTGAGGTACTTTATCTAGTTTTCCCTTAAAGTGAAGTTCTGAGAAGTAAATCGTGAAAGGTGATGTAGGTATATGGGTTGTGAGGGAAGGAAATGCAAGTTGATGGCATGGTGGTGGGTGACAAGGGATGAGATGTTTGGCAGTTGATGTGGTGCTAAAGTTGAGAGAAAATGGTAATAGGGTTTAAGGCAGGAGAAGAACATTCCAGAGTACATGTCACATCATTTTTGGGTGGGGATAGAGGTTGAAGTGGAAAGTATATGAGAGGGTTTATAGGTAGAGGAGTATGATCTTAAATGTTGTGTTGGGAAGGTGAGACACAAGATTTGGGATTGGATTTAGAATATTAGTAAGTTTGGAACTAGTAGAGAGAAAATTCCAGGTCGTGTCATAGGATATGACATCAAATATGGAATAAGGCTTGGGTAAGGTATCATTATTAGGATTTATGTTGTGAGTGGAGGAATTAGAGGAGCCTCTTTGAGGCAGACAAGCTAGAGGAGAGAAATAGTTAGTGTGTTGGATATAGTCAATGTTAGGATGGGGGTGGGAGACATTAAATTTATTTTTGTTGGTACGTAAAAGAAAAGGTTGTGCCTTGGAGAGACATTAAAACACAAATAAGGGTGTTGGTAACCAAAAGATTTGTGTCCACTAATCCCACAATGAAGAAAAGGTCCAAGTCTTGTTTTAAAGTCTAATATGACAAAAAGATTTTCCATTTTGGGTAAACTAACCTTCATTATAAGAGGCAAATTGTGTTCATTAGGAAACAACATTGTATCATGTTAGTGAGTGGGTAAGCATAACTGGAGGATACAAGTTTTGTGTTGCAAACTATCGAGGAAGAATTAGAGGAGACAAGGTTTGCAACGTTTTAACGATCATGTTTATAAGTTCAACCTAAAGGCAAGATTTGATGCATTAGCATCTTTTGAGGAGTCTCATCTTAGCAATCGGAGCTAAGACTTAGTTGATTAGATTGAAAGAGTGTGCTTTTTTCAGATTAGGTGCTAGAATCCTTGATGATAGATTTGTCTAAAGCATCTATCAAAGCTAAGTCCAAGTGTTGTGGTTGTTGGAAAGTAGTTGTATATATTAGCCAAGTGCACCAATGTTGTAGAGTAACACGAGTTTTGATGAAGGTTGAACATCACAATCAGGATCTAGGAAGAAGAAGTCATTCTCTTCATCAGGGTACGCTTGCATCTTTTCACTATCTTCATTGTCACCATCCATTTTAGCCAAGAGAGGAGAACCTCCACATCCAGCCATGTATCATGCGATCATCAAAAAGGGAGTAGTTGTGTGAGGGGCCGATGTGGATGGCAAATGAGGAGGAGGAAGGATATCTGGAAGGTGAAAAGGCAAGGAGAGGAGAACTGAGAGACATACCATTGTTTTTGAAAACTTTTGAGTAAACAGATAAGAAAAATGCTAGCCGTCACTCATTGTACCTCATTTTGTACCCTATATCACTCACAAACAATCATACTCAATAAAAATGCAATGTTTATAGTAGGGGTAAGAAATAAAGATAAGAGAAAGGGGAGTGGAATGGAAGTATAGAAAATAGAAAAAAATGATAAAATATATTTTGCTTATAAATTTCATTGATGAAATAAAACTATTGGAGTTTTTATAAAAATTACATTCCAACAACACTAATGTTTACATATGTATGAAAAAAATTCAAATATAAGAAAAATATAAAAATTTATATATATATATATATATATATATGTATATATATATATATATATAGTCAGGCTAGAATACACTCAAGTGGTGTTAGCATATCAAGACTATTTTTTTTGCAAAATGTAAACCATTGATCTTAATTGTCATACCATAATTAGGCAATATACAAATTTTGAGGTCATTTGGATGAGTGTAAGTCACTCATCCAAGGGAAAAAAATCGACGCACAAAACTAATTTGAAATGTATAATTTTTGTTGTCTTCATAACATGAGCTATACATATCTAAATGGGTTCATATTTTATATATGAGCTGTTCACGAGATGTTTAAGAAGATACCCGAATTAGATTTTCAAAAAAAATATTGCATTATGAAAAACAACTTGAGTGTATTTCGCTCCGGATACACTCAAGTGTATTCTAGCCTAACTCTATACATACACACACATATATATATATATATTTGTATATATAAATATATATATATATATATATATATATATATATATATATATATATATATAGAGTCAGGCTAGAATACACTCGAGTGTATCCAGAGCAGAATACACTCAAGTAGTTTTTCCTGATGCAATATTTTTTTCAAAAATCTAATCCATTGATCTTCTTAAACATCTCGTGAACAACTCATACGCAAAATTTGAGCACATTTGGATATGCATAGATCATGTTATGAAGGCCGCAAAAATTATGCATTTCAAATTAGTTTCGCGCGTCGATTTTGTTTCCCTTGGATGAGTGACTTACACTCATCCAAATGGGCTCAAAATTTGTATGTAGCCTAGTTATAGTATGACGGTGAAGATCAACGGTTTAAATTTTGCAAAAACAAAGTCGAGATATACAAACACACTTGAGTGTATTCGTGCGATCCGTACACTCGAGTGTATTCTAGCCTGACTCTATATATATATATGCAATGAGCATTATTCACAAAATCATATATATATACAATACTTATTTTTATTAAAAAAAATTAAAAAAATGAGTAGAATCTCACTATAAATATTTTATTTTAAAAGAAATATAGTTAGGCGAGAGTACTATTTTAGAGTAACAGACTAACTAAAAATCCATTTTTTTTCTTATAGTAATCATTTTTTAGGTCATTGTTTTTTTAGATATGTATTGTGCTTTACTTTATGAGGACAATACTTGTTTTTAAGATATAATGACATAAAAAATGAGTATTATTCCAAACAATATAATGCAATATTCATTTTTATATTTATTTAAAATATAATACATGTATCATTTAATATTTTATGCAACTATATTTTAAAATAGCGGATAAAAAAATATTTTTAAAAATATTATTGTATAGGAATGAGTAGTATGCAAAAATAACAAAAAACAATTTTTATTTTTGAGTTACTGTGTTATTTAGAAAATGAGTACTACACCCAATATGTGATGCTCATTTTTGTAGCCCCTATTACTTTTAAAAAAATAGTTGACATCGGTCTTCTTGCATTGTTTTTTTTATAAGAACCCTTATCATTATTTTGTCAAAAGATTCATTACGGATTGAAAGTCATAAACCAAACAAGTTTCTCTTTCCAATTTTTTTTTCTCTAGGCTCTTTTCTCCATATTGTTTTTCATTCACTTTTCTTCCATATGACACCTTTTTTCCATTAGGGTTGTATATCGTTCCAAACCCAGACTAGATCGATTTAGACCAGACCAGTTGAGACCCGATTAACTGAAAATTTATTGACCGAGGATCGGATTGAAGAAGAATCAGAACCGAATAAAAAAATAGAAACCAGATGGAGATCGGACCAGATAACCTATATTCATACACTCTTGATTATAAAATATAAAAGAATTCTGATATAGAAGTGATAAAAGACTTGATAGCCATTTTAGTTTGATAACACAAATCAAATTACACAATTATATTTTTATTGACTCAAGATAGTAAATTATTATAAGATTGTTGGGAACATTATTAATATAATACTTATAAATAATAACACACTTGAGACTAACTGTTATAAATTTACAACACACAGAAAAAGAACACTTACAATTATTATAAAATTAAATTATATAATATTAATTATATAATATACTAATTTATTAACAATTCAATTCAACTTGAAACATATTTTCAGTTTTTTATCGCCACAATGTAGTACAATATTTAAACGGTTTAGTACTTTTATGAGTATAATGGCTACTATTAATTATATTTATTAATATAATGACATCATAGTGTAGACCTAACTATTATATATAGTGGAGTCATTAATAATTTATTGTACATCCGCACAATCATTCATAATATTAGATTTAACGAATTATATAAGAAGTTTTTTAATATTATCCGGTCCAATCAGTTTAGATTTGTTTCATGATTTAAAAAGATATAACAAACCGATAACTGGATTGAAAGTCAAGTCAGTTCTAGATCAGATGGACCGTTAAAGATACATCTCAAGCGATAATAGACTACAGATAGAAATGGGTGTTTAAAATAGAAAATAGATACGTGCATCATTATTCTATCAGCAACAACTCAAACCGGGCGTGCACCAAATCAATCAGCAACAACTCAATCGGAGTGTGGACTAAAATGTGGCAACAGATTGGAACTTCATGAAAACTTCAAGTGGCAACCGCCGGCCAAACGTAGGTTGCGCAGGAACAATCAAAACCAAAATGGACTCGTCCCGCTAGTACGGGTAATCTGCCGATGTGACTATGTGAGTCATGTAACATGGGTTAGAGGCTAGGAAGGTGTTTACCGGGATGGTTTTGTTTACTTCTTTGTCTTATGCCGTGTTGGAACGGACCGACTCAGCCACGTCAGTCGAAAGCTAGCCCAAGATTGACTAACTAGCTAGTGGCATACGAATTTTAAACTATGCAGTTTTACTTCGTTGGCCGAGTGGCCACTGGCCAGCGTGGACATTAACGCGTAAATCGGAAAACACAGGAAGAGGGCCTGGCTGGGTGCTGTCGCCGTCCTCCAAGTGAGAAGGTCAGTTAATGTTTCTTTCAATATATTGATATGGACTCTAGTCTCTATTGATAGAATTCACCAACGTACATACTGGCAGGCAGCGAACAAATACAAAACGCTCAGCACTGACGTCACAAGCAAATACAGATTCCGAGCATATGTGCTTTCGTCAGAGTTCGAAGAGATCATAACAGCATATCCTAGCTGACGTGGGTGAAAAACCTACATATGCAACAGACATAAATGTGGAAGTAAAAAAAATCCATATTGTAACTATCAGCCTTGACGTCACAAGCAAATACAAATTCCGAGCATATGTGCTTTCGTCCTTGATCTAACTATCAGCCGTCCTCGATCTAACTATCACCATCGGGTGCAGCCATTAGCTGTCAACAAGGAGATATCGTAGATAACCCTAATGGTAGGTCTGTTACATGCATTCCCAAGTAACGATAACTTATATACCAACGACTTAGTTAAATAATCTCTCAACGCTCGACTGACAACACAACCGTGACCTAATTCGTATTTTTGTGCAGCAAAGGACATGAAGGAAGACCGCAAAGGAGGCCAGAGAATTTCTGTATACTGAAGGCAGCATCACTGCATCCATCAAACGAGGCACCAACACCAAAGATGAATTTCGTGGATATTGCCGACATCAAAATAGCAATTCGTCTGAGTCGCCCGACGACAGAAGTATTAAGAATTGGAAAATGCTATGTAGCCCCGATTTCAGCCCAGATTCGGGACCCCATTTGACTGCTAGCGCCGGGTCCAACTGCGTCCAAGGATCGTACATGCGGACGACATGACCACTTGTTGGCAGAGTGAGAGAGAGGGGGAGAGAGAATGGCTGACCATGGGACCATTTGCTGACTGGGTGAAAGAGAGAGGGGTATAGAGAGGACGAGAGAGAGGGAGTGGGTGTAAGGAGAGAGAAAAATCAAGAGAGAGATATTTATTTTGTTAATAACTTTCAAACCGTTATATATTTTTTAACGAAATAAATTTCATTAGATTCCTGATGAAAAATATATTTTAATAAGATAAATGTCGACATATTTTTGAAAAAAGTAACGTGTTGCAAAAAGAGAGAGAAATCAAAAGCGAGATATTTATTTTGCTAATAACTTTTAAACCATTATATATTTTGAAACGAAATAAAAACCGTTATATTCCTGATTAAAAATACATTTTAACAAGACTAATGTCAATAAAAAAATGAGAAAGTGTGAGAGAAGACTGGAGAGAGAGAGTGGTTGTACAGAGAGAGAAAAATTAAGAGAGAGATATTTGTTTTGCTAATAAATTTTAAGCCATTATTTGTTTTTAAACGAAATAAAAATCGTTACATTTCTGATTAAAAATACATTCTAATCAGACTAACGCTGATAAAAGAAAATGAGAAAGTGTGAGAGAGAGAGGACTGGAGAGAGAGAGAGTAGTTGTACAGAGAGAGAAAAATTAAGAGAGATATTTATTTTACTATTAATTTTCAAACTATTATGTACTTTTAAACGAAAAAAATGGTAGATTCCTGATTAAAAATACATTCTAATAAGACTATTATCGATATTTAAAAAAAAATATAGATTCTTATACATCACTTCTCTCCTATGATAATAAGTTTGACTAAAAGATAATAATAAATTGGATTAGAGGTAATAACAAACCAAATTAGAAATAACAATGATTGGACCAATGATAACAACTAATTTTGAAAAATTAATTGTACTACTTCTCTTTTATTCCCTAGACAAAATGACTAATTTTTTTAAAAAAATATTACTTGGAAATACCAAAAATTGACTAGAGATAACAAAAAAAATTAATAGAAATAATAGGAAAATTTGCTAAGGATAACACTCATTCTCTACAGATAACAACCAATTTTAAAAATACTACTTGGATAACAACAAGTTTGACTACATATAACAACATATTTCTGTAAAACTATATTGGAAGTGATCTATGTTTTTATAACTACTAAAAATAGTACACAAACAATCTCGGTAGATAAAATCTTCGACCGAGACAATGTCAGTCGAGAAAATTGTCGACCCAAGTAGTTTCTGTCTCTAACCTGTAGAAATCTAGAAAAACAGTAACTATGCCGGTCTAAAAAGACTTCGACCGAGATAAATTCGATCGAACATTTATTGGACCGAATTTTAACTGATAAAACTGGAGATACAACAACCTTCTCAGTCAAAAAGTATGTTGACCGAAAAGAATTCGGTCGGGAAAGAGTTCGACCGATAAGGTTCTGGAAAAACATGTTTAACTGGTTCAGTTTGCTATAAACTTGCTATAAATTTGATATAAATGAAAATTGATTTGAAATTATGAATTAATCTTGGAGACAACTCTCAAATCACATATTGATCATTTGCATCATGATATATATGTTGATTCTTGATATCCTTATGAAACATGTTGTAAATTTACTAATTATGTGACGAAAACCTATATACAAATAGAAACCAGAAATGTTTTCTTAAAATCAATGCACACATTGTAAAGCCTTCAATTGCTATTTCTCTTGTAATGATTAAGCATGTTCATTTACATGGTTTGTCTTATATTTGAAAATTGATGAACCATAATTGATCAAGAAAAATATATTGCCTTGATAAATCTTCCTTAAAAGGTATCATTCTCTACATTGTGTATCTTAAAACTGAAAAATGTGATGATTTGAGTAAGTTTAATCAAGAAATTATGGATATGCTTCTATTGCTCTATCATGATCATTGTGTTATGGATATGCCTTTACTGTTTCACCATGATCATTGTGTTTCATCTGTTACTTGGTTTACCTAAAATAATCTTTGATCTATATATATATATATATATATATATATATATATATATATATATAAACCATGAATGGATATTGTTTTCAAAATGATCATAGGGATTCAGCTCATTACACATAAAGATGATGTTATCATTGAAAATGTCATCTTTGCATTAAGGTAAATCTCTATGGCATAAATGCATCTTGACATGTTAGTTAAAAGATTATCCTGTGCTTAGCTTATGGAAAATGATATCATCCTTGTTATACATGAATACTTTTTATATGATACTCTGTAAGCTATGTTTCAAATATTCAATCAAATGGATCATTGTGAATGCTTAAACTAGAAATCTATAGAAATTGCCTCTCATTCGAAATAAAAGTCAACCAAGGGGCGCCCAGGTCGAAGTCAAGGTCGACCTAAAATAAGCTTGACAAAATACTTAATTGTAAATCATTTCCTTGCACTTAATCTTAGTATATTGAAAACAAGATCTTAGTGCATAGATCTCATAAAATGTTAACTTATTATGATCTAATACTTATTATGACCTTAGAATCCTTAAATTATCTTGATTATAAGATTAAGGGGGAGCTCACAAAAACTATCTTGACTATAAGATTAAGAAGGAGCTCACAAAACTTTGTAAACATTATGGTAAATCTTGATCAAATCAAACTTTAAAAACTTGCTATGACCTTAGGATTATTAAATTATCTTGATCTAAAATGGACACTCTATATCAATATGGGCTTAACATCCCTCATTATTGATTAGAGATATATTTCTTGATCCTACTATGCCGTAAAGAAAATCTCATATCATTCTCAGGGCTTAACATCCCTTATAAAATGGATGGGAAATACATATATGTATCCATCATGAGCCTAAATGGATCTCATATCATTTTTAGGGATTAACAGCCCTTGTAAAATGGATGAGAAATCAATATATGTATCCATCATGATCCTAAATGGATCTCATATCATTTTTGGGGCTTAACATCCCTTGTAAAATGGATGAGAAATCAAAACACATATGCCATGAATCTAAAAGGATCTCATATCATTTCAAGGCTTAACATCCTTTGTAAATGATTGAAAAATAAATTGTGGCTAAATTTGATATAAAAATTAGTGGTTTGCATTAAATATCAAACTATCAAATTAAGGTGGGGAAATAAAAGTCATAATTAATGTTTAGTATGGTTATCTTTTTAAAATGACAAAGGGGAAGAAATAATATAACATCAACATAAAGTAAAATGAGTTTCATAATCTCTCGGCTAGCGCATACTGGCAAATAAAAGAATGGCTGCAAAAGGTAAACTTCAGGTATGAAACTCATATGATATATATTTCCTTGATTTATATTTTGGAAATATTTGTCATCTTCAAAAAGGGGGAGATTGTTGGCTAAATTGGACATTATTATAATCCCTTTGTTTTGATGATGACAAACATTTCTTTCTTGTAGTTTTAACTTGCTAATTGAGTGTTTTAGGGACAAACATATAAGGTGGTGGATAGAAAAGACTTGGAAGATCAATTTGCTAAAAATGCTTTATTTTCATGATTGTAATCACATGTAAAAACTTGTACAAATATATAATGTACAAGTACTTAGATATCATGTAAATCAAGTGTATAGATCTTCCATATCCACACACAACACTTAGATAGGTCATCTCCTAAGTTAGCATCACAATTGCACATTGATACACACACTCAGTAAATGAATACATTAAATCAGGGATATTCTCAGTTGACAAAAACTTCAACAGAGACAATCTCGGTCGACAAACTCCTCGATCGAGAATAGACCCTCCTAGCCATAAGACTGAGTTAAAAAAAGTTGGTTGGGAGTTGGAATCGAATGTTATAACATATAGACTCAGACTCCAACTCGGTCAACAAATTCCTCGACTAAGAAACTCTCGGTCGATAAATACTTTGACCGAGAATAGTTCTATCTGTACTTTTCAGAACTAATCAACTAGTCATTACAAACAAAATTAGTGGATAACTAACGACTAGTTGAGCACTAAGAACACCCTAGAAGGTGTCTAGAATGTCCCCAAACATTAACAAACCACTTCTATAAATAGGACAATCATAGGACACCTCAATATACAACTTGCATACACAATTACACTTGAGATTCAATACTTGTGAGCAAACAAGTTGAGCTACACTTGCAATCTGTTTTTCTTTTGAGCTCTACATTAGTGTTCTATAGGCTGATATCTCCTATCCACTATACATCCACGTCCATCCACTTTGGTTAGGAGATCAAACGCTTGATATAGGATCAAAGCATTGTACTCAATTGGTAACATTATTTCTTTCTTCCAATCTTGTTCCTTTTATTGTATTTTGTTCTCCTTTGCTACTCCTAGGTTGGAGGCTACAGAAA
Organism: Alisma plantago-aquatica; assembly: GCA_963693085.1. Taxonomy (NCBI): domain Eukaryota; kingdom Viridiplantae; phylum Streptophyta; class Magnoliopsida; order Alismatales; family Alismataceae; genus Alisma; species Alisma plantago-aquatica. Next base: position 128,627,940 of record OY856411.1, on the reverse strand, counting down.
TGAGGTTGTTGGAGCTTCTTTAGGTGGTGAAGGTAGCTCGGCGGACTTTGGACTACTTCTAAAAGGTCTCAACAGGAAGCTACTTCAAGGAGGAAGGCTACTTCAAGGGGGAGCTTGAAGTTACTTCAAGTGAAGGCTGCTTCAAGGTTGGTGAGATGGCTTCGGGGTAAAGGCTGTCCAAAGGGTGGTGAAGGTGTTTGTAATTTTATGTAACATCCTTACGAGGTAATAAAATTAAAATACTTTCAAAATCCCCGTTGGGAACAACGGGGTAGTGGATTGACTCCCTTAGTTTTTGCTAAGGGTGAAACCACTCTAAACGTCGTGTCTCCTTCTCCAAATTTCATTTGTGGTTGCTTTGTTGAATTAATTTTAAAATCATTATAAAACCCTATTCACCCCCTTGTAGTGTTTTTCAAAAAGAAGAAGAAAGTGGCAGGTGGAAGCAATTTTTGTAGTATAAAATAATTATAAACAAAATGAATAAGGAGTATAGGGTTACTTACATGCTCCCATAACACTTCACAATTATTCATCATGCAATATTCCTTTTTTGAATCAACTTCCTATATGCTCATTCAAACGTTGAGAGGGATTCAAGACAACTCACATTTGAAAATGGAGGTGAGATTAGTTTCCCTAGAGTCATTCTTCCATTCAAACTTGACATGAGACCTCATCTTGTGATAATGCTTGTTGTTAGATGAAAATCTAGAAAAAAAATATTGGTATGATCCTGGGTTTTAAAAAGCATTTGGCGGCCGCTCCAAAATGGGCCTGAGCGGGTCCTGGAGCGTTTTGGTCTGAAGCAGGCCTAATTTGGCGCTTTAGTGGGTTGCGGGCGGCTTTTGCAGAGGCCTCTTTAGCGGCTGAAGCGGCCGCTTCACGGTAGAAAAAAAAAAACTGACCCGGTTTGCTTATAATTTTCTCGATCGCAATACCCCTACAAGGCCGCGACTCTTCGATTCTGTGCCTCCTTTCCCATTTCCCGTGGGACGTTGCCGCTGCCATGGCAATGAATCCCGACAAGGAAAGGAGTGCCCAGTTGCCTCCAAGCCCCAATCGGCATCCCCTCTACTCTTATAAGAGCATGGCTAGCCCGCCCTATCTCCTCATCCCCTTCTTACTGTCTGTAAACCCCTTTATGATCTCCCGCTACAACATTGGTCGACGACAACCAATAGGTCATCGACGCAAGGCTTCAAAGTGCCCAGTTGAGGTGTCGACAAGGAAGGATCCTAGGCGGAAAGCTGTTGCAAGCGATCTCTACGAACAGCAACACCTGCAAGCAATAGGTATGTTACAATTTTAGTATTTTTTCTATTTGTTTGTTTGTTCTTCCCTTCCCAACTATGTTCTTCTCTTCCTTTCTCTGGTTTTTTGCAAGCTTCTGTACGCACAACCTGCTTTGATCCTTTTTGCTTCTTTTAACCTTCTTGTTTCACCTGCGTTTCTGTTACAAACCATTCTAAAATGATTTTCTTCTTTTAAACTTCCTTTGTACGCACGCATCCTGCTCCTGCTTTGGTAGTACACTAGTACATGACGCATTGTAAACCAATACGATCGTTATATATGTATTCTGCAATTTATAATAATGAAAGATTGAACGTTTACAGTAAATCAGTAATTTAGTACATTATAGTGATCATTTGTCATGTTATAAATCAGTACATGTGATCGCTATTCATGATGTATGTATTATGCAATTTGTAACTGAATTTATAGTAAATTAGTACATGTGATCTCTATTCACATAATGTATGTATTATGCAATTTGTAACTGAATTTACAGTAAATTAGTACATGTGATCTCTATTCATCACATATGTATTATGCAACTTGTAATAATGTAATGATTTACAGTAAATCTATAGGATTGAATGTTTATATAAATTGCTTGCACAAGATCAATGCTAAATGATCATGATGTATGCAGATAATTATTTTGTATACTATTATTATATGGTTAAATCAATGTTATGTTAATATGATTAAAAAATTAAAACAAAAATATGCAGATCATTATTGCTCATAAGCCTCACGCAATATCAGTTATGAACATTGCCAAATATGATTTAGATTTCCAGCAATAACTCGTAACTCATAAGACTTATTACTAATTAATTATACATACTCATTATCTAGTTTAAAATTAATAAATTGTTACATATTCCAACAGAGAATGGCTGACAGTGGTGACAATCAACAATGAAATAATCAAAGTATGGTTAGATCAGGAGACCCAGGATGGAAGTATGGCACACTTGCCGATCCATCTAGGAGGGAGAGGGTGAAAAGTACTTTCTATAGACATTTATCAGCCGGCAGAATATTCAGATTCAAGAAACATTTGGCGGGTAAGCGTGGAGATGTTGATGCTTGTAAGAAAGTCCAGCCCGAGGTGAAGCGGGAAATATGCGAGTACCAAGGTAAGTTTTTTGAAAAGAAGAATAAGAGGACACAAGAATTAAGAGATCTTAGGGGTGAGGTTGACATCAATAACCGTGATGGGTCACCCGACATGGTTGATATTGGAGATAGAGAGAAGAAGAAGGCCAAGATTATTGGTAATCTTAATCAGTTTGTTATGAGAAACCCTGAGGAGATTGTCAATGAAAGGATCGATTCCAAGAAAACAACAATAAAAGACAAGCTGGGAAAAGAAAGAACGGACAAGACTTGTCAATACATAGCACGATGGTTTTATAAATGAAGCAGGTAAGATATATTTGTTCAATTATTAGTAATAAACTTATAATAATTTATTACAATGTTATATAAACTTATTTTTTATATTGATTCATTATGGTCTATGATCAATCAATGATAATAGGAGTCCCAATGATTGTTGTCAACCATAAGAGCTTCCAGGTCATGATGGAAGCAATAGGACAGTATGGTGTTGATTTGAAGGGGCCATCTTACTATGAACTCTGGGAGCCCTTACTCATTCAGGAAGTTGATGCAACAAAGGATTCACTTAAAGAACACAGGGAAGAATGGAGAAAAAGTGGTTGCTCATTGATGACAGATGCTTGGAGTGATAAGTGCAATAGGAGTATTATGAACATTTGTGTAAACAGTTGATTAGGGACATATTTTTTGAAGGTTGTTGATTGTTCGGGTGAGGTGCACAACGTCGACTATATCTTTAATCTTTTAGATGCTGCTGTTGAGGAGGTAGGAGAAGAAAATGTTGTGCAGGTGGTGAGTGATAATGTTGCAGCCAACATCGTTGTAGGTCGAAAACTACAGGATAAGAGACCAAAAATCTTCTGGACTCCTTGTGTGGCACATTCTATTGATTTGATGTTGGAGGCAATCGGGAGGTTACCTAGGGTGAACAATGTAATAAAAAAGGCAAAAGCACTAACAATATTCTTATACAGTCATCATATCAGGCCAGGCATCACTAGATTTGCTACAGTGTTTCTGAGCTTAGAAAGTATCTTGAAAAACATGAATCAGTTGAGGAAGATGTTTGTCTATGATGAATGGGTAAACTGCAAATATTCTAAAATATCAGAGGGAATTAGAACTACAACCACAATAGGGGGATCACAATTTTGGAAGGGAGTGCAGTTGGTGCTATAGATTTTCAAGCCTTTGGTGTCAGTTTTGCGAGTTGTTGATTCTGAGAGAGCTCCTATGATGGCCTTCTTGCATTCAGGTTTGTTGTATGCACTAGACAAACTTGACAAGTATTTGGCAAATGATGAGCCACTTCGCAAGCAAGTACTCAAAATATTTGCTGATAAATGGGATGGCAAGCTTAATCGCCCCTTAGTTGATGTAGGTGAATGATTTGTTACCTTATCTATTTATTTTAACATTTCTATATTGGAGAGACGATGGCATTAATTGCATTTTTAATTTAACATTTTAGGATACTATCTAAATCCATTTCTATATTGGAGAGATGAGGACATAAATAGCACGAGCATGATAGTGGATGGTCTTATGGAGTACATTGAGACTTTCTATCCTGAGCCAGACATACAAGATGGTATTGTCATGAAGAAGGAATTACCCGCATATAGGGATGCCTCAGGATCCTTTGGAAGGCCAGCTGCTATCCGACAACGAAATGACAATGATTGTAATCTAGGTAAAAGGCACAACCTTAACTAACATATGATGTTAATTATTGTGTCAATGTGAAATCCTAGATTTCGAACTGAATTTATCTTGGAAACACAGTGCAATGGTGGATAAATTATGGGGCAGCTACACCTTATTTGCAAAGAATGGCATTACAGATTTTAAATTTGACTTGCTCATCATCTGGATGTGAGAGAAACTGGAGTGCATTTGAGATGGTATGTCAAGGGAAAAGAATTGGTGATTGCAATTGCATAATTTGGTAACATTTTTATATAATATGACATTTTTGGGTGTTTTATTTTGCTATCCAGATTCATACTAAAAGGAGAAACATATTGGATGTTAAGAGTCTTGAAGCATTGGTGTTCATCCAATTTAATGCAAAATTAAAGGAGAAGAAGCAGAGACACAAGAATAACGATGACGTGATTGAGTCTCAAGATAATGACAAAGCCAAAGATTGGATGGTAGAATTGGATCTAGATGAAGAAGAAATCTATCCATGTGCTGGACTAAATTGGGGAGCCGTTGCAGAAGCTAGTGGAGCGGCAGAAGTATCACAAACAAGGAAAAGTAAAAGGGTTGCCAATCTGAATAATGATTTAAAGATGTTTGGTTCCAATATCGGAGGCAAAGATGAGCATGAGGATGCGGCTTCTGATGATGATAGCTTGGATTTGGATTTTGAAACAAACATTGAGGATGCAGAGACTACTGAAGGGGAATGATAGTGATATCTTACCGGGTGATTGGAGTGATGTGCATTGATAGTTAGTTGGTTGACTTTTTATTTATTTTGCATTTCATTTTGTAATGAATCCTTTTTATATGTGAAAAACATTTTACTGCATCTACAATGCTTGATTATTTTTTTTTGATGAACCCAGCGTGCCACTCCTTCCATTAACTGACCAAAAAAAAGGCGGGATATATACAGTGCATAGGCCAACGCCCAAAGAGAAAAGAAGAACAACAATATAGAGAAAAGGAACGCCTAATAACAGAAAAAGATTATCTGTACAGCTTTAAGTGTGTAAAGCTCTCGTATCTATGAAAACGACACTCCAAATATCTATAGAACTCCTGTTAGCGCCCCCAAAAATCCTCACATTCCTTGCCAACCAGATCTTCTGTATAATCAGACCAGCAGCCGTTTTTTTCTCTCCAGAAAACTACAGCAAATCACTCAAACAGCTAGGCCGATCCCCATAGATCCCTTTGAAAGCGTTCCACAAATCAGAACCAAACGTACACTCAAACAGTAAATGGTGCAGACCTTCCTCCTCATTACAGCAAAGAGCACACCTTGTAGCCATAGAAAACCCAACTCTTTTCATATAATCGCAGGTGGGAACTTTGTTAAGGAAGCATTTCCAAAGAAAGCAAGATGTACTTCTCAGAAATTTGGCTTTCCAGACCCAACTAGCCCAATTGACCTTCCTTCCACTCCTTCTAGAAATCTTCCAGCCATCTTTGATCTTGAACTCACGCTTCCCATCACATAGAATCTGGTCCTCATCATCAATAAGGTCCTTCATACCACTAACAACAGTACGAATCACATCAATACCTCTGATGTTAGGCAAATTCCAGTTGCTGTCCAAAACACACGAGGCAATACTGCAATTAGGACCTTTACCCATGCGAAGGATCATGTGATCATCACATAAATCCAACATCTTCCTTTTGCCATGAAGCCACGGGTCATTCCAGAAGTGAAAATTTTTTCCATTCCCAACACGGAACTCCAAATTAGCCTTCAACTTATTCCTTGAACTCAACAGCTTCCTCCACATCCATGGGGCAGTAGACTTGCACCCCACCGACCAAATGGAATCATGTTTTATGTATTTTTCGTGCAGCCATTTCACCCACAAAGAATCTTTTCTATTGGCTATATCCCACAAATTCTTCAGCAAACCAGCCTTAGACCAGTCCTCCACCAACCGAACTCCAAGACCTCCTTCCTCCTTAGGTTTACATATTTGGTCCCAAGACACAGTATGGATATGTTTTCTCTCGTTGGAATCCCCCCAAATAAAGTTCCTCATGTGTTTCTCTATATCCAGCACCACTGCCTTCGGGAGAGGAAAACAGATGACCAAAACACATGATAAGTCGATAGGGTGGATAAAACCAACTCCACACGATCAGCAAAGGACAGCAAATTACCTTTCCAAGTATCTAGTTTCCTTTTAATCTTATCAGTAATCGGAGCACACATCGCCTTGGTCAACCTACCAGTGAAAAGGGGAAGACCTAAATATCTGACCGGAAGATCCACTCTATCAATATTAAGAGCTCTCCTGATACTCTCCAGCTGCATATCAGCTCCTTTACTCAAGAACAATTGACTCTTAGTGTTGTTGAGCCTCAACCCCGAAATAGAACAGAAAGTATCCAACACTTCAGCCAGCTGTTGGGCATTCTTACTATCCGCCTTAGTGAACAAGAGAAGGTCATCAACAAAAATAATGTGAGAAATCCCAAAGCTATCTGAAGCCCTAAGAGGGGAGATCAAATTCTCCTTAACAGCAGCCTCCATCACCGAAGTAAAGCCCTGCATAGCCAGAACAAAAAGATAAGGGCCAAGAGGATCGCCCTGCCTCACCCCATTTGAAGCCTCAAAGGGATTAGAAGGGGAACCATTAATCAAGACTTGAAAAGTTGCAGTGTTAAAACACACATGAACCCAAGACAGCCAACAAGGGGGAAACTTCATCTTTTCCATCAAAAAAAGAACGTAGTCCCTTCTCACAGTATCATACGCCTTAGAGAGGTCAGCCTTGACACACATAGCGGGAGGACCATTGGCCGAAGAAAAAGTACTCAACATCTCATTTGCTAACAGAATAGCATCACTAATAACTCTGCCTTTAATGAAAGAAACTTGATTTTTAGAAATCAGACTAGGAAACACATCCCTAAGTCTATTTGCCATAATCTTTGTAATGATCTTGAACATTACATTAAAAAGAGAAATAGGCCGGAAGTCTTTGAGATTTGTAGCTCCATGTACCTTTGGAATAAGAGTGATAAAGGACCTATTGCATTCTCTCAAAAGCTTACCAGACTCAAAGAAATTCAGGATAGCTTTGGTAACATCATCCCCAACAATCGAGAAACAGTTCTTAAAGAAAGCTCCATTAAAACCATCCGGACCCGGAGCCTTATCCACATTAAGATTATTAACCACCAGGTCAACTTCCTCCTTAGTGACCCTCTTACTCAGATTATGGATTTGAGAAGGATTTAGGATAGGAAGCTCCCACTTTTGATTCCAAAGAACAACATTCGAATCTGAAGAGTTGAATAATTTTCTGTAGAAACTCACAACATGGTCAATAATCTCCTCCAAATTATTGATGGATCTATCACCCTCATTAAGAATATAAATGCTGTTATGAATCCTTCTGGTCTTGAGAGTAGCATAAAAGTAAGAAGAATTTCTGTCACCCTCTTTAAGCCAGGTGGCTCTAGATTTCTGCCTTAGAAAACTCTCCTCATCCAGAATAGCTTTACTTAGAGCTTTCCTCTTTTCAGACAACCTGCCTTGCAGCTGTAAATCACTAGGAGCCTGGTCAACCAGATTTTGTAATTCAAGAGCTTCAGTTTCTAATTCTTTATCTATCGAAGAGAAGTTACCAACATGAACTTTATTCCAATTCAATAAGGCTTCCTTAACACATTCAGCTTTCTATACACTCTATACATAGGAGCCCCTTCCACCGACACATTCTTCCACGCATCACTCACAACCTGATTGAAACCAGGCTGCGTAACCCAGCTATTAATGAACCTGAAAGGTATGCTCCTCCTTCTATTAGTTTGTAGATGCAACAACTGGACCCGATGATCACTGATCATATTAGAAATAACCTCGCACCACATAGTAGCAAACAAGCCCAAGAATTTCACATTACAAAAGGATCTATCAATCCTCGAGAAGGTGCTAACACCCTTAGCACTATCGCTGTCCCAAGTGAAGAAAGGCCCCTTGGATGGAATCTCAATAAGACCAGTAGTGTCCAGCGAATTATTGAAATCAGCCATACTTTTATTTGTGGGTGGCTGCTTTCCAAGTTTCTCATAAGAAAACCTCACCGCATTGAAATCACCAAGGACGCACCATGCTTCCATGTTCATCCTCGCAATAGAATTTAAAGAATCCCACAGAACAGATCTGTCATTATCACCATTAGAGTCGTAAACAACAGAAATATAGAATCTAGACTGGTTACTCTGCAAACCAATCTCACAGTGCACGATCTGCTCATTATCAAGCAACTTTTTAATCAAAATATCATGATCTCTCCACATAACAAGAATCCGAGTATAAGAATAATAGTCCTCATTCGAAATATACTTCGCTCCCTGCCAGACATCCTCCACAATCGCTTCAATATCTTCCTTCCTCGTTCTCGATTCTAAGATGATATACACATCAGCCTTCAACCTACTAATCTCACCTCGAATGCGAGGGATTTTATTATGGATCCCTCTCACATTCCAGGCGCAGATCGATAAAGGTCTATCCATTTGAGATGATTGGGACCCCCCTACTCATATTGCCTTCACCTGCATCACCTTCTCCCAAGTTCTCAAGCAGAGAAAATTTATTTAGAGCCAATTGGATGTTCCTCACAGCAGACACCGACTTCGCTGCAACCCTTGGAGGAGATTTAGAACTCCGCCTCTGCGTCTCCCAGGCTGGCGAAGGTGAAGGAGTGATCATCTTACCTTTCTCATTCTGTGTACTTCCTACAGTTCTGCTAACAGATCTTTCAGTAACCTGCACCAACTCTTCCACTGCATCACTGAACTCCTCAGTTTCCTCCTCCAACGTTTGAGTTTTTTTCTTCTTCGGCAACCAAATTTTTTTCTTCGACCTGTTCTCCACAATTCCCTGCGCTGCAGTTTTAACTTTATCCTCACACAGCCCCGACTCGTGACCAAAATTGTGACAGACTTCACAGGTATCTGGCCTCCACTCATACTCAAAATGGATCTTATCAATTTGTCCATCATCACTCTGTAGTTCCATCTCCTCCAGAAAAGAGAAGTCAGCTGGTATCATCACTTGAAGCCTGGCGTACTCTAGCCTTGAGTACTCCGCAGTAAGCTGATCTATCCGCAACGGCTTCCCAAGAACAGAGCCAATCCTCATAAACATCTCATCATCCCAAAGTTCTAAAGGCAGATCGTGAATCTTGGTCCAGATCGGAATTTCTGTAAATTTCATCTTCTCCATTGGTTCTCCTCGCTCCCACTTCTTCAGAATAAGTGGCTTCCCGGCGATGAACCATGGTCCTCCATCCAGTGCCGTTGCCATATCTTCCTCATTAGAAAATAGCAAGATGAAGAACCCCCTTCCTCTAGATCTGATCTCAATCGACCCCTTAACTTTCCACAGATGTGCCAGGTACCTCACTAACGATGGCCAATGCAGATTTAAACCGACTATGTACCCCGCCACCGCCTTACTCCATCATTGCAGGTTCCTTTCCGCAATGCTCTTTGAGTACAGAAGCTTGTCGTCAACCACTTGAACATCGAGCTTGGTGAAGACAGGCTTGGTAGATGTCGGCTTCGTCGTGACCAGATCCGCCCAAGATTTTGCTTCCTTCGAAACCCCAATCGACGCCGGCCTTCTCCCAATCTCCCTACTCCCAATATTTGTAACCTTCGTAGCATTCGACAGATCTACGACATTGACAACCCTTGCCACTTCCGATGAACTGGTCGTCGACGCAGCCCCCTTGACCTTCTCCGGGACCACCGGTGGACTCTCCTCCGGTGTCGCCACTGGAATCGCCTCTCCAGACTCGCCTCCCACGGCCGCGACCATTGATTAATCAATGCTTGATTATTCAGTATTATTTCATTATGTTTGTAGCTTAGAGTTACTAGATGTTGCTATTTTTTTAAAAATAATAATGTCCAAATTTTCAAATAGCGCCTGCTTTTTACCGCTTCAAAACTTGCTTCCCGCTTAAGCGTTTTATGAGGCCAGTCCACTCGCTTTGCGCTTTCTAAAACCTTGCCAATAGTTTTTCCATTAAGACTTTCCTCCAATCTTGTCCTCATGTATGTGAAAATCTCTTTGTTTTCAATTATAAACATGTTGGGACAAATTAATCTTGCAACGTTTTGATGCATATTTATAATTCTTAAAAACTTTCAAATATTTGGGCAATGTATCATGTAGAGTTTATTACTCAAGTGAAATACTTACTTTTATAAAACAGTTCTGTAAGAAACATCCTCGGTCGACAATTTGCTTGACCAAGTGAGGTTCGGTTGAAGTATTTGTCCGCCGGATTTTTTTTCGGGAATTTTCAAGCTTAAAACATTAACATTCTGGGTCGACAAATTTCTCGACTGAAGTCCTCTCAGTCGAAATTTTTCTCGATCGAGGAAGTTATTGTTTGTCCAGAAAGTGCAAGTTTTAGACAGAAACTCCTTTGTCGACAATTTTCTCGACCGAAGAGTGTCTCAGTCGAAGTTGTTGTCGACCAAGATGGTTTCTGTTTTGTTTTCAACAATTATTTTCAATTAAAACATAAGTTAGTTCCAATACAATTTTACAGAAATGTGCAAAATAAAGCTCAGGTTAGTTGAGATAAGACATTTGAGTATCAAGGTAGAGTTTTAGGTCAAATCTCAACTAATCATGTTCAATATTTCTAAGTTTGGGGTTTTGGAACCCAAACTAGATCAACATCCTTTTTCTTGTATGGGCAAGAGAATGAATAATGTCCAAGACGTAAATAGTAATGACAACAGATAGAATCAATTTCATTTCTCTTCTTAGCTAGATAGTCTTTAGGAACATACATGACTTTAGTCTTGGGTACTTGTGTCGTTCTCGCTCTAGGTTTTTGATAGGATTTATCTTTGGGCACATAACCTAGTCCTCTCCGTCCAAATTGACCAGAAGAGTCTTTTAGAATTTTATCAAGGATATCTTTATTTTTCAAGCTACTAATATCTTTTTGTAACATAGCAATTTCAACCATTCTCCTTTTAATGTCTAACTTTGCTTGATCTAGATTAGATAACAAACATTCTCTTTCTTTGACAATAGCATCATAATCTAAATGAGTACACAAGATAGGTTGAGTTTGAAGATCATTCAATTTTATAAGTAGTTCAACCTTTTCTTGAGAAAGAAAATTATATTTTGTTTCTAGAGTAAGCAACTTCATATTGCAATCATTAAAGGATGATTTAAAGCTGGAATTTTCAGAAATAATACTTTCCTTTTCAGAAGCAACATCATTTAATTGAGCATATAATTCTTCATTAGTTTTTGTAACTCCTTTTAGTTTTTTTTTACAATCAATATATTTATTATGTAATTCTTCAATGCTAGCAACTAACTCTTCTTTAGATAAATCAAGTAGGCTTACCTCATTCTCTTCTTCATTTGTTGTAGCAATAAGGCACTCCACTTATTCATCTTCATCTTCACTATCATCACGTGAGTCATCCCATGCTGCTGTGTAGGCTTTTTCCTTCTTCTTGTGAGAGGATTTCTTTCCCTTCTTCAGTTTGGGACAATCACTTTTTAAATGTTCCTTTTTGTCACATTCAAAGCACCTAGAGGAAGAGGAAGAAGAAACACTAGAATTTTTGTTAGTTTTAAATCTTCTATACTTCTTACCATTTACAATGAGAGTCTCTTCTTCACTGTCTTCTTCACTTGTATCATGACTAATTTTGGTTGTTGCCTTGAATGCAATATCCTTCCTTTTATCCTTTTTGTGTTCGGCTGCCAATCTTTCTTCTTCTTCAAGTGTTACTTCATGAGCCTCTAAGTTGCCAATGAGCTGCTCCATCCTCAATCTGGTGAGATCAATAGCTTCTTCAATGGCTGTCACCTTTGGTTTGTACTTTGGAGGCAAACATCTAAGGATTTTGGATACTTGATCTCTTCTTCACTGATGAATTTTTCTAATGCACTCAAACTGTTGATGATAGTAGAGAATCTTGCATACATTTCACTAATGGACTCATTTGGTTCCATATGAAATTGTTCAAACATTTGTTTAAGCATACTAATCTTAGAATTTTTAACTTGTAGAGTTCTTTTGTGTGTAATAGAAAGTCTATGCCATATATCATATGTAGTTTCACATGAAGAAATTCTATTGAATTCACTTGCCGAAATAGAACAATATAAATACTTACAACCTTGACATTTAGTTGAGCTTGCTTTACCGTATTGATATCCCATGTAGCATACTCAGTTTTCAGAAGTTCATATGGAGTAGACACCATCCTCCAAAGCTCCCAACTGATGCCTTGACAATAAAACTGCATCCTTCTCTTCCAATAGTTATAATTGCTTCCATCGAACGGTGGTGGATGAGCTACGTAGGTTCCCTCCAAGTTCAAGTTGTTGAGCACACCATCCCCCATTCTTCAAGACTTGTTAAAGCTCCTTGAAGACCTGCTCTGATACTAATTGAAAGATCTAGAGGGAGTGAATTGAGATTTTTGGAGTTTTTAAAGTTAATCAAACAATTAAAACACTTCAACAAGAAGTATGAGGAAACAAGGAAGACACAAGGATGTAGAGTGGTTCCTACCTTAGAAATCTATGGTAGTCAGTCCACTATCTGATTGTTTCCAACCGGGATTTTGAAAGCAACTTATTTTATTACCTCTCAAGGACGTTACACAAAATACAATTGCTTTCCTACACCCTTGAAGTAGCCTCAATCCCCCTAGAAGCAGCCTTCTGAAGTAACTTCAAGCTCACCCTTGAAGTAGCCTTCACCTGAAGTAGCTTCAATTCTTGAGGTAGCCTTTTGAAGTAACTCCAAGTCACTGGGAGCAACCTTCACCACCTGAAGTAGCTCCACGAACCTCCTTTCAACAGCCTCCAACCTAGGAGTAGTCAAGGAGAACAAAATACAATAAAAGGAATAAGATTGGAAGAAAGAAACAATGTTACCAATGAGTACAATGCTTTGATCCTATATCAAGCGTATTGATCTCCTATCCACTATAGATGAACGTTGTAGTGTGGTGGCTAGGAGATACTAGGCTATAGGACACTAATGTAGAGCTCAAAGAACCATATTGCAAGTATAGCTTTGCTTGTTGCTCACTAAGAATGAATCTCAAGTGTAATTGTATGCACGAGTGATGTTTTGGGTGTCCTAAGGCCTCTCCTAGGGACGTTCTAGACACTTTTTAGGGTGTTCTTAGTGCTCAACTAGCCGTTATGTGTCCATAAATTATGTTGCAACAACTAGTTGTTTAGTGCTGAAAAGTGTAGTCCAGAGAGTAGCTCGGTCGAGAAGTTTGTCGACCGAGATGTGTCTCAGTCGACCATTTCTTCGACCGATTGGGAGGTTGAGGTAAATGTGTTGCAACATTCATTTCCAACTCCCAACTACATTTCCAATTCAGTCTAACAGCTATAGAACCTACTGGAAGGTCTATTCTCGGTCGAGAAAGTTGTCGACTGAGAGTTGATTTAGGGTTACATGAGCAGGTTATTAATCAGTGCTCATGTGCTAGACTAAGGTGATCCTCGGTCGAGAATTTGGTCGACCGAGGGTGTCTCGGTCGAGAACTTTTTTGATCGAGAATGTCTCTATTTCAATGTGTTGAGTCATCTACTAAGTGTGTGTATTAATGTGCAATTGTGCTTCTATCTTAGGGGAGGTTTTATCTAAGTGTTGTGAGTGGATAGGGAAGATCTAACACTTGATTTACATGATATCTATGTACTTGTACATTATATACTTGTACAAGTTTTTACATTGAGTAAAATCATGAAAATAAGTGCAATATGAGCATGTTGATCTTCTAATTTGTATTTATCTTCAACTATCCACTTCCTTATTTTTTTATCCCTGAAACACTTCAAAGAACAAGTTATATCCACAAGAATGAAATGTTTGTCATCATCAAAACAAAGGGTTTAATAATGTCCAATTTATCCAACATGAGCATGGGGGGGATGATTGGCAATATAACATGTATTAGTAATAGGTTGACGAATGAAGTAGGTGTTGACGTTGATTGTGGAGCCAATGGAAGAAGATTAAATGACTCTTTACTGATATGCCATTGAAAATATCTAAATTGTTTCAAGAGAAGGACCTGATGATAGTTAGGGGACCTCGATGTCCAAGGAGAAGGAAGCAATGGGATTGGTGAACTATATGGAGAAGTTTTTACGGAATCGAACAATTGGGTTTCATGGAAGGTGACCTCGACATAGACAATCAATGTTTATTTTAGTAAGAATTATAATTTTATACTTATTCTAAACTTGATATATTATAAAAAGACTGTTTTAAATTCTCTAGGATCGAGTTTATTAGCTTTTAGATCAAAATTGGAACAAAGTTGTACACTAGAAAATGTTAAGAGAGAGAGGAAATGATCTTCATCGGGATGAGCTAGAGAAAAATGAGTTTTTCACAGAAGAATGAACGAGGGTTTGGTGAAAGCATGCAGTTAAAACTGCTTTAGACAAAATGGATTTAGGTATACCTGGCTACCTGCATAGTAGCTAATGTTCAAGTAATATTTAGGGATTGACAGTGCTTGCGGTCTTTACTCCATTTTGTGGAGGAATATGGGTATGATCATTTGATGAAGCATTCCAACACTTAACTTTTTAGAAAAATAATAAATGGAACATTTTCTAAAACAAAGTTATTCGTAAGAGTTTTGATGTTCATGTTGAACTAAACAATGACTATTTGATGAAAGACATATAATTGTGAAAACTTCTTCACTGGATTAATTAAGTATAGCCACGTTCATATTCATCGACAAAGGCAAGACAATAGGAATAACCTTGTAGCTCGTGCGAAAAGGACCACATAATCAATGTGTATAAAAATAAATTTAGAAAATTATTTTTGAGGACTGGACGGAGAAATAGATATGGTGATGCTGGCTCAACCAACAAAAATCACAGGGTACATGAGAGATAACTGATAAGGTTCACGAATCTTTGTCTTATTTAGAGGAGGGTGTCTACATTCCTAATGTAGCCACCACGGTGAACATGTTCAAAAACTAGATTGTCAGTGTGTATCAATGGAGTAGTAAAGATGACCAGTCCTTGAGCCCCACCAATTGTTGTCAAAAGTCTGAGAAGCCTGCAAAACAATCCCGATGGGCCCAATGATCACATAACACTATAGAGAACAAACAAGCTTAACAATAAACATCAAGCTGAATGGAAAGTTAGGTACGTGATTAATATATTTTTGTTGAAGTCTGGAGGATAACAGAACAAACTACCTTAATCAATGGTTTTCATTGAACTATCTGCAAAAGGGAAATAGTTATGAGGGATGTAGGGATCTGATGAAGAGAGGATATGTTTTGTATCGGTCATGTGTTAGTGGCCTTAGAGTCCACTTTTTAACTAGAGTAGATAGAAAGCTTATAGGAGCCAACATTACCTTGATTGGATATAAATTTTTTTTCTAATGAGGATATTGTATGTAGCGGGAGAGTCACCATCGATGGCCCTATAGGTAGGCGTCGACAATTTATTCATATTCTTCAATAGCTAGGATGTCTTAGGAAGGAACTTTAGTTGTTGGAGCATCAGTTAGATGTATTGCCCCATGATCACGTCCTCTGCCATGCTTCAAGTAGCATTAATCTTGACATATCCAACTTTATTAAAAGTTGCATTTTGGGGTGTGGTGCTTTGTGACGACCCCTGCTTCAAGCAATGACCATTTCTACGTGCAACTCTTTAGGCTCGGTGTTGATAAATGGTACCTTAGACTGTGAGAGTCGGGCACTGTGTTGTCGAAGGCGGAAAGTTGACAAGCACTATGTAGGATGCTACCTGTTGGAGTAAACTTTATATTAAAGTCGTTGAGGAACATGGTGCTATTGAGACCAAGGAAGAAAATGTCCAATTTTGATGCCATTTCAGTGGGCCATAGAAATAGAAATTTACTGAAATATCTACAAAAATTTTGACAAATGCGTTTCTAACATGTTGACAACAAATTAACTAATTAATTAATAAAATTTTATCAGACTAGTGTAGATCTACTCAAATATGTGATGATATTTCGTATTTGAGATGTGGGGGTGGGAACTCATGTTTGAGTGAAGGACGTTGAACAATTTCTATGCGGATTTTGATGGAGAATTGTGATGTCAATTTGCATGGTGAATTCAATGAATTAAGTCATTATATCTTGCAAGCACAATATATAGACTTAAAGACACAAAACTATGCAAGAAAAATGCTCTAGGGAGTACATTAAAAAGAGAGAAAATTCAATGGTTTCTATGTTTTGGCAGTGCATTTTGATATCCGATTGCCATAGGTACATAAATAATTGGTGAAATTTCGACAATTTCTCCACCAAACTTTTAAGGTATGAATGAGACCTTTTGGTTTCTTGGTTTGGATTCCAGTGGAGACAAGCAATAAGAAGTTGAGTTGGTGAGACAGAGATGGTATGTCATTACAATATACTTCCAGTGACTTCTCATCGTCCCACACATTGCAGCTGCAGAAAGCATTGGATTCTTGTCTATAACAATTCTTGGTGTCATCCCATGTCCTTGGCAATGCGGTAGAACATGTATTTAGCAATAATTGATGGTTCCTTGCTATATCATAGCCAATAAACCTCCTGAAAATTGTCTTGGCAACAATTGTTGCTATCTTTTGTAGCTTTAGTTATCTACTTGAGCTTATTTATAGATTTAAGGATGTGTATACAACATTTCACATATGGTAATTGCTATTGATAACTTAAATTTGAAATATATTGATTGGATCATAATAAATGATGGCTAGAGGCTTGTCTCTTTCAGCAATGAAAACAATTTGTTTATCAAAATGAAAACATGGTAACAAGAAAGATCAAATTTACTCAAAAAAACCACCACAATATAACATACTAGAACTAGTGAAATGAAGTTTTATATGATAATTAGGAGAATGCTACAAAAATTAAGCACGGTAGAAAGAACAGGAGAACCACTGTCTCAAGAATGACATATTGTGGTATGGTCACCGAAGAACAAATGTATTGGAAAGAAACATGACGATATGGCAGACAGGAACTATTGAAATGTAGCAGTATATGATAATTAGGAGAATGCTACTAGAATGAAGCACAGTGTATCAAGAACAGGAGAACCAATACCACATGAATGACACACCATGGTAGGGACATAATAGTAATTCACTACAATCATGACTACTCACCCTTGCATATAGGAACATGAGATGAAAAATATTTCTTGAGGAGATATTTGGTTATTGGAAAGTGCTTCCCGAGGTACTAGAATGTTTCCATTGTGTATGAGGGAATGACACAGGTGAACAAAATGCTATCCCAGTCACGGACTACCAGCTTTCACTGCACCCTTTTGGGCAACAACAAAAATCATAGGAGTGGTTGAAAGGTTGCTACATGGGTCCTCTGTTGGACCTGGTGACTAACAACCTTTGGCTACAATGTGGGATGTAGGTTGTGTTGTCTGACCTAGTCGTGGCAACTATTGGTTTGCATGGTACTAGCCAACCTGATGATAATAGTTGGCTGGAGGGCCTAGCCCAAACTGTTGTTATGTATGCCCAAAGATCCAATCATATGGCATATCTTGTAAATGATTTTATCAATAATAAAGACAATCTTTCGTTTATTTTATTTTATTCAATTATGAGATAATAATGTAACATAATAAATGTCTAAAGAATGATGTTATTTGATGATGTATGTCATCAGGTTGAGGACCTGAACAATGAGATCATACGGATGTTAAGAGTATATACATGCTTGTCATGTCCCTAGTCAGTTGTTATTGTGGAAGCTGATAGACAATAATAATAAAAAACTAGAGTGTGTGGTGGTGGAAGACATAATTTCATGAAGTCATGATATGTGATATAAAATCAAACACATGTACTTATTAGAGAACAATGTATAAGACAAACCTACCTTGAGAGTGATGCATGGAAACCATGGATTGGTTGTCAGAATCATCTCTCATAGTGATAGGTGGTGATTGTGGTTCTTAGACCTAAAATCACTGCAACCATCACATGTCATTCGATGTACTTTGACTTCATCCTACGTGACCTTGAATAAGGGTTGCCATAAAGGTGATGTCCAGATACATTATGACACATGAGGATGACTATGAGTGATGTAGATGAGATTTATCTCTCCTATTAGAGATTGATATCATGGATACTTGATAAGCGAGACTGAGAAATGCACAACCATGTTCATGTGAATAAATATGTGATATTGAGCTCACATGTATCTCAGGCAATCTTATCTAGTTCAAGGAACATGGATTGAACGTTGAAGAGGATGACAATTCCATGCCTTGAGTTCAATCTGGATATTAGTAGCAAAGGAAAAATATGATCACTATAACACTAATCACCGAATTATCGGTTGAAGTTGTTATCTAACTTTCCGATTACTTGGGTAGAAATTATGTCTTTCTAGATACAACTCATTGCTTGTGATGTCATAAATTTATTATGGACATTCACTGCCAACTAAATTTGGAACCTATGGGGTCACACACATAGGATACACTTGGAATAGAAGTTTACTCATGAATATGGTTTAAATTTGATAACTAAAGTGTTAGGTATTCAATTTAAGCAAGATTGGCAATTAGAACTTTGAAACGACCAATTTAGGAAGTGAACTGATTGGCTCAGATGTGTGAACCGACCGGTTTAGGTTGTAAACTGACCGTTTGGTTGATCAATGAGATTAGATCAATAATTGATGTTGATGTCATGTTGTGCATTAATTGAATATTAAAAGACGATATAATTGCTAATAAGAAACATAGTGAACTGATCGATTCAAGGGTTGAATCGATCGGCTCGCATGTGAACCAATCATTTTAGCAGTGAACTAACTGGTTCATGGTCGCAGGTTTCAAAAAATTCATAAAGTTCTGTCTCTTTGACTCATGATTGATCAGGAAATCTTAACCCTAACCCTCCTATAAATAGAGGGCTAGTCGAGAATTTCTAGAGACACAACAATAAGCTTTGACAATTGTTGTCTTCTCACAATTGTGGTAACTTGAGAACTGAGCAAGTCCTACCTGTAAAAGGGAGGGACAAAACAGGAGAGCAAGTTGACGCTAACACATTGATTAGAAGGGACAACTCCTTCTCTGTTCCAAAAGAATGACATGAATTTCCAGTGTTTGGGTGGACTACGTAGAGGCGAGGCTTTTGCCACCCGCTAGGAGGACATTGTCAACCGCCATACGTGGTGATCAACCAGGAGGCCGTTGCCGACACCTGTCCAAGTACAACTTGAAGGAAGAAGCACATTTGCAGCAAGGATAGTCGATGGACTTGTTGTGGACCAAATATATGTTTTGCAACCCTATTTCTCAATTCATAATTGTTGACACAATATGTTGTCTAAGGAGAATATGACAGTATATTTTTCCCGCTACCATATCTGATGCCATATTTCCTTTCAGAAATGGCTGCTTGATGGCATGCTTTTGGTTAGCGGATGCTATCCCTATGCTACTCAGGGGAAGCAGGAGGAAGGCATGGGATGGTTGGTGGCATGGTGGGGCCCACAAGTTAGGAGGACAGTAAGGGAATGAGGGTTAGGTTGAGGATGAGATTAGGGTGCTTGCTCTTTTGTTAGTGAATAATCACCTTAATCCTCACTAAACGTGTCTCTCCTTATATAAAGAGTGTGTGGTATGGCATACCACACATATAAGATAAGAGAGAGATTATTGAGAGGCCATTTAATCTTTCTAGCTAGAATGTGTGATCTCGGGTTAAACTTTGGGGAAATCAACATCGTGAAAGTATGTAAATGAAGTGTATACAACTTATCATCATCACCACATAAGGATCTTGTTACTATCTTCACTTATTTATTGTTGTGTTATCTGTTATGTATTGTCGTGTTATGTCTTTTCTTTAGTCCCATATTACTGGGATATATATCATCTAGTATCTCTCCATCCTATTTGAGCGGTATTCTGTATCTTTTAGACCATCTAAATATATCCTATTTACTTATATAGTATAAGAACAGTTCGATCCCCCGTAGCTGGCCCTAATCATGCTTCCCTCCAATGCCCCAACCCTATCTCCCTCCTTCCTCCATTAGCGTAGCGCCTCACCTTCCACTTTGTGCCCTTGCTCTACCAGTCACCACCCTTGCCCCTACCCTTCCCCCAACAATCGCCTACTCCAGCCTCTACGCTCATCATTGCATGCTCTAGGCTCTTCCCTACTTTCACCTCCTTGTTCTTCATCCTTCTCTTATTTGACGTTTCCCTTTCTTCTTTGTGTTGGTGCCACCCATAAAAGTCAGTGGTATTGATTTTGCACTGTTTCTTCATCATCAAGTCTACAATTTATATAAAAGAATATTAGACATATATGAAATAGAATAATTTCAGCCAAAATACATGTAAAATGTGAAATATTCATACACAAGGGCTATTTTCAAAAAAATTAGACAAAATTTTCATAAAACATATAAAAATGAGAAAAATCATACCTAAATAAACCCCAATTTTGGTACATAAATGATGTACATCATCCCATATTGCTGGGATGTCTATTATCTAGTATCTATCCATCCTATATAACAAAATGTATTCTTTATTTCATATCTTTTCGATCATCTCCATATATCCCATTTACTTTCAGATCTAATGCATTAGTGGTTGTCTATCCACTATGGACCAATAACCAGTATCCCAAAAGTCGTCTGTCCACATCTAAATTTGTCAATTTGGTTTATTGTAATTTCTAATTCTCTAGAAATGTTTCATCCAATTCAGATTAGACATCAATGCCTAAATATTAGCTTATTCTCAATAGATTGGTTTCCAATTCAATCACATATTCAATGCATTAGTCAAGGCAACAAGGACTCAACAATATCTATCTACTTTTGGATGGCCACAAATAAAATTTCTCTCTTGAGACTAGTGGATATCTAAAATATCTATCTACTTTTGGTAATCAAAAATAAGATTGGTCTATCTTGAGACTAGTGGATAACTAAAACCATGATTAACCAATATTCTATGACCAATGCATCATAGATTGAATAGAAACCCTCTTATTTGAGATTTTTAATAACAAGCGATCTAATTAAAAATTAAGATCATCTTTAGATAATAGTACCTGATATCATTTAGATAATAGTACCCAATATCATTTTTTAGAATCCTATTATCATGGAGTGTGGTGAAATGAACCTTAAAAATTGAGTTTCGGCCATAAAACAAGGTAAATTTAGATTGTTCTGAAATCCTAGATGACCAAATTAAAAATATAGACAATTATTATGGCCTCATCCCCTTTTTCGTTCCCTCTTTGTTTTAGTTCGTATTAAAGTGAAAGGAAATAGACTATGGCATATGACAACATAAGCCATGTTTGGCATCTTAAATGTTTAGTACCACTCAATGAATACATCTATATGCTTGTATGGATTCTTGAACTCAAACATGAGGAATGATGAAAGCACTAGGAGAAGGATAGATTTGATTTCTAAGTGAATGGTTTCCACCTCCACCACTTGAGTATGAATTGACAATGTGTATGCATCCACTATAATGTAATCTTGGAGCTACTTCTTGGATTCTAGTTGTTCCTTCTCTGATCTTGTTCTAGGTATGAGTTTGTAGTGTATGATCAAGCTTAGTGTAACGACCCTGCCTCCCGGTAACCCCCACATAAGGGAGACCAAGAGGTCAGAGTTGTTCTCCCAATAAACTGGATCAAAGGTTCGACAAATAATCAGTAATAATTATGAAATTCTACTAACTAAACTGAAATCTGGTATAAAATAAAACTTTGCATACCTTTTCAAAAATTTTGGAAATCTACTTCTATGCACAACTTGGATCTATTCTATCTAATCCTCCTTGCACTTTATTTCTTATTTTCACAATGTGTCACTTTACTGTTTGTTCATTTCAAGGTTGTATCTAAAACGCCGACAAACAAAACATCAGTCACATTATAAGAATATGTCGATATATGGGGACAACCAAAATTTCACAAATATGGCTAACAATCTAATTATCACAATCAAGGTAATTGACAAGCCAATTTACATTTTCAATATGTCATTCTCCACCGATTTTTCCCTAACCCTGGAATACCCCATCTAGGGTTTCGCTTTTGCCATTTACTTAAGGCCACCTTCTCAATCCCGAGCTTGGTGCCTAGGGTCACCTCTCATGGTGCCCATTTGTCATGCAACATAGACCACCTTCTCATTCCTGAGCTTGGTGTCTAAGGTCACCTCTCATGGCGCCCATTGGTCTTCCCTCCTGTGCTTCACCTTTTTGCATCATCCATCAGGGTGGCATGTAGGTGTGAGAATACACACTTATTTTACAATTGTGATAATCATAGTGACTTTATAATTTGCAAGTATGAACATCCAAACTGATATGTTGCATTCAATGTGATTAATCATCCCGAAAACCTTCGGGAAAACTAATGTGATTAACCATAATTAACCACATACCTGTCAAGCTGACTTGAGTGAGGAAATAATTCAACCAAGCAAGAAACCAAGCAAATACACAAGTTTATCTTGAAATATGCACCAAATTTTCCTATCATTAATCATGCCATCATGGTCTATTAAACCTAGTTCTTTCCTAGGGTTACTAGTCCTTTTTAGGGTTTTTATTACAATTAGGGTTTCACTTCATTTTACTCACAAACCCTAATTATCTCATCTTATCTATCACAAAAGATCTTAAGATCATCTTTTGACAACATGAAACCCTAATTTCGGATTAACTACTCTCTTCTCCCCTTTTTCCCTTATTTAGGGTTTCTAAGGATATTAACCATCATATTAAGTTAAAAACCCTAAATCTTACAATTTCATCTTCAAAATAGGTTAAGATCCATCTTTATCATTAAACAAGTTAACAATGCTCGAATTAACTTATTTGCAATATTAAATCTATCCATTGGCATCAATTAGGGTTTCTAACCACAAATTAATACTTTTTCCATCAAAAGTATACACTTTTGCAAAAACATAGTGATTTAGGTTTCTAAACTATTTTTAACTTATCACTCATATTTTTCTGATCAATTTTCATGTATAAACTTTTCTCATCTGAGTTTTCTAGCAAAAGATATGATTTTTGCAAAGAAAATCCTTTTCACTGATTTATTCAATAACCCTAGAAAATCGAGGACCGTATGATCCATGGTCCGGTGGACCACGCGGCTTCCTACGACTCAGGATTCACGCGCCTATCTTGCGATCTGAAAAATGCAAAAGACAGAAATAGCCTTACCTTGTTAAATGGAGACGGGAGGGCACGTTGGTAAAAGACCACAGGGTCGTCTTCCTCCTCGCGCCAAAGCATAACGAGTCTGTGGTCAACTTGGTCATTGACTTCTTGATCCCATCCACCTGTGAGTGTGCCAAAGGGTCAGGGAGCTCTGCCTTCCTCTGCCGAGATCGTCTATGGGTTCAATTTTGTGCCAAGAACACGTTGTGACCTCTTCCTACTCGTCGGACTCCGACGAGGCTTGCCGAGAAGACAAGGGTGCAAGTCAGGGTAGAAGGAGAAATTGGAGGCACAAGAGAAATCCTTGCAATCTGCCGCAACGTTTAGGGTAGCAAATAGGTGTTCTGGTACCCTCCCTCACCCTCCCCTATATATAGGGTTGAAGCCAGGTTCGCGAGAATTGGGAACTTTCCCAAACGACGACCAAACCCTTACAAAGTAGGGAGGGTTCTCGTCAGACTCCTCTCCTAAGTCCAAAGGAAACAAATCCTGGCTTGCAAATGCTCAAGATCGTGACGAAATTGAGATGGAAAATCCCTCTATAACTCGGCAAAGTCCCAGACCGTGTGGAACTAGACGATGAGTGCCAAGCATTGGATCAAGATCCAACAACTCTCATTGCACACAATCAACCAAAAAGGAAAATCTTATTCCTTTTTTTTTGGAAAATTTGGGTAAATATATTCCAAAACCCCTAAATGGGGACAAAGTTACAAATCATATCCATACATGTGATTAGGCGAGAACATAAATAGGGAAAGAGATTTACATCAATTCCCAATTCTTAGCAACTACAGGGGATACATCAAGCTTTGACTTGTGAATTTGGTAGTGATATTTAATCTCCCTAGCAAGCTGTGAGAAGATAGCAGTGTAGTCCGACGTTCCACTATTGTGTAGTCTTTTGTTCCTTACAGCCCAAAGAAGATGAATAGTGCCAATGATAGCCCATAGTTCTAAGGCTCCATTGTACTTGGATCTGGTACCAACCTCAGCAAGGCAACCATGCAACGAGAAAGGAGATCTGATATTGAACTTCAATTGAGCAAGTCCCCAAATATAATGCCAGAATTTTCATTCTTCAAACAAATAATTAACTGAATCCATTCCATGATTGCATAGCAAGCAAAGAGGTACAGTATTTCTGGACCATGAGTTGATTCTTTCATGAGTAGGGAGAAGATTTTTAAGCGCTCTGAAAGTGGTGAGACTCCATCTAAGGTAGTACTTCCATCTCCATAGATTACCGTAGGCTATAGCTATGGGTAGCTTTTGTCTAATGTTGTCCCAAACAGTAGTATCATCTGCATTAGAGAAGGAATGCCAAAGGAGAGACCTATGTCTATAGCTTGTGGGACTAATGATAGAATGAGCCGCAGGAGTAGCAAGGAGACTGCCATACCTTCTGGACATCCAAGACGACCAGATGCTTTGTGAAGTAGTGAGTTTTTTAATCCTTTTCATGGTGTAATAATCAGCTAGCTCATGCAGATTTTTGAGTTCAAGTCCTCCCTCATCAGTAGGAAATGCAATCTTTTTCCAACTAGATGGATGTGGAGATTTGCCCCAAAGGAAGTCCGATAAAAGAATTTCCATTCTCCTAAGAACGACAGAGGGAATCTCACCCTTTCTCATCCAGTAACAAATCAGCCCCATAGCACAATGTTTGATGAGCATTAGACGACCAGCCATGGAAATTTTGGAACCCATCCATCTTTGTATCATGTCTCTAAGTTTGTCAATACATTCGTGAAAGTGTCACCTTCTAAGATTGCCTCCATCCATAGGAAATCCAAAATATTTCGTGGGCTAAGAACCTATTTGGATATTCATGCAATTATAGAGCAGCTCCTTATTGTGACATGAAGAAGAAAGATAGAGATGGGTTTTTCTCGGATTACACTTCATACCTGAAGTATTGCCAAATTCCAGAAGGAGATGTTGAAGTTGAATAAGGCTGCCAGAACGACCTTCAGTGAATATAAGAACATCCTCCGCAAATAATAGATGACTGAGTGTTCTTGTTCTGTTTATGGGATAGGAACGTATATTCTTCTTGTTATGAGCTTCTTCAATGCATTTGCTTAGACCTTCCATGCATATTGCAAAGAGTAAAGGTGATAAAGGATCACCCTGCCGAAGACCATTGGAGCTTCTAAAGAAACCAACAGAAGAACCGTTAAGTAGAAGAGAGAATGAGGGAGTTTCAACACATTGCTTAATAAGAGAAATCTACTTGTCACATAAGCCAAGGCCCGAATGACAATCCCATAGATATTCCCATTTAACAGAGTCAAAAGCTTTTGTAATATGCAACTTCACACAAGCTGAAGGAGGGCTCATCTTCTGATTATATTTGAGCATGAATTCATTAGCCAGAAGAGAACAGTCTTTTATACTTCTTCCTTGAATAAAGGCGCCTTGATGAGGTGAGATGATCTTATGCATAATGGTAGAGAGCCTTCTTGATATGACTTTAGTGATGATTTTATATAGCATAGAGAAGCATGAGATCGGGCGAAAGTCAGTAGGAGAAGAAACAATGTCTTTCTTCGGAATGAGAGTAAGAAATACATGGTTAACTTGCCTAACCATGTTACCACCTTCAAAGAACCATTGGACAGCATTCATCAAATCATTACAGATGACTTCCCAGTTTTCTCTATAAAAGAAACCATTGAAGCCATCCGGACCCAAAATTTTATTAGGCCCAATGCTCCAAACAACTTCTTTAATTTCTTTCATGTCAGGCTTAGTGCACAACATAGTGTTGTCTTCTTTATTAACCAAGTGAACCCATTCGAGAAAGGATGAGGAAGGAGA
This sequence comes from Alisma plantago-aquatica, assembly GCA_963693085.1. Classification (NCBI taxonomy): domain Eukaryota; kingdom Viridiplantae; phylum Streptophyta; class Magnoliopsida; order Alismatales; family Alismataceae; genus Alisma; species Alisma plantago-aquatica. The sequence continues at coordinate 128,601,687 of OY856411.1, read as the reverse complement.
GAAGAAACTGATTGTCCTTGGTTATAAAGCTGCTCAAAGAATTGAGTAGTATCATTAGCAATAACATCATCATCTTGTAAAAGATTACCTTGTGAATCAAATAACTCTGTGATAGAGTTTATGGCCTCTCTCCATTTGACTATAGTATGATAGACATTGGTGTTGCGATCCCCATTTTTTAGCCACTCCATCCTGCTATGTTGCCAGTAATAGGACTCCTCAGCTTTAAGAAGAAGATTAATCTTATCAAGTGTCATCTTCTCCGCATCAATAAGATCAGCATCAAGTGGAGTTCTTCTAAGAGTTGCTGCAATATCATTTAGTTCGAATCTTTGCTTAGCAATAAGGTTGTTCAGATTAACATATTGCTTAGACCACGATTTCAACTTCTCCTTGACGTTTTTGAGTTTTTGACAGAAACAGAATAAAGGATTGCCAATAATAGTAGTTTCCCAAGCCTTGTTTATGATATCACGACAACCTTCCCATTGCATCCAAAATTTGAGAAACCTAAAAGATTTCTTTTTGAAAATAACCTTCCTCATATTGATGTTAAGAGCTGAGTGATCTGAATAGGTACATGTGATGAATTTAGTTTTTGAACCAAGAAATTTGTTCAACCATGCATCATTGGCAAAAGCACGATCTAGCTTACAAGCAATTCTTTTAGCTACACCTTGTTTATTATGCCATGAAAACACCTCTTTACCAATGGTAGGAAGTTCATTAATATTGGCATGATCTATAGCTACAGTGAAAGAACTCAGGATAGACAAAGGAACTTCCCTACCACCAGCCTTCTCTTCCAACTTCCTAATATTGTTGAAATCACCAGTGATAAGCCATGGTTCATCAATAGAGGGAGCAAGACATACAAGAGTGCTCCAAAGGATAGAGTGTTCTGAGATAGAGTTCCTATCATGGACACCTATAATAACGAGAACCAGACCACCTTTATTGATGCACTTAATAGTAATTTGTTGGTCATCCATCTCCTTGACTGAAGTATCCCAACAGTTTGGATTCCAGCCAACATAAACACGACCATTAGGATCATGCAGATGATTAGAAACCCATATCCAGCCTTTAGGAAACATCTTATTTGACATATGAATCATATGCCTTTTGATTTTAGATTCAACTAGTACAGCAACAATAGCTTTACTTTCAAGAGTAGTTCTTTGTACCTCCCTCTTCTTCTGCGGATTCCCTGAACCGCGAACATTAGTCATTATAAAGGTCATTAATGACCTATGCCAGTAGATCGGGTCTTACGTGACCCATCCCCTCTCACAGACTTAGGAGTCTTAGTTGTCACAGTTTTATCAGAAGTTTTTGCAGCCATGACTGATGTTGTTGCCTCCACTGGTGAATCTCCTCTGGAGCCATTGTTTGCCATATATTTTTCCTCAGTAGATTTCTCACCAGAAGCACCTTCATCGCAGGTTTTATCAGAAGCTCCTTCTCCGAATTTTGTGTTATCATTCGAAACAGGTTGCAAGTGTGAGTCCTCACCACCCGAACTAGAGACAGCATCACCGCCAGAAGTGTCAGAAGCACCACCATTACCGCTAGGAGCACCACCATCACTGCCAGGGCTCCGTTACAACCGTACAAGTCTGCATCTCCATCTCCTCCATCAGCACCTGAAGCGTCACTGCCTAAGGCTTCACCATGCCAGCACCAGAGGAGGATGCACCACCGTCCAGGACAATCAGCACCTGAAAGGCATTGTTCGTGTTCATGGCCTTGTCGTGTGAGGCAACAATTGGTTTCTCTGTGTTAACACCTTCCCTTCTTACCCACAACCTTCCAGACCTGAGAAGGTTTAGGAGCATGGGTATCCTCTGCAGCCTTGGGATTGAGTGGACAGTCATTGGAGTCATGCTCGAAGACCTTACAATCCAATCACCTCTTAGGGATGTACTCGTAATGTATCTTGACTGGGACAGGGTCACGACGTGGCATGTTAACCCAGATCTCCTCCGGAGGCTCCTTTTCGGCTTCAACCTCAACAAGGGCTCTCGCCTCGCCCAGCGATTCAAGACCAATTGACTTATAGTCGATTCTCAGAAGCTTTCCGACACCGCTGGCGACGATCCCAAGTGCTCTTGGCGACCAGTTCTGACCCATGCTAGGAAAGCTGATCCATAGAGGGATGGAGCTGAAGAAATCCTTGTGAAGGTCATTGCCTGTCTTGCAGTCTTTGACGACTACGAGTCTGTTGTCGAACCATCTTAGACCACCATTAATGATATTATTTTTATCCTCGCCAGAGTTAAATTTCAGGAGAAAGAATTTGTCAGGCTTGGAATAGAAATCAAACCCGCCCTTGGGTTTCCAGACTCGTCGGATCCATGTGAGGAGATGGTAGTAATATGGTTGTTTACCCATGACATAAAGGATAGAGATGTGCTCCCAACACTTCTCCATAGCTCTGTACATGGAATCGTCAATAGTCACAAAGTGTTTCCCCTCGATCTTCTCCGGTGGATCATAGATGTGCTTCTCGAAGGTTTCAGCGCCTCCAAGAACTTGATTCCAAGCTTTCTTGGTGATGGGCCTAGTCTGGTTGTCTTCGGCTTCCTCCGTGGTGGCCATGGGTGCCGTAGAGAGGGGAGTATCTCCCCTCTCCAATGAGGTCAGAGACAATCGTCCCCATGATCGCCAGAGACGTAGCGCAAACCCTAGGGGGTAACGTGCGTATGACAATGGATGGCTTGTTTTAACTAAAAATCTTATTCCTATTTGCAAAATAATTCCATATTTTGGAGATAACTTGAGAAAATCATATCTCCTAATCTGTAACTCCTTTTTATCTCAAATTTTAAGGGAAATTTTTTTCTTGGAATTATCTAACTATTTATAAAATTTGTGAAACAAATTTCAACGGATGAGAAGGCTTCCTTCCCTCCCAAGTCATCCATTAATTAATCCAAAATTAATTAGTATTTCTTTTCCCTTTGCCATTATCTTGTTATCTTTGGTCCCTTGGACCTCAAGAAATCCTAAAGGCACGAATTCCCATATTGGGGAATATCTATTTGCCTTTATCCTCTTATTTGTGTCTATTTTACATATTCTCCTTTTATTAATTAAATCCTTTTCCTTTTTATTTCTCTTTTCTTTTCAATTGGGCCCAATGGCCAACAAAGCCCATTATCAATCAATCAATGCCATTTCGCACGAAATCCATCACAAATCAAAACTAGATTTCATTTATTCTTTAAATGAGAAATACACCTTTCATTACATACTTAGGAATTTGAGGTTATAACATCCTCCCCTCCTTATAGGAATTTTGCCCTCAAAATTCAAGCAATCAAACAAACAAATCAAGGTATGCTTTCTCCATGTCCGCCTTCAGCTCCCATGTGGCCTCATCCTCTCCATGGTGCCTCCAAAGAACCTTTACCATCTCTATATTCTTGCATCTGAGTTCTTTCACCTTGGTATCTAGAATCTGCAAAGGTGTCTCAGGATAAGTCAGCTTCCCTTGAAGCTCAATAGGTTCAATGTTCAGCACTTGGCTCGGATCTTACACATATCGCTTCAGGTTGGACATGTGAAACACATCATGCATCATGCTATACTGAGGGGGTAACGCCAAATGATATGAAGCTTCACCAATCCGTTCTAACACTTCAAATGGACCCACATATCAGGGAGTCAGCTTTCCTCTATTCTTAGCTATAGCTCGGAGTGGTCAAATTTTCAGAAACACATGCTCTCCTACAATGAAATGCACATCAGTCCGCTTTGCATCAGCATACGAATTCTGTCGATCATGGGCTCTCTTCAACCTTTTCTTGATCAAAGAAACTTTATTAGCATACACTTGGAGCTCATCTGACCTCAACAGGGTCCTCTCTCCCACATCATCCCAGTGAAGTGGGGACCGACATAGTCTCCCATACAAAGCTTCATACGGAGGCATCCCGATACTGGCTTGGTAGTTGTTATTGTAGGCAAACTCAGATAAAGGTAGGTATTGTTCCCATGAGCCACCCCAATCGAGCACACAAGCTCTCAACATATCTTCTAATGTCTGGATCGTCCTTTCTAACTAACCATCCGTCTGGGGGTGATAAGTGGTACTAAACTTCAACCTGGTACCAAGTTCTTCCTGAACTTGCTTCCACAACTTGGAAGTAAACTTTGGGTCTCTATCAGAGATGATCGATCCTGGTACGCCATGAAACCGCACTATCTCTCTGATATACAGCTTAGCTAGGTTTGACACCTTAGCAGTGGTCTTTAAGGCAAGGAAGTGTGCTGACTTGGTAAGACGATCTACCACGACCCATATCGCATCATGACCTTTCCTGGTCCGGGGTAGACCTACCACAAAATCCATGGTGAACTGCTCCCATTTCCATTCTGGAATCTCTATCGACTGTAAGCCCCTATTTGGTTTCGGACTGAAATTGGATCGACGGCTGTCGCATAGCACCAGGTCAGCATTTTTGGATTCGGATCGAAGCATTTGGGCGTTTGGTTTAACATCCTGAAACAGTCCCGTTTTGGGGTTTCGTAATCCCAAAACCTGGACCAACTCAGTCCCGGTCTGAGCGGGATTTCATTTGCAACCTGGTTTCAATCTCCCCCACTCCCGACCTTCCCATCCCGACACTCTCCTCTCTTACGCGCCACCCGATACCCCCTTTACTCCGTCTGAGCATAGCTGCTCGAGGAAGACTATAATTGGGTCTAGGAGTAGGTGTAGGTCGGCTTTACCTATTCCCCATCCACTCGGATCTTTCCCAGCGTCAGTGTGTGGTGGTAGCAGGTGTTTTGAGAATGCAACCGGTAGTAGGGTGTTGCCATGGCAGTGCTGCTGGGAGGCGATTCACAGGGTGAATAAGAGGGCGTAGCAGATAGTGAATTGAAAGCAGGTAAGGGCATTGTGTTGTCCAATCTCTTCTTCCCCCTACTGCTGTCACGGCGCTCATCAATTTTGCAGGACATTGACCATAGTGGAGCAGCCCCAATCGAGGAAAAGGCAGCTCTGCTATAAATTTGGGGAAGTGGTCGTCCAACTCCTCCCGTTTCACCTTGTGAGTGTTGTCAACCTCCTCGCAGATGCCTTCGGTTCCGGCGATTTTTGTAGCTGCTCGACAACCTGCTCGGATCCAACACCAGTCCTTCCATGGTAAGTGCATTGTGTTCTTCCGTTGTTCTTTTGCTGTTATTCGTTTGTAGTTGTGTCTGTGTTTCTTATTGTTCCAGTTATACTAACTAACCAGTGTGTTTGGTTTGTGTTTCTATTTTTTTGCTGCTGTGGTGTGCGTGGACGGCGACGACACCATGGGGTGTGTGGACGGAGACGACACTTCCGGTGTTCAGGTATCCTCTCTGACCCTCTCACACCATGATCATTGCCACTTTTTGCTGTTGTGGTGTCCGTTTGAGGGGCACGACATCCCTTCCTTCTTCTCTTTTTTATCCTAGCCCATTCCACCTTAGTTTGAACGGTGCTTTTTTCCATTGTTGTGAGCTTTGTTCAAACTGAAATACAATTCAACCTTGATAATTTGATTATCCATTGGTTTCTGTTTAATCATATATACTATTTTGGATCCATGCAATAGTGTTTATATGAAATGAATTCCCTGTAAAATGTAAATGTAACAAGATTTGAAAAGCAAATACAAAAGAACACCATGTTTGAGTCAAAACAATATCTTCCTAGCTTGGGTAGTCAGTTGACATCTATTCATTTTTTAATTTATCATATTTCTTGGATAACTATTTCGGTGTATGTATCAGTCAGCTATCATTGATATGTAGTCGAAAAATTTATGTGTGTTCCCCTATTTGAATATGAGCTCATTGAATGTGAATATATAATTACTACTCACAATAGTATTCATGCATGCCTTACTAATTTTGTTTTTATACAAATATGCTTAAATGATATCATCATCATTTTCGACAAAGACTAAAGTCTATAAGGAACGTTACTTGTCCTTGAGAGGGCCTTATGATCCATGTATGCTATGTGTTCTAAGGAAGAACAAGAGTGACTATTTTTTGTTGTGGGAGAAAAATAGGGTTTAATTTGGGTACTTGAGTCTTGATTCGGTTGGGATTGGTATCACTTGTCGATTTGTATAATAATTTGGGGTAAACATGAGAAATCAAGGAAAGGAAAAATTGCAAATGATTTGTATAATAATTTGGGGTAAACATGATCCATTCCCTATAGTTCGTACTCACAATAATAATTACATGTGTTTGATGTTTTGAAACAATGACACCATTATATATCAATCCATTCCCAATAATAATGACACCATTATATAATTATAGCATGTGCTTATTAATATTACATGTTCTTTCTTATTAACTGCTAACATATAGTTCATACTCACAATCATAATAACAGAACTTATTAAAGAGTCAACTCAATTAACTTCTTCAGACTTGTAGCACATGATTATTCAAATTACATATGTTTCTTATTCTAGACATGTATTTGTTGATGTGTATGTATAAGTAGAAGTACTACAAAATTTACATGCAACTTGCTAGAAACTCAATTGAATTATCACTTGACTCCCCTTCAATGCTTTTCGATTGTTAATATATAATCAATAGTCACAATATATTAAAAGAATCTAGTCTTGTGCCTTATAGGTAAGTAAGATAATATACAACTGACATAGTTTAATTAGCTATTCAGTAAGCTTGGGAATTGAATTGACATGTGTAGAATAATATTTGAATTGTACAATGAGTTAGACATTTGTATTGTTCAATCTTTTTGAAATTGAGTATGATATATACATAAGGATTAATATGAGGTGGTTACATTCTATGATTAGGGAAAAGGTGAGAATGAGTAGATGAATATAAGAACTAACTGTAACACTGAAATGATAAGGTAGATGATGCTAATAAATGCTAACTCAATTCAGTGATCAAAATGTGGTACATGTATGCTTTGTAATCTGTATGTGGGCTGTCAGATTTTTTCATAGTAGGATGCATGCTATATAAAATGCATCTTAATTAAGTCGATAATGTAATGAAGCTATACTTGCATAGGCCCGTGTTTTTGCAATTGGGACATTCCCCAAGTCTAAAACCTGAATTTCAGACATTTTATTCCATTTACAGAATGTTTGGACATAATTGACCAAATGTAAATAGGTAAATGTATAAGTTAACATTGATGGTAGAAAATCTTGCTTAAATAAAATGGAATATTTATATATTGCTTATTATATATTTATACATGCTATAAACACCGCTCACATTATTTATATATTGCAGTACATATGGGAGTATGTCTTCCACTGACCCCAAGTTGCATTTTATATGGTCGAGAGACAGTGACGACGCTTTAGTTTCAACACTGAGGAGGCAGTATGATATGGGTAGGTGTATCGATGGACAGTTTACTAGGGATGCATGGAGGGAGACGGTCTGTGAGATGCAAAATAGGATGTCGAGGCCGGACTTAACGATGGACCAGGTGAAAACTAGGTGGAAGAACCTCAAGAGGGACTACGTCAAACTTAAGCTTGTAATCAACAAGAGTGGAATCGGATGGGATGAAGTTAGGAACAAGCCAAGGCTGCCCGACACCCCTGAGTGGAAGGAGAGCCTTGCGGTACGTACAATAACCTTACATTGACCCAAAACTAGTCCTTGCATCATTTAAATATTGGTATCGTAATAAACGTTTTTTTTCAAATTTAGGTAAACAAAGATCTTGCTAGGTTGGTTAATCGACCCTTTCCCCACTACTATGACATCGAGCTGATGGCGGGGAGGAACATTGCTAGAGGACATCATGCAATGTCTTCTACGGATAGACAAATACCATTCGACGTCGCCTCTGAGGAAGAAGTTGATTCCGACCTAGATTCATCTAATACAACAATGCCCTCAGAAACACCCATTGCGGAACCAGACTAAGGCACACCCGGGATGCAGAGTGAGGCCGACACCTGGGGAGGTGGCACAGATTCCTAGGGTGTTGGGGGAAGGACTCCTCATAGCCACAGGTGTAGGAAGAGGACATCCTTGCCACATGAATGATGTGCCCTTTCTAATGAAGTGTTATCTGAATTCACATAAGTGTACACAAAGGTACACAAGTTGGGCACAGGTGTCGCCAGTAGAGCCATTGAAAAAGAGGAGTTTGCAACAATTTTACAACATTTCAATGAAAATTTTCCTGAAGCCCCTACACAAGTGTTTACAACTCTTGTAAACGCCATCAAGGATTCGACAAACCGTATGATCTACCTCAGCCTCACCGACACCCCACAGAAACTAACTATATGGTTGCATGATCTTTGGGATAGGTCCCACATAGGTAGTGCACCAGCCCGACCTTCAATGGAATCTGATTATGTGCCATCTGAGCAGGGTTATGCTTCGCAGTTGCCATCATAAAACTTCAATGGCACGACAAGTATACCATCTATGTGGTATACTAGAAGCCATGTTGGTGGCACTAGTGGGAATAACACAGGTCCTTCAGCATCATAACTTATAGGAGAGTTCGGGTTGTGGTTTGCTTTCCAGTATCGTTTATCAATGAACTTCAAGATTTTAGTTTGTGATGATAGTTTATTTGTTTAGAATAGGAAAACCATTTCGTTGTTGTAATAAATACCATGCATCAGTACATTTGTAGCGCGTATATTTTATTCATATTTAATGTTCATGTTGTTCAATTTCATTCACATATATCATATTATGATCATGTTGCTACTCTTTTTAATGTATGAATCATGAAAGTTTGAAATTGTTTTGGTTGTAGGCATCATGTCTGGTAGTGGGCATACAGAACCAATAGACCTCCTACCACAGATTATAGATATTGTGACTAGTACAGCAAATCGCGTTGCTGATGCAATAGCTGAGTCAATAGCTTACTCCATCATGGATGATATTTCTGATGATGATGACGTACCTCCTCCAATACCTAGATCAGTTAGTATTAGTACTGGGCACCAAAAGGTGCTAGAAATAATGTTTGGTCATGAAAAAAGGGCTTATGACCTATTCATAATGCGTCCACAAACTATAAATACCCTTTTAGACAAGCTTAAGGAATGTGGCTTGTTAAAGAGTAGTAGAGGAGTCTCATCAGTTGAGGCTGTATGCTACTTCCTTCAGATGGTTGGCCATTGCCATACCAATTGTGCTTTGGCGGAGGACTACATCCACTCTGGTGAAACCATCAGCAGAAAGTTCAACAAAGTATTGGACGCGGTGTGTGCATTGTGCAATGACTATATTGTCATGCAAGCCAAAAACACAAACACACATCATCGTATATCGGAGAACCCAAGGTCCTACCCTTACTTCAAGGTAGTAACAGGCATCCCCTGTAGTATTTATTATTGTTCAGTTTTTTTGTATGTTGAAACTCGATTATGGTATTGTAGAATGCCATCGGTGCTATTGACGGGACACACATCCCAGTCTTGGTAAGACGTGACAAGCAAAATCGTTACCGAGATAGAAAAAGGAATGTCTCCCTAAATGTCATGGCTGTTGTAGACTTCTCAATGGAGTATACATATGTACTCACTGGCTGGGAGGGCTCAGCCGCTGACCAAAGGGTCCTACAAGAAGCAACGACTACAGACGGTTTTAAAGTCCCTCCAGGAAAGTATTACCTAGTGGATGCAGGATATGCAAACACTCGACAATTTCTTGCACCGTATCGCAACACAGCTTACCATATATCTGAGTATCGGGGTAACAGACATTCCTACAACAACAAGAAGGAAATGTTCAACCACTGCCACGCTCAGTTGCGTAATGTCGTCGAAAGAGCATTCAGAGTGCTTAAGAGGCGGTTTACCTACCTTAAAAAGGGGGCGACATATCCTATTCATTCGCAGTGTCGCCTCGTAATGGCTTGCTGTATCCTCCACAATTTCATACGTTGCCAAAATGATGGTGACACTATTATGGAAGAAATACCAGACAACAGTACAACATCTTCCGTCCCACCCAATGGCGTCGATCTAAGTTCCCTACACCGAACAAATGTGATAGATGCAAGGGAGGGTGATGTACAATGTGAAACTATTTCCACTTTTATTTGGGATACTCGTTGAACTGACTTTGTAGTTATCCTCATTTCTATACAATATGAAAACTCATGTACGAGTTGACATGTTTTGTGCCCCTCTTTGTTTAATAACAATGTTAGCATTTGACAACTGATGTATGTTTCACATGTGTTCTCTAATTATTCTAGCCCCTAAACATTTTATATGTCCCGTAATAAAAAATATCACATTTTGTTTGATTAGGTTGTCCGTCTTGAAATGGAGAATGGAATGCTACAGTGTACATGTGGGCTCGAGTGCACCGTACGAGTGTACATGATGCCACAGATGTGGTAAATGGTCGGTTTGAAGACAACAACCCCCACAGGCCATATTTTACATGTGGTAGGGGAGTTGTTCCAAATAGATGTCACATGATGTTGCCCGCGCACCGTGTACAACATACACTTGCCATGTTAACTGCAGTTAGGGATGCACTGGTAACACAACTTGCATATGCACGCAATGAATGCAAGACATGGTCAGAACAATGTGACTTTGTAAGTTCCACTAAGAGCATAAATTGAAGTGTTGCGGGGGAGGCGTCTATATCTACGTGAATGACTCCACCTCCCGAGTGATAATGACTCTTCAACGGAGGAAGAGGGATACAATACATCATAGATGTAATATAATTATATGTAATGAAGGTGGCTTCACTACATGTTACAACATTCAGCTGCGACTAACGAACTACTTTCAAACCTAAGTCTCATATAGAGACATATGTTTTGAAGCCAAGTTTATGTTACTAATCATTAATCGTGTTTTAGATGTCGATGAATCTATCTGAAGTTCTGAGGTGTGATTGTGGTTTGGTTGCAGCATTGCGAGTTAACACAGAGGATGCGGGGTTATATGATTTTGGCATTATGAGTCAAAGGCTGGGAGAAATGTATTATATATGTCCTTCTAGAGAGGTGTGCTAGTACAACCACAAATACTCAGTTGCACTAGCTAAGTAAATGGTGAATTTGTAGTTTTTAACTCGAATTTGGGAAATAATTTTAGGGAAAAGACCAATGCAAATACTTTCATTGGGTAGTCGATCTCCCCCCAACAACTAATTCACTAAAGGCTGAAATTATGTTACTAACTTACGAGTGCAAGTCAGTATGGGGCCAAGCGATGAACATGAAGGACTTTGTTGAAATCCATCACGACTTCCAACATGTTTACACCTCTAAACAGTATGAGTATGAAGTTTTACAAGCCTCCGTTCGGAGGTTGGAGGACAGTTGTACTCTGCTTTTGGATACTCCTTCACCCCCGATGACTCCATAAAGTTGTTGTTACACTTACATCACAAACTTTGTATTTTTCTTAATTCTGTTTGATTCTTATGGATGTATCACATTTTATGCCATATGTTATTTGACCACGAAATCCTAACATTCGAATTATATTATATCCACAATTATGTTATTTTCTTAATTCTTTTCAATTCTTATGGATGTTAATTGCAATATTATATACATATAGAATTTTGTAATATGGCTGCACAACAAACTATGGCATATGTTATATGGTGTAGAGATCTTGATATGGTTCTCAGAGGTTTGATGAGAACCCAATATCACATGGGGAGATCTGTGAATGGAGTATATACTGCTCAGGCTTGGAGGGAGGTGTGGCGTCACTTTCTGCACATAATAGGGGGGTCTTACATTTCTTTGAGCGAGTTGCAACTGTGGTGGCGACAAATCATGAGAAAGTTCATAACAGATAATCTTTTAATTTTAGGAGATTTAGTGCCTCCCCCGCCATTGGTTGTGCAACACGGTGTTCAACGCAACTTTGTGACTACTCGTCACACCTATCCACCAGCACTTGATGAGTACCTTACGAATGACGAAAACAACAATAACGCATGAAGTTGTAACATAGTAGCTCAAATTTGTATTTGTTTATGTCTGGTTGTCTCCAATTTCTATTTCTTTATGTTTTACAACTTATGGGCACAATTAGTTTTTTTCCATCGTTTGATAAAACATCTACTTTACACTTTTGATTACAAGACATACATCATGTTAAAACTTGCATTTGTGTATGTTTTCTTGACAACTTATATTTCTATACATTAGTGTAAGTATTACTTTTCTAGTGTCATTGTGTTCTCATATTTTTTATTTTTTTATTAAATATAGATGCCGCCATCGAGATCAAAGTCACCGACAAAGTACGAAAAGATATTGATGTCTCCATCAAAGATAAAAAAATATGTTAAAGAAAACCTTGTATGCAAAAAAAAAATGCTGCGAGACTTCACTTAATGGGGTCAAATCTGGGAGACAGGAACAAGGAAAGGAAGGGGTCAATCACCTTGTTTGTCATCTGCCATTGTTGTTTGACTGGCCAAAAGACGATGTCAAACAATAGCCCATTCATCCTGTGCAGGAAGAATGTCCCATTTCATGGGACGAATATGATGAGGCCCTGAACTGGGCCAACTTGGATGGTCCTACCTGGGATCAACATAAATCATCGTTCACACTGCCATCTTAGGATGTCTGTATGGATGTGTAGAAGTAGGCCTAGGCAATGTCGCTCATGTTTATTCCGCTCTTCCTTCATTCATGATGCATTTGTCTAGGATCAAAGCATGCTATTATCCCTTATTTTGGGCGTTATTTAAGTTCAAATGAAAACTTCTTCATTTTGTCATGTATTTTATTATTATGGAAGAATTATGTGTAACTGTGGTATGGACATGTTTATATTCAAATGGTTATGCTACATGTGCGTAATTTTATGTTCTATCATGACAATTTCAATTATATTGTAAGTTACAAATTATTGGATTGAATACACATAACTATATACATAAATACAAGATGTATATTATATATTTAAAATTAACATATAAAAAGAGCATACTCATCTTATATCCTTACCACTAAACAACAAATAATATCATCCACATTGTGTATGGACAATTTTTTTTCCAAAATTTTTACTTGTATTGTAGTGCCATCACAGCTTCACATATTGTGTAACTGTTAAGTCATTTCTGTTAGAAGAGGACATAATAGACAGATCCTGACTAGGTTGCCAAACAAAATCAGACTGCATTCAGACTAATAACCAAACAGAATCAGACTGAAACCGGACTCAAGCCAGATCAGCTGACCAGAATCAGACTGGGTTACCAAACAGAATTTGACTGGATCCAGACTACACCAATCCATATCTACTGACTAACCCCGCCCAGTCCAGTCCAGACTACGGAATCTCAGTCCTGAACCAAACAGGGGCTAAAAGCCCACCGGGTCGTTGGTGTTCAGCCTTCACCATCTGGCACGTAAGACAGTTGGCCACGCATGCCATAATGTCTTTTTCATTCCTGGCCACCAAAAAAACCACTGCAGGTCCTTGAACATCTTAGTAGTTCCTGGGTGCACTTTGTATTTGGATCCATGAACCTCTTACAGGATACGTTCCTTTATCGATGAATCTGCCGGAACCCATATGTGATTCTCAAACCTAATCCCCCCGTCTACTCCCACAGATAGACGAGTCTGTGGTTTCATCATCAAACCTTTCATCTTGTCTATCTCTTCACTGGTCAATTGTGTTGATATGATCTCACTTAACAACTCATATTGAATCTGGATATTAGCCAATCGAACTCGATCTTCTAGTGGTTGTGGAGTCCATTCCACCAACTCCTCCAGGATCTTCCACTGAGTAGACAAAACAGCTGCACACTTAAGTTGTTTCTGACTCAAAGCATCAACCACGACATTCGCCTTACCAGGATGATAGGCGATGGTGAAGTCGTAATCCTTCATATACTCCATCCATCGTCGTTGTCGTAGGTACTGTGTCAGTAGGTACTTTAAGCTCTTATGGTCGATGAAGATCTCGAAGGTAGCACCGTACAAGTAATGCCGCCAAATCTTCAAGGCAACCTCTTAGCTTGATTAAGAATAGTAATTCCCTATCTCATACTTCAGTCATGGAGTTTCATGCTTAAAGCATAACTCAGAATTAGGGTTTACTTGTTCATATCATCACATCACCCTAGATTAGGATTTACTATTCACATTACCCTAGATTAGGGTTTACTATTCATGTTTCATCACGTTACCCTAGATTAGGGTTTACTATTCATGTTTCATCACATTACCCTAGATTAGGGTTTACTATTCATGTTTCATCACATTACCCTAGATTAGGGTTTACTATTCATGTTTCATCACATTACAGTGAATTGAGGTCATTCCATTATCATTTATGAAGATTACTCTCAATCATGCCCTCAATAAGGTTAAGATTCATTAATCATCATGATTAGGGTTTCCATGATCTCACTATGAAGGGTCATACCCTAATTAGGTGTATTAATACATGTTGGAGGTATTTTACTTGATTCTCATTCATATTAGGAGTCTTCTCTCTCCTCTTACTAATAGATGATGTTTACATTACTCATGATTAGATTAGGCCAAACCAACCTTGATAACATAAGTCAAGTCATCACTAATATGGTCATTAGGGTTTGCTTGATCAAGGGGTGTTGACTACTTAAACTCATCAAGGTTACTTTGGTAATGTCTACCATAGACCATAACATGCATCAACCAACTAATCACTTGTTCCCTTAATTACTTTAGGTATCTTTAGGGTTTAGGTTAATCAACCATTAAACCATCTAAGCCTTTAAAGCATTAAGCATTCTTGACCTTAAAAGATCCCAAACGGTTTTTCACTTTCAACCTCCAAACGGTTTTGAAACTGCATGGAGTTGTTGACCGTTTGGACCTTTTGACTTTCAAGACCGCATGGCCAAGTACCACTCAAGACCATTTTCCCTAGGTGAGGTGAAGACCGTTTAGTCACGTTGACCGTTTGGCCAAGTTTGACTTTGAAACCGCATGACACCAAACGGTCTTGAAACCGTTTGGTCCCAAATGGTCTTGAGACCGTTTGGCCCCAAACGGTCTTGAGACCGTTTGGACTCAAACGGTCTTGAGACCGTTTGGTCCAAACACCTCAAAACCGCATGGACCAAAAAGTGTATCAACTCTTCCAATTGAGTTAGGGTTTTCAATGTTGAACCCTTCAATCGTTCATGCCATGGTTGACCACTTATCAATTGAGCCAATTAGGTTAACCCTCTACTGATTTGACCCTCAATTGATTCTCAATTGATCACCAATTAGGGTTTGGATTTATTGGATTAGGGTTTGGAATCGATCATCCTTCAACATGCATCAATTTGAGCCTAATTGATGTTGAACCCATTGAACCATCACTCAATTGGGTCATGACCTGACCCCAAACGGTCTTGGGATCGTTTGTACATCCTCCAAACGGTCTTGAGACCGTTTTGTCAAGTTCACATCAAAACTAACTCAACCTATCAAGGTTTGAACCATAGATTTGATCATTAGGTCACTAATTGATTATATTTCAACTTATTGCCTTTCAATCTTCAACCACTTAACCATAGTCAACCCTAGACCTCCAAACGGTTTTGGGTGACCTCCAAACGGTTTTGAAACCATCTGTACATCCTCCAAACGTTCTTGAGACTGTTTGCCCATGATGTCATCATCAACCAAGTCAAATACTTAAGGGTTGAACCCTAGTTTTTGTCACCAAAACAACACTTAATTGCTCAATGACTTAATATGATTGGACCCTCAATTGGTCAACCCCACTTAACCCTAGACCTCCAAATGGTCTTGGGTTGTCACCAAACGGTCTTGAGACCGTTTGAGTGATTCCCAAACGGTTTTGAAACTGTTTGGGCCACTCAACCCAAACTTCAACATGATTGCATCCTTGAAATCAGCAATAGACCCGATTAGGGTTTAGGTGATTAAAGTGCCTTCAATTGGTTATTCTCTTGGAATTAGTTAATGGTTCTTGGTGGGTGATTAGTCCATAATATGTACAACATCCCTCCAAATGGTCAACGCCTGGTCAACACTTACAAATAGTCTTGGATACCGTTTTCTCCAATCGTTCTTGGTTGAGATCGTTTACTCTCAAACGGTTTTCAAACCGTTTGGGCAAGAGGTGAAGACTGTTTGATAAAGTGGATTAGGATGAAACTTTGTAATTAACATCACCTTCTTCTACCTCAAGAACCTTGTCTGTTCTTCACGGTTTTCGTTGCAAGAACACTTAGAAGTATGGGAGAAAGGAAAACAAGCAATGTTTTCATAGGAAGAAGATATATAACAAAGCTTTAAGGTTTAGAGTTATAAAACCCGCCTTAGAATCTTATCTAGAGCTCCAAGATCCGTAGCTTTAATGGTCGCTTGAGCTCCATAGGTCGTCCAAGGTCCCTTCCTCAAGAATTGGATGGAGAAGATGGCTAGAAAGAAGAGTTGTGTAAGGAAAACTAGCAAACCAACCTTGTAATGGGATTTCCTCCATTAATTCGAGCTAGATGACCATTAAACTTACCCAAACCAACTTGGTCATCCTCCTCTGCTCCTGAGCTCCTCCTTAGTCGGTCAAGCAGAAGATGAGAAGAGGAAATGAAGGGAAACGATCCCTTGCCTTGTAAAAGAAGTGTGCTTATATACTTTGGGTACATTTCCAAGGCAATGACAATTATCTCTTCTACTTTACCTCTATATCCTCCACTTCTTTGCCACGTTCTTCCCTTCTCATAACATGCAACCCCTCTCTCAACCAAGGTTAAGGAAAAAGGAATTAAACACTTTACTAAGTTATACATGTATAGAGGCCATTTTACTTAAAACTTGGTCATTTGGATATAAAGATTATTTTTATTATTTGATCCTTCAAATGAGGCACCCCCCTCTATTTCTTTGCTCTATATTATTTCAAGAGTCATGAAAGATACTATAGATGGTATATTTTACATATTGCACCCTATGTTTTGGGTAAATTGCACTTTACGCCAAAACTAGGTTTTAAGGCACAAGGATTGCTCTACAAGCTATATCTTGGTGCCCAAGCTTGGAGAATCCATATCACTACATCATATTCATTATTATGATGTCTCAACATCAGAGGAACATCTTAACATGTGCAATTTCCAAGTTAACCCCTCTACTTGGGTAATTTGCACATAGGTCCACTTTTTAACAAAACAATATTACAACATTGTTCAAAAAGGATAGAAATGGAAATATATGTTCCTCAGGAGCTTTAATTACATATCAAGGGATAACCACAAGCATCTAATCACATGTCTTAAGCAAAACACCTAGGGTTAGTTCATAACCCAGGTCAGGGATGTTACAAATTATCCACCCCTTACAAGGATTTCGTCCCCGAAATCAACAAAACATATTAACAAAACATATTAAGAGAAAAGAGCAGGGTATTTCATTCTCATCTCTTCCTCTAGTTCCCATGTGGCTTCTTCAACACCATGATGATTCCAGAGAACTTCCACAAGACTTATGTCTTTCTTTTTCAGCTTTTTAATTCTTTTATCAAGGATTGTCACTGGTCCTTCTTCATAAGATATATCATCATTCAATTCTACCTCCATAGGTTGCAGAACTGATTCTGTATCAGGGTGACATTTCCTCAGCATGGAAATGTGAAACACAGGATGTAACCTCTGTAACTCTGGTGGTAACTCTAGCTTATAGGCTACCTTTCTAATCCGTTCAATGATTAGATAAGGCCCCATAAACCTCAGAGCTAACTTCCCTTTCCTTCCAAATCTCAGAACTCCCTTACAAGGTGAGACTTTGAGGTACACTCTGTCTCTAACCTGGAATTATAAGGGTCTACGATGTTTATCAGCGTAAGACTTCTGCCTATCCTGTGCAGTCTTTATCTGTTGTTGTATTATTTTAATCTTTTCCGTGGTCTGCTGTACAAGATCAGGACCTAACGGTTGATATTCACATGTTTCATACCAACATAGGGGTGATCTACAACGTCTACCATACAAAGCTTCATAATGTGCCATGTCAATTCTATGTTGATAGCTATTGTTGTAGGCAAACTTCTATCAAGCTTAGGTGCAGATCCCAACTCCCTATAAACTGAAGAACACATGCTCTCAGCAACTCTTCCAAGGTCTGTATAGTCCTTTCTGACTGTCCATCAGTCTGAGGATGAAAGGTTGTACTAAACCTTAACTGTGTGCCTAAGGCTTTATGAAGTCTCTCCCAAAAATGACATGTAAAGTGGGGACCTCTGTCAGAAACGACGGTAACTGGGACTCCATGCAGCCGTACTATCTCTTCAACATACAATTGTGCTAGCTTCTCAGCAGAATAGGTTGTTTTGATAGGTAAGAAATGTGTTGTCTTCGTCAACCTATCAACTATTGCCCAAATGGAATCATGCCCTTTGTTTGTCTTGGGTAGGCCAACAACAAAGTCCATGGTTACATGGTCCCACTTCCACTATGGTATGGGTAAAGGTTGCATTGTTCCTGCAGGCTTCTGGTGTTCAGCTTTAACTTGCTGACACACATGCACCGCATAACAAACTCAGCAACGTCCTTCTTCATTCCAGACCACCAATACATATCTTTCAAGTTCCGATACATTTTGGTGCTTCCTAGATGCATAGCATACATTGAAGTATGAGCTTCTTCCAGGACTAACTTTCTTAAGTTATCCACATTCGACACTATCATCCTTCCATGATAACATGCTACTTGATCATCCGAGTCATGGAAACCATCTTGTTTCTCATTACCATACTCCGATCTGATCTGTTGAGCTGCAGCATCAACTTGTTGTGCCTCCTTGATTTGCTTCCTCAGAGTAGGTTTTATATACATCTCAGCTAACAACCCAGCTAACTATGATACTTTCAACTGTACATTGTTTTGTCTTACGGAGATAAGCATATTTCTCCTTGAGCACACTAAGGAATTCAGTTGTGCTCTATCTAAGGCTGGTGTTGCTGATTTCCTACTCAAAGCATCTACAACTACATTGGCTTTCCCTGGATGGTAATCAATTGTACAATTGTAGTCCTTGATTAATTCCATCCAGCGACGTTGCCTCATGTTAAGCTCATGTTGAGTAAAGATGTACTTAAGGTTCTTATGATCAGTGAAAATCTGGAATGTCTCTCCATAGAGATAGTGTCTCCAGATCTTCAAGGCATGAACCACAGCAGCTAGCTCCAGATCGTGTGTCAGATAATTCTCCTTGTGTTTCTTAAGCTGTCTGGAAGCAAAAGAAATCACTTATTTATCCTGCATCAACACACATCCAAGTCCATTCTTGGAGGCATCACAGAAAACTATATATCCTTTCCCTTGTTCAGGTAACACAAGCACTGGTGCACTTGTCAACCTCTCCTTCAACAGCTGGAAAGATTGCTGACACTTATCACTCCAGGTAAAAGGAACATCCTTCCTGGTCAACTTGGTCAAAGGTAAGGCTATGGAGCTGAAGTTCTTAATGAACCTTCGGTAATAGCCATCCAACCCTAAGAAACTACGAATCTCCGTCGGTGTCTTCGGCTTCTCCCATTGTAGAACAAATTCTACCTTTTTAGGGTCAACACGAATACCCGAGGCAGATATCACATGTCCAAGGAAAGATACTTCTGGTAACCAGAACTCACACTTGCTAAACTTAGCATATAGCTTGTGTTTTCTTAGCAAAGTTAGAGTCTGACGAAGATGTTGTTCGTGCTGCTGAGTATCTCTACTATAGATCAGAATGTCATCTATAAAGACAACAACACACTGATCGAGAAAAGGTCGGAAAATTCTATTCATAAGTTCCATGAATGCAGCTGGTGCATTAGTTAGTCCAAATGACATAACTGTGAACTCATAGTACCATACCTTGTCCTTAAGGCAGACTTTGGTATGTCACTATCCTTAATACGGAGTTGGTGATATCCTGACCTCAAATCTATTTTTGAGAAGACGGTCGCACCTCGCAACTGGTCAAAGAGATCATCAATCCTCGACAGAGGATACTTATTCTTTATTGTTACTTTATTTAACTGTCTGTAATCAATGCACAACCGTATTGATCCATCTTTCTTTTTAACAAAGAGCACCGGAGCACCCCAAGGTGAAGTACTCGGTCGGATGAAACCTTTCTCAAGCAACTCCTGCAGTTGTTTCTTAAGTTCTTCCATCTCAGCAGGCGCCATCCTATATGGTGTTTGTGCTATAGGTTGTGTATATGGGATTAAATTGATATCAAAATCAATTTCTCAAGGCGGTGGCACACCTGGAAGTTCTTCAGGAAATACATCTTCAAATTTCCTGACTACAGGAACTTCAGTAGGGTTAGGACTATCCATGGTAGTATCTACCACATGGGCCAAGAATGCATAACATCCTTGCCTCATCACCTTCTCAGCAACCATAGCTGACACAAGACAAGTGGATAGAATCTTTCTCTCTCCTTGAAAGATCCATGTGTCACTATCATCAGTGAACACATCTTGCTTGAATTCACAATCCAAGACAACCTTATACCTTTCTAAGGTATCCATCCCAAGGATTATATCAAATCCATGCATCTCAAGTGGTATAAGGTCCACTTGAATGAGATGTTCAGAAAAGAAGAGGATGCAGGGAGAACATACCTCCTGCAACACAGCAGACCCCATCAACAGAGTTTCTAGCAACAAACTATCTGCACTATGACTTATAGTCAAATTGCAGTCAAGAATCACTCTTCGAGTGATAAAGGAGTGCGTAGCACCCAGATCAATCAAAACAGATACAACACAAGATGTAGACATATTAGAATATAACAACTCCATCTGACCTGCCACAACCCGAGGGTTGATAACTGCATCAGGTGGATTCATCACGTAGAATCTTGTCGTTGCCTATGGTTGATTCGGTGCTTGATGACTAGATGCTGATGACCCATCTTGGGACGCTTGTCCACGTCCTCTAGCTCCTCCTAGAAACTATCGCCTTTGTGATCCTTGCTGATTCTGCCTCTGAGGTTGAGTCACACTCACCTCTCTGGCTCTGTAGTCCTTCATCAGATGTCCCATCTTTCCGCATATATAACAACTTTTGTTCAGTTGTTGTGGTCTGGGTGGTCCTGTAACCGACATAGATGCTGAACTGCGAGCTCCTCCTAGTGGTAGGCTTCGTCCTCTACCCCTATTCGACATCCATTGCGTCCGGGTATTGGATCTAGGTGGTGGCATAGGTGCAGAAAACCTAGGTTTCTTGAAACCTTTGGATGAAGATCCTTGGAACTGGGGATACATCCTCTTGTTCTGGGTCTGTCTCTTCTCTACTACAGACCTCTCTACCCTTTGGACTGACTCAACAAAGGTAGCAAACCTTTCTCTGTTCTCTAGGGCAGACACGAGAGTAGTCAACTCAGCATTTAACCCTTTCTCAAAACGCCTTATCCTTTCTTCATCTGTGGTCGCCATGTGTGGACAAAATTGCACTCGCTAATGTTCATTGGACCTTGCCTTAACCTCTCGAACTGAGAGATTTTCTCGTCCAGAAACGTCTTAGGGAAATATCTATTAATAAATTCCCGTCGGAAGTCTTCCCAGGAAATCTCCACTCCAGGCCTCTTCTGTTCTTCCATGGTCCACCAATGACCAACACTCCCCTTGAGAAGGTACACAGCATGTCTAACCTTCTCAGCTTCAGGGATGTTCAGGATTCTAAAGGCCTTCTCTAGTTCAGTTAACCATAAGTCGGCATCTTCGGGATCAGCTGTTCCAAAATACTCCGTAGCTCCAACTCGGCGAAGTCATTCAAACGTCTTGCCGATTCCTTGTCCTTCAGGCTGGGTAGGTGCCCTAGGTGCAGGCATAGGTATCCTATCAGTTATGTGTGTCATGGCAGTCATAAACTGCCCAAGCGTGGTCTGGACGGCTGGGTTCCCCATGTCAGCTGGATTGAACTGGGTGGTTCAGGAATAGGTTGCTCTATCTCTGGGTTTCTCGCACCTTCTCTAGGTGCAGCAACACTACTCTCTGCAACATATTCCTCGTGTGGTCCTGACATCCTTAGTCTTATCTTCTTCTCCTGAGGAGTAGAAGACACTATCAGACATACTGGAAAGCACTAGAACAGACTCAACATCCTAAGTCCTATGTCTCTGTAGACTCAGCGAACCTAGAGCTCTGATACCACTAAATTGATACGATCGAATCACGAACACAAGATCAACGAATGCTGAAGCGACTAGCAGCGGAATTATCAAAAATCACTAAAAATTAAAACTTTTGCAAAGAGACCATCAAACGATAAAACTCTTTCGTAAAGAACATGATAAGTTGTTTACAACATGTTTCATCATTACATCTCTGTAACAAACACATCTCGAGAATAACAACATCAACCAACTTGTTAACTGTACAAGGTAAGATACAAAATCTCGAGGCATCATGCCAAAATCTCAGATATACTAACTCCTAGGACCTGAGAGTACAGAGATGACACAGGACATACTATCTACACAACTTGACAGACAGTGTCTCCACCTGAGGATCACTGATGTCCCTGAGATTGCTACTGCTACTGCTCACCCACTGATGGGTTCCTTCGTCCTCGACGCCTACCTAACAATTTGAATCCCACGGGGTGAGACAATTGAATAATTGTCCCAGCGAGAGTTATAACTCTCCGCCAGAAGCTTTGTTATTGCAATAATGGAATAACATAAATTAGAAGAATTATAATATTCAACAGCAAGTAACATTGTATAAACTAAGTGAAGCAGCATTCCTATAAGTAATCATTTCAATTATAACTTAATTGAATGACAAGGCATATAACAATAAGGAATATGAAGAACATGTATACTAGTTCCTTAACTAGAGCACTGTGAACAATGTAACATCAATCATTGTTTCTCATAGTTCAACCTAAGCAATTATGCTATGCGGCTGATTACATTTTACAAACATATTTATGCCCTGAGGAGATGAGTTACACCTCTCATACTCCAACCGACCATCATTAGATCACAATCGGTACCATACATAGGTCATCAGGAGAGCCAGATTCCTATGACCACATCACTCCTCAGTCAGTGTGAGGATCAACATGCAGGACATCTCGTGTCTCTGCTATAATAGCTTTCCAGGGTGGTCTGGCAACTTCTTTATTTAGAGTTATAGTGGCGTTCTGTACTCTCTTTGCCATCGAGGGATTTCTTGTTTATCTCTCACCGATGTGGCATTAATGACATCATCGGGAGATTAGTGATACATCTTCCCGGCATAAACATATAATGAAGGGTTGAGAGATTAGTGGTACATCTCCTATCAAATCCAACATTAGGACGTAAGGATATTCGCGTCCATAACCCCCACATACTCAAAAGTATGTGCTCCAGGAGTTCCCTTAGAAAAACCTATTCCACCATCATTTAATTTCTGACAATGATGGATCTATGGTCAGGGCTCTACATGATATCATTATACTTGTTTATTTAAGTACATTATGGCATCCTTTAGAAACAAGCATGTTTTCAAACATTAATCAATAAAACAAACGTCATAAAGAAAGAGTACTAATTGTATCAAGTTCTCATCACATACTTTTAACATTGGGATATCAATCCCTAACCATCTCATCTTTGTGATTAAGGAATGTGGGTATTCAAACCCTTGAATCATCATAACACTTGTTACCAAGAAACATCTTATCATCCAGTCATTTTAATAGTATGACCTTTGATAATAACAATGCATATGTTTCTCATGGCTCATTCAGCCTATCAAGCTCATATGTTACCACTCACCAGGTAACATGGGACATCATTATACATGAAGCATGTAAAGTGTTTTCAATGTATATAAAATCATAACCCTTACCTGGATATGATCATCTCTTTGTGAAAACCTGCATGGTTAACATTTACTAATAACATGTACATTGTAACTATATCAGCACAATACAAATTCTTTTCAATTTATATATATGATACCACGGCCGTGCTATCTTGCACGGTCGTGCAAGAGTGAGCCACCACGACCGTGCTTCATTGCATGGCCGTGCAACAAAGGATTCACCCCAACCGTGTCATATTGCCATGGTTGGTTTCTAGGGTTACGATCCTTATTCAATCCAATTAGAGTTATTCAACCTCTTAGCTTGATTAAGAATAGTAATTCCCTATCTCATACTTCAGTCATGGAGTTTCATGCTTAAAGCATAACTCAGAATTAGGGTTTACTTGTTCATATCATCACATCACCCTAGATTAGGGTTTACTATTCACATTACATCACATTACCCTAGATTAGGGTTTACTATTCATGTTTCATCATGTTACTCTAGATTAGGGTTTACTATTCATGTTTCATCACATTACCCTAGATTAGGGTTTACTATTCATGTTTCATCACATTACCCTAGATTAGGGTTTACTATTCATGTTTCATCACATTACAGTGAATTGAGGTCATTCCATTATCATATATGAATATTACTCTCAATCATGCCCTCAATAAGGTTAAGATTCATTAATCATCATGATTAGGGTTTCCATGATCTCACTATGAAGGATCATACCCTAATTAGGTGTATTCATACATGTTGGAGGTATTTTACTTGATTCTCATTCATATTAGGAGTCTTCTCTCTCCTCTTACTAATAGATTATGTTTACATTACTCATGATTAGATTAGGCCAAACCAACCTTGATATCATAAGTCAAGTCATCACTAATATGGTCATTAGGGTTTGCTTGATCAAGGGGTGTTTACTACTTAAACTCGTCAAGGTTTCTTTGGTAATGTCCACCATAGACCATAACATGCATCAACCAACTAATCACTTGTTCCCTTAATTACTTTAGGTATCTTTAGGGTTTAGGTTAATCAACCATTAAACCATCTAAGCCTGTAAAGTATTAAGCATTCTTGACCTTAAAAGACCCCAAACGGTTTTGCACTTTCAACCTCCAAACAGTTTTGAAACTGCATGGAGTTGTTGACCGTTAGGACCTTTTGACTTTCAAGACCGCATGGCCAAGTACCACTCAAGACCATTTTCCCTAGGTGAGGTGAAGACCGTTTAGTCACGTTGACCGTTTGGCCAAGTTTGACTTTGAAACCGCATGACATAGGAAGAAGATATATAACAAAGCTTTAAGGTTTAGAGTTATAAAACCTGCCTTAGAATCTGATCTAGAGCTCCAAGCTCCGTAGCTTTAATGGTGGCTTGAGCTCCACAGGTCATCCAAGGTCCCTTCCTCAAGAATTGGATGGAGAAGATGGCTAGAAAGAAGAGTTGTGTAAGAAAAACTAGCAAACCAACCTTGTAATGGGATTTCCTGCATGAATTCGAGCTAGATGACCATTAAACTTACCCAAACCAGCTTGGTCGTCCTCCTCTACTCATGAGATCCTCCTTAGTTGGTCAAGCAAGAAGATGAGAAGAGGAAATGAAGGGAAACGATCCCTTGCCTTGTAAAAGAAGTGTGCTTATATACTTTGGGTACATTTCCAAGGCAATGACAATTATCTCTTCTACTTTACATCTATATCCTCCACGCCCTTCTCCACTTCTTTGCCACGTTCCTCCCTTCTCATCACATGCAACCCCTCTCTCAACCAAGGTTAAGGAAAAAGGAATTAAACACTTTACTAAGTTATACATGTATAGAGGCCATTTTGCTTAAAACTTGGTCATTTGGATATAAAGATTATCTTTATTATTTGATCCTTCAAATGAGGCACCCCCCTCATTTTGTTTGCTCTATATTATGTAAAGAGTCATGAAAGATACTCTAGAGGGTATATTTTACATGTTGCTCCCTATGTTTTGGGTAAATTGCACTTTACACCAAAACTAGGTTTTAAGGCACAAGGATTGCTCTACAAGCTATATCTTGGTTCCCAAGCTTGGAGAATCCATATCTGTGACGTCCCCGGATTTCGACTTCTCCAAACCCTATTGGGAATGAGAGCCCATAATCCGAAAACATCAAACAATTATATCAGAAAGCGATGCGGAAGCATAATACGCATACATGAACATACAACCGTAACATTCTCAACATTCAACATGTAAATTTATACAACATGAATTATTACACAATGGTTTACAATTACATATTGAAAGATAATTTACAAGTCTAAGAACATGTATGCTAACTAGGATCTTCACAATAGGTACAACCTGAACAACTTGCTCATATCCTGTACTTTTCATCCCATGCTATCTCTGAACCTAAAACATACGTGAAACAACAAATCAACACACAAGGTGTTGTGTACGTGGGAAGAAAGATACATATATTTATGGCTTGCATAATTATGAAAAAGATTTGCAGAAGGAAAGAAAATCATAGAAAACACTTCTTTATTAAGCGAAATACGCCAATTTAAGTCATTTTCCTAGATGAATTGCATTATCAAGGTGGACTAGTACCAAAACATAAATATTGGGCCCATCCCCGTGTACCAAGTACTCTAGGGAAACTCCCTGTACATCGTGTGCTCTAGGGAGGTGTACTAGCCAACATTAATCCATTCCCTCGTAAGGGGGATAATGAACACCTTAAATAACTACAAAACATCTACTCATAATTTATGTTTTCAAGTGACAAAACAACGGGTACTACATAGCAATACTACATCCAATATTTGCAAATAGAAGAGAGCATACATACATATCATGATTGCAAGCAAGAAAACCATAGTCATATAATTAAATAAACCCACGTACCTGATTCAGAGATTCCTATTTACATTCTGGATCATGTACATATCTGGTCATCACCTGATTAAGACAAGACCACATACTATCATCAGATTCTAATCATCTTAACCCTAGTCGTGTTCATTAGGGTTTATATTATCTCATTATGTTACTCTCATGATTACTTGTATTCTTACCTTATATTTATCTTACTGATGTCATTTTACAGATTATGATTCATTATCTGAATATCAGGTTCCATATTCTATTTTTATGCACATACTAACCCTAGGTTACATCATTAATCTAGATTAGGGTTTTAAAACCAGGTATTAGTATTCATCTTCATATAACATGAATTATATACGTCTCACTGATATCTGATTTACATCTTAACTTTAGATTACTGATATAAACCTACTCTGTAAATTCCACCATTTATTGAGCATGTGTGCAATAATTACAATTTATATAGGGTTATTAGCCCTAATTAGTCATTTTAAGAAAATTACATGACTTCATGTCATAAAATGACCCTAACTGACATAAGGTGCATTATAAACATGGTTATGGACTTACTGACATTTTTCCATAATTTAATATCATCATTTGCTATTTATTTTCCATTAAACAAGTATTACATGTCTTATATGATATTGCTAATATTAAAGCATAAAAAGTCTGATATTAAGCTTTCATGTTGTTCTACATATTTTTCTGAGAATTTTGATACCTTATTTGTATTTTTCTGATAATCATACTAATTACTATGGCTTTTGCAAGATTTGGTAAATTATTGAAGATTTACCTTTTTCAGCGAATCTCGTCTCGCCACGTGGCTCTTTGGGTGGGGCGACCTCCCGACTTTGGATCACATTGAATCGGCCGATCCACGTTGGTTTGGGCTCGGTTCACTGACGGTTTGCAGTCCAGAAAGCTGTGGTTTGTGATTGGGCCGCTTGGTTCACTAGCTGGACCAATTGGTCC
Organism: Alisma plantago-aquatica; assembly: GCA_963693085.1. Lineage (NCBI taxonomy): Eukaryota > Viridiplantae > Streptophyta > Magnoliopsida > Alismatales > Alismataceae > Alisma > Alisma plantago-aquatica. The sequence goes on along the minus strand of OY856411.1, from coordinate 128,574,041 downwards.
GATCTCTACTCGCTCACAGATCCCCCGCGATCCAGATTGCGACTCTGTTCACTGTGTGCGCCGCCGCGACGCTCAACTCCGGTGAGATCGCAAGGTCAGAAGAGGGTCTCTCAGGTGCAGGCAATCATGCGGTCACCTTTGCCAGTTTGAACCGGATCCGGACGGCACGGTGTCAGTTCATGGCTCCCCTTGGAGCGGTGATCCGCCATTGTGGATGAAGGGGTCACCGGAGAGGAGGAGGTCAGGGACGAAGAGATGATCTGGAGTGGTTTGTTCTAGCCGAGAAGCATCGTTGGATCGAGGTGAAGGTGATGGAAGGTTGTATTTAGTGGGGCGAGAACTATGTGGTGCCGCCGAGGTGGTGCGGCTGCGGAGAGGAAGGTGGACTTGGGGGAGGTTCTTGGAGATCGATTGTTTCGAATTGAGCTTCCTGGAGGTCTAAAGGAGGTCGGGCGAAGCCGTTGGAGGCCTTAAAAAGGCACGAGGAGGTGTGGGAGGGAAAAGCCCTAACTAGGTCCTGCCGCCAGTGAAGCGTGAGATGGCAGAGAGTTGTTATCCCTGCTCCGGGCATGGTAGCAGACCTAGTAGGGTTCGTTGAGTTCGGGCTGAGGAGTAGAATCGGTCCTCCAAGAAATATCGCGCAAAAGCTGGGGAAGCTAGGCATGCGAGGTAGCCCCGGTGTTAGGCTGGTTCTTCTGAGATCGGCCGAGAAAAGCGGAAGGTAGGAGACGAAGTCTCCCCCGCTGGATTGCTGATCAACGGCCAACGTTAGCTTGGCCCATAATAAGGCCCGCGCCTAAGCTTCCAAAGGCTGCGTGACACATGGTGTCACACATTTAATTCAAATAAACCCCAAACTTAGGTCCTAGGGTTCAAATGAGTGGAATAAAAATACACAAAATTAAATTGATCATATCCCTTAATTGGTTGATCCAATTGACACAAAATTTTAGGTGTATCTTCATAATGTCATGATGTAGCTATGATGTAAAATTGGAGTTAAAATCCGAATGTTGGCCATGTCAATTGGCTATATGTCATATTTCATGTAATTTGACTTTATAAAATACTAGGGATGGTATTAAAAGAAATTGATAAGCCGAAATAATCAAGATTGACATCAAACTCTAACATTGGTTCATATATACATAATTCCTCAAAAGGAAATTAGTTCACTACTCACTGGATCACCAAATGTATGATTGGTCTTATGAGGACTTAATTAATCAGAAAGGACATTCATTCATAATTGAATTCAATTAGGCATCATAGTCCTCCATCATATTTCCAATCACCAATTTTTGAGAAGGAATTCATAATTGTATAACCAATTCCTCAATTTGGTATTTGGACATCATACATAGAATGCTTGTCTCTAATTATTATATTAGTTATTAAAACTCAAAAATCTAGGTTATCACATTCACCCCACCTTATATGGAATTTCGTCCTCGAAATTCAACCAATCTTATACTCAAAGTGACATCAAGGATTTCAAATTAACGTACGCCACCACTTCTAGGTGTCAAAGTTATCATATTTCTATATGTATCCCAAGTCAACATTTTAGGTTCTAGAGCATCTAGGGTGTATCACCCCACCTTATATAGGTTGAAGAATAACATTTTTTTTTTAAATAGAATTGAATCATCATATAAAGGCTTAGTCAGAACTTGACATTCTATTATCTTAGGATTGCATCACCCCTAAGGATACCAGTTCTGATCATACCTTAAAAGTCCAAGAGGAATTCATTAATATGCCATGGTATTCGGATCGTTCAAATCTAACATCATTAACATCTTACAATGATTTCAGCATTAAAGGAGATTTATCTTCATCCTTGATATTAGGATTTTTATACATAGGATGGGCTTACATAACATGCTTGACCATCAGGGTTTCACCCTATGGTGTGATATGCATACTCAACTTAGACTCACACATTGAGAAAGATCAAGTAACAAACTGTATTTCTGATCATATATCCTATGATCCAAAACTATCTTTATTCAAGTTCATGAGTTCAACTTTTTATGTCTTACATGTATTATGTGAAGGGAAAAAGAGAATATATAAGTTTATCCCATGATCTCAACATCATATCTTTCATGTTTCATATGAAGGGGAAAAGAATATTCTAAAGTCAAACTTATCATGATTTCAATCTTGGTGCTTCATGTATGATATAGGGGGGTATATAATAGGTCAAGCTTATACGAGTGACTTCTCATATATAACTCATCTATATAGCTCAAGTGAGGTTTCTATCATTTTATATTAAGAAAGAGAAGAAGAAGGGAGAACATGTATTTTGAGTATCTTTTGCACAAAGCATCATACTCTCATAACTACATTTCATATATTACCTCACTTGCAACTAATGACGAGATTCACAAAATATGTCACTCTAGCTAGGACCTAACTCAGCCAAAGGATTGACTTTATCATATGGGTCATCTACCCATCCTTTTATTTTATCCAATTCTCACATATGGATTTGAATCATGCAACATGACTCAACTCATTTACTTAGGAGTAACCCAGCTTAGGACACATCATTTCACATATTTTCATATATTGTAGGGTAGGTCCATTGACCCTCTCCTTGTGGGTCTCACTCTCTCTGGAGTTCACCACATATCTTGTCCTAACACTAGAGGTCCTCCTTTGTAAAAGAGCTTGAGGCTCATGCACACTCATCTCTATCTTAACTTAACTTATCTTAAGTAGGAAAAGGGGATGTACTATCATTATCACGACTTAGCTTAGATTCTTCAAAATTGGATTCAGGTCATATACAACTTAAATCCTTATAAAGCAACTTATATCATTAGAGGTAGAACTTAAATAAGATCATCCATGCTTATATCAACTACCATTCTATCATCTACACTTTGTATCACATATATTGATACGGCTCTAGACATCTAATCTAGACTACTCTCTCTTCTAGACTGATGTCACTCCCTTTCACTTAGGTTGCACGAACACCCACTACTCTCCTGTGTGATGGACACATTTTTATATTTACATATATCTAATAAAGTATTATATAGTTTTTCTCCGAGAAAGAAGGCGTCAGAGAAAACTGTCGAGGTGCGAGCCGATTGGGAAACAAAACCAAACCAGCAAACTCGAGTGTCCAACACACAGTAGATAGCCTGGTGTCATGTAACCTAGTGAAATGGTGAGAACATGGTGTAGACTAGTGTAGCTACCCAATACATATGAGCTCTATATGGAAAGGGTTTCACACACTTGTCTAAACCTAGTTCTCGAACATCTAGGTTCTAACCTAGAGGCTAGGTCAACCTTATTCCTATAGAACAACTTACTAAGTTTCTAAGGTTTAAGGTGAAAGGTGAAATTTAGTTTTTATGTTTCATGGTGAGCAATTGTTAGGTGTAGCTATTGTTCATGCTCTGATACCAACTGTGACGTCCCCGGATTTCGACTTCTCCAAACCCTATTGGGAATGAGAGCCCATAATCCGAAAACATCAAACAATTATATCAGAAAGCGATGCGGAAGCATAATACGCATACATGAACATACAACCGTAACATTCTCAACATTCAACATGTAAATTTATACAACATGAATTATTACACAATGGTTTACAATTACATATTGAAAGATAATTTACAAGTCTAAGAACATGTATGCTAACTAGGATCTTCACAATAGGTACAACCTGAACAACTTGCTCATATCCTGTACTTTTCATCCCATGCTATCTCTGAACCTAAAACATACGTGAAACAACAAATCAACACCTTGTGTGTTGATTTGTTGTTTCACGTATGTTTTAGGTTCAGAGATAGCATGGGATGAAAAGTACAGGATATGAGCAAGTTGTTCAGGTTGTACCTATTGTGAAGATCCTAGTTAGCATACATGTTCTTAGACTTGTAAATTATCTTTCAATATGTAATTGTAAACCATTGTGTAATAATTCATGTTGTATAAATTTACATGTTGAATGTTGAGAATGTTACGGTTGTATGTTCATGTATGCGTATTATGCTTCCGCATCACTTTCTGATATAATTGTTTGATGTTTTCGGATTATGGGCTCTCATTCCCAATAGGGTTTGGAGAAGTCGAAATCCGGGGACGTCACAATATCGCTAGATCATATTCATTATTATGATGTCTCAACATCATAGGAACATCTTAACATGTGCAATTTGCAAGTTAACCCCTCTACTTGGGTAATTTGCACATAGGTCCACTTTTTAACAAAACAATATTACAACATTGTTCAAAAAGGACAAAAATGGAAATATATGTTCCTCAGGAGATTTAATTACATATCAAGGGATAACCACAAGCATCTAATCACATGTCTTAAGCAAAACACCTAGGGTTAGTTCATAAGCCAGGTCAGGGATGTTACAATAAGACCACATGTACCTACCATCCTCATTAATTGGGTGGAGTACGAAGTCATATATGAGGGTCTAATGTGGGCTTGTTCAAGGTGCGGCAGGGAAGGGCACACATCCAAATAATGCAAGGATATTGAAGGTACTTATCAGGAAACTATTGAGGAGGAAAAGGAAGACACGAGGACTGACAATACTAGGGAAGATGACCCAAAAAATGCTTGGCCAACGCAGAAGAGGAGAGGTGGAGGACGTGGGAATAGATAGTATTATGCGACTACCCAGAATGGGGATTGGGTAAAGAACTACAGATTTGCTAATCTAGAACATGAAGAAATAGAACAAAGGGAAACGGGGGGAACGCCCTACATTCGCTATGGAGGTGGGAGCTGCTCAGGTGAGGTCTGCGAAAGTCTGGAGGAAAAAGAAAACTAGAAGATACACTAGCAAGGACAGAAACATGAGGAAAGTGTTGGGTGACATCACAAATACAACTGACAATAACGTGAATGTCATGAAAGGAGGGTAGACAAGTAGGAGTACTGTTGAGAAGAGGTAGAATGATGAGCACACATTTGTGAACCCGAGAGTTGATGAGGTCATTGGAGTCGTTATTGTCAATGATGATCATGTGTTGATGCTAGAGGAGGAGAAGGAATATAGAAAAATACCAAACTTCAAAGCTAATGAGGTTCTAGTTCCACAAGAAGATACACCTTCTGAAATCTAGTCCATAGTGAGTGCTATGCTAGGAGAAAGTCTAAAAGTAGTGGCACAAGGATGAAAAGAAGAGGTTAGGTGAAACCGATCAGTCCACCGGAGCTGAGACACAGGAGACCACGGCAAGCAAGTGGGGAACTAAACAACACACAGGTAAGCCAAGAAGAGGAGGCTAATGCTAGAGAAGTGGTTATGGAGGGAACTGACACCCGAGAAGGAGTGACTGTCAATGAGAATTGGGTAGTACAATATCTGGTACTAGAAGAGAATCTGCAATAATTTCTTGTATAAACCCTCACAACATCTCAATGCAAAACATAATGTGTTGGAATGTGAGGGGTGATGAAACGTGCAATACGCTGAGAGAACTCATGAATACAAATAAGCCAAAAGTTGTAGCAGTGTTGGAACCTCACACCAGTGGACTCAATGTTGTTAACACCATCAAAAGGTTGGGTTTCAAGAGATCTCACATAGTTGAAGCTAGGGGATTCTCAGGTGGTATATGGGTTGGATGGAATGTGTCATGTAACCTTGACATTGTTAGTAGTCATCCGTCAATTCATCACTTATAGACTGAATGACAAATGGTATGTGACTTTTGTGTTCTCTAGCCTGAACGAGATGATCTGTAACTTGCTATGAAAACACTTGATAGATATGAGCAAGAAGATAAAGGAGCCTTGGATAGTACTTGATGATTTTAGCTCATTGTTGGAACCAAATGAGAAATCTGGTAGCGACATTTTCAATGCTAATGAGGCAAATCGTTTCAGTGACACACTCATGGAAGTTGGACTAACTGATCTTGGTTTTTCTGGAAGGCGATTCACCTACAAACATGGTATGCTCCAAGAACGTGTGGATAGACCTGCTGCAAATGACAAGTTTTTACAACAATGTTCGCATGTGACTATTCAACACAAATAGGACACTTTATCCAATATGTTATAATTAATCCAAATAATGTCACATTAGTTACTTATATGTATATTAGACATTGTTACTTTACCGTTCTTGATCACATTAATGTCATCATTAATCATTCTCTCATATTTATTACTTCTTATTATTGATTATGAGCATTTGTGTGAATCAATTATTTCTTATCCATATTGAAGTCATTATATATATTTTCATGATCAAGGTGGGACATATTACATATTACTGATTTGATTCACATACTAAGTCATTAGGTTATTAATTAGGTGTGTAATAGAGAACAAGGTGATATACATTTCGTCTTGATGACCTGATTAATCTATGATTTATGTGTATTAAAGTATGTTATCTGATTATGACACCTAATCACACTAATGTATCATGCATGTCATTAAGGATTTATAGGTTAAGGTTACATGATTACATTAGGGTTTAGGTTAAAATGATCATTATTCTTCCCCTATACCTTCTTAAGATGGATTAAGTCCAAGGATAGATTACAATTATCTTGCCCATCGTATCATTAGGGTTTATTGGTTTATGATATGGTCAACATCATGCTTAACCACTATAAGGTGAGTTACTCGTATTATGTATTATAAATATTCATTAGGGTTCAAACATATGAATTACCCATTAGATGATCATTATGTGTTCTTTAGGATAACGACAAGCATGTGGGGTTACAACTATAACTTGTTTGGTCAAACTAAGGATCCAAGCACACTATCCTCCTAATGATGGAGTTAGGGTTTCTAGAGTCAGTATAGCTATATTTCAGTATGTTACATGACTCCATCCCCTTAAAAAGGATGTCTTCCTCGAAATCTAACTACCCAAGAATCATCAAATCAACTACTCTCCACCCCTCAAAAGGTTTGACCTAGCAAGAAAAACTAATATAGAGGTAAAAGGGTGAGTCTAACTAAACCATGTATAAGATTCATCATGCTTCCACTGCGAACTATGATTACTTAATAAACACCAAACTTCAAAGTCTAGGTTCTAGGGATAACTATCCAAGCATGTGGCTCTACGGGTCATAAGGGAACTATATTGGGTATCCATCCTCAAACAAGTCATTACACCTAGGAGACTAGTTAAACCTATTAGGGTCCCTAAAGATAAATCATATAAATGTCTCAGGCTAATATTGCCTAAAAGCATGATATTTTGAACAACTCATATCAGCTCAGGCCAGGCCGGTATCCTATGGATTCGGGAGTCCTTGTAAACCAAGCTAGTGGTGCGAAAGAAAATCTTGCCAGCCCCCAAACCTTGATCCTTTCGAGACAACTTTCACTACTAAAAAAAAGGTCTTTAACTATAAAAAAAAATTGTAGCGAAAACCCCATATTTTGTAGCGAAAGGCTTTGACTACATATTTCTTTACACATACAAATTGTAGTATATGCTCGTATAACTAAAGCCTTTAACTATATTTTTCAAATATGTAGTTAGATAATCCATTCACTACAAATTCATATGTATCCATAAGCGTAGCTAGATATTGTCCTTACATATTTAAATATAGGTATAATTATAGCTAAATGTATGCCTACAATTCTATATATAGTCAGTATGTAGCAAAAACATGAAGTTAATACAAATTATATGTAGTTAATGTGTAGGGAAAGGCAGCATCTACTGCACACATATATATGTAGTTGGATTATGCACTAGCTACATATGTAGTGCCACATATACATATATGTATAGTTTGATTATTCATGTATTGTGTAATTAGTCCAGAATCAATTTTAGTAACAAATTTGTAGTAGTTAGACCAAGTTATGCTCTTTACGCCAACAAACTTACTTTCATTTATATTGAAACGTCAAATGTACATGGGGAGGACGTATACCTTTCCCCTATTACATAATTTGTACAAAGAAAAGGATATACATATACTAATAAATTCGATGAGGTCTACACAAGCATCTTGGAAAAAGAGTATGTATCTTTCTTGACCAGTTTTAGAATCTTTGTTGTCTTCTCCTTTTGTTCAATGAGTTGGCGATAGCATGGGTTCTTGTGTTGCAAAAAGTTTTCTGATTTCCTTGATGAGTGGGTTGATTTTGTTGAATGGAAGAAGTCTTGATTTGAAGATTGTAGCATCGCCCGTCATAGTGACATCTTTCTATTACAACTTGGACCATCCATAGATGTTATAGGAATCTTCTTTGTACTCTATTTTGTTGGACTTGATCTAGACCAAAAGAGGGATTCTTGTTTAGCAGGTTGTTGACATTGAGGCCTTTTTTTATCTTGCATCATATATAGTTTGCTTCATTAGAACTTAATACATGACCTCTTAAACTGCTAATATTGACAATGTCTGACTAGATAAATCATTATAGTGAGACACATGCACATATATATCTGGGAAGAGGAGTACATACATTGATGCCTTCCTGGATGGGAAGGACAGCCTCTCCACTGCCGCCAACCTGTCTGTAGCCAATCTGCTGCTTCTGGCCCTTGATAAGCTTGTGCCAACCATGGTTGTCCTGAGGCTTGATGTCCAGTGTAATATCCAGAGGCTGGAGGACGTGTACGTGTTGGATCCTACTCTCTACTCCAACCTAGTGGAGATTCTAAAGAAAAGGCTGATGAGAAGACTGCAAGAAATCATGAAAGTTGTAGCAGAGCTGTTCTGTGGCTTACCAGATCAATGGAATTTAGTGTGGCTCTGCTGGAAAAACTGAATAAAGACTCTGAAATGAGTCTTCAAGTAGCTGTGGAGGAAGCATACTGAGAGATTTTAAAGCCTTGGCATGGTTGGATAGCTTCAACTGCTTATAAGGTTGCTGTGAAACTAATTCCAGACAGAAAAACATTCACTGAGTTAGTTATGAACAACAATCAGGATATTACCTTGATGGAAGACAAGGAGATCCAACTAATTTTTTCTCAACTGCGGGCATTTCTGTTAGAGATTCATAAACAGTTGATGGCGTTCCATTTGGACGTACTAAAGTCAAAATAGCAGATTTTTGCAAGGAGACTTTGCATGCCTAGCGAGGATGTTTGTGGTCACCTGCAAAATATAGAGTTCTTTTTCTCACTCAGCATCGAAATTTGTACCACCTGTACACATTTCCTAAGCGACAGGGCATTTGGAATCCCCTCTTAACTTAACATCCTTTTTGTAAATAGCTTTGCTTCACCTTGTATATAGCTCACCGCTGTTGTATCGTATGTAACTTTTAGAATGAAACTTGGAACGTGCTCTAGTTGCCATTAATTTGTTGGTCTGAAGCCTCCATTAAAAAAAAAAATAGATACATTGATGCATGGTTGTAAGATGGGACCCAAGTGTGAGAAAGAGTCGATGTGGGCACTGTATAAATCAATGTTCATTGTTGTCATGACATTCCATATTTTCCAAGGGTCCCAATTGGGGAAAAAAGACATAAACAGGAACGCATACAGAGAATCTAGTTGCTTAATACCATTAAAAGACATAAACTACTTGCCTCTTTCCTCTCTTCTGGCTTTCACCAAGGATAGCCTCTCCTCCTTCGTGAACTTCCTTTTTATATTCACCTAGAGGAAGAAAGAAAAGATATAAGCTGTCAATGAAGCTTCAGTCACAGCATATGCAGCAGACTGACCATTACAAACAGATGGGGGAAAGGAATAATAAAGAGCAACAAGACACTGAATATGAGAACTAACCTCAAGTTTGGCAGGATCGACACACTTAGTACGAAGATCATTAAGGGAAGGGATCTTAGAGTCTGTTCCTTTTTGAGAAAGTCCTTGCTGTGATAAGACCATTTTCATCTCGCTCTTTGCCTGGAAAAAAAAAATAATAATACTCCCATAAGCTTCGCAATTCAGTAGCAAGAAAGTACTGTTTGAACTGAATAGCTGCTAGAGAGTAAAATACCTGCAGCTCTTTAATCCTTTGGAAATCCTCATTTGAAAGAATACCATCTTCCATATCAGCTGCAACACGTTGAGCTTTTAAAACAGTCAGTCTTTTAAGAGCCCTGAGACTGGCATGTGCGGCATCAAGAGGTCCATCTAAGTCAACAAACTTCTGCTTGTGGTCCTTTTGCTCCTCTTCTTCATCGTCGTCCAGATTTCCACCATGTTCAGTTCCAATATCACCACTATCACTAGCGTTGACCTTATCCATACCACTTACACTCTCAATTTCGAACTCATCATCACTACCATAAGTGTCTTCAGCATTTTCATCACTGATGCCACTGTCACCATTGTCATCACTGTCACCATCAAGATCTTCATCGGTCCCTGCAAGTTGTAGTTCTAGAATTTCACTAATATCCAGAGTAGGTCCCTGCAAGTTGTAGTTTTGGTGGCTCCTAAAATTTAAAAATCAATAATCACATTCATATGGATTTCCTTAAAATAGAAGCATGCTTAATTTATCCTCAATATTCTTTCTCTACTCTAGCTACTCTAACATCATTGTTGAAGGTCATATGAATACCTTATAAGGTTCATTTCTTCTCCTACCACTGTTGTAGGCATCGTTTCAACCAATATACCCATATGCATGTCGAACATAATGTCAATGCAAAGGAAGTAGAGAGGAGTATGAAGGCAAAATTTTAGGACTTGTATATGGGGTCAAGGCTGTAAAGTTAAAGGGAAACCAATACTATGTTGGTAGTGCAAGACTTAGTAACTTTTGTCGGCAGGAACCTAGTTACATGGCGCAGCAAGAAACAAGCAATCGTTGCTCAATCTAGAGCAAAGATGAATATTGAGCAGTGGCTCAAACAGCAAGTGAAAGTATGTGAGTCATGGTATTCCTCTATAAACTTGGGCATTCGCCTTCGCCACCTATGTTAATAATGCATTGTGATAATGTAAACAAACTTGTATTCCACGAGAGGACACAACACCTTGAGGTTGACTATCACTTAGTACGAGAGGCTATTCAAACAAAGACTATTTCAACTGCTTTTACCAAGTCTAAGGAACCGGTTGACCTTTTTACTAAGCCTTTGGGAAAGAAGCCTTTTTTCTAACTTGTTGAACAGACTGTACATGATTTATATCCATGCTCTGTCTATGCTCCAGCTTGAGGCTGAGTGTTTGAAGTTGAAATATTTTTTGTCTTATTGGAATTTAATCTACTTACCTTAACTTCAGCATATTTAGTCTCGTACTGTGTGTATTTCTCCCTAATGCCTGTATAAGCATGTACTACACATCTCATTTTCTATACAATTACAAATTTACAATACTCTTTTCTTACAGTAATCTTTCAAAAGTCTCCATAGTGTGTTGATGTGCCCTAAATAGATAGGTCAGGTATGAATGGTAACATGAACAACTTTTAATTAACAGTTAAGTGCAATCCTACCTGCTGGGACAGTAACATCAACATCCTTGGTCCCTTCAACTACCCCAGCTCCTCTGCATGCCAAACAAAAATCCTTCATGCAAGTGCATCATTAGAATAACTACACAATGATCCCTTTCCCAAGAAGCAGAATGTTAAAAGCATACCTGTATAATATGGCCATGCCCTTTGCAAGTGTTGCAGGTTGTTGAAAATGGAAAAACTGTAACCTGAATAAAAATTCTAGCAAAAGTGATGAAATTATGTGATAAAGGCAATGATGAAAATGGCTATAAGCGTATAGGCTGTAGCTGACTAGGTTCAAAGCCATCTGGAGATCGATAAGATAAAATCTTACTTTTCCACTTCCCCTGCAAGTTGGGCACATTCTTGGCTTAGCATTACTGCTGTAATCATGCCCGTCTGCATTAGAAAGATGCACTGTTACGACGTAGACTTCATGACAACAAAAAATATGAAAACTGGAGGATGGCACCCTCTGCACTGTTAGGCAGTATCACTTTTTTTGGGGAATTTATTTTTTGGAACTGTCACTTTACAGATAATTTAAATAAAATAAAATCAACCCGGTAATCTTTAAATTTTTTTGGAATATTTTTTCAAACGACATTCACTATATTTCTTACTCCACCTGAAACATCTAATCATTACTTATGCCTACTGCTCTATAGTCAATTTACTGTATTATGTGTGTTGTAGTTTATAGTTAGGTGATTTTTCACGTTGTATATGCCAGTAAACCTAAAGCTGTATTAACATTTTATATTGTTACTTCAAAACATTACATTTAATATGAGTAATGTAATGAATTATATGTTGTTTGACATGGAAATATTAATGAATAATAACTTGTAGGTCATATCATCGACCTCAATTCCTAGAATCTCATAAGATATCAACTGTTGAAACTCAAAATCCCATAAGAAAAATGACAAAAGTCTCAAAACCATAATCACTACAGAGAATTAAAATCTCAAATCCACATTCACTATAGAGAACTAAAATCCCAAAGGAAGCTCAAAGAGAAGAACTGTCCCAACTTTCTCACTTGTTTCCTTTAGAGGCAGAGATAACAAAGAACAAATTAGTATAGAACCATACATCACAGAGTCAGTGACATATTGATGGATAGATACACAACGCAAAGTAGCAAAAAGCTAGAAAGCATGGTCAATTGGGCAAACAACATCCTCAACATGAATTGATTCAGGTGTAGACTAGAAAATTCTGAAAATGATGGTATAGAGTGGATTGATTACTTGGCTAACTTGGCTCCATGATGAGTGTTGAAGCCATTGATGAGGTGTGTCGTGGTGGTTCCACTAGGATAGATCAACTTGTAGTCAATGATCATGATCTGCAAACATGAGAGTAGAACAGATCCACAGAGAAAAGTAAGGCAGTGCCATGACAACCAAGTTACAATGAATTACAGATTTACATGCATGTCGACTGAAATCCATTAGAATTGGCGACGTCACGATTGCTAGTGTATAGAATTTCTAAAGTATATAGAAGTCCTGAAGCATCGGTTACTATGTTGTCCTAGAAATGTCTCTACACTACATTAAATGATCTCCAGACAATCAACAAAAAACTCATCTTATCAACTTGTAATATCATGTGTGAAATTGGTGGTTGTCGGGAAGATCGGTTAGCTCCATGTCAATATGACTACTTGTTGGGGAGGCAACATGTTTTTTTCTCCTTTCAGTTTGGTTTTGTGCCCCGCATCACACACACACATTTGGCTATGACATCTATATATAATGGATAAATAATGCACGTATGGTCATGAGAAATTAGGCATTAAGGAAATCCGTAATTGAAAGTATATCAAAGAAAACAAGGACAACCTATGTAAGTGATCAACCTATGTTAGTGTTCAACTAATCATGCATGTAGAGGAGAAAACATAAAGACAGAGCACCATGTTATTGTTTTTTCTAGGCGTCTCCTTTCTTCCAAGTCTTCACTCATCCTGGTGTTCATACTAATGCCCGCACCTGCAATAGCATAGACGGTGAGGAAAAGAAAAAAAACATAAGCATATGAGATAGGCACAATGAGAATTGAAAGAAGAAGGAAAAGAAATAACAAAAATGTTGAATATGCAGCAGAAACTAAGCAACATTCAAGACCATTGGTGAAGGAAAACAATTTTAGTCAGATGAATCAATGGCAAAGAATCCATCGAAGACACCTCATCATAGCCCTAGCGTTTCTCTCATTATGGATATACATTCATCATTCATCATACAATAACATACAAAAGATCATAAGACTATGCTTCACAATATTACAACAATCACTACATCAGATTTCTCTCATTAGATACTCTTCATAGCATAAGATGAGACAAGGATAAATAAAGAAGCCTTTTGTCAACTTTTTAAATCACTAGATAATAAAATGAGGCCATCATCCAGATAGTATCAAGAATGTATAACTTGTACACGTAATCAGGAAACTCCTTTCAAGAAAGAATAAAATGCAAAGGCATATTCAGTTAGTCATTGTGAATAGTGCAAACTATAACATATCTATTAGCATTCAAGCTGCATCTATCAGTAATATGGACTGGTTTTTAGCAAATAAAAAACTCCATTATAGACAAATAACGATCATGTAATAGAGATGATTCAGAGAGAAGACCATCTAGAGAAACAAGGTAGCCTTGAAATCAAGCAACAAAATGCATACTACATCAATAACAAAAGAAAGTATCAACAAATATTTCTACCAATAAGATTTAGAAGCCATTTGCATTAGTAATTCTCTTAGTGAATGTATAGTTGATAAGGGAATGACTAATAGAGAAAAATCATCAAGATTATATAAAATATACCATTAACTCATTTCCCTGTTATGATAAAACATACCTACTATAAGATATTATAACAGTACATGTAAAATGTTATATCCCCCACTAACATATAAAAAATACCAATCTCACTTGGAGAAATCTGATGCTTCCGCTATTGTAAAAAACATGGAGAAAGTTTGATGCTTCTTACCTTCCCTCACAAATGTAGGGGATCAATTTCCAATTCCAAAACTACTACAGGAAGCCTTTCTCTCTAGATCCATGTATCTAGATTGAGATTAGACTTGCATTTTCCTGAAATTTGGATCATTTTTAGTGGGAAATGGCCATTTAGAGATATTTGGACACAGAAAAACTATCTTGTTGTATAATGGAAACTTGCCTTCCCTCCCATGGCATCTTGAATGAGTAAAGTATCCCCAAACATTCTCTCAATGACTTCAACAAATTTCCAAAAACACTTCAAAATAAAATAAAAAGACTCATCATTGATAAAACACCATTACTGAATTAGAATCTCTTAGGATCTCTACATATCTATGCTCATATATTTACAATGTAGATTTTGAATGATTACAAAATATAAGATTCTAAGAAATTTGTAGAAGGCTCTAAGTTTTTGATCCAAAAGGGCACAATTAGTGTTCCAATTGGACTGACTTTGAACGAGACGACAAACAAGTTTGAATGAATAACAAATCTTTCTGAGTATTGTACTGACTTTGGGTTGGGGTGGGATTTTAGGGGTCTAAATTGCTTGAGATCAATAAGCAAATTTAAAGTTTGCTAAGTATTGGGTGTACACATAAATTGGAGTTGTATTGACTCTTCAAAAATAAGTAATACTGAATTAAAGCACAAGAGGGACCTTTTTTGGTGTCTCAATCTCCCTTATCTCTCTTTCCATGCTTCAAACACAGGCTCCATTACCTTATATATACTAGAAACATGAAAACACAATTAGGTAGAACTTGATTTTATTGTCACGTCACTTACCTGATAAAGCACTCTAGAATAATGTTCCAAGTTCCATTGCATTGTACATAGCATGCATATTCAAGGGGTAGTGATGATACCTCCTACTTGTTCCCTCGACAATATATGAGGAATTGCTGATTTACAATGCCACATCCAACCTTGCAGCCCAACTATATGCCAAAAATGACATGAATCCAACAGACGAAGAATTGCAAAGTGTTCCACAAAGAACTAGAAAGTTAAAATATGTATTGTGCCCCTTTAAAACCTTGAATCACTAGCACATGATCATGGCAGACCTTTACGACCAGCGGGTCACCACTTACAACTACAATATAAAAGACTTGTTGTGTGGAAGGATTTTCTTTGCAAAAGAACAGACCAAGGTGATACAAACTGTCTTGACCAGCTTGAAATGTTTTATACAAGGGGTGTAAGGGTGGTACAAACCTAACTGAAAGGAAATCAATATCAATGGTAGAGGGCCTCAACAAAAAAGACTTAGGAGACAATGCTTTCGTCATGCTCAGAATGATAGAAGCATTGAATAGAGAGTTTCCCCTTGACCAAATTGTTGACGAGAACCTTCATGCCTTGAGAAGGAAATATATCATGGAAATCATCCATGACAAAATATTCTTCTATGATCTTTGAACGGAAGAAATTTCTAAAAAGATATATTTGTTAGTCTCCCTTCCAGAGAGAATGCCTTGGAGGGAACAACAAAAAACCTCCGGAAGAAACCAGAAACCCTTCATCAACAAGGTCCAACAGTATCCATAGATTGTCCTACACTTTAGAAAAAAGAAGCCTCCCAACTCTTGAATAATGATCCAGAACCAAAGCCTACAAGGGAGGTGAATGTGCCAATAGTTGAAGAAGAAACCCCATTGTGCCACAAAGAAACTGATATTTGTATCATTATTAAGTTGGAGGAATCACAACAAATAGACCACACTAAAGATACACCCCATGATGCCGAGGAAGCTGCATATGAAGTAGCATTGACAGATCTAATAAAACTCATGTTTGAAAACATTGACAAGGATGCATGTTATGGGTAATCACTAGAAGTTTTGAATTTCATCATGGAGGAGCTGAAGCCCCAAGAAGACGAAATCATTACCATCTTTGAATGGGATTATGTCCCATTCCTAAGGCCAAACCTTCACGAGTTACTCACTTTGTGGGGGATGCACGACAATAAACTTCACGACATCCTGTCAGCTACTTATAGCTAATAGATTTGAAGGCATATATATGGCCTTGCATGAAATAGTGGGGATATAATAATGAAGAAGGAATTAGAGAATTACAAAGACTTAAAAAACAAATAAAGTCAAAGGTTCTACATCCAACTTTTGTGCATATTCTCTACGATGGCCAGTGAACATTACCGTCAGTTGACAACTGGGCCAAAACTACAATTTTGTACAACAACTTTGACACAATATTTAGCACAAAAAGAATGACTTGTCACAAGAAATCTCATAACATCACTAAACTAAAAGCAGTTCATGTTCTAACACATATCATCAATCTAATCAAGAAATATGGTAGGTGTCCTAAGCATGAAGACTAGACATTTGAAAAACCGCATTTTTTTCATAGGATTCCATACAAAGCTCCAAGATCCAATGACTATAGTCTCTATGTCCTCTTCTGGATGCAAATGCTTGACACATATCATAAGAAGGTAGATTCCTATCAAGAATACTATTTCCACCACTTGTAAGGGACTTACATGATAGAGATCTTAAACTCCCAATGGGCAGTAATGAACTTGAAGCTTTAATTCACCTATTCAAACTCAACCTCATTCTTTGACACCATGGGGCAAGGTGTGTGATATGTTTTGGGAGGGGGTTGAACATGTAAGGTAGGTACGTCCATCTACCCAAACCTTCAAAATTTTCATATTCTACTTTACTCTTTCCTTATCTCATTTTTCCCCAAAAATTTTGGAAAAAAATTCTAGTTGTACATATGTTAGCCATAATGATCTTAATGAAGGAAGAATTTTGATATGTGGGAAATTCTAAATCCAATTTCCTTGGATGGTGTCATAACTCCCACCTTATACCTTCTTATACTCAATCTATTTCTTAGTGTAATGATTTAAACATTGATGTTTTCCACTATTAATTTACTTGAGATATAGGTGTACCTTGATAAAATTGGAATCATATTGAGGATTTAGCCTCGATGGTAACTTGGCATGACCAGTTAATATTGGTGTACATGGACCTAATTCCAACTCAAAAATATGCCAAGATCAACATAAGACACAAACTCTTTATAGATTAGTTGATTAGGTCCTCTATTGGGATTACATATGTTAATCTTGATAAATTTTAATTAGCTGATTAGGTCCTCTTTGCAAGAGGGGTTATTCATATTATAAATTATCAATTAATTATCCTTCAACATGAGGTTTTGATTTAGTCTAATTGAACCTTTATAACCATACGGTCATCTTTTGCATTTATTCTAGTTAGACGCTAGCATTTTAAGAAGAACACAGGGGGAAGACCATTAGTACAATGTGTGTCTTAACAATGTTAATCATACAAACAAACCTACCATGAAAAGATTCATCGCAGAAGTACTGTGTAACTTTCTAAAAGCAAGACCATGACACAGTGACTCAAAATAACTGTTGTTGCTCTAGTAAAGAGAATAGATCAACGATGAAGACAAGTCTAAAACATTAAGTAAATACAAAAACATAAAGCATGCATATCAATGAGGTATATTATGAGGCCATTCTATTGGTGATTGAACGATCTCTCAATATGATTTTTTTACTATGACAGTGTATTCTACTCATTCTGATTTCTGAAACCATGCACTATCCCTCATCCCCCACCCCACCCCTCCCCCCACACACAAACACTTCCTGTCAGGACATTGACTAAGATCTGATTTGGAAGCTATGCTGAGAATATCAACAAATTATTAAATGCTACTGATAGGCATTGAATCACAATTATTGCTTTAAAGATGTACACTTAATTTTACTACTTTGTCCCTCTATTCTTATGTGTTTGTCTAAGAAGAAGGTTTCTTTATGAAAATAGTTTGAGTAGTTCTCTTGATGCACATGGAGTATGAAGGAGGAAAGATAGGAAAATAATACTAGATACAACAATGTTTTATTGTTATGATGTTGTAGACGCTATGTCTTATATGTATACCATTGTAGATGCCCCCCAGCTAGGCAATATAGAAAACTGAGGCAATATTAGAATAATATTAGATCAAATTGTTAGTTTAACAAAACACAACCTTTGCAGGAATATATCAAATTACAGAAACCTATTATGTCCTTTAATTTTTACAAAAGCCTCACTGAATACCTCACTATTACCATCCTCCCTCCTTCCTTGATTCTTCTCCATCAGACACCCCTTCCCTCCCATTTTGTCCTTCATTCCTGCATGTTGTTGCATGGCTACAACAACTAACGAATTTGTTGATTTTGCTGCTAGGAAGCAACAAGGGTTGGATGAAGTGGTGGGGAAATAAGGAAGAGGTTGGAAGGTTGGAGGTGATATTAATAAGCATTGTGTTGAGGTTTGCTGCCCCAACACCATTTTAGATTATTGTTTCTACAAATTGCTGACTGACATCAGCATCATTGCGTGGAGCATTCTGCTACTTCTCCTGCCTACTTTCCATCTTACATTTTTGTGTGCATCCTTCCATTCCCTAAACTCGACTTCTTAGTATTAGCAGTGGTCCACCAGAACCTCATTGCGTGGAGAGTAAGATACAATTAGTGGCGTAGTCAGAAATTCTTATTAGGGTGGGCACCATACAAAATATAATGAATGGTTCATGCAAAAAAAATATTGTAACAAAACACAATGCTTTTAGTTTTTCAATATCTCTAATGACTCTGGTTAATCTATATTTAATTCATATGAAATTTTTCTCTTATAAAATTGATGAACAAACAAGTGGACACGACATTACTGATCTGGGAACACTATTAAATATTTTGAACATCCACTATAATGGCAATCATGAACAGACACAATCCTGGATGCCGAGGAAGGTTTGTTATAAACAAAAGAGAGCAAAATTATTTGTGTGATTATTCAATAAGATATAAGTAAAACCTTGATTGCAGCATTGTTTACTTAAACTTGGTATCGTCAAGAGATTTTTCCTCAGATAAATAGAAAGACAACACACAAGTATTACCCTTTACCAGATTCCCATAGTTGTAGTCTGTCATCGTCATTCAGTATTTATCATATTATTATATTTATAACTGATAATGGTAACCGTTTGACTCCCACTATAAGTGATATATTACAGGTTGCCCAATCGTCCCAGAAGGAACGAAAACAACCAAGAAAATCTCAACAACCTCCAGCCATGGTGTTAATTATTTATTTGAATATGGGTTCGCTTTTTAGGAGAGAGATAAAATGCCAGTTGGGAAGAGGAATGTGGTATTGTTATTATGATTACCAATGCAGTGAGGAAACTTAACCCCTCATTTCTGTTACAGAAATAAGTTTAGCGGAAGCAATATGGAACATTCTGATTTATCAGGTGGGGCACAATTGAAAGACTAACTTGGACGTCTGGGCGCTCTGTTGTTGGGTGGCGAGTTGTAGAGACTGTGCCCTCGGGCTGCTGGGCGGTGACGCTGGAGAGATGGCGTGCCCCTCAGGCTGCTGGGTGGTGGCGGTGAAGAGAAGTACTGATCGGGCGATCGGGAGGAAACGACCGTCCGCCCTAGTGGTAGATGATCGTTGATGCCGGGGTACCCTCGGACAGAAGCTTTCCTTGGACGGCTGGGGGAGCGCAGTCGATCGGGGTTTCCTTGGCGTGCGGATGACCGGTTACGGAGCTAGGTAGTGATCGTGCAGATGACCGGTT
Source organism: Alisma plantago-aquatica (assembly GCA_963693085.1). Lineage (NCBI taxonomy): Eukaryota > Viridiplantae > Streptophyta > Magnoliopsida > Alismatales > Alismataceae > Alisma > Alisma plantago-aquatica. Next base: position 128,553,940 of record OY856411.1, on the reverse strand, counting down.
AGGGTAGATACAAAGGGATCATGCGAGACAAAAGAATGACTATCGCGCGTGGGTTGGATGAAAGGGGAGGGAATGTTGGCGCCACTCAATATGTAAAAAGTTAGATTGTTAATTTTTAGAATATATACATAAAGATACGTATATGTATTTCTAATTAGAAAGTAGGAGGGCAACAAGTTGCACCATCACCCCTAAAAAATAAAATAGTTATTTACATCGGGCGTCAAGAGAAAGGTTATATGAGTTCAAATGAGATTTGTAGTCAAATTTGTAGTCATTACCATTAACTATATTTGTATTACTTATATTTTTATAATTTATAAAGAAAAGTAGTTATTGACTGCAAATGGAACACATGTAGTTAGATAAATGAAATTCATAAATCATTTGACAATCCAACATACTAATATATTCTATACAAGTTTAATGAAAAATTATAAATTGTATAATGACTATCACGAATTCAGATTTCCTTACGCAATACTTTGAATAACATACTAATCGAGTTACATAAAATTTTAAAAAGATTAAAATTAGACAATATAGTCTTAACAAATTAGTTGATAGATCTCATCTCTTATGCTATGCATTATGCATTGGATATAAAACGAGAGAAATTCTAATGTGCATGAAGAAAATGAAATGCCCAGGAACTGCCCTTGGAATATTATTCTTAATGATTTTAAGTGTCTATATAACTCTTAAACCTGGCCTAGGACTTGCTAGGTTTCAGTTTAGTAGATTTCTAACTTTGCTTGAGGGTTGATCTCTTCTAATGATCTAATCTGAAAATCTCTGTGATGAGTTTGTATGGGAACCATATAGATTTCAGTGTGGCTACACGAGTTCAATTTCTGCCCCACCAAACGGGCTCGTAGTGAAGAAGAACAACTAGAAGTGAAGAAGGAACCCCAGAAAGCGAAGCCAGACAATACATACACACATACTCATCTCAAAATGCAACCAAGATATGTGAAGCTCGTCTCTTTTCCAGAGGCATCAGGGTTTTCGTGAAAGAAGGGCATATGTGATATTGAAATCAGAGACCCTAACCTGGACGTCTGGGCGCTTTGATGTTGGGCGGAGACAATGGACCGAAGATGATGGAGGGACCGTGTCCTCAGGCTGCTGGGCGGTGATGGACGTCGGGGCGCTCTGATGTTGGGCGGAGATGATAGAGGGATCGGAGAGGATGGAGGAACCGGAGACGATGGAGGATCGAGCGGCTGCTGGGCGGCGATGCTGTCCTTGGACTGCTGGGCGGCGAGCTGCGTGCGGGCGAGCGCTTAGGGCAGAACCAGGATCGGCTGGAGGCTCTTTACGCGGGTTCTCTATGGGAGAGCGGGCGCGCGAGCGATCTATGCTGAACCAGGGTGATCGCCTGGATCACTTTACACGGGTGATCACTGGGAGAATTCGCAGCCGGGTATTTTAGAGCCTTGTGTGATTTTCAAATCACCTACTGGGAATACTGGGAATATTGCACGCAAAAGAGGATGATATGAAGTTTGATTTTATTTTAAAAAGTTATGGTTTAGTTATATTTAGTTAATACATTTAATACATGGAGAGGATAAGTGTAGCTAAGTCTTACGAATTGAGTTAACTTTACTTATTTTATTTATACTTTTCAAATTTGTAGCTAAATAGGGATTTAACTACATAGAAATTATATGTAATTAGAAAAATTGTAGTTAAAGACCATTTTTTTTTGGTGTTTGCTTTCAACTTCATGTCCTAGTAGATGCCTAAAGGCCAAGCCAAACAACCTCAAGTTACTATGGTTACTTATGCATCTTTTAGTTGTAAATATTTTAAGGATCAATTCATCATTATTCTAATGTGAAACTATATGATCCTAAATCAACTCTCCATCATCTATTAATCAACTCTAGGGCAAACATGTCACTTAAATTTAAGGCAAGTATTCTAACTAGGGAGACAAAATTGAAATAGTCTGATTCTAACTATCATGGGCTCTGATACCATGTTGTAAGGAGGTGGGATCACCCCCTTACTAAAAAAATTTAAAGAATTAACATCCATTCCAAACACACTCAAAGGTATGTTGGAATAGGTATAAATTTTCCAAATTTACTATAATGGTATGAAAAAGATCAAAGTGTAGCAGCGGAATAAAAATAAATGAATATATTCAACATTCATAAAAGATTACACAAGTACATCAAAATCTCTCATTAGGGTTTACAAAAAGATACAACAAAAAGGATCTAGATAGAGGGAAGTCTAAACGCTTAAAATCTAGTCTCTAGAGAAACATCTCCAAGTGTCAGGTTCATGCCCAAAGCTATGCTCTCCTGATTCAACTCAACAGCATGTCCTAACCTGGGTGGTTGGGAGAGCACCCAGCAAAAGGGAAAGGAAACAATATATGTTTCAAAATATCAAACCACTATGAAAGATAACGATAACATTGAAGCATAAATATATGGATTCATCACATGATGAGAAGGTCAAGAGGATGAGGCATATAAAAAAATAGATTCTTGCCAAAAACCAACAAATAATAATGAATTGCATGAATGATCAATATTGGACTATATTAACTAAGTAGGGTTGAGGCACCTACCATACCTCAACCTATAGGTGAGGGGAGAATTAAAACATTCCCAATCACCAATACATTTTTTTATAAGGGGGAGAATAAGACATTCCCCAGGGCAAATTAACACATGCCCTACTATGGGTGGTTGTACATAAGTACCACTACTATAGATAAATAGTCAAATAAACCATCATGCATAAGAAGTTGTAAATTGGCAACATAAATAGTCATATAATTGAAATATGGTAATGGAATTTCAAGACCCATGAAATAAAACATCAATACTAATTTTTAGGCAAATACATCAAAAGATTTATGTGTAGAGGAAATCGGGTTCAATAAAGCCTCATTAGGGAAAGTAAGGTTGGTTCACAAGTATCCCAACTAAAGGGTTATATATGCACATACCTCTCATATGATTTCAACTACCAACTTTCATCACTTTATTGAGTCCAAGACCAACGTCTCCAATTTCCAATGTATACCCAAGTATTAGGGTATGTTGTATTCATTAATGTAAAGAAAACTCCTATTTTTGACATTTTGCAAAAAAATTCAATTTAGACTCTAAAAACATCACCATTGATCTAGTTAGGTTCTTCTAATTAAGAAAACATATAATTTTGCATATTTTGGAGTTATGAAGGTTAAAGTGTATTTTTGGTGATTTTTAGGTATTTAATTCATTTTCTAAAAACTATTTTCAACAAAACTACAAACAAAACCTTAGAACTATTTTTGTTATAAAGAGCACGTTTTTGGAGTTCAAATCATTTTTTATTTTTATCTTTGGACAAGGGAATAAATAGTTATGGATTTCTCAAAATTGACCAATAAGAAATTGCATCATCAAATCGATCGAGATAAGCGAAGAGATAAACGAAGAGAGAGAGAGAAAAAAAACATCATTTGACCCAAGATTAGGGTTTGGAGTTTCAAAGGTAATCAAACCAGATCTTCTAGAGAAGGTAAAACAGCAAGAAACAAAAGACTTAGAAGAACATGGTAAATAGAGATGAAGATCATCGATTTTAAATATAGAAGCATGAGTTTTAAGCATGTAGTAAGCAATATTATATGAGAAGGGGGCTATAATCACCTCTAGGTAGGTAAGAAGGTCCAAGAAGCAAGGATCCTGAGATAAGAAGGTCTAGTTGCTCCAAGCCAAGCTCCTTTCTTGAGCAAAGATCACCTTCTCCACTTTAGAGGTGCAAATCCTAGCACAAGAGCATGGAGATGAGATGTTTTAGGGTTTTAGGTGGAGTTTTGCCATGGAAGTTCATGGTTCTGACCTGGAAGAAGGTGGAAGTAATACTAATAGCATGAAAATAGGGAAGGAAAGGAGGAAAATTACTATTTTTGGTCAAAATCACCAGGAAGGAGCTTTAGAAACCCTAAATAGATCAAATTTGGAACCCTTGGAGCCTTCTTCACACCAAGATAAGCACTCTCTTTTGCCTTGGGACAGCACCTTGGTGGCAAAAAAGAGTAGGAACGATTCTTTAAGATGTTGGAAAGAGAACGAGAGGATTTCTTCTTGGATTGGGAGGTTGGAATGGGTAGGTATGGCATTATAAAGAAGGGGGAAAGCATGAGGTGTCTATGGGACTTTTCATATGTCCCGAGCCTAGGGCTTCATGGCCATGCAAGAGGATAGCTCATAGAGACTTCTTGTACATCAAAAGTCGGTCCTAAAAGCCTATGCAAACTTCTATGCCATCCCCTCCGTCCGTCAAACAAAGAAATAACCCCATTGGCTGATAGCTTATTAAAGATAAGCTCATTTATAAAGAGGGTAATCCCTATAATGCCCTTGGAGAGAAAAACCTTCAAACCAAGGTGCAAATAGGTGCCCCATGGTTCAAAAACTCTATAATGGTAAGTTAATATCTAAATATATAATGCATGTGAAAATTTACAAACAAAACCCCCGGATTGGGTAAATATCATATAAGTCCAAAATGTGCATATAATTGCATAACTTGCACAAACAACATCCAAATTGGACCAAACTTGAAATTTAATCTTGTCTCCTGATTTCTAAACACCTAACAAGGTTAGATTAAGGTTTAGAGTACTTAATTATTGTAGTTAATCTTGTTCAATACATTAAGTAAGGTTTGGGGCCTTAAACTTCTAACATGGATTTATTTACCATTGTTCCCTTAAGCGGTGATTTTACATTTCAGATCCATAAATAAGATTTCACTGAGGTGTTTGTGCATAAACCCTTCCACTGGTATAATTATTGAACAAATGTTCACCAAACCACTATCAATTCCACAATTTCTGCATCAAGGCCAAAAAGGATAGAAATGATAGGAAAATATTGGGAAAAGGCCAAAAAGCTAATATGTCAAAGTTTCAGTATGTTGCAGCACTCCACCCCTTGAAGAGGATTTTATCCTCAAAATCTCAAGCAAAGTGAGAAGGGTGAGTATGCAACATATCACCACTAAACTCCCAGGTTGTTTCCATTAAACTCCCACCAAAACTTTTACTAACTTAAACTCCTTGTTTTTCAACTACTTAACCAGGGAGTTCAAAAACTTCTAAAGCAACTCCACATAGGTCAGGTTCTCATGGATCACCTAAAGGTTCCACTTTTATGATTTCTTTTTAAAAATTTTGGATTATTAGAATTATATTCATTAGGATATCACATTATCATTATTATTCTTTTAATCGTGTCATGTCATATTCACTTTGGTTCCAAAAGAGTTATATTTCATTATTATGTACAAACGCAATATATTTCTTATTTATCTCATTAGGAATTTCATAACAACTAGAGTTATACTAAATTATCTTAATATGCATTATTATATCTAACCATTACCTTTAATAATTTGGATTTAGACTCCATTATCAATTGTATCAGATTATTTTGTATGAAATAGGACAATTTAGAGATGGCGAAAGGACGGGTGTGGGGGGAAAGGCGATGGCAGTAGCGACCAGGGTTCTGATCCTAATGAGGGTTGGGTTCACGATCTGGGGCATGGATCTGAAGAGAGGACTAGCATACGAGGAGGAGTAGAAGGAATGTCGGTGCAGGTGGCTCATATGGAGAATGGGGTATCATTCGTGGTCCCAGAGATCGGAATCGAGTTGAACTATGGTGAACTGAGAGAAAACTCAGTAGGGACTTGAGGGGAGCGGACAGGGAGTCACTGCAGGATCTTGGTCGTGGAAACATGGGCGTTCTTCCCCTAAAAAAAACGTGGTCTACATCAAACCCTAGATCTAAGATGGCGGGTGCTTCAAGGTTTCAGGGAAACGAAGGAAGCCCATCCTTTAGCAGCGTAGTTGCATGATCACATTGGCGAGAATTTGGGGGGTTTCTCCTTGAAATTTTTTTGAGGAAAACTTATCGGTTAAGGATGTCTCCCTAGAAGAGTTGGAAGGTGTTCTGGCTTTGAACATAGTGTCGGAAGTGGAAGAACAACTTATTTCTCCTTGGAAATATGCAGTGGCGGTAAGGTTGATTAGCACAGAGGTTGGATACATGACATTGAGTGATCGTTTGAAGCTGGTATGGAAGATCACAGGTATATTCAATGTGTATGAACTTAACAAAGGCCATTTTGTGGTATAGCTCTCTTGCCCTAGGGACTATGACACAGAACTCACGGGAGGTCCATGGAAGTTGTTCAGATGTAGCGTCATCGTTTGGGAATGGTACCCCATGTTCGTGCCAGTGAATGCTTATCCTGAGCTAATAGTCTCTTGGGTACGTATAGTGGATCTCCCCCTACACCTTTATGTACCAACGATGTTTGAATAGATCAGTTTGGCTCTGGGGAGGCTCATTAAAGTGGATTTGCATACTGCCAGCAGGACTCGAAGCAAGTTTGTCAGGCTGGCACTGAAATTGGATACTACAAGACCACTTGTACTGACCATCCCCATTAATGTGGTGGAGTATGAAGTCATATATGAGGCTCTGTTGTGGGCTTGTGCAAGGTGTGGTAGGGAAGGGCATACGTCCAAACAATGCAAGGATATTGAAGGTACTTATCAGGAAACTACTGAGGAGGAGAAGGAAGACATGAGGACTGACAATACTAGGGAAGACAACCTAAAAAATTCTTATCAAACACAGAAGAGGAGAGGTGGAGGACGTGGGAATAGATAGGATTATGCGACTACCCGGAACGGGGATTGGATAAATAGCAAAAGATTTGCTAATCTAGAACATGAAGAAATAGAACAAAGGGAAATAGTGGGGGAACACCCTACATTCGCTATGGAGGTGGGAGATTCTCAGGTGAGGCCTACTAAAGTCTGGAGGAAAAAGAAAACTAACAACGACACTAGCAAGGATGAAAACACGAGGAAACTGATGGGTGACATCACAAATACAGCTGACAATAATGTGAATGTCAAGAAGGGAGGGTAGACAAGTAGGAGTACTGTTGAGAAGAGGCAGAATGACAAGCACACATTTGTGAACCCGATAGTTGATGAGGTCATTGAAGTCGTTATTGTCAATGATGATCACACATTGATGCAAGATGAGGAGAAGGAAAATAGAAAAATCCCTAACTTCAACGCTAACGAGGTTCTAGTTACACAAGAAGATACACCTTCTAAAATGTCATCCACAGTGAGTGCTATGCTAGGAGAAAATCCAAAAGCAGTTGCAGGAGGATGAAAAGGAGAGGTTATGTGAAACCTATCAGTCCACCAGAGCTGAGACGTAGGAGCCCACGACAAGAAAGTGGGGAACTAAACAACACACATGTAAGCCAGGAAGAGGAGGCTAATGCTAGATAAGTGGTTATGGAGGGAACTCACACCTGAGAAGGAGTGACTGTCAATGAGTACCGGGTAGTAGAAGAACTGGTACTAGAAGAGAATCTGCAATAATTTCTTGTATAAACTCTCACAACATCTCAATGCAAAACATAATGTGTTGGAATGTGAGGGGTATTGGCAATGATGAAACGTGCAATATACTAAGAGAACTCATGAATACGAATAAGCCAAAAGTTGTAGCAGTTCTAGAACCTCGCATCAGTGGACTCAATGTTCTTAACACCATCAAAAGGTTGGGTTTCAAGAGATCTCACAGATTTGAAGCTAGGGGATTCTTATGTGGTTTCTGGGTTGGATGGAATGAGTCATGTAACCTTGACATTGTTAGCGGTCCTCGTCAATTCATCACTTGCAGGTTGAATGACAAATGGTATGTGACTTTTGTGTATGCTAGCCCAAACGGGATGATCCGTAACTTGCTATGGAAACACTTGATAGATATGAGCAAGAAGATAAATGAGCCTTGGATAGTACTTCGTGATTTTAACTCGTTGTTGGAACCAAATGAGAAATCTGGTAGCGACATTTTCAATGCTAATGAGGAAAATCATTTCAACGACACACTCATGGAATCTGGACTAACTGATCTTGGTTTTTCTAGAAGGTGGTACACCTACAAACATGGTGTGCTCCAAGAATGTTTGCATAGAGTTGTTGCAAATGACAAGTTTCTACAATAATTTCCGCATGTGACTATTCGACACAAACAAGACACTTTTTCCAATTTTTTATAATTAATACAAATAATGTCACATTAGTTACTTATATGTATATTCGACAGTGTTACTTTACCATTCTAGATCACATTAATTTCATCATTAATCATTATCTCATATTTATTACTTCTTATTATTGATTATGAACATTTGTGTGAATCAATTATTTCTTATCCATATAGAAGTCATTATATATATTTTAATGATCAAGGTGGGACATAATACATATTAATGATTTGTTTCACATACTAAGTCATTAGGTTATTAATTAGTTGTGTATTAGAGAATAAGTGATATGCATTTTGTATTTATGACCTGATTAATCTATGATTTATGTGTATTAAAGTATGTTATCTGATCATGACACCTAGTGACACTAATGTATCATGAATGTCATTAAGGATTTATAGGTTAAGATTACATGATTACAACTTAGGGTTTAGGTTTAAATGATCATTATTCTTCACTTATACCTTCTTAAGATGTATTAAGTCCATGGAGAGATTACAATTATATTTCCCATCATATAATTAGGGTTTATTGGTTTATGACACGGTCAACACCATGATTAACCACTATAAGGTGAGTTGCTGGTATTATGTATTATAAATATTCATTAAGGTTCAAACATATGAAGTACCCATTAGATGATAATTATGTGTTCTTTAGGACAATGACAAGAATGTGGGGTTACAACTATAACTTGTTTGGTCAAACTAAGGATCCAAGCACACTATACTCCTAATGATGGAGTTAGGGTTTCTAGAATCAGTATAGCTAGATTTTAGTATGTCACATGACTCCATCCCCTTAAAAAGATTTCTTCCTTGAAATCTAACTACCCAAACATCATCAAACCAACTACTCTCCACCCCTCAAAAGTTTTGACCTACCAAGCCAAACTAATATAGAGGTAAAAGGGTGAGTCTAACTAAATAATGTATAAGATTCATCATGCTTCCATTGTGCACTATGATTTCGTACTAAATACCAAACTTCAAAGTCTAGGTTCTAGGGATAACTATCCAAGCATGTGGCTCTATGGGTCATAAGGGAACTATATTGGGTATCCATATTCAAACAAGTCATTACAACTAGGATACTAGTTCAACATATTAGGGTCCCTGAAGATAAATCATATAAATGTCTAAGGCTAATATTGCCTAAAAGCATGCTATTTTGAACAATTTATATCAGCTCAGGCCTGGTCGGTATCATATGGATTCGAGAGTCCTCGTAAACCAAGCTAGTGGTGCAGAGGAAAAACTTGCCAGCCCCCAAACCTTGATCCTTTCTAGACACCTTTGCTTTCAACTTCATGTCGTAGTAGTTGCCTAAAAGCCAAGCTAAAAGCCTAAAGTTACTATGGTTACTTATGCATCTTTTAGTTGTAGGTATTTTAAGGATCTATTCATCATTATTCTAATGTGAAACTATATGATCCTAAATCAACTATTCATCATCTATTAATAAACTCTAGGGCAAACATGTCACTTGAAGGTAAGGCAAGTATTCTAACTAGGGAGACAAAATTGAAATAGTCAGATTTCGACTACCATGGGCTTTAATACCATGTTGTAAGGGGGTGGGATCACCCCCTTACTAAGAAAATTTAAAGAATTAACATCCATTCCATAGACACTCAAAGGTATGTTGGAATAGGTATAAATTTTCCAAATTTATTATAATGGTATGCAAAAGACCAAAGTGTAGCAGCAGAATAGAAATAACTAAATATATTCAACTTTCATAAAAGATTACAAGTACATCAAAATATCTCATTAGGGTTTACAAAAACATACAACAAAAGGATCTATATAGAGGGAAGTCTAAACTACTTAAAATCTTGTCTCTACAGAAACATCTCCAAGTGCTTGGTTCATGCCCAAAACTATGTTCTCCTGATTCAACTCAACAACTTGTCCTAACCTGGGTGGTTGGGAGAGCACCCAGCAAAAGCGAAAGGAAACAGGGTATGTGTCAAAATATTGAACAAATATGAAAGATAACGATAACATTGAAGCACAAATATATGGATTCATCACATGATGAGAGGATCAATAGGATGAGACATATAAAAAATAGATTCTTGCCAAAAACCAACAAATAATAATGAATTGCATGAATGATCAATATTGGACTACATTAACTAAGTAGGGTTGAGGCACCTACCAGACCTCAACCTATAGGTGAGGGGAGAATTAATACATTCCCAGTCACCTACAGATTTTTAATAAGGGGGAGAATAAGACATTCCCCAGGGAAAATTAACACATTCCCTACTATGGGTGGTTGTACATAAGTACCACTACTATAGATAAATAGTCAAATAAACCATCATGCATAAGAAGCAGTAAATTGGCAACATAAATAGTCATATAATTGCAATATGGTAATGGGGTTCCAAGACCCATGAAATAAAACATCAATACTAATTTTGAGGCAAATACATCAAAAGATTTATGAGTAGATGAAATCGGGTTCAATAAAGCCTCATTAGGGAAAGTAAGGTTGGTTCACAAGTATCCCAACTAAAGGGTTAGATATTACCATACCTCTCATATAATTTCAACTACCAACTTTCATCACTTTACTGAGTCCAAGACCAACTTCTCCTATTTCCACTGTATACCCTAGTATTAGGGTATGTTGTATTCATTAATGTAAAGAAAACCCCTATTTTTGACTTTTTGCACAAAATTTTGATTTAGACTCTGAAAACATCACCATTGATCTAGTTAGGTTCTTATGATTAAGAAAACATATAATTTTGCACATTTTGGAGTAATGAAGGTTAAAGTGTATTTTTGGTGATTTTAAGATATTTAATTCATTTTCTATAAACTCTTTTCGACAAAAATCCAAAAAAAAACTTAGAACTATTTTTGTTAGAAAGAGAACATTTTTTGGAGTTCAAAGCATATTTTCTTTTTATTTTTGGACAAGGGAATAAATAGTTATGAATTTCTCAAAACTGACGAATAGGAAATTGCCACATCATCAAATCAAGCAAGATTAGTAGAGAGAGAAAACACCATTTGACCCAAGATTAGGGTTTGTAATTTCAAAGGTAACCAAACCAGATCTGCTAGAGAAGGTAAAATAGCAAGAAACCAATGACTTAGAAGAACATGGTAAATAGAGATGAAGATCATCAATTTTAAACATAGAAGCATGAGTTTTAAACATGTAGTAAGAAATATATGAGAAGGGGGTTATAATCACCTCTAGGTAGGTAAGAAGGTCCAAGCAGCAAGAATCCTGAGATTAGAAGGTCTGGTTGCTCCAAGCCAAGCTCCTTTCTTGAGCAAACATCACCTTCTCCACTTTAGAGGTGCAAACCCTAGCATAAGAGCATGGAGATGAGATGTTTTACGTTTCTAGGTGGAGTTTTACCATGTAAGGTCATGGTTCCAACCTAGAATAAGGTGGAAGGAATACTAACAGCATGAAAATAGGGAAGGAAAGGAGGAAAATTACTATTTTTGGTCGAAATCACCAAGAAGGAGCTTTAGAAACCCTAAATAGAGCAGATTTGGAACCCTAGGAGCCTTCTTCACCAAGATAAGTACTATCTTTTGCCTTGGGACAGCACCTTCGTGGCCAAATAGAGTAGGAACGATTCTCTAAGCTGGGTGAAAGAGAAGGAGAGGATTTCTTCTTGGATTGGGAGGTGGGAATGGGTAGGCATGGCTTTATAAAGAAGGGGGCAAGCATGAGGTGTCTATGGGACTTTTCATGTGTCCCTCGCCTAGGGCTTCATGGACATGCAAGAGGACAGCTCATAGAGACTTCTTGTATATCAAAATTTGGTCCTAAAAGCCCATGAAGACTTATAGGCCATCCCCACCATCCGTCAAACAAAGAAATAACCCCATTGGTTGATGGCATTTTAAAGATAAGCTCATTTATAAAGAGGGTAATCCCTATAATGCCCTTGGAGAGAAACACCTTCAAACCAAGGTGCAACTAGATGCCCCATGGTTTAAAAAGTCAATAATGTTCAGTGAATATCTAAAGATTATAATGCATGTGACAATTTACAAAGAAAACCTCCAGATTGGGTAAATATCATAAAAGTCCAAAATGTGCATATAATTGCATAACTTGCACAAACACAATCCAAATTGGACCAAACTTGAAACTTAATCTTGTCTCATGATTTCTAAACACCTAATAAAGTTAGATTATGGTTTATAGTACTTAATTATGGTAGTTAAGCTTGTTCAATACATTAAGTAAGGTTTGGGGCCCTACACTTCTAACATGGATTTATTTACCATAGTTCCACTTAAGTGGTGATTTTACATTTTAGATCCTTAAATAAGATTTCACTGAGGTATTTGTGCATAAACCCTTCCATTGGTATAATTATTGAACAAATGTTCACCAAACCACTATAAATTCCACAATTTAAGAATCTTGGCCAAAAAGGATAGAAACGATAGGAAAATATTGGAAAAGGGCCAAAAAGAGAATATGTCAAAGTTTTGGTATGTTACAGTTAAAGGGAAGGTAAATAAAATATTACATTTCTGATAAAAACATAAGTAAAGTGTATGCATTGACCTTGGCTTCTTTACAAATATGATCAATCTTAATCCAATTATTATTTGTTTAATCTGGGGTCATATATCTTTGTTTGTCCATCTTAGGCCCACATCCTCTATCTCTTTTTGTTAGGAATGCTAAATATATTTATCTATGTGCTTTTCTTTCCACATAAAGACATTTAGCTTCTAGGGTATATGTGTCTTCCACATCAGATACCAATGGGCCTACAATTTTCCTACTGTTTAGCACTTCCCGTGAATAATATTGAATGAGTAATGAATTCCACGTCCTGGTTATTGATCCTTTCTAGTTTGTCTTTTCTTGGGGTTCCCTAAATTGTTGGTACCCCATATATTTTTGTAACCATTTCCTCTGAGACATACACTTCAAATACTTTCTTCCCTAGTTTTTGAGAAAGATTATCTTATCGAATGATGTTCCAGTTATTCTTCATCTCCTCAATCATTGGAACTTCTAATAACTATATCCATTTTTTAAAACACTAGATGGCATCTTGGTTACCTATATGGTGTATGTGGCAATGGTTTCTACATTGATTGAGTGAAAATATTCCACCCATAAGAGATTGTTGCATCATAGTCCTAATGACTTTTGCATTAAGATCATTAACTGTATCACACATATTGTATAGAAACATCTCACTCTATATAAATGAGTTGATTTTTAGGGTAAGAGAATTCTTTATAGAGATCTAGTTTTTCTATAAGAACAAGTTGACCATTATATCAAGCCTTATTACCTATGCTTTTGAGGATGAAACAACAAATATGGCTTTATAATTATTAATATTTCATATTGTGCAGGAACTCTCTGAGTGCTTTGCAAGTAGATAAATGGATTACAATTCTTAGTGGTCTTGGAGTCATTTATGTACCAAGGTATACTTATTTTTTTATTCTATTATCGTGCATGTAGGTTACTTGAAGTTCATATTAATTATATATATCTTGATGTCAGTTTGGGTATGATGCAGTTCCTGCTCATATTATTTCATTCCTACCTTTCATGCATGTATCCTATAGAGTTTCTTCTATGCCTCCATACAAATCTTAGCATGAGGAACTTTAAAATAAGATTGACATGGTTGCATGTCTCCTATACATTTTCTTCTATGTAGTTCCTAACCCTATCATTACATTCCTATTGTTCTTGCATGTCTCCTATAGAGCTTCTTCAATGCCTCCAGGCCTATCTAAGCATGAGGTTCAAAAGATCATCGACATAGTTGCATGCCCTCAAGCTTCCTATGTCCTACCCTTGAAATGAATGCCTCTTATAGGTACGAAGAGGACTTTTTTGACCAATGTAGCACTATAGTAGTGTGTTCTTTAGCCTCCTATCTTGTCACAAAGAAAGTCAAATGAAGGATGATGATCAATGTCAACTAAAGCTCGTTACACCATCCTTGATAAATATGTCCTTGTGCCTAAAAAGTGCCAATTTCAATACAGACTAATTCCAATCTAGCTTACGTTATCTCCATGAATATTACAAAAATCATGTTTAATAAATCACCAACCAGGTCATACAATATATCTCTTAATTACATTGTAATAATTTGTTGATGTATTGCATTATCTGATCTGATGTTATTAAATTACATATCTTTCTTTAGTATAGATAGAAGTCAAGGGAAAAGGTTCCAACTCATCATCTAGGGATACTTGGGAGCTTTTTATGTCTACAAGGGTTGAAGTTGTTACCACCTATGGCTGCTCAGGAGTTGTTTGTTCACGGGAACCATCGTGGGAGGACTTATAAAAGGAAATTACGTAGGTGTATAAGTATGGTTCAAGTGGAAAGAGAAAGTAATGGTTGAAACTACTTCCTTAATAATAGGGATGATCTAGGTAAGGAATTTTTTCTCTTCGCTTTATAAGTAGTTATCAATATTTAATGAACGCATGTTGTTGCCAGGATGACAACATTCTATTGTGATCATTGATCACAACTCTGACACATATTCTACAATTCTTATTTGAAGATGTGTATGTGTTAGTTTAAGTGCATGTGATGACAGAGGTATCCATGTCTTCTCCTCTAATTGGATATGGAAGTGATGCTGGTATAATGCCTTCACATTGCATTAGTCTCTTATTGATAGAGCATTTATGAGGTAATTCACTCTTCCTAATTTTGCAGGTTCTTAAAATAATGATCAGCTTTTAAATTGTTGTTTAGGTTTATATTGTATCCCCTCCCCCTTCCACTTGTAAAGTTATATATATATAGAGTAAGAAGAAACAAATAATTTGATATAAAACAAATATCTTATACAAGAATTAACTATAAGTATAAACAGAACCAACTGGTTTAATATTTATTTGTCAATTAACTTATGCTTGCATGTTTTGAATGTTTAGAAAAATATAGTTGTATCAATGGGCTCATTCAAGGGCCTCATACTTGTTAGAAGGATTGTTGAGGTCTGTCTACTTAATATAATGCATCCAACACACCACATCAAGGTAATTTTAGTATTTAGTTCTTATAATTTGGTTTTTTATTTATATATTATTTATAATGGCTTTAGATGTTAGTTTCAAACATGTCATTCCTTGTTTACATGTAAGAACTGTGAAAATCAAAATCTTATCGTTGGTTGAGGGTGAGGTGGACACAATGGAGTTCATTTCTTTTTCAAGCAAAATAATATGGTAAATTATAGGTTATAAATCATAGTCCCTACAAAAGTTATTATCGTCTACTAGTTAATCTTTCTATAGTGTTTATTTTTTGCATTTGTTTCATGATCGTTCTGATGAAAAAATGTGACATATCATTAGATTTATATTGAAAAGTTGAAAAAGAATTTATTGATAAATCAAGGGAAGAATTCCTTTTTTCAGGTGGATGGACCATGTTTCTAAAAGGGGTGGGTGCTTATGTTGATATCATGGCAGAAATGGTCTCTAGTATTAAAAATGGCATAGTTATAGCCGCCATTGACACTAGTTTTCATGTCAAACACACCTCCCATATTGTTGTCAAGATCACTGAGATCCTCACCAAGATTGACAGGTCTTCTGGTAAGGAGCTTGAGAAGAACCCCAAGTTGTAAAGAATGGTGATGTATAATTTATGAAGATAACTATCACTAAGCCCAAGTTCTTGATGCCAAGTCAACACATAACATCATATATACAAATGTGTTAACATACATGTAAATACCTTGTCATTGTATAATCAAAGGATGTAGAAATTAATGTACATAGAAAGATGTTGTTTGAAATAGTGACTCATGTGTGTTGTATATAATAAAAGGGGTAAGGTAAAATATCCTCCCCATTAATTTGCATTTGATCATAAACAAAAAAGATTCATATTTTTAATTAATATTTTTTAGTATGTGAGTTTAGATTGTAATTGACATTCATTAGAAATCTATGTAATGAACTAAAAATTAAATCATCAAAATCCATGAAGATGTCATCAAAACAATACTTATGCCATTATAGCGGCATTTTTTATACGCCATTACATCTATAACGTACCCGAATTCTGCCTTCCCGAACCTCATGGGACAGAGAGGAAGAAATCTAAAAATGTTACTCAGAGAGCGATGTGGAAGAGACATACACATATATGAATACACAACTATAGGCATACACCACAACATCCTAAACATTCAGCATGTACATTAGTACATCATGAATTATAACAAATTACAATTACACATTGAATAAGAATTATAAAAGTCTTAACATGTATGCTAAGTGGATCTTAACACAATAGGTACAACTTGTACAACTTCTCATTTCTCATCTTTTCTCCCATGCTAGCTCTGAACCTAAAACATATGTGAAACAAGAAATCAGCACATGATCTATTGTGTACATGGGTAGAAAGATACATATATGTATGGTTTACATAATTTTGAAAAGATTTGTAAAAAGAAAGAAAGATCATAGAAGATAGTTATTTAATGTGGAATACACTCATTTAAATCATTTTTCTATATGATAGCATTACTAAGGTGGACTACTACCAAAACATATATGTTGGGTCCTATCTCGCATACCAAGTACTCTGGGAACCCTTGTACACTGTGTGCTCTAGCGAGGTGTACTAGTCAACATTAATCTATTCCCTCATAAGGAGGATAGTGAACACCTTAATAACTACAAAACATCTAATCATAATTTATATTTTCAAGTGACAAAGCATCGAGTACTACATAGAAATACTAAAGTCAATATTTGCAAATAAAAGAGCATACATATGTATCCAAATTTCAACCAAGAAAATCACAGTCGTATTATTAAATAAACCCATGTACCTGAGTTTAGAGATCGCTAATATGTCCATCATCATCTACTATTCTGGTCACCACCTGATTAATAGAAATAAATCATCATTAATGCAATGTTGCCGTTATTGATGATATTTAGGTCTAATTAGGGTTTAGGTCAATTCAAGATTCTACTATTCTAAAACATATGTTTGGTATTATCATATTGATTGAGATATTATGATTAGGCTTGGGTCAATTTTTCATATTTTTCTTATGCTTGGTCTATTTTTTATAATTAAAATGAGGTTTAAAGCATCTAATTATGCATTAATAGTAAAGAACTAATATTTTGAAATTATAATCAGATCAGAGTCCATATTAAGTTTCCAAAATATATTAAGACTCAGTAGTATTTTTGTTATATTTAATCTTCATTGTTTACTAATTATTCAATTCATATGAACCCTAGAAAGAAGTATTGCAATCTAAATTAGTTACCATCTTTGAAGGCATATTAAGAGTGTGATCTAGGGTTTCTACAATAATGTGGGCATTTTTATGAATTTGTAGGTATTTTTCTATTATTATTTGACCAAGGGAGCTATTAATGGTGATTTGTACAAGATACCATCACAATCTGTAAAATGGGGAAGGGGGTATCTACCTTTTGTGAATTTACTATGGCCATTAGATCTTCTACTAGGTGATCTAGATGAACACCACATATAGAGGGGTGGTGCTCCAAGCCTCCTAGTCAGGTCAGATCTACTGTATAGATATGAATGTGTCTTGATCCATCACCTGAATTGGGACCTATGCCTTGTTCTTGCAAATCTGCCATGGTTGTGCTTGACGCCTACCTAGTTCTATGCATATGTCATCGTGGTGAGGCTCGACTCTGATGGGCTATCCCATCCGATCCAAGGGATAGCATGCTCCACCATGACCTTTGTCCAGTTGGAGGTTGTAGGTAGAGAGAAAGAAGGCCTTGGTGAGAGCTTAGATATCCATGGCGACATTTATCAAATTCCACTAAATAGGTATGTTTTTTAAGTGTCAATAAATGCCACTAAATATTTTTAGTGCCATTTATGATTTTTTATCGGCATTTGTAAAATGACACTAATAGGTATCTTTGTTGTAGTGCCAATGTCTGGTGAGGAAGTGTTGCAAGTTATGACTAGGGTGAAATTAGGAATAATGAATGTTGATCCCTGTCAAGATCTTGTAATATTAAAAAGAAGTGTTGTAAGGATGTGATGCTAACCATTATCAGAATATCGTGAAGCATTGTACCAGTGTAGGTAATTATAATGAATTCCAAACCATTAAGATAATCTTATGTTTTGAAGCATTTTTTATCTTAACATCTAAGTGAAAAGATTAGTGGAGACATGATGTATGGAGTGATATAGTTCACCTTAGGAATGGACTATAAGTGCAACATGAGGTGGTATGATATAATCCACTACCATAATTTCCATAAGTGAAATGGAAATGTATAATTTAATTAGGAGGTATCAGTTCGTATACCAAGCTATAATTGGATGAATTTTGGGAATGAAATCCTCTTTAAGGGGTCGAGTATTGAAACATACCCAAATATGGATTCATAGTGTGATCCTCCTTTTGCTATGTCCTATTATTTATTATGATTAATACTAAGTTCTTTTACCTTAACCTAGATTAAATTAGGAGAATTAGAATCTAAATCATAATAAGATGATAAACACCATTTTACTTGTGGATTTAGGATTAATTGAGTAACTAAGACTTTCATTAGGTTTAGTTGTACGAATTCACCATTTAATAGGTTCTGACTTTGAGTTGGAATTCTAGAATCCTCCTAGGATTTTTGAGTGAAGAAAAATGAAATGTTACATTTAAACTGAATAAGAAAAATAGTGAATATGCAATATTTGAGTGCTTAACATATAAACACCAAAATTCTATGTTAAATGACTTCAGAGGGTAAAATTTATAATGATTTCCAACTTCTCACACCATAATTATTCTATGTAGAAACTTTCATCTCATCGGGGTACTATTTTCTTACCTAAGTCCTAGTTTGGGTGGAGACTTTGTAAGTCTTGGTATTCAATGTTAAAAAGAATTATCATGTCAGTTCTATTGTTTCATAATCTTGGTGATCATCCAATTAGTGTCAGCCACTGCAACCTCAGCAAAAAGAGAATGAATGGCAGAGGGATGTGACAGTTCCA
The DNA here is from genome assembly GCA_963693085.1 of Alisma plantago-aquatica. Lineage (NCBI taxonomy): Eukaryota > Viridiplantae > Streptophyta > Magnoliopsida > Alismatales > Alismataceae > Alisma > Alisma plantago-aquatica. Next base: position 128,534,806 of record OY856411.1, on the reverse strand, counting down.
ACAACTTCAAATTCTAGTGTGATGTTTGCAATTTCTTTAATGTCGATCACAATATGTTAGTTAGGAAAATTTGAGATGATGTTAAGATATTATAAAAAAACAATTGGTATTTTTAATGAGCCCATCCAAATGTATTGTAATGAATTAATAATGAAAAATACTAAATGACCTAGGTGTAATTGGTATAATTAAATTCTGCATAAATATTTGTAAGGAACAAAAGATATTCGTCATGAAAACCAAAAAAAAGAACTAACAAAGACATGACTACCCACTCACATCTCAAAAGAAGACTCCATATTTATAAAAGTTTAGGCTGACCTCGTTACAAACCCTGACATCTATGGAAACAATCAATTAAATACATTATTTATAAATTTGAGAGTACAAAATGGACCAAAATGAGTAAATAAATAATATCTACCAAAGTCCAACACCAATGAATAAGAAAAAAATGACATTAGATCCAAAGGGTTAGGATAAAAAGCAACTTTCATCCTAAAATTCCATATACATGTTTCTAGAGGAAGACCCAAGAGTATGTGCCACATGAACTGAAGATTGTGATAGCAAATTCAACACTATGTATCAACTCCCAACAATAAAAAGTCCAACGTGATTTCCACATGTTCATACTGACTGGGGTAGATCTAGTGGGGAGGTCACTGGTATTCCATACCCTCTCTCCCCTAAAATATCTATGTAATACTAATATGTATGAACAAAACAAACCAGCACAAAGATATGCATTATACAAAAGAGAACCTGGACACGGTCGTATTCACCATTTACTTGATCCCTTATCCTCACATGCTTAATATTTATGTGAGTTTAGAATATTGGAGTTTAATACAAATAAACTAAGATCTACTAGTCCGGCCATATTAGCCCGGGTGATAAGTGCTCGGTAAGTAACAACGAAGGATTTGGGTTCAAACCTCATCGAAGGCACTTTTCAAATGGCAATCTATGTTGATTTGGCATGGGAGGGGGTGACTGGGCCACACCCTCCCATGCCTCAAGAGTTTACCATGTTGGGATTGCCCGAGGTGAGTTTTATCGGTCACCAAAAAAAAGTAAGATCTACTCTCATGGTAGGCGGATGGGGTGATGGTGGCGGATGGGGTGATGGCGGCGGATGTGGTCATGGTGGCCATGGTGGAGGAAGAGGAGTCCTTCACCACGATTAACATCCACCACAATTCCTTGTGGCTGGTGTTGTGTTGAGTGATCTAAGGCACCCTCCTCTAATCCTGGATAACTATGTGGAAACCAATGGAGAAGTGGTAGTGGAGTCTCCTGATACCAATCATAACCTAGAGTCCATGTCCTTGTATGCCTCTGCAATGTGGGGGATTCACAGCTCGTTCCCTCGATCATTAGGATGATCTCCCAGGACATGCTCCAATTAGATGACATCATGAATGACACAACTAGTGAACAACCTAGCATCACCATAAACCCGACTAAAACAGAGCCCCTCCTTGAACCCTGGAGGTATGCGGTCGTGCTCAACATGATTGGATCCAATACAAGATCTCAAGATCTCATCAACTCGCTTTAGATTATATGGTATCCTCAGATACCTTTCGTGCCATTGACTTGGAGCTCAAATATTACATCATATAATTGGTGAACCATAATGACTTCATCAAAGTGATGACTTGCGGGCCATGGATTGGTTTTGCGAATTACCTCTCTATACGATCCTAGTCCCCGAAATTTCACCCCTCGAAACCAATTCCCTGAAAACTTGTGGTATGGACAAGGATCATCAATCTGTCATCTACTTATTCAAGACACAACTTCTAGCTAGCATAGGGAATCTTGTGGGAAAAATAATCAAGATCGATGATACTACTTCCGCTGGTGACCGTGGAAAGTTCAAAAGATTGTAGTCGAAATCGAAACATCCAAGCCCCTTTCCCCACCATCATTCTGAATGGAACTAAATAAAGAATTGAATACGAGAATATGTCGGTGATATGCATGTGGTGTGGTAGGGTGGGTCACACTAATAAGGAGTGTTCCCACATACCTTCCTTCACTGTCCCTAACTTGTCACCTTCAGCAATACCCTTGATCACCCAATCCCTCTATACCCCATCCATCCACGCCAAGAAGTCAGAGAGGATATGGGGACTAAGAAGGCTAACCAACTAGAGAGTGCAAGCAAGAAGCAACCTCCTCCCAAAACCACACGACTGAACCAATATTCAACACAACGGAGGCTAACTAGAGTACAGAGATAAAAGGCGACGAAGATGGATTTCTAACAGTCCAGCATCACTGCAACAAGAAGAAGGGTGCACCAAACATGCCAACCAAACCTCTTGTATCCATAGGTAAATCCCTGGGGGTCAGGCACTACAGGCGGTTCAATCCACCCAATGCGCAGTGGTCACCCTTGTAGATGATGAAATGCATGAGGGACGTGACCACAATGGCACCTTCCAGTTCTCTACTTCTCAGGGCATGGGAAATGGGTACACCCCTCAACCCGTCTTCCATTGGGGAGATGTTGTCCAGGGCAATAGAGGTGTAATGCTCAGGAATAGGAATATAATCTACCAATCTGTTCAGGTTAGTTTGGGGAGGGAGAGGAAGAAAGGGAATATGGCCCAACTACTGGGTAGCTCCAACAACACTAGAGAAGCTTTAGAACTTTAAACTTCTAGGAAAGGATCATGGTATGGATGATACACCCCCAACTAATGGAGACCAAGGTGTGGGTTGTATGCCGCCATCCAGTGATTAGCCAAGTTATACCCTCTCTTAAGGTTTTCTTATTGTTAACCTTATATTTTGGAATGTCTAAGGAGCTAAATCCAATAATAGAATACGTTTTCTAAAAGAATATAAAGTGATGTACAAGCTCCACCTTCTTGCTCTAGTGGAAACTAGATGCAGTGCTACTACTTCTATGAATATAATTAAGAAAATTTCATATCCTTGCTCCCACAGGGTTGAAGCTCTGGGTTTTCAAGTGGGATCTGGTTGCTTTGGGACCCTAAACATTGTGATCTTGAGATATTGGCAAATGATAGACAGTTCATACATTGTCAAGTTAATAGTTGTTGGTACACCACCTTTCGATACGGTAGGCCTAACCCTAACAAATGCCCCATACTTAGGAACAACCTTAAAGAACTCTCACATCTAGTCCAGGATGCTTGGGTCGTGGTTGGAGACTTCAACACTCTGTTAGATCCCTCTAGAAAATTAGGAAGTTGTTATTTTGATAAAAGGGCGAGCAATCTGTTCAAAGACGCACTTCTGTACACTGGTCTGGTGGAGATCAAAGCCAAAGGCCATTTATTTACCTTCAAATGCCTCGAAACCCACGAAAATCTAGAAAGAGTCATCGCTAATGATAAATGGATATCTATGATGGTGATTTCCAAGTCTCTGTCCTTCCTTGTCTGTATTCAGACCGCAATCCAATTCTCATCACCAGCTCCCCTCTTGAAAACCTATAGCTAGTCACCTCTTGCACCAAGGTGAGCTGGCAGCTTATTTCCAGCTTTCAGGAATGAGATCCTTCCTCTCTGGGACAGAAGCACCTCCTTTGTTGATGCCATGTTTGAATTCAAGTTGGCGGCCATGTTGTAGGACTCTAACTGAGCCACAGTCGATCATAGGAAGAAGCGGTCGACCCTCAAGCACCTTGATCAATGTCATCTACATGATAATCTCAACCCAACTACTTCTAAGGAGCTCTTTATAGTCGAGTTGTAAGAAAAATCCCACCAAATTCTGCCTCAAGAGGAGGTGGATTGGCACCAGAAGGCTAATGCTAACTGGCTCCAACACGGTGAATGCAACATGAAGTACTTATAAACCTTGGTGAAGATGAGGTTCCATGTGAACAAGATCACCAGGATCTGTGATGACAACAATGAGTGGGTGACTGATAAAGCTTCCATCTAGTGCTTGATACACAACTATTTCAAGCGCCTCATGACAGGCCATGTTGTTTCAGATTGTCCTCCTCAAGTTATCAAGCAGTACATAGAGGTATTCCCAGGGATAAATCATCAATCATGCAAATTCATTGCCCACATGTCGAGCCCCTATGAATCCATGATGTTTCTCTCAAAATGGCACCCAACAAGGCCCTCGGTTTAGATGGGGTCCATACTAAATTTCTTTAATCCCACTGGCATCACAGTGGAGATTCTATTGTCAAAATAGTGCAGCAGGCCTTTAGCACAGGCGTCATCAATCCCAAACTCCCAAATTAACACATGGTCCTTATACCCAAAGTCCTCCAACCCCAAAGATGTTCGGATTTCAGGCCTATCTCTCTAAACAACAATTGTTTCAAATAGATCTCCAAGATCATTGTTAAACACTTTAAACCCTTTATAAATGCCTGGGTCACAGATACACAATCAAAATTCATTCCTGGAAGACAAATAAGTGACAACATTATTCTGATACAAGAGTTGATCCATTCCATTAAGAACAAGAGCTCAGAGAAGCAGTGGGCATGCATCAAGATTGACTTGTCTAAGGCCTTTGATAGAATGCACTGGGCTTTCATCCTTGACACACTACAACAAGTTGGTCTACTAGATAACATCATTTCATTGATAATGGAGATCATATCCAATGGCAGAACTTCTATCTTGTGGGATGTCACACTGTGACCTACCTTCAAGTCCACCCAGGGGTTAGACAAGGTGATCCTATCCGCCCTACATCTTTTTATTGTTCCTAAAACACTTGAGCCAGGCCATCTCAAACGAGGTGGGAATTAGTGGCTAGAAACATGTTATCCTAAGTAGAGTTTACACACCTCTCTCAAATATCTTCTTCACAGAAGACATAATTGTGATGGCTGAAGCTTATGTAGCATAATCATCCATTATTTCTTGCATTATGGATCACATCTCTATAGTCTCGGGGCAAATGGTCTCAAAAGAAATACATTGTTATTATTTCTCAAAGAACGCACCCTCTACAATAAAGGCATCTTTTAGTGGTAGAATTGACATCCCTGGGACTGAGGACTTGGGGAAATACTTGGGTGTCCCTATTCTTCATCATTGCCTTAACAAAGACACTCATGCCTCAATTGTCATAGCCTAGCATGATTGCATGACAAGTTGGACGTCCAGGAAACTATCACTTGTCAATTGCATTCTTCTGGAAAAATTCACCCTCTAGGCAATCCCAGCCTATGCTATGCATATCATACACTCCCACTGAGCCTGTGTGACACAATTCATAGACATGTTCAATTTTTCATCTGGTATGGGGGTAAGAACAATAGAAGCTTTCATTGTTCTCTTGGAAAAAAGTCACATCTGGCAAGAAGAATGGTGGCATTGGGATCGAGGATGTGAGAGATTAAAATCAAGCCCTTATGCTAAAGAACATTTGGGCATTCATAAAAAATTGACCCTGTCTTAGGGTTCGGATAAAGAAGGAAAAGTATATGGGGGATGGTGGCATTAGCAAGAAACCATGCTCCCCTATCTGGTCTTTCATTAAGAAGAACATACACTCAATTACAGAAGCCAGCCATAAAGTTGTGCTATCAGGGTCTACCACAAATGCTTGGTAGGACAAGTGGATTTTTAGCCTTAATGTTCATGACTTGGATCCACTCTTTAACATGCTTCTTGGTCTTGAGGACCTTATTACCAGCTCCATGGTATGTGATAATGGAACATGGGATGAAGAGTTCATTAAGAGTCATTTCCCACAAAATGCTTGAGACAAGATTGCCCTTATCACTGAGCCTCGCCCGGAGGTAGGCACGGACTGTTGGGCATGACCACGCGAGGAACATAGAGTCCTCACCTCCATGTTTGTGTACCACTAGTTGTGTGAGACTAAGGAGGTGAAAGTTCAAGGTCACTGGAACTCAATTTGGCACTCCAAAGTGCCCGAATGTCTGCGGATCTTTGTTTGGTTACTCCAACACAATGCCCTCCTAAAAAATGATGAAAAGATACATCATCACATACATGTGGACGTAACCTGGCTAGTGTGCTACAATGCCCCAGACCCCTTACTTCAAAGTCTATGGGATTACACTATCATCAAACCCATATCGAATTTCAGGGTGGTTGAAGGTGAATTCTTCGCTGTCAATGAGGATGAGTGGATAGCATACATAATCAAACCGCCAAACTCTCTTACCCCGACATGTCTTCCACTGGTGGCTTGTTGGCATATATGGAGAGTGAGAAACAACCTTATTCATAATGCCACACAGATACACTCACCCACACGCATTGAGTTCATCAATAGGCATAGCTCAACTATTGATAATCTCCCATCCACACAGTTCTGGAGAGATCCCTCAACCGACCAGCTAGTCTGCAATCCTTGTCTATCTGATTATTATGCCTTTATAGATGTTTCTTTAAACCCATTAACAAAGAAGGCCGGTTTGGGAATTCATATGGTGAACCATAATGGCCAATGCATGTTGGGAATCATCCTCCCATTCATGGCACATTCATCTCTTGAGGTAGAAATCCATGTGATAGTTTGTGCTATCATGACCTACAAATAGAGGAACCTATTCAGCATCACCAACATCACTGACTCCAAGACATCCACTGCCATCCTGATGGATGATTCAAATCCAAGCCCGATGCTCTAGCCCATATGGAGGAGATTTCAAAACCTCTTCCAACAACCTATGGCAGTGGGTCACCACTACACCCCACGCAGTCTGAATAAGGTTTCAGATGCCATTGTAAAACACTCTCTTTCTAGTTCTGATACTGTTTCCATTTCTTCAAATAAGCCAACATGGCTCAATATTCATGTTGACATTGTAGTGAACCATTCTTCATCCTGTCTATAGCACAGGGTCAATAACATATAATTCTCTGCTCCCAAAAAAATTATCTGAGTTTAAAACTTAAGAATAACATATATTATTCTTTTCATATAGTTGATTTTATATCATCGACCCTTTAATTTATCACATTTATTATGAGGGTTTCCACATTAAATTCTGATTTTTCATCATTTTTAATTATGTTGGTATTTTGATTTTTTTCACTCATCATTATGCCTTCTTTGTTTAAGTACAACTATCAACATTCGAGTTTGACTTACTCAGGATTGGTTGAATTACATTGTGACAACTTATTTCTCTCAAATATTTTGTACTCTTTCTCTCTCATAAAGTGCCCTTCTTACTCACGTTGATATCAATTTCATAGTTAGATATTAGTGATACTCCAATTTGGTCACATAAATGCTCAACTTTTACTACATGTGACATTAATTTTCTCTCTTGAACCATGTACCATTCTTTAACATGTCACCATATAGAAAAATGAATTCCATCTCATAAATATTGTAACATCCCTGACCTGGGTTATACTTAACCCTAGGTGTTTTGATTAAGAAAGATGATTATATGCATAATCTTATCTTGTGAAAAGTAATTAGGGCTCTTGAGAAACTTATGTTTCAATTTTGGTCCTGTTTAAACAATGTTGAAGCAATGTTTGCTTATTTTGGACTAAAGTTCAAATTACCCAAGTTGAGGGGTTAAATTGCAACTGTTGCATGATAAGATGTTCCTCATGTGTTGAAGCATCATGAGAATGAAGATGATGCAAAGGTATGGCTTGTGGTAGCCTGAGTACCAAGGAAGAGCTGATAAAGCAATGTTTATGCATTAAAAGCTAGTTTTGGTGTAAAGTGCAATTTACCCAAAACCTAGGGTTCAATATGCAAATTAACACTTCAATAAGGTCCCTAATGTTTCTTGGCATCATGTAGAGTAAGGAAAATGAGATTGGCGCCTCATTTGAATTAAGTTGGAGGAGAGAGAATCTTGATATTAAAATAATCAAGATTTAATCCTAATCGAAACCCTAATTCGATTTAGGGCAAAAATAAATGTATTAATTAAAGGGACTTCAACCAAAAGTAAAATGGTTGGATTTAGATGAGCGTATACATCCTTGAGCCTTGCAAGGACCACGAAAATATCCAAGGGAATGGATAACTCACTCACAATTTTATAAGAAAAAGAAATATCCACTCACATATGGATATTAGTATAATATGATTTAAGGTGCTTAATTTGCTTTTCTTTAAATCATGGATAATTGAGAGGAATAAGAGGAAAACAAGATATCCTCATCCCTAAGGAAGTTGAGGGGGAAGAGGAGGCCATATTTTTGGGATTAAATGGATTTTTACAAAGCATATTCTCTCGCATTGATTTATTTATAAAAAGACCTTTTACAAGCCAAATGAAAGGATTTTTCGACCCCACTTCTTCTCCTTGCTTGGGAAACGACCAAGGGAGCTTGGGAGGGTCAGGAGGACGACCCCCAACCTGTTGTTAAGTCCTTGACCTTCGTTCTCCTTGATTCCATGGTGGAAATCGAAAATAAATCATTGGTTTCTTCTTATTTTGATCTCCTCATCAACCCTAGGCAATCTTTTCAACCAAAAGCTTGAGGACGAGATTAGGAGGAGTTGCAAAAGCTTCATCCAAAATTTTTGCCATGAGCTTGGAGCTTTGGAGCTCAATTGGAGGTGGGTTTTATAACTTGAAACCCTAACTTTGTTATTGCATTCAATTCCCCATCAAATAATGATCATTTCTCTATTTACAATTAATGATTTGGTTGATTGATGCAATCTCCATGGAAATCACAGCAGGTTTCATGGGTCTAGAGCTTGATGATGATGACATAATCATAAGCACACACCTCCCCAAATATCTAGACCAAACAGTTTCAATCAAATGTCCAAACGGTTTGTGTTTTGGGAGCAAACAGTTTCAAACAGTTTGGAATGAAACGGTTTCACTAAACCACATAGAAGCAAACGATTTAAGACCGTTTGGTGATGTTGACCAGGGTTGACCATTTGGGGACTTGTTCATAATGATCTAGGTTAATGACCCACCAATTATTATTGATTAACTCCAATCGGTTCATGAGTTGAAGGTCCATCAATCACCTAAACCCTAATCGGGTTGAGTGCTGATTTCATAAGTGATTGAGTTTGAAACTTGGGTTGATTGACCCAAACGGTTTCAAAACCATTTGAGAATCACCCAAACGGTCTCAAGACCATTTGTAGGTCAACCAAGACCGTTTGTAGGTCTAGGGTTGAGTATGGTTAGGTATTTGAAGATTCAAACATATGGTATAAACCCTAATCGGCTAAGTGCTGATTTTGCAATTGAATGAGTTGATGCTTTGGGTTGATTGACCCAAATGGTTTCAAGACCGTTTGGGGATCACCCAAATGGTCTCAAGACCGTTTGGGGATTACCCAAGACCGTTTGGAGGTCTAGGGTTAAGTTTGGTCAAGTGTTTGAAGGTCCAAAGATACCAAATTGAAATACAATTAAGTGTTGATTTGGTGACCAATCCTAGGTTCCAAACCCTAACTGAATGACATGGTTAATGATGATATGATGGGAAAACGGTCTCAAGACCGTTTGGAGGTCATCCAAACGATCCCAAGACTGTTTGGGGGTCACCCAAGACTGTTTGGAGGTCTAGGGTTGACTATGGTTAGGTGTTTGAAGATCTAAAGGTACTAAGTTGAAGTGCAATCAAATGTTGATTTGGTGATCAATCCAATGATCCAAACTTTGATTGATTGACTTGGATTTTGATGTTGACATGGAAAAATGGTCTTAAGACCGTTTGGAGGTCATCCAAATGACCTCAAGACCATTTGGGGTCAGGATATGTTCAATTTGGATGATGACCCAATAGTTTTAAAGCAACTAGACTCACATTGGTTAATGTTGAAGGATCATCGATTCCAAACCCTAATCCAATTGATTCAAACCCTAATTGATGATAAATTGAGGGTCAAATCAGTTGAAGGATGACCTAATTAACTGATGCAATGATTTTGAGTTGCATTTATAGACTTTTTTTACTTGTGTTTTATGCATCTATTGGTCATTGTGGTGGTTAATATTGCAAAATTCATCTACTTTGGTCTATGATCCTTCTCTATGTCAAATCTCCCTTATTTTGGTATTTTGAGCATAGATGATTACAATAATATGTTTTATTTCGGCTTATGTGGTTTTGTGTTGCAATTTCAGGAAAAACACATATCTGCTACTGTCGATACCATCGACAGTGGTCGATACCATCAACACGACCACAGGTTGCCAGCCGCAAGGAGCATCGCAGAGTCGATACTATCGACAGGAGAGTCGATGGTATCGATATACCATCAGGTTGCTGGCGAGAAGATAGTCGATACTATCGACCTAGAAGTCGATACTATCGACAAGTGGAGCTACAGCAACACAAAAGGATAAAATCGATGCCTTAGGATGTCGATACCATCGACCCTCATCGATGGTATCGAGTCAGCATTAGGCGTAACAACAAAGAGAAAGAAGAATTGCGGATATCATGCACAGTCGATACCATCGACCCGCGTCGATGGTATCGACACCGTCAGATAGAAGTTTGCTTCAGATCGATCTAAATCCGACGGTTGTGATAATTTGGCGACCTAACTCGGTGATTATACCTAAGGACGGCGGCCAAGAGCAAGGGGGACGTCATTAGCCGCTGCACACATCCCGAGAAGGTGTGGAGAGAAGAACGGAGCCCAGAAGCACGCCTCAGCCATTCCGGACGCCGAAGAAGACGTTTTCCACCGCCGAAAGGCCGGAGATCACGCATTCTATGCCAAGGAACGCTTGGATCTTCTCCGTTCAAGGGTTTCACTACTTAATCACATTTTTGTCCATGTTTTCCCTTTTCTCTACCATGTTTTTCTCTGAGATGAACATGCGGGGCTAATCCCCTTTATCTTTAGGACCGGGAGTAGCCCGGGGAAGCATTGTATGACATTTGTATCATAGTAATTCATCATTAATCTCTTAAATCAGTGGTATGAATTTGTTTTCTCAATTATATTGTTATGCTTGATCACCATAATAATAATCTAATGCCCTTAATTGCTTTGAAAGAAGAATTAACGGTTGAAAAGAGACAAATATCACATTAATTAACAAATCCCTTGAATAAGGTGATGTAATATTAATGGTGGAGACCCAGAGGTCGATTTTAAGCACCTAGTTTAGGGTATAGGTTACTACGACGGTGGAACCGACCTAGACATAGGTAGTGAATTGTACCACGATAGTGGGTAATTCTGACTACAGGCCACTACCCGGAATTGAGAGATGAACCCGAATTATTATATGAAAATTCATACAATGATAACCCGCGGTGAAACCGCAATCCTAAAGATCTCCACTTGAATTGATTAAACTAAACCTTTAATCGATTGTTTTGTTTTGTTTTATTTCATTTTCTTTTAATTTTACAACAACTTCCAACTTCTTAATCGGTCTAGCTGATTGCAAGTAGTTAGTAGTAGTCTCTGATAATTCATTGTCCCTGAGTTCGACTCGGGCCTCACAAAGGCCTATATTACATTGACGCGTACACTTGCGTTACGCACGGAAAATTCGTGTCAAGTTTTTGGCGTCGTTGCTGGGGACACGGCAATTGTCGGCACTACGAGTGTTGCAAGCGGCCATTCTAGGCCACTTTTTATTTTTTTTATTTTTTATTTTTATTTTGAAATCATTTCTAAAATTCATAGTCTATCTTTCCAATTGTTGTAATCGTCTAGCACAGTACTAAACTGAAATTTCCATTTTGCAGGTAATGTGCATGGTGCAGACACGTAGCACCGACTACACGCAATAGGCACCAGGGGTTCCACAGCTGGGACCTTACGACGAGGAGGATTACAATCAAGACCACTTGGAAGAAACAGATTCCGAATACGAACAAGAAGAAATGGCAGAGGAACAGACGATATGGGAGGAGATCAAGGCGTCTTCCTCATCTGCTTCAAAGGGGTCAATCAAGAAGCAGGCGATCAACATTCCAACTTACAAGATTGATCCTACATTAATCAACTTGGTCAAGTCAAATGCATTCCATGGGATAAAGAACAAAGTCCCAGTCACTCATATAAGCCAATTCATGGAGACCTGCGACATGATTAAAATTGACAGATTTCCACAGGAGACACTCTACCTGAAGTTGTTCCCGAGTTCTCTGGCGGGAAATGCACGAGAATGGTTGCATAATCTGGACGATGAATATGTGGAATCATGGAACCACATGGTGGAGGTATTCTTTGAAAGGTTCTTCCCGCCCGAGAAGACCAATGACATGATCAGGAAAATCCACAATTTCACCCTGAAGGTAGGAGAGACCTACTCTGAGACATGGGAAAGGTTTCAGATCATGCTTAGGAGGTGCCCGCATCACAGGCTTGATAAGGAGACACAGGTCAAAATCTTCTATTTTTCTCTTTCCGAGCATGATAGAAGTAACCTAGATTTCGCGGGCTCGGGATTCTTTTTGAACAACACAGACACGAGGTGTTGAGAAATTCTAAAAAACATGGCCAAGAAGCAATCCTGGGGCGACAGGGACGCCATAGAGCACGTTCGAGTTGCAAGGGAATCAAAGGAAATCAAAGAGCTGAATGAGAAGATGGACCTTCTAGCAAAGAAACTGCTTGCAAAAGAAGATGTTGAATCCGAGGATGAAGCTCAAGTCAAATTCATGCGGCAGCAGCAGGGTTACAGAAATAACGATTACTCATGGAGGAAGGACAAGAAATTCTCCTGGAAGGATCCGAATAACTTTTTGCAGGACCCCGATGCAAAACCCCATCCGGTGGCGGAGGATAAGAGCACGGAGTTGCTCAACCAAGTGATAAAGCAGAACCAAGAACTTATGAACACTTTTGGTCAGCAGATCAAGCAACAGGGGGAATTTATGAATCAGTTTGGATAGACATTGCAGAGCCATGGGGCTCAAATGAGGACAATAGAGACGTCGATGGCGCAAATGGCAGCTGAAATAGCCAATCTGAAGAAGCCAGTGCAGCAAGGTTTTCCGGGTAACACAAACATTCCAGGATGAAACCAACAGGCGAAGGCAATCTTGCTAAGGAGTGGCAAGAAGCTTTTAAACCCCAGGGCCGATGAACCAAGCAAACCCCAGTCAGAAACTGAAGGTGAGGCCAGTGAGGAGGTGCCAATCTCAGTCACAGAGTCGGTTGGGGAAATAGCAGAGGATGTCACTGCAGATCCCATTGTTGTTGAGGAGGAGACACAGAAAATGACACCATATGTGCCGCCACATCAAAGGGCACAGGCTGTCCCTGTCCCATATCCAAATAGTGTGAAAGCAAAGAAGGTGGATGCCCAGTTCAAGAAGTTTTTGGACAGTTTCAGAAAGCTCTCAGTCAACATCCCATTATTAGAGGCAATAGAGAAAATTCCCTCTTACGGCAAGTTTTTGAAAGACATCATTACTAAGAAGAGGAAGATCCCTGACACGGAGGTTGTAGTTCTTAAGGAGCAGGTGAGTGCCTTCATCATGGGCACATTGCCACCTAAGAGGCAGGATCCAGGCTGCTTCAACATTTCATGTTACATTGGTAAGGTGAAATTCGGAGAAGCACTGTGTGATTCCGGGGCAAGCATAAACTTGATGCCTCTTTCTACATTCAAGAAATTGGGATTAAAAGAATCAAGGCCGAGCAATATGACAATTCAGCTGGCGAACAATTCAGTGGTGAAGCCTTATGGTATTTGTGAAGATGTGTTGGTGAAAGTAGATCGGTTTGTATTTCCAGTAGACTTTGTTGTAATGGAGATGCAAGATGAACAAGGCAATGAGTTACTACTTGGACGACCCTTCCAAGCTACAGCTGACATGATACTTGAGATGGGGAGAGGTCGTTTGACCTTGGGTATCGCCGATGATCGGTTTGAGATGGTCATGCCTTCTAGCACCACGTCATCTAAAGCTAAGGAGCAATGCCGCATGGAGAAGCATTTTGATTACAATATCTCACTTTGTCTAGGGAAGCCATTTTTAGATATGGCTCATGTAATGACTAAGGTGGAGAAAGGGACATTGGCTGTTGAAATAATGGAACAGACCAAGGTTGTGTCCCTTAGCAAAGCTGTGGGTTTTCCTAATGACGAAGAGGAAGACATTCCCCCCTCTATTGAAGATGAGGCCATAGCGAGTTCGGTCTTCAATGCATATCCAGAATTACCACTTGAAGCTTGCTTGGTCAATATAACACATGATTGGATGAGAAGCAAGTCACTACAGGAGTGTGCCAAGATGCTTCAGGTTCTTCCATGTTTTTATGCTAGGTACTATGAAGACCTTGGCAAACTCCCACCACCGCTTCAGTCATCCTTAATCAGCCCGCCAGATTTGGAATTGAAGCCATTGCCACCGCACTTGAAGTATGCATTTCTAGCTGAGGAAGAGAAGCTTCCTGTGATTATTTCGGCATATTTGAGTGTCGAGGAGGAAGATCAGCTGCTGATTGTGTTGAAGAACCACTGAGGTGCATTCGGGTGGTCGGTCACAGACATCAAGGGGATCTCCCCTACATTGTGCCAGCACAAGATTCGGCTCGAGGAGGGAGCCAAGCCGGTGATTCAGCCACATCATCGAATAAATCCTAGCATGATGGAGGTAGTAAAGAAGGAGGTGATCAAGCTCCTTTCTGCAGGTATCATCTATGCTATATCCGACTCGACGTGGGTGAGTCCTACACAGGTAGTCCCTAAGAAGGGGGGAATTACTGTTACACATAATCTGTTAAATGAACCTGTCACGACCCGCTTGGTAACCGGGTGGCGTGTATGTATAGACTACCGTCGATTGAATGCTGCTATGCTTAAGGATCATTTCCCTCTTCCATTCATTGATCAAATTTTAGAGCGTTTAGCCGGCCGATCGCATTTTTGTTTTCTTGATGGTTATTCGGGGTACAATCAGATTTCCATTGATCCTAAGGACCAAGAGAAGTCCACCTTCACTTGTCCTTACAGAACATTTGCATACCGCCGTATGCCATTTGGGTTGTGTAATGCACCGGTAACCTTTCAGCGTTGCATGCTTGCCATCTTTTCTGATATGGTTGAACGTTGTTTGGAGGTTTTTATGGACGATTTCCCCGTCTACGGTGCGTCCTTTGACGAGTGCTTATACAATTTGGACAAGGTTTTGCAACGTTGTGAGGACACACATTTGGTCCTCAATTGGGAGAAATGCCACATGATGGTAAGTGAAGGAATTGTGCTTGGACATAAAGTGTCTAGAAAAGGGCTGGAGGTAGACCCGGTAAAGATCGAAGTTATTTCCAAATTTCCCCCACCGAATTCGGTTAAAGGGGTTTGGAGTTTTCTAGGTCACACCGGTTTTTATCACCGCTTTATAAAAGATTTCTCTAAAATCGCCAAACCATTATCTGAGTTGTTGGAAAAGGATGTTGTTTTTGATTTAATTGACAAGTGTTTACATGCGTTCAACGTGCTTAAAGAAAAACCGATTTCCGCACCGGTTGTGCAAACACCGGACTGGACTAAGCTGTTTGAATTAATGTGTGATGCGTCCGATTTCACAGTTGGGGTTGTTTTGGGACAACGTGTGGACAATAAACCCGTTGTGATTTTCTATGCATCCAAAACCATGAATGACGCTCAACTATTACACAACAACCGAAAAAGAACTTCTCGCCGTTGTTTTTGCTTTCAAAAATTTTCAGCAATACCTTGTTGGATCAAAAGTCATGGTATGGACGAACCACGCCTCCATTAAGTATTTAATGGAGAAAAAGGATGCCAAACCTAGATTGATTAGGTGGATCTTACTTTTACAGGAATTTGATATTGAAATCAAAGATAAGGCGGGCATTGAAAATGTGATCGCGGACCATTTGTCTAGGTTGGAAAGGGTAGATGAAAAGGATGTACACATACCCATTACCGAGACATTTCCTGATGAACAACTTTTAAAAGTGAAATCAAAAGACCCTTGGTTTTCTTACATTGTTAACTATCTTGTCTGCAAAATTATCCGGGATGATTGGACATACCAAGAGAAGAAGAAATTTTTCCATTCTCTGCGTTATTATTTCTGGGATGACCCTATTCAGTTGAAGCAGTGCAGGGATGGTGTCTTACGCAGGTGTGTACCAGAGGTGGAATACGAAAGTGTTCTTCGTCATTGCCATACACTACCGACGGGCGGCCACCACGCTAGTTCTCGCACTGCGACCAAAGTACTTGAAAGTGGCCTATACTGGCCTACTTTGTTCAGGGATTCTTATGATTTTGTGCGACAATGTGATTCCTGCCAAAGGGCAGGTAACATTTCAAAAAGACAAGAGATTCCCCTCAATGTATTTTAAGAGGTTGAGGTGTTCGACTTGTTGGGTATTGATTTTATCGGACCCTTTGTGTCCTCAAATTCTAACTTGTACATTCTTTTAGCTGTTGATTATGTGTCGAAGTGGGTAGAGGCAATACCCACAAGGACTAATGATGTCGATGTAGTGTGCAGGTTTGTCAAAGAATATATTTTCTGCAGGTTTGGTGTACCAAGAATGATCATTAGTGATGGAGGTATGCACTTCCAGAATCAAAAGTTCGCGGAACTGTTGATAAAGTATGGGGTAAAGCACAACATTGGTACCCCGTACCACCCACAAACTCAAGGGCAAGTGGAGGTCTCCAATCGGGAGATTAAGAAGATCTTGGAGCGTACTGTGGCTTCCACGAGAAAGAATTGGAGTACTCTGCTACCGGATGCTTTGTGGGCGTACAGGACGGCGTTTAAGACACCTATAGGCACTACGCCTTTTAGGTTGGCTTATGGTCAGGCCTGCCATTTGCCGGTGGAATTGGACCATAAAGCGCATTGGGTGCTGAGGAAGTTAAATTTGAGCTATGATGAAGCGGGAAAGAAAAGGTTGCTTGAGCTCAATGAACTAAACGAGTTGAGGATGAATGCATATGAAAGCTCGCGGACCTGCAAGGAGAGAACAAAGTTGATTCATGATCGTCATATTCAAATGTGCATCTTCAAGAAAGGAGATCGTGTACTCTTGTTCAACTCCAGGCTGAAACTGCATCCCGAGAAATTGAAATCCCGATGGAGTGGACCGTTCACCGTAGAGGAGGTCAGGCCACATGGCGCAATCATGGTGCGTGATGGCGAGACAACATTCTTGGTCAATGGACAATGATTGAAATTGTACTTCGGTGAAGATTACACAAGGAAAGTGAATGAGGTCAAACTCATTGCGCTTTCGGATGCATGAGGAGCTTCATGTCGTCTAGCCTAAGACATTAAACAAGAGCGCTTGTTGGGAGGCAACCCAGCCATCGGTAGTGTAGTTAGTTTCTTTCACATTTTGTACTTTGGTTTGATTTGACTTTGTTTTTAGTGTAAAAAAAGGTATCGTGATCATTTGCTCAATGTGCAGGACTGAGGCAGAGTCGATACCATTGACCCTTGTGTCGATGGTATCGAGTTGGCTACAGGTTGGCGGCTGCAGAAATTGCTCTGCGTCGATACCATCAACGGCCTCGTCGATGGTATCGACACACCAACAGGTTGATCGCAAAGTTGATGTCGATAGTATCGACATGGATGTCGATACTATCGAGATCTCTGGAGATATTCAGACACAAATTGTCTCAGTGAAGTCGATACCATCGATAGGCCTGTCGATGGTATCGACCAAGTTACAGGCAGAAAGTGGCGGTCGGGCCTCGCGAGGGTGTTGACCTAACCAGAAGTCGATACTATCGACTTGCGTCGATAGTATCGACTTGCGTCGATAGTATCGACGCGACACGTCACCGATCCGTGAGAGGAAATCAACGGCGATCGCTGCATCGAGAGAGTCGATCCGTGGGATGGGTCGATACCATCGACATCCGTCGATAGTAACGACACGTCATCAATCCGGGCCCCCACATCAAGCCATCAACGACCGTCGATACCAGCGGCGGACGGATTGTGCTATAGGAGTCGATACCATCGACTCGCGTCGATGGTATCGACGGGCATACAGCAGCGCCGGCCACGGTTATATAAGGGGTGGATTGTAATCATATGACGTCACAACTTTAGAGCAATCCTTCTCCACTAGTGCGGTGCGTCTTTGTGAGCAATCGGAGCCCGGCTACGAGCATCCACGAAGTGTGTTCTTCACTGAGCCTTCATCGAGCGGAGATAATCTTCTCTGACCTTCTCCGAGCTCCATCTTCTAATCTTTCTTCTTCTACGACAACGGTGCATGTTGCCGGCGTGTCCTCTTCACGCACGAATCCGATGGAGATTCCCGAGTTCGTTCCTCCACCAACTGCTTCTATTCCGCGTCCGCGGATCGTTCATCCTTCCGCGGAGGTTCGAAAGGTTTATGAGGAAATCATGAAAAGAAAGATTGAGCCGACCCGTTACGTCGACCACGACATGATCCTTAATCCGGGGTTTGAGGCTAATCTGGCCTACGTGCTCAAGGGGCAGGCAAGGCATACGGGCAGGAGGCCCGACGAGATGGAATTCCATGCTGATGGACAGCCGTTCTTCGGTGAATGGCCGACATACAAGGAGCTGGTGGCGGAATTCATGGCGTCGCTGGACATATGTGTTTTGCCAAACGACATCATCGCCACGGATCGTGAATGGATCAAGGGTCGTGTTTCTTTCCAGATGTACAACAATGACTACACTCTTACTCTCAGGCAGTTCAATGAAATCTACAACTATAATCATGGGCGAGATCAGTACCGGAGGCCAGACAACCGGACTGATTATGATGCTATCTTCACCGAGCTAGTGATTGTGCCTCCGGGCTAATCTGTGCGCTACCACAACGCGGCGGTGGCAGATTTTGAGCATCCATTCGTGCGGATTCTTCACTGCATGCTCTGCACCACCTTGTTCTCCCGTGGTGATCTGTCTCTCAGCAAGTTCCAGGAGACAGACCTGTTTTTCCTGCACAAGTTACTGAAGCGGGAATAGTGTAACTGGGGAGCGTTTTTCTTGCAGCGCATGTTGGCTGTAAATAGGAGCACGCGGAAGGCTCCAATTCACTTTGTAGAGCTCATCACACCGCTGGCCCACTATCTTGGGTTGAATTTCTCCCAGTTGACTCCTCTCTCCAATAGAAGCAAGGTCAATTTGCAGCATCTTCACCACTCCAACCTCATTATGTTGGGTGATGGACTGGCGTATGCACACTACCACGTTAATCATGCTTATCAGGAGTGTTCGCTCCTCGACCCTATCTTCCACATCGAGGGTGCTCAGCATTTTCGATGGCCTGTCATTGCCATCGAGAGTTCGGATGAAGATGGCGATAACAACGACAACGACGGCGACGAGGCTGAAGAGGAAGAGGAGGCCTACACTCCTCTTCGCGCACGAGTGGCGCCTAGGAAGCGTCCTCGCATGCATCTAGGTGCATATTCATCTTCATAGCCTCCGCCACCACCACCGCCCTCGAAGCAAAGCGAGGATGTCTACTCAATGCAAGGAATGTATGCAATGCTGCAGGATATCCATCAGACGCAGCAACACCATACAGCAGCATATGCCGGTATTCAGGAGACGACGAACCGGCTGCTTGACAACCAGAGGGCTATGTTTGAAAATGAGCGCCTCCTCCTCGACAACCAACAAAAAATTCACGACAGGTTGCATAGGATGGAGATGCAGCAGCATCCCTTCTATGATCATTACTGGAGCCAGAACTACTTTGGGGGGTATCCACAACCTCCGCCCATGCCCCAGTATGATCCGAGCTTTCAGGGGTAGTACCCATCTTGGGACCCCACGGCCCCGCAGTACCCGCCTCCGCCGGAAGAGTGATCGGTATCTCTGTTCCACCCTTTAAGGTTGTTTTTGACTATGAGGCCATAGTCGAATTCAAGCTTAGGGGGGGAGTTGGAACAGCCCTATCCTTTAGTTTTCTTAGTTTTTAGTTTTTATTATTTTGTTTCTTGTCATTTATTTCTTGCAATCTTAGTTTGTTTGTAGGATCCACATTCTATCTAGTGTAATTGTGGATGTCTTAATTCATGTGTCATCTCATTTTCTTGTACATGGGAATTAAGGGAAAACTTAAAAAATTTTAGTGTTTGCACGCTTGTGTTGTTAAACCTTGAGCACATAACTTAAGAAAATGATTGGTTTTGTCAACTCTAAAATAGAAAATCACAACTGTACATTCCTAATGATTCATGAAAAGTGGACATAATTGGTTGTGTGAGCCTAAAATGACCAAATGATAATGAGACTTTAATTTGAAGTAAGAGAGAGAAACCTCTTAATTACTACACAGGTCAGTAAGGAGGGACACATAATAATTTGCAAAGGTTCAGTCAATTAGTCTTGTGATCTATCCACCCTCATTGTTTTCATACTCCACCTTAAGAACTGGAAGTACATTACGATTTTAACTTCGTTGATTGCATTTCATGTAGATAGGACTTGCATTGCAATTACTTTCACATGTTTTGCATGAAAATAAAAAAATTATTTGATTAGTTATACATGCACATTCTCTGTAGGTGCATGTCATTTAGATGCATGAATATCATTTTGTAGCTGTATTTACATTTTTATGCATATAGATCACATCATGCATCTTATTTCTTCTGAAACATTAAAGGTGATAAACTTGTTCC
The DNA here is from genome assembly GCA_963693085.1 of Alisma plantago-aquatica. Taxonomy (NCBI): domain Eukaryota; kingdom Viridiplantae; phylum Streptophyta; class Magnoliopsida; order Alismatales; family Alismataceae; genus Alisma; species Alisma plantago-aquatica. The sequence continues at coordinate 128,514,276 of OY856411.1, read as the reverse complement.
ATACCTTCTGAATGCTTCAAGTATACAGTTATGCAACAAGAAGTGAGCCCGACAAATAATTCATTGTCATTATTGGATATAAGGGCCTTAAAAATAAAAAAGAAGAAGAAGAAAAATATGAAAAAAAAAGAGAATTGAGAAGTAAACAGGAATGAGAGGGAGAAAGGAACATGTTTTTCACTGCATATTAAGAAGAATAAGAACATGATGTTGTTCTCTTAGATATTCCATCTCACCTTGAGACGGAATGATAGTGCATGCATCATTCCACCCAAATGTAGGCATTAGGGCATTTACACTTGCATATGCATCATTTATGTCATTTTTGCTTTGTGCATGTTGAAACCGTATAATGCTTCCATTTCTTCAATGAGCCACCCATTCCATCCACTCGTTGCTCGAATTGGTAGGCCACCTTGATTTTCTCCTCACTCGTGAATATCAGGAGAGTTGCTTCCATGTAGATGGTAGTTAGGGCGAGCAACGTAGCATAGAGATCACAAGATGCACCAAGTCTGAACCGGCGAATTTTATTGTGTTAACTGCCTTATATGATAGTGTTCATCAGTTTTGAGGTAGATAGCTTTTATGGATGATTACTTTCGTCTTTAGGGTAATTATCATTCTGTGGTTAGTGAGGGCCGGAATGTGAATGTCCGATGGGGATCATATGGTGATTTTTGTTGTGATGATCTGTTCTTTAGTTGACCTTTGCAATTCTATTCTAAGGTTTTGTTGCTCGAGGGAGAGAAATGTTCAAACTTAGGGGAGTTTAATGCGACGATTTTGAGTCGCATTTATAGACTTGTTTTACTTGTGTTTTATGCATCTATTGGTCATTGTGGTGGTTAATATTGCAAAATTCATATACTTTGGTCTATGATCCTTCTCTATGTCAAATCTCCCTTATTTTGGTATTTTGAGCATAGATGATTACAATAATATGTTTTATTTCGGCTTATGTGGTTTTGTGTTGCAATTTCAGGAAAAATGCATATCTGCTACTGTCGATACCATTGACAGTGGTCGATACCTTCGGCACGACCACAGGTTGCCAGCCGCAAGGAGCATCGCAGATTCGATACTATTGACAGGAGAGTCGATGGTATCGATATACCATCAGGTTGCTGGCGAGAAGATAGTCGATACTATCGACCCAGAAGTCGATACTATCGACAAGTGGAGCTACAGCGACACAAAAGGATAAAACCAACGCCTTAGGATGTCGATACCATCGACCCTCGTCGATGGTATCGAGTCAGCATCAGGCGTAACAACGAAGAGAAAGAAGAATTGCTGATATCGCGCACAGTCGATACCATCGACCCGCGTCGATGGTATCGACACCGTCAGATACAAGTTTGCTTCAGATCGATCTAAATCCGACAGCTGTGATAATTTGGCGATCTAACTCGGTGATTATACCTAAGGACGGCGACCAAGAGCAAGGGGGACGTCATTAGCCACTGCACACATCCCGAGAAGGTGTGGAGAGAAGAACGGAGCCCAGAAGCATGCCCCAGCCATTCCGGACGCCGAAGAAGACGTTTTCCACCGCCGAAAGGCCGGAGATCGTGCATTCTACGCCAAGGAATACTTGGATCTTCTCCGTTTAGGGGTTTCACTACTTAATCACATTTTTCTCCATGTTTCCCCTTTTCTCTACCATGTTTTGCTCTGAGATGAACATGCGGGGCTAATCCCATTTATCTTTAGGACCGGGAGTAGCCCGAGAAAGCATTGTATGACATTTTTATCATAGTAATTCATCATTAATCTCTTAAATCCATGGTATGAATTCGTTTTCTCAATTATATTGTTATGCTTGATCACCATAATAATAATCTAATGCCCTTAATTGCTTTGAAAGAAGAATTAACGGTTGAAAAGAGACAAATATCCATTAATTAACAAATCCCTTGAACAAGGTGATGTAAGATTAATGGTGGAGACCCAGAGGTCGATTTTAATGCACCTAGTTTAGGGTATAGGTTACTACGACGGTGGAATTGACCTAGACATAGGTAGTGAATTGTACCACGACAGTGGGCAATTCTGACTACAGGCCACTACCCGGGATTTGAGAGATGAACCCGAATTATTATATGAAAATTCATACAATGATAACCCGCGGTGAAATCACAATCCTAAAGATCTCCACTTGAACTGATTAAACTAAACCTTTAATCGATTGTTTTTTTTTGTTTTATTTCATTTTCTTTTAATTTTACAACAACTTCCAACTTTTTAACCGGTCCAGCTGATTGCGAGTAGTTAGTAGTAGTCTCCGATAATTCAGTGTCCCTGAGTTCGACTCGGGCCTCACAAAGGCCTATATTACATTGACGCGTACACTTGTGTTCTACGCACGGAACATTTGTGTCATTAACTCAATGGAAGTATGGTGATGGGTCCAATTGAAGATTGGTTACATGAATTCAATGATTGAAGGAATCAACATTGAGAACCCCAAATCGACTTGATAAGTTGAGACCATCTTTGGTCCATGCAGTTTTGAGGAGGTTTGAACCAAATGGTCTCAAGACCGTTTGGGACCAAACGGTCTCAAGACCATTTGGGACCAAATGATCCCAAACTATTTGAGGCCCAATCGATCTCAAGAGTGCTTTAGCAAATAGTTTCAAGTGACCACCTTTAGCAAACAGTTTCAAACCATTTGAACTTTGAAAGACTAAGACCATTTGGGGCTCAAGTAGTCAAAATTAATTGAGGACTCAATTGGTTAATCCACTTGGACACCTATTGTAATTGAAGATTCAATTGGTCAAAGCAATTGGATACCTTATGTAATGGAGGTCCAACGTGATTGAATCTCTTGAGAATTAAGATGATGAATGATCTATTGATCCAATGATGATTAGTAATGATAATAAATGAAGCTACAAGGTTGAAACCCTAATAGTACCTAAGTGATTAGTGCCAATTAAGGGATAAACCATAATTTATTATAAGAACAATGACTTGGTACACTATGTTAATCATAGTTGTATGTACTTGATTGAGGGTTGATGTAACCTAATCAAGTTAAGAAGATGATGGCATGAATTAATACATGAATATGATTCATGAGGTGATTAAGGGTATGATCCTTAAGTAAAGAGATCATGAAACCCTAATCAGGAACATAAACCCCAATTGACAGGGCTATTGAACTCTAACCCTAATTGAGAGAAATTCTAAATGAAACCCTAATCCAGGGTGAGGATGTAACCCTAATCCAGGGTAACGATATATGAAACTTCAATTTAGGGGAATGAGATGTAAAACCCTAATTAAGATGAATAGTGAATCTCTAATTATGAACAATTAAATGAAATCCTAATGGAGATGAATAGTAGACCCAAGTTGTGGGTAACTATAGTGGAAGTCCTAGTTAAGGGTGATTCCATGTGAATCCCTAATTGAGGTTGATTCAATGTGAATACCTAATTGAGGTTGATTCCATGAGAAACCCTAATTGAGGGTGATGCCATGAGAAATCCCTAGTTGGGATGAATAGTAAACATTAAGTATAGGCAATGATATGTGAAAGCCTAATGAAGGGTGATGCTATATGCAATCCTAACTCTAATGAAGTATGATAGCATGTGAAATCCCAAATCCCTAATAAATGGTAAAGGTATGTGAAACCCTAATTGAAGTTATAATACATGAATGGGATGCTATTCGGGTTTCTGCTGATGAGTCTGATCTCTTTATTTGGTTATGGAAAGACACTTTGCCCAAGAATTTTCAACTGAATATGTGGAAAATTATTCATGATAAGCTGCCTACTTTTGAGTACCTAAGGAGAATTGGGTTCTCTGGTCCTTCTCGATGTTTTCTTTGTGAAAAGGACACTGATTCTACTTTCCACTTGTTGTTTCAATGCTCTTTTACAAAACATTTATTGGAAAATCTGAATAATGATTTGGATATGTTTGTTTGTATTTTTGACTGGCATGATATCTTGAAGATTAAGGAAAAAACATAAGTTCATTGTTCTATGTGCTCTGTACCATTCTTGGTTAGAGAGGAACACAAGAGTTCACTTGAATCGTATATCTTTAGTTGAGGTTATCTACAAGAAAATCCTTTTTGAATTTTATGGGTACTGGAATTGAAGTCTTGATATGTGATATGGTCTTCTTGGTCCTTGATCCTCTGGATGCTGGCTCTTAGCTTGAGTGGATGAGCTCCTTCTATTCGTTTTGTGATCTATCTCATCCTCTGTTTGGAGTGGTTTCCCAAGAGTTAGTAATCTGTTGAGTTTTTTCTAGTTTGGATGCGAAGAGGTGTTTCTCTTTTGAGTGGTTGAGCTTATCCATCATGGAGTGGTAGAGCTCACTCATTTTTTTGGCGGTTGCTGCTATGGTCTGATGAAGCTTCTTGGTTTGTTTGCTCCTGCCTTGTTTTTGGAGTTCTTCTTGAGTGGATGAGCTTATCCTATCGGAGTGGCAGAGCTCTCTCAAGATCGTTATGGGTTGGGTTTTTCCCTCTGTTGCCTATGTTTGCTGAGTTTTTTTGTGATGTTCTGCTGCTTGGTTTTCTGCTGGAGCTGCTTTCGTGCCTTCTGTTTCTTCTGGAGCTGCTATTTGTGTGGGCTTCTCTTCCTTTGTTCTGGAGTGGCTGTATTCCTTATAGTTTGGATGAGGCTGGTTGTTTAGCTTTCTATTTTGATAGGAGTGTATCTTTCTTTGGAAGTGGCAGGGTTTGCTCTAGTGGGTTTTTTTTTGGAGCGGCTTGAGTGGTTGAGCTTATCCTTCTTGGAGTGGCAGAGCTCACTTAAGCCTTTATGTCGGCTGTCTGCTATGACACTAGTTCTTTATTTTATGTGAAAGTTTGCTGGGAGCTCTGATTGCTTCATGTTTTCTTTCCTGGTTGTGGTGTCTTAATGGAATTCTGGTTTGTTTTGGAGGTGTTCAACTGAATCAAAGCTTCTTCCTACTGGATGTGCTGACCCTTAGGGATTCTGATCATGGCTGCTATGCTTCAAATTTGTGCTTTTCAGCAGCCTTGATGGTTCTGAAAGTGAGCTATTGAAGATTTTCTGTTGCTTCTTTGCTATTCTTGTAAAGTTTTTATTTTTTCGTATACCTCTCCTATGGTCTGTGTGCCATGCCTCACCTCTCTCTCTTTTCTCTTTATCTTTTGTTTTGTACAGAAACTTTGGAAAAAATACAAAAAAAAAAAGGAAAGGAGTTTACGGGGACCAAAAAAAAAGTTATAATACATGAAGCCTTAATCTTGGACAACATGATGACAACCCAGAACCCTAATAATAAAACAGTGGGTAAAACCTTATAAGGGTGGAATATCATAAGTGGTTGATTATAGGCAAGCTTATTGTAAGCAATGCCTTAACCTGAGATGAGTTCATATCATTAAAGATAATTGGACCATTCTCATGTGTAACCTATGCACTTCATGGTAAGAGTGATAGGTTAGTGGATGAAAGGATTAAGATGGGAAGTACCTTAATCCAAGATAAGCTGATAACTTAAGAAAGTTGGAAGTAATGAGGTAAGTGATACATCAAGATATGAAGACTTCACAATTAGCATCTCAAAGTTGATATACTTTGATAACTATGAAATCCTAATGTGAGATGGGAAACCTTAACCCTAAATTGGGTAATGGGACATGAGAAATCATAATGTGATATAAATAAAAAGCCCTAACCCTATTGAAGGAATAGAGGTGTTACTATTGTATTACATGAAGTAATATGTTATGTTGCCTAGTGAGAGGTGACAAGATGCTTTATGGGCCTTATGAGCCATGAGAGCAATTATGGCATAGTGAGAGGTACCAAAATGATTATAAATGTTTATTATAAGAAAGGATAATGTTTTAATAAACTTAATAAGAGGAACAACTGTATTCAATAAAGAATGTCTAAAGCTATGCAGGCTAACCTCAGGGTTTAGAGCCTAAAGTAGTATGTGATGATCAATGATGAGTTAAAGGAATTAAATTCCATGAACTATGTAATCAAGATTGGTTAGAGTCCAATGCCTGGCTGTGAAATCAGGATTGGTTAGAGTCCAATGCCTGGCTGTGAAATCAGGTTTGGTTAAAATCCAATACCTGGTAGAGGTGTAATGCCTATAATCAAGATTGGTTAAAGTCCAATGCCTGGCTGTGAAATCAGGATTGGTTAGAGTCCAATGCCTGGTTGTGAAATCAGGATTGGTTAGAGTCCAATTCCTGGCTGTGAAATCAGGATTGGTTAAATCCAATGCCTGGCTTTGTAATCAGGTTTGGTTAAAGTCCAATACCTGGAAGAGGTGTAATGCTTGTAATCAAGATTGGTAGTGTCCAATGCCTAGCTGTGAAATTGGGATTGGTAGTGTCCAATGCCTGGCGGTGTAATCAGGTTTGGAAGAGTCCAATATCTGGCAGAAGCTAAATGCCTATAGTGATAACACAGGATTGGTAATAACCCAATGCCTGTAATGATGACTTAGGATTGGTATTAACCCAATTCCTGTATTGATGATAAATGAGTACATGGTAGATATATCTCTTTATCTGTTTAACAGGTTGGCTAAGGCCACCAGAATGAAACAAGAATGTTTCATGGGTGACATAACAAGATGATGAGTGTCACAAGAAAAGTTTGATATGATGGTATAACATGTTGGATAAATGATATACATGTCATTCCTATTCCTTATTAAAAGAATAGATGATATATTGCTCTATCATAAATAGTTGCAATGCTTAAAAAGTTGAGAATGCTTTAAACTGCTTAACCTCTGCTCAATTTCATATCTTTAAATTACAATACAATGCTTTGGCGGAGAGTTATATCTCCCACTGGGGCAATTTACAATTGTCTCACCCCCGTGGGATCCAATGTTTTTAGGTAGATGCGGACAAAGAGGCAGGAAACCTTTAGCAGAGAAGGAACATCAGCAGCATCGAGGACAACAGTAATATCTTAGGTGGAGATACTGCCTGTCCAGTTGTATAGATAGTAGTCTTATGTGTCATCTCTGTACTCTCAGGTCCTCGGGATTTAAAGATAGTGCTTTCATCATTGACTCGAGATTTTGTCTTGATGCCTCAAGGTTTTTGTGTTGTTTGTATATAATGTTATAGGACAGGTAATGTTGTAATCCTCGAGAAGAGATAGTACAAGTCATGTACCTTTAAATCAGGATGCATATAATGTTATACAATGGTTCTTGATATAAGAGATTTCTTATGTTTGGATCTCTTTGCAAAAAGTTTTAATTTTTAGTGATTTTCAGTAATCCGCTGCAAATGATTCGCTTCCGCTTAAGTAAGTCTCGTTTTTATAAGTTGGATGCCACAATTTATTGGTAACAGAGCTCTAGGTTCGCTAAGTCTACAGAGACATAGGACTAAGGTAGTAGAGTCTGTTCTAGTGTCATCCAGTGTATCTGATAGTGTCTTCTGCTCATATAGGAGAAGAAGAACTTGAAGATGACTGGGTCACATGAGGAGTTTTTTGTAGAAAGCAGCAATGCTGCATCAAGAAGAGGTGCAGGCAGGCAGGCAAGAGAGGGACAATTTCCTGAGAACCCCCTAGCTAATCCAATTGTGATAAGAAATCCTTCCTTAGGAATCACTGTTGGGGAATTTAGGGCAACCATGATGTATTTAGTGGATCAAGCACTAGCAGTGCAACCTAGATTACCAGCCCCTAATGATGATGTTTTGGACATCAACAGGGTATGTAATCTACATCAGCAGGTGGAAGCAATGGGAATTGATGATGTTCTGGACTTAGAACAAGACTGTGCTCAACCTCAGCCTGTTGAATCAATAAATAGTGAAGGAAGGAATAGGTTTCAACCCAAAAGCAGAATTTTCTATAGGTGTAGAAAGCCTGGACATATTGTAAAGAATTGTTTAACAAAGAACAAGGAATAGAGAATTGAGAAAAGGCCTAACCAAATCCAGGGACAGAGGCCTAATAGTTCCAAAAAGGGAAAGATTTTGGTACCACCAGTACAACCAGGACCTAGTGCACCAAGGCAATGGTCATCTAGAAAGGGTAAAGAACCCTCTAGACCATACCTGGCACCCAGAATTTGCTACCTGTGTAGATAGGTTGGACATCTGGCAAGAGATTGCTCAGCCATAAATGTTATGGTGAATCAACCTCTGAAGAAGAATCAGCCTGAGGCAGTGAATAATCCATGAATCATGACAGGTTAGACAAAATAATGTCATTCTAAAATTTCTTTTATGGTTTCCTGAGTTAATTGGGAAGGTAATTGATTGAACTTTCTTTGATTAATCCTTTGAGGACTTACATTTTGCATAATAAACATTATAGATGTTTCATGTTGTTCTTACCTCTATGAGAAGAAGATGAGGTATTGAAGAGATGCATGGATAAAATCCAGTGATGTGAAATCTTATATTTGTGATAATATGAAAAAGAAGGAATATAATAGCATAAAGAGTGCATACTACTTAATCTTAGTATTTATATACCCTGGCCAGGTATACAACTATTGATGATAAAGTGAGTATGGAAACTCTTAGATTGTAATCTTTTTGATTGCCCTGGTCAAGTACTCATTATGATACAATCTAATGAGTATCATGAAATAAGAAGCATGGAATGAATAAATGTGTCCTATTCTAATCATAAGAAAGAGAAATCTGAGATAACCTCAGATGAGCATGTTTGTATGAGGAATTAAAAGCATAATCCTCATAAGATTAGAATGAGGAATATGATTCCTTGTTTTCTTTTCTCTCAGGGACATGGCAATCAAGTGGGTCATAGGACACTTGATGTGCATAATATAAAGATGTTTATGTGATGGATACTTAGAAAGGTATCAGTTTATCTTGGAATTTGGCTCCAAGATGAAGATATATGTAACAAGTAATGTCCCAAGATGAAAGGAAGATAAATAAGTAATGTGTTTTTAATACATGTGATAGATACCAAGGTAAGAGATTCTGGTATCTAAGAAATAATAGATGGTTTATGTTCAATATGTGAAGTGGTCAATTATGAAATCAAATTAATCATGTAAAATAATATGAACATCACATGTTAGGGGTTTATGTTTTGCATAAACATAACAATTGAAGATATCTTTGAGATAAGTTCTTAATTGATAAGTAACATTTCCTTATGATAAGGGAATGTATAACTAATGAAATAGTTAGTGCAGGTAATAAGGAAAGATAGTATGGTGTTATCAGGTGAGATGACACAATCAGGGTATGAAAAGACTTATAGTCTCAAGTGGATGACAGAATATAATGGTGATCTTGAAAGAGAAATACTGAACCAACTAAGGAACATGGGAGTATGTGTTCCATGTGAACCATTCCATGATAAATTTGTGTGAAATAACTTTCTGTTGATCAAAACTCTATGGTGTCTCCATAATAATGAGGTGTTATGTGAGTACATGATGATAGGATGCATGGATAATATCTGTTTCTCTTTATCAGGGATTTCGCAGATGAAATCCTTGTTAGGGGTTTATAATTTGTAACATCCCTGACCTGGGTTATACTTAACCCTAGGTATGTTGATTAAGAAAGATGATTATATGTTTAATCTTATCTTGTGAAAAGTAATTAGGGCTTTTGAGAAACTTATGTTTCAATTTTGGTCCTGTTTAAACAATGTTGAAGCAATATTTGCTTATTTTGGACTAAAGTGCAAATTACCCAAGTTGAGGGGTTAAATTGCAAATGTTGCATGATAAGATGTTCCTCATGTGTTGAATCATCATGAGAATGAATATGATGCAAAGGTATGGCTTGTGGTAGCCTGAGTACCAAGGAAGAGCTGATAAAGTAATGTTTATGCATTAAAACCTAGTTTTGGAGTAAAGTGCAATTTACCCAAAACCTAGGGTTCAATATGCAAATTACCATCTCAATAAGGTCCCTAATGTTAATGTTTCTTGGCATCATTTAGAGTAAATAAAATGAGAGTGGCACCTCATTTGAATTAAGTTGGAGGAGAGAGAATCTTGATATTAAAATAATCAAGATTTAATCCTAATCGAAACCCTAATTTGATTTAGGGCAAAAATAAATGTATTAATTAAAGGGCCTTCAACCAAAAGTAAAATGGTTGGATTCAGATGAGCGTGGACATCCTTGAGCCTTGCAAGGACCATGAAAATATCCAAGGGAATGGATAACTCACTCACAATTTTATAAGAAAAAGAAATATCCACTCACATATGGATATTAGTATAATATGATTTAAGGTGCTTAATTTGCTTTTCTTTAAATCATGGATAATTGAGAGGAATAAGAGGCAAACAAGATGGCCTCGTCTCTAAGGAAGTTGAGGGGGAAGAGGCGGCCATACTTTTGGGATTAAATGGATTTTTACAAAGCATATTCGCTCACATTGGTTTTTTTATAAAAAGACCTTTTACAAGCCAAATGAAAGGCTTTTTCGATCCCACTTCTTCTCCTTGCTTGGGAAACGACCAAGGGATCTTTGGAGGGTCAGGAGGACGACCCCCAACCTGTTGGTAAGTCCTTGACCTTCGTTCTCCTTGATTCCATGGTGGAAATTGAAAATAAATCATTGATTTCTTCTTATTTCGATCTCCTCATCAACCCTAGCCAATCTTTTCAACCAAAAGCTTGAGGACGAGCTTAGGAGGAGTTGCAAAAGATTCATCCACCATTTTTGCCGTGAGCTTGGAGCTTTGGAGCTCAATTGGAGGCAGGTTTTATAACTTGAAACCCTAACTTTGTTATTGCATTCAATTCCCCATCAAATAATGATCATTTCTCTATTTACAATTATTGATTTGGTTGATTGATGCAATCTCCATGGAAATCACAGCAGGTTTCATGGGTCTAGAGCTTGATGATGATGACATCATCATAAGAACACACCTCCCCAAATATCTACACCAAACGGTTTCAATCAAATGCCCAAACGGTTTGTGTTTTGGGAGCAAACGGTTTCAAACTGTTTGGAATGAAACGGTTTCACTAAACCACATAGAAGCAGACGATTTAAGACCGTTTGGTGATGCTGACCAGGGTTGACCATTTGGGGACTTGTTCATAATGATCATGGTTAATGACCCACCAATTATTATTGATTAACTCCAATCGGTTCATGAGTTGAAGGTCCATCAATCACCTAAACCCTAATCGGGTTGAGTGCTGATTTCATAAGTGATTGAGTTTGAAACTTGGGTTGATTGACCCAAACGGTTTCAAAACCGTTTGGGAATCACCCAAACGGTCTCAAGACCATTTGTAGGTCAACCAAGACCGTTTGTAGGTCTAGGGTTGAGTATGGTTAGGTATTTGAAGCAAACATATGGTATAAACCCTAATCGGCTAAGTGTTGATTTTGCAATTTAATGAGTTGATGCTTTGGGTTGATTGACCCAAACGGTTTCAAGACCATTTGGGGATCACGCAAACGGTCTCAAGCCCGTTTGGGGATTACCCAAGACCGTTTGGAGGTCTAGGGTTAAGTTTGGTCAAGTGGTTGAAGGTCCAATGATACAAAATTGAAATACAATTAAGTGCTGATTTGGTGACCAATCCTAGGTTCCAAACCCAAATTGAATGACATGGTTAATGATGATATGATGGGCAAACGGTCTAAAGACCATTTGGAGGTCATACAAATGATCCCAAGACCGTTTGGGGGTCACCCAAGACTGTTTGGATGTCTAGGGTTGACTATGGTTAGAGGTTTGAAGATCTAAAGTTACTAAGTTGAAGTGCAATCAAATGTTGATTCGGTGATCAATCCAATGATCCAAACTTTGATTGATTGACTTGGAGTTTGATGTTGACATGGGAAAACGGTCTTAATACCGTTTGGAGGTCATCGAAATGATCTCAAGACCGTTGGGGGTCAGGATATGTTCAATTTGGATGATGGTCCAATACTTTTAAAGCAACTAGACTCACATTGGTTAATGTTGAAGGATCATCGATTCCAAACCCTAATCCAATTGATTCAAACCCTAATTGATGATCAATTGAGGGTTAATTGAGGGTCAAATCAGTTGAAGGATGACCTAATTAACTCAATTGAAGTATGATGATGGGTCCAATTGAAGATTGGTTACATGAATTCAATGATTGAAGGAATCAACATTGAGAACCCCAAATCGACTTGATAAGTTGAGACCATCTTTGGTCCATGCGGTTTCGAGGAGGTTTGGACCAAACGGTCTCAAGACCGTTCGGGACCAAACGGTCTCAAGACCATTTGGGACCAAACAATCCCAAACCGTTTGAGGCCCAATCGATCTCAAGAGTGCTTTAGCAAACGGTTTCAAGTGACCACCTTTAGCAAACGGTTTCAAACCATTTGAACTTTGAAAGACCAAGACCGTTTGGGGCTCAAGTAGTCAAAATTAATTGAGGACTCAATTGGTTAATCCACTTGGACACCTATTGTAATTGAAGATTCAATTAGTCAAATCAATTGGATACCTTATGTAATGGAGGTCCAATGTGATTGAATCTCTTGAGAATTAAGATGATGAATGATCTATTGATCCAATGATGATTAGTAATGATAATCAATGAAAGTACAAGGTTGAAACCCTAATAGTACCTAAGGGATTAGTGCCAATTAAGGGATAAACCCTAATTGTTTATAAGAAAAATGACTTGGTACACTATGTTAATCATAGTTGTATGTACTTGATTGAGGGTTGATGTAACCTAATCAAGTTAAGAAGATGATGGCATAAATTAATACATGAATATGATTCATGAGGTGATAAAGGGTATGATCCTTAAGTAAAGAGATCATGAAACCCTAATCAGGAACATAAACCCCAATTGACAGGGCTATTGAACTCTAACCCTAATTGAGGGCAATTCTAAATGAAACCCTAATCCAGGGTGAGGATGTAACCCTAATCCAGGGTAACGATATATGAAACTTCAATTTAGGGGAATGAGATGTAAAACCCTAATTGAGATGAATAGTGAATCTCTAATTATGAATAATTAAATGATATCCTAATGGAGATGAATATTAGACCCAAGTTGTGGGTAACCATAGTGGAAGTCCTAGTTAAGGGTGATTCCATGTGAATCCCTAATTGAGGTTGATTCAATGTGAATCCCTAATTGAGGTTGATTCCATGAGAAACCCTAATTGAGGGTGATGCCATGAGAAATCCCTAGTTGGGATGAATAGTAAACATTAAGTATAGGAAATGAGATGTGAAAGCCTAATGAAGGGTGATGCTATATGCAATCCTAACTCTAATGAAGTATGATAGCATGTGAAATCCCAAAGCCCTAATAAAGGGTAAAGGTATGTGAAACCCTAATTGAAGTTATAATACATGAAGCCTTAATCTTGGACAACATGATGACAACTCAGAACCCTAATAATAAAACAGTGGGTAAAACCTTATAAGGGTGAAATATCATAAGTGGTTGATTATAGGCAAGCTTATTGTAAGCAATGCCTTAACCTGAGATGAGTTCATATCATTAAAGATAATTGGACCATTCTCATGTGTAACCTATGCACTTCATGGTAAGAGTGATAGGTTAGTGGATAAAAGGATTAAGATGGGAAATACCTTAATCCAAGATAAGTTGATAACTTAAGAAAGTTGGAAGTAATGAGGTAAGTGATACATCAAGATATGAAAGACTTCACAATTAGCATCTCAAAGTTGATATACTTTGATAACTATGAAATCCTAATGTGAGATGGGAAACCTTAACCCTAAATTGGGTAATGGGACATGAGAAATCATAATGTGATATGAATAGTAAGCCCTAACCCTATTGAGGGAATAGAGGTGTTACTATTGTATTACATGAAGTAATATGTTATGTTGCCTAGTGAGAGGTGACAAGATGCTTTATGGGCCTTATGAGCCATGAGAGAAATTATGTCATAGTGAGAGGTACCAAAATGATTATAAAAGTTTATTATAAGAAAGGATAATGTTTTAATAAACTTAATAAGAGGAACAACTGTATTCAATAAAGAATGTGTAAAGCTATGCAGGCTAACCTCAGGGTTTAGAGCCTAAAGTAGTATGTGATGATCAATGATGAGTTAAAGGAATTAAATTCCATGAACTATGTAATCAGGATTGGTTAGAGTTCAATGCCTGACTGTGAAATCAAGATTGGTTAGAGTCCAATGCCTGGCTATGAAATCAGGTTTGGTTAAAGTCCAATACCTGGCAGAGGTGTAATGCCTGTAATCAGGATTGGTTAAAGTCCAATGCCTAGCTGTGAAATCAGGATTGGTTAGAGTCCAATGCCTGGCTATGAAATCAGGATTGGTTAGAGTCCAATGCCTGGCTATGAAATAAGGATTGGTTAAAGTCCAATGCCTGGCTGTGTAATCAGGTTTGGTTAAAGTCTAATACCTAGCAGAGGTGTAATGCCTGTAATCAGGATTGGTAGTGGCCAATGCATGGCTATGAAATTGGGATTGGTAGTGTCCAATGCCTGGCGGTGTAATCAGGTTTGGAAGAGTCCAATACCTGGAAGAGGCTAAATGCATGTAGTGATAACACAGGATTGGTAATAACCCAATGCATGTAATGATGATTTAGGATTGGTATTAACCCAATTCCTGTATTGATGATAAATGAGTACATGGTAGATATATCTGTTTATCTGTTTAACAGGTTGGCTAAGACCACCAGAATGAAACAAGAATGTTTCATGGGTGACATAACAAGATGATGAGTGTCACAAGAAAAGTTTGATATGATGGTATAACATGTTGGATAAATGATATACATGTCATTCCTATTCCTTATTAAAAGAATAGATGATATATTGCACTATCATAAATAGTTGCAATGCTTACAAAGTTGAGAATGCTTTAAACTGCTTAACCTCTGCTCAGTTTCATATATTTAAATTGCAATACAATGCTTTGGCGGAGAGTTATATCTCCCGTTGTGGCAATTTGCAATTGTCTCACCCCTGTGGGATCCGATGTTTTTAGGTGGACGCAGACAAAGAGGCAGGAAACCTTTAGCAGAGAAGGAGCATCAGCAGCATCGAGGACAGCAGTAATATCTCAGGTGGGGATATTTCTTGTCCAATTGTATAGAGAGTAGTCCTATGTGTCATCTTTGTACTCTCAGGTCCTCGGGATTTAAAGATAGTGATTTCATCATCGACTCGAGATTTTGGCTTGATGCCTCAGGGTTTTTGTGCTGTCTGTATATAATATTATAGGACAGATAATGTTGTAATCCTCGAGAAGAGATAATACAAGTCATGTACCTTTAAATCAGGATGCATATAATGTTATACAATGGTTCTTGATGTAAGATATTTCTTATGTTTGGATCTCTTTGCAAAAAGTTTTAATTTTTAGTGATTTTCAGTAATCCACAGCAAATGATTCGCTTCCGCTTAAGTAAATCTCATTTTTATAAGTTGGATGCCACAAATATGATCATCTTGCAAAACCCTAGCGCACCCCCTCTGTTGACCATTAGATCTCAAATGCACAATATGACAATTCATGAGTCATCCACTACCTTGGTTTGTTCCAGTGCAACGAGGTTGTTGTTGGAGCAACCAATCGGCTACATTCTTAACTCTTTTTGAGAAATTGACACTCCCAATGACTTAGTTTTTTCACCCCATTCTTTTCCCCTATGACTTTCTTCTTTCTCAACCTACCTAGATCAGGTTTCTTCTTCTTATTTCCACAACTTCCATGGTTGTATGCTCTGAGCTCACCCTCTAGCTCTGTGATCCATGTTGTATAGGCCCTATCTAAAGATATTGATGTATCTAAAGTTGCTTGGCAGGCTCAGTCAACCTTTTTTAGCTACTCATCGAGCTCTCTAGATCCATGGTTGCACTGACCTCCGAAGGCCGCCAGTGGTGGGAGCCATTCCTACTGCAAGCAACAGCATGGTCGAGAGCCCCATGATCTAGGGCACGGTGCAGGAATGATCCATATCAGTTTTGTGTGAGCCACTCAGCGTCAAACTCGTAGGTGGGTCGGGATACTGACCACAATAGACAGCATTAAACAACCACCAAGTGTCACTACAGGCCACTACGGGGCGACAACCAATAGTGCCCACCATCCCAGAGTGAGCATGGGCAATTCACAGACCCAGATTAGCATTGAGAGACCACTTACGTGAGTCGTAGTCATTAGAAAGAAATTCGACTGCCACAAACCATCATCAATCGTGTATCAAGGTGATGTGACATCACATTCCTATAGCTTCCAATGTATATCTTGTAAAATCAATAAATCCCTCCTTATTGGGCCAAATCCAACATGTTATATATGAAAATCAATTAGAATGACAAGGTCTATCCAATGGGCATAATTTGAGACCTTAGATATCCTTCATGTTCTACTATTATAGGTAAATATATGATCTTTGACCATGTTGACTACATTTAATGCATGATTTTCATAAAGAATAGACCCTTGATGCACATATACCTACTAATAATCATATTAGTATCTTTTATGTACTTTTGAACTAATTTAGGTTCCTAATCACCCCTATATCTCATGAATGGATCTGTTTGCATAAATATGAGTTGAATTGAACGTAGATGGTAAAAATTGTGCATTTTTTCTTTGATGCTTGTAAATGACATCAAAATCTTATATCAAATTGAAATCAATATCATTGTACATTCCATGAATCTAATATCAACCCCTAATGTTCCTTTTGCTAAGGTTTGATTCATATGACCCTAATACACGAATGTGATATATGTATGATATTGAATGGTTGTACCTTAATTAATTGATGACCCTGATCTCTTTTGTGCATCAAACTCTCCTAGATCCTTAAACTCAACATCCCTATGATTCTTTGAGACACTAATACATAATGATCAACCCTTCTTGTACTATATGGTGTTTGTAACCCTAAATCCACTAGTGAGGACCTAGTGTGACACTTGCCTTGCTTGTTATGCTTGTTCCCTAATTTCAATGTGAATCTTATTATGCACTCCTCTCTCTAATTAGAATTGATTCTATTATTATTGACCCCTTTTATGTGGATGTCCCACATGGATCATAAGTTTACAATGTAATGAACAATGTTGATACTTGCATGTATGTGAAAATGTTGAACTCAATGATAGGTATGTGATGCTTAGACCTTAGGGACATCCATCTATATTTGAATATGCTAATCATATTCATCTATTGATCATCTAACTTCACATCCTGTATAAATCTCATGTTTTGATGAGCCCTTGCCTTGTATGACCTATTATGAGTCTTTTGGCCCTAAAATGCGCAAAATTGACATTAGTCTTACAATAGTCATATAAAATACATGGAACCTTAAAATAACATGAAACATGAACCACACCTTCATGAAGTATCATCTAATGTACTAATAAGAAACCTTGAATCTAACTTGGCGAAGACCCTAAAATGGATCTAGTTAGGGTTTAATGATGAGAATCTAATATATGTATACAATCTTGTTTCTTAATCATGTGTGGCTTGTGGCTATATGATCAAGGATAAGTTAGGTTATGAAATCTCTAAATCAGGTACCAGCTTTAATAATTATATGACTATGGCTTTCTTGCTTCAGATGAGATGCATATGTATGCTTGTTTACTTTATCAAATATTGCCAATATTGTACTTGATGTTTGTCTTGTTGTGGATATTTTATAACTTGCAAACTTAATATATAACTCCATTATAAAAGTTTTGTTCACCTATTTAATGTCTTAGGGTAAGGACACAAGGTTCGATATCTTGAGTTGTCAAGATAGAGCATACCTTGATAATAAAAGGGTTAGCTCTTGGTTATGGCCTTGAGGTCCTTTAAGAATATGATTAGCTAATCTTCAACACCCTCATAGACTCTTCAAATGGAAGTTAATCAGACTCTTATGATGGGTAGTTAATCAAAAAGGCATTACAAATAGATGATATTGATGGTATAATGGTTTACTTATACAACTCTTTTCAAATTATGCAAAGTTTATATATATGTATCTTTTTTCCTTGTATTCAAAACCTCATGTGTTGACCCACATTGTTTCACGTACTATATAGGTTTAGAGATGGATAGAGATTTGGTGGATTGGTGAGCCATGTTCAGGTGTACTTTTTATAATATCTCTGGTACACATGAGCAGACTTGTACAATTTGACTCTTCAATATATAATTGAAATCTTGTAACAAGACAATATTGTGCTTAATAATACTTGTTGAATATTGAGATTATGATTGGTGATTTTATCTTGTTATCTATTTATGGATGCTAAGATTCTACGCTTCTGCATTTGCACTTTGATACTGCCATGCTATGGACAGACACCTAAGTCCTATCGCCATTGAATTTGTAGTCATTTGGTAAGTAGTTCTGTGGCAAATGGTATTAAAGTAAGAACAATAACTACACCAGACATTCCTCACATGAAACACAAATTAATTCAACATTACATCTCAACCCTAAAAACATAATGAGATGTCCTTTGTGGACTAAGTTGACTTGACCTCCAAGTCAGAACCTAGATGCTCTAGAACTAGGTGTAGACTTGTGTAATCCCTATGATCTTTCTTTTCTTCTCCTTCTATGTTGTAGTATGGGTTGTAAGTTCAAGAGGGTGAGAAAAAGGAGATATTGTTAAAACTCTAGAAATATTATTGTGGCATGTGCTTAGAGTAGATACACAAGTGTGTACCATGTTCTTGCTAGTTCTCTAGGTGTCATGGTACTAGACTACCTAGTGAGTGTGGTAACTCATTTCAAGTTTGGTTTTATTCAAATGGAGTATGGTAGTTTTCATCACCTGTTTCAATGTTGGAGAAAAACTTTTTCAAGTATTATTATATGTACATATGAAAAATGTTACCACACATTGAAAGGCACTAAGTATCCATCTAACCTAAGAGAAAGATATCTAACATCAGTCTAGATGAAAGTTCTTAGATGCTAGCTTAGTCTCAATATTTTTCTAGAGCCATGATAAAGGTAAGACTAGTAAGTAGCCTAGATGACCTTATTTGTTGTTGTTGTTGTTGTTGATGATGATGATGATGATGATGATGATGATGATGATGATGATGATGATGATGATGATGATGATGATGATGATGATGATGATGATGATGATGATGATGATGATGATGATGATGATGATGATGATGATGATGATGATGATGATGATGATGATGATGATGATGATGATGATGATGATGATGATGATGATGATGATGATGATGATGATGATGATGATGATGATGATGATGATGATGATGATGATGATGATGATGATGATGATGAAGATCAAGATGAGGATGAGAACGACAATGACGACAATGGTGATGGTGATGGTGATGGTGATGGTGATGGTGATGGTGATGGTGATGGTGATGGTGATGGTGATGGTGATGGTGATGGTGATGGTGATGGTGATGGTGATGGTGATGGTGATGGTGATGGTGATGGTGATGGTGATGGTGATGGTGATGGTGATGGTGATGGTGATGGTGATGGTGATGGTGATGGTGATGGTGATGGTGATGGTGATGGTGATGGTGATGGTGATGGTGATGGTGATGGTGATGGTGATGGTGATGGTGATGGTGATGGTGATGGTGATGTTGATGGGTGATGGTGATGGTGATGGTGATGGTGATGGTGATGGTGATGGTGATGGTGATGCTGATGGTGATGGTGATGGTGATGGTGATGGTGATGGTGATGGTGAGGGTGACGACGACGACGATGACGGTGATGACGATGATGATGATGACGACGATGATGATGATGACGATGCCAATGATGATGAGGAGGACGAAGAGGAGGAGGATGATGATGATGACGATGATGATGCAGATGATGATGATGATGATGATGATGATGATGATGATGATGATGATGATGATGATGATGATGATGATGATGATGATGATGATGATGATGATGATGATGATGATGATGATGATGATGATGATGATGATGATGATGATGATGATGATGATGATGATGATGATGATGATGATGATGATGATGATGATGATGATGATGATGATGATGATGATGATGATGATGATGATGATGATGATGATTATGATGATGTGGTGATGATGGTGGAGATCAAGATGATGTGACATGATCTATCTTGTAAAATCAATGTGTATCAAGATGAAGCGACATCATATTCCCATAGTTTCCAATATATATCTTGTAAAATCAATAACTCCCTCGTCCTTGGGCTAAATCCAACATGTTATATATGAAAATTGATCATCTTGACGTGATCTATCCAATGGGCATACTTAGATATCTTAAATCCACTTTCTATTATACTGATTTGTTAAATATACGATCTTTGAGCATTTTGAATACATTTAATGCATGATTGTGATAAATATTGGATCTTTGATGGCCTTTGCCTATCAAATAATCATACCAGTATCTACTATGTACTTGTGAGCTAATTGAGGGTCCTATTTAACCCTAATTCTCATGAATGACTCTATTTGCATATATGTGACTTAAATTGAACATAGATGATGAACGTTGATGGAGCTGGAACTTACACCAAAAGATTACTCTTCCAATGGAAGTCCTAATATGCACCAAAAACCCTAGGGAGTTGATGTTCTCTCTAGGTTTACCTACAACTGGTGCTAGATAAATGCTCCAACCCCACTAGAGTGTGGAAGCCTTATCATAGTACAGATTTAGGATCGAACCCAAAGGACAACGTTCAGAATCTGAGTGTCTTTTTCTTGTTTCGTATCAATCTAAGTTAATCATCTAAGACAAAAAGTTTGATTTGAGTTATTTAACCTAAAACATGCAAAAGTAAAGGCAAGAATAAAAACTAGTTTAAAGATTGAAAACTGAGATTAGCAAATGATGATGGATCACTGGGGTGACGCGGGTATTCACCACCACTACACATGAATTGTACTTGTACCAAACGTAGCAAGACTTGTAAGCAGGTTACATGGATGTTGTACAATACCGATGTCTTATAGCACAAGAGTAATGCATACATCCTTCACGAGTTGAGTAACTCTCATCCGGTACGTAACTACGTGTCAATGAAGATATGTAGTCTCCGAAGAGAAAATCTTACTCAACCTCGTGAAACATGCGGAAAACTAACAAGCGAGTGATAATTACCAAATCGATTAGTATCCTTATAGACTTTCCCTCTTTCGAGGATATAGCTACGAGAAACGTGAGAGTGTTGCAATGTCAGCCATCCCCGAACGAATGGTCAAGTACTTTGCACCACTCTCTCCTCAGAGTGTGTTCCTTGACCTGTCAAGGTCGCACTTTTGTACATCAACTAATTCCATTTCATAGTACAAAAGTACAACGATGGAGGTGAGTTTACTCCACTCCTTAGAAAGCGTTCCTAGATACCGAAACGGGTGCGCGGTGGATACACGCACCAGAAACCAAAACTAAATCGGTATTCGAGTCTCAAGAGCGGTCGTAGACAAACCACAACGAAAGACAATAGATGCACAAGAATGCGGCCAACATTCAAGTATGTATGAAACGATTTAGTATTGAAACAGAATGATAACATCTTTTTAGTAAAAGATACAAAACACGGGCAGCGGGGCTAGTCCCCGCACCCCCAGTGGATGGAACTACTCGCTCCTCATAGAGGGAGCAACAAAGAAAGAGAAGAGAGAGAAAGAAAGCATCGTCGGAGCAGAAGAGTAGATCTGTGACAGCCCGGTGTAAATCGTCGCAGTCTTCGGGACTGCTCCGTCATGGTCGATGTCGTCCGTTTCTCCACCTCGATCTTCGGGTCAACCTCTGGAATAGCAAGAGTAGGATGAGGTGGAGCTATGGTGTGAGCAATGGTGAGATGGTGATGGAACAGCCTACTAGATCTGCGCCCAGACTGGCTGCTCGTCGGATCTGGACTCAGGATGGGATTCTGAGGCTGTGGGTGAAGTTTGGTCAGAAATGGTGCTCGGGCAATCTGGCAGCGTTCCGGCACTGGTCCCAGTCCAGCAGCCTTGGGCCGTAGTGAGATGGGATCTGCAAGACCATGCATCTACCCTTCTATTTATAGGCTTGCCAAAATATCTTGGGCCCCGGAGTCACACCATGTGCGTGTCCTTTTGTCCATGCGGTTTGCTTAATTCATACGATTTGGTTGCTTATACGGTCTTGCTTTGCCATTCGGTTTGGCACCTCATACGGTCCTGCTTTGCCATTCGGTTTTGAACCTCATACGGTCTTGCTTTGCCATTCGGTTTGCTTTTCCCACTGCTTCTGCCGAACGGTCCGTGTGCGTTCTTCAGCTATTGTTGTCATACGGTCTTCGATTAGCATGCCTTCATGCGGTTTGCTTTTTATTCTAAACGGTTTGGTAGCATGCAAATCCATGCGGTCTTCTGATCATTCGGTCTTCCACCTGGTTTGCAGCACTGAGTCACGTGGACTCATGCTCCCGCGATCTTGGCCATGCGGTTTGCTCCCAGCAAACAGTTTTCTTTGCTGCTACTTCCTCAAACGACCTCTGTGCAAGTGCTTAATGCAAACGCCATTCGGTTTCATTATTCCGTGCATGTGCTTGGCTGTTTGTTCATCCGGTTTGTATAATATACACGGTTTGCATTGCTACATGTTCTAAAGGATCTGGTATGATGTACTTTATTAAACGGTTTTGACCTTGGGTTCCATTCAGTTTTCACGCTGGAAAAGCAAACGGTCTAGCATGAGACCGAAGAGACAAAACGGTCTTGACAGATGAGGCCATACGGTCTTCGGGTGATGGGAAAACGGTCTACGCATGTACTGCATTGTTCAGTCTTGGCGAGATGCACATCTGGTCTACTAGCATTCGGTCTTCACGACGATTTGTTGCTTGTTCGGTTCTACTGCTGCTCATTGCAAGCTGATTCCAAACGGTCCTCACGTTGGATGGTCTGCGTGTGCATGCGATCTGCATGCATTCAGCTGCTTGTTCTTCACATTCTCACAGACCGTTTGCCGAAGAAACAGTCTTGGCGCGCGTTCGGTTTTTCTCAGCAAACGGTCTTGAGACCACATGGGCTCATACGGTCTTGAGACCGCATGAGCTCAAATGGTCTTGAGACCGCATGGGCTCATACGGTCTTGAGACCGCATGGGCTCATACGGTCTTGAGACCGCATGAGCTCAAACGGTCTTGAGACCGCATGCGCTCAAACGGTCTTGAGACCGCATGGGCTCATACGGTCTTGAGACCACATGAGCTCAAACGGTCTTGAGACCGCATGGGCTCATACGTTCTTGAGACCGCATGAGCTCAAACGGTCTTGAGACCGTATGAGTGAAACTGAATGGATCAAGACTGAATGGTGGTCAAGACCGAGAGGTTGGATGGAAAGGAACCGTTCGATCTCGATCGGATGGTTGCGAGTGATCTGCAGAGGGAAAAGAGAATGTGTAAGAGAGAATAGCATCGAATAAACTAGTAATTAGAATTATTTAGGCATTATTTGCAAGGAGTTAGTGAAACACTCATGGTGAACCAAAGCGAGGGTAAATCAGTCAATATGAGGCACAAATCCCTAGAATTGGCGACTGTGCAGATGAATCTGGAGGATTCATCACCACACCGAACTTGAGCGTTGCTCGTCCCGAGGAACGAAAAAGCCCAAGACAGTCACCGAAATGCATGCATGTTGGTCTCGTAATTACCTCAGCTTCGTGCAAGTGTCAAAAATTTCATTAAAAAAAAGAGAAAAGGAAAATGAGGCGAAACAAAATTAGGGTAAAAACGTCGAAAGTCCTTTGAATTGGTGACTGAAGGTGGATCTGGAGGATTCATCGCCACACCAAACTTAAGTGTTGCTCGTCCCGAGAAACGGAAAACTTAAAACAGTCGCCAATGAAATCGTTCATCTCAGGATTGCCTCATCCTATTGTCATATCATAATTTTGTTCAAGGCTCAGATCGATACAACATTAGAGCTTCCTTAGATCACAAAATACATCTTATGATATCCTCATTTCTGAGTTCACTTTCTTGAAGTACTTCCTTCTCACTCTCTATTGTATCGGTCATGTTAAAGAGTTTTATGAGATTTTGAACAGACCCACAGAATCAACAAAATGCATATGATCTGTCACTGGTATTTGAAAGAGGAGAGAATGGGGGTGTGATCAAAAGATAAGAGTCTCTCCTCTGATTGAATCAAGACTCTTAAAATTAATTGACTCATCGAGATACTTTGAATGATTTATGCACAACTCTGGTTGGCTTAGCCTTACACCCGATTTTTTTTTCTTTTTTAAAGGTAACTCAGAAATGTGTATAGGTTGGCTTAAGGCTTTTGGCTATTTTACCTCTTTGAGGGGAGGTAAGGGGTTATTTTTGGATCCTTATGATCTCACTATCGGTCACGAAACATCTACCTTCATGAGGGAAGCTAATGTACCGGCCAGGCAAGACCTTTATCGGTTATCCTTATTCAGGGCACAACTCTCATGTTTTTATTCACACTCTGGCTTTTATTCATTCTCACTTGGCTTAGGAGAAAGGGTATTTTTGGATTTTTGCATATTTGGGCTGCCAGTCCTCTTTTTGGAATCGGGGTAGATTTTTCACCAACCTCGGTATGTGCACAATCATCATTGTATACTCTTTGAAGCAAAATGAGAAGGTGGTACACACCTGTTATGTATTGAGGGGTATGGAAGAAGCGGTAGTGGAAAAAGAGGTGTGGTGTACCACACCGAACTTAGAGTTTTGCAGAGGTGTGGTTTACCACACAGAACTTAAAGTTCAGCAATGTTGTAGTTTTCACTAGAAAGGAGTGTGGCGTGCCACACCGAACTTAAAACTTTGGCATGGTTAGTGAACAGAGAGGTATGAAAAGGAAGGAAGAAGTGTAGAAGAGAGTTCGGATCATGATGCAGATTGCTTAGCGATTCCATGTGACGGGGATCTTTTCTCCAGCACATTCTGCTCAAAAAGAGACACGATTAAACATCAAATGAGAGATCCATACAACAAATCCATTAATCAGATAAAGGTGTGATATATTTGATCTATCTCAGCCTTATTGAAGTGTATCATCTTTTCCTGTTTGAGATATAACATTAGGATTCATAGACAAATCAAAATGAAAAACACGCATTGGCTAGTTTTAAGTATTCTTTTCTAGGAAATTTGCAACGCAAAAGAGGTGATGATCACAGGTTCGCAAAATAAAAGCCGACTAGATAAAGGCTTTATTTTTAGAAAACTAACAAAAAGGAGGAAAAAATTACGAAAAAGAAACTAGAATGGGAAAGCAGGAAGCAATAAAGATAGAGGGTGGAGTGAAGGTCATACCACCCGCCCTCCACCTCGAACTTATGAACTTGCCCATTTCTGAGCAAGTACTAGGTTCAAGATGGAGGGGAAGGGTTGAGAAGTGTTAACCAGGCGGTCCTCGTAGTTGGAAGAAAGTCCGACAAAGATATCTCGTGATGGCTGGTTCTGAGAATGAGGAAGTGGTCTGAACAACTTGTTGGCTGGGAAGTTGTGGCAACTTGAACGAGTCTTCTGGATGACTTGGATGCACATCACTTTCACCTCGTTGTCCATCCAGAAGAATCCAGAGACCTTCCCCCATCAGCGAGGGAGGTGGAACATAGGCAGTCGAAACTGGAGGACTATGCGAGAAATCAAGGTTATGCCCACTTGTGCCCTCCAGTTGTGACTCACCCTTGAAGTTCAAAGTAGAACTACTTTCTTCAAAATCTAGGGCAGTTGATTGAGGGTCGGCCACTTGAACTTCCTCCTGTCTAAGATCAGGTGGTGGATCCGGTTCCGGCTTCATTTCGTCACCTGGCTTTTCTTGTGTGGGATATGGTAGCCAGCATGACTTTTCTTCATCAGAGGAGTTGTTTTGAGAAGTATCATCATCTTTATCAATGTTGAAATTGGTAAGAGCGTCGTTCTTCTTTTCAAAGTTTTGTTCAGGATTTTCCTCGTAGAACATCCTTAGTTCATCCAAGTAACTAGAAGAGGATTTGATTGGTGAAACGAACTGTTGCTCGTGTAAGGGATTCATGGGATCTTGAGATAGAGGTTTCAATGATTTCTCTTTATGGGAGGGATTAGTCCATGACATGTCATTTTGAGGGCTAAAATTCCCTTATGAATCCATTTCTTCAATATTGGGACTGGTGTATACCATTTCTGAGTTATGTTGTTGTCCCAGTTCTTCTTCATAACACTCCTCCGATGGACACATCTCAGTTTCTTGAATATCAGGAGGGGCTTCTTTAGAGGTTGGTGTGACTATAGAAGGATAGGTTTGTGACTTGTTGTCTTTCCAAGGGACATTACAAGAGTTCATAGTAAAACCGTAGTTCGTTCAAAGGTCAAGAGATGGCTCATGTTCCTCTTCATATTGCACTATCGTCTCATTCAAGTGACTAGAAGGAGATTCAATAGAAAGATCATGCTCTTGTTCGAGGACTGACTTCGTCTGGACTTCTTGTAATGGTGGTAACTCTGGTAACATCATCTCATGAAAAGGATTTGTCGTAGATTTGTCATCATGAGATTCATCATCTCCCCATGATTTTTCTTCATCATCATCGGGGTCAGTGAGAGTAATGTGGTCCGTCCCTGAATCAAGATCTTGATCAGTCCCATCCTCGAGGTTTGTTTCTAGATTGACCGAATGGTCAGAGATTTCTTCATAAGGCCAAATCGGATCCTGCTCCAGCAATGGAGTCATTTGAGTCTCTTGCGTAAAAGACGTCTCCTCATCTGAATCAGTCTCATATTCATCTATGTCTGACTGTGAAGGAGTATAGGGTTCTTGTAGCGTAGACCTTTCATCATTGAAATTCAATGACAAGATGGTTGCAGTTGAGGAATATTTGTCGTATAAGGAGTCAATCATTGCTGATTGCCCCTCAATATGTATGGTTGGATCAGGGTCTATGGGAGAAGATGGGCAGACACCGAAATTTATCCCCAGTTTATCTTCCAATTGTAGAAAATCTTCAGGTTGAGTGCTCATTCTTTCATCTAAGAGCATAGTGCATTTTTCATTATTCGAGTCAGACCTTGGCTCAGAAAATGATTCTTTTTCTTGCGATATTGCGAAGGAGTCATCCTTGAATTCAGTCATTAACTCAGAGGGTGATTCCCCATTTTGCACCGATGCATGCTGATCATTGGAAGGCACATTCCACATGATTTCGTAATCATCATCATAATTTATTGCAACATGTGGACTAGAGATGTGCTTAGTTGAATTTTGTGGCTGTTCTACATGTTGCTCAGGAGCGTTGACAAGTTGCATAAGTTGATTAAGGTCGGCTATCAACTTCTTGGTCGTGGCTGTCTGATCAGCTAGTTGTTGAGCCACCGATGTTTGTAAGGCATGTAGTTCTTCCATCAATGTGTGTTGATTTTCATGAAAGGGCTCTTCATGGCACCCGTTTGATTGATGTTGATAATAGCTTCCCTCATTATAGTATTGATTTGAGTTGCTTTCCAATTGCCCTCCTGTATTGCAGTCTACGCCTTGAAATCCGCCATAGTTAGGTTTCTCGTAGTAGCCTCCGGGATGAAATGGAATATAACCTGCGTTATATCCATAGTTATATGGAGTGGCTGCTCTGAGTTTCCCGACTATACGATTCATGATTACTTGACGCAAGGCCATTACGTAGAGAGGATGAACGTTGAAACAGTTGATTGATGCATGAGAATAGTCTCCACAGAATTGACAACTATTGGTTGGTGGCACTGACTACTTCATTTTGAAGAGAATTGGTACCTGAAATCAAAGAAAGAGTTTATCCAGTTTGACCAACCACTTCAAATCCAAGATGATATGCAAGATTAAGCCCTTCACTTTTTAGGTTTTTGAAAAGAAAAAGTAAAACCCTAGAGAAACCTAAATTGACACAAAATTTGAAAAAGACGATTCTTATACCGTTGTCCCTGGCAATGGCGCCATTTTTTGATGGAGCTGGGACTTACACCAAAAGATTACTCTTCCAATGGAAGTCCTAATATGCACCAAAAACCCTAGGGAGTTGATGTTCTCTTTAGGTTTACCTACAACTGGTGCTAGATAAATGCTCCAACCCCACTAGAGTGTGGAAGCCTTATCATAGTATAGATTTAGGATCGAACCCAAAGGACAACATTAAGAATCTGAGTGTCTTTTTCTTGTTTCGTATCAATCTAAGTTAATCATCTAAGACCAGAAGTTTGATTTGAGTTATTTAACCTAAAACATGCAAAAGTAAAGGCAAGAATAAAAACTAGTTTAAAGATTGAAAACTGAGATTAGCAAATGATGATGGATCACTGGGGTGACGCGGGTATTCACCACCACTACACATGAATTGTACTTGTACCAAACGTAGCAAGACTTGTAAGTAGGATACATGGATGTTGTACAATACCGATGTCTTATAGGACAAGAGTAATGCATACATCTTTCACGAGTTGAGTAACTCTCATCCGGTACGTATCTACGTGTCAATGAAGATATGTAGTCTTCGAAGAGAAAATCTTACTCAACCTCATGAAACGTGCATCGGAAAACTAACAAGCGAGCGATAATTACCAAATCGATTAGTATCCTTATAGACTTTCCCTCTTTCGAGGATATAGCTACGAGAAACGTGAGAGTGTTGCAACGTCAGCCATCCCCGAACGAATGGTCAAGTACTTTGCACCACTCTCTCCTCAGAGTGTGTTCCTCGACCTGTCAAGGTCGCACTTTTGTACGTCAACTGATTCCATTTCATAGTACAAAAGTACAACGATGGAGGTGAGTTTACTCCACTCCTTAGAAAGCGTTCCTAGATACCGAAATGGGTGTGTGGTGGATACACGCACCAGAAACCAAAAATAAATCGGTATTCGAGTCTCAAGAGCGGTCATAGACAAACCACAACGAAAGACAATAGATTCATACAAGAATGCGGCCAACATTCAAGCATGTATGAAACGATTTAGTATTGAAACGGAATGATAACATCTTTTTAGTACAAGATACAAAACACGGGCAGAGGGGCTAGTCCCCGCACCCCCAGTGGATGGAACTACTCGCTCATCATAGAGGGAGCAACAAAGAAAGAGAAGAGAGAGAAAGAAAGCATCGTCGGAGCAGAAGAGTAGATCTGTGACAGCCTGGTGTAGATCGTCGCAGTCTCCGGGACTGCTCCGTCGTGGTCGATGTCGTCCGTTTCTCCGCCTCGATCTTCGGGTCAACCTCTGGAATAGCAAGAGTAGGATGAGGTGGAGCTATGGTGTGAGCAATGGTGAGATGGTGATGGAACAACCTACTAGATCTGCGCCCAGACTGGCTGCTCGTCGGATCTGGACTCAGGATGGGATTCTGAGGCTGTGGGTGAAGTTTGGTCAGAAACGGTGCTCGGGCAATCTGGCAGCGTTCCGGCACTGGTCCCAGTCCGGCAGCCTTGGGCCGTAGTGAGATGGGATCTGCAAGACCATGCCTCTACCCTTCTATTTATAGGCTTGCCAAAATATCTTGGGCCCCGGAGTCACACCATGTGCGTGTCCTTTTGTCCATGCGGTTTGCTTAATTCATACGATTTGGTTGCTTATACGGTCTTGCTTTGCCATTCGGTTTGGCACCTCATACGGTCTTGCTTTGCCATTCGGTTTTGCACCTCATACGGTCTTGCTTTGCCATTCGGTTTGCTTTTCCCGCTGCTTCTGCCGAACGGTCCGTGTGCGTTCTTCAGCTATTGTTGTCATACGGTCTTCGATTAGCATGCCTTCATGCGGTTTGCTTTTTATTCTAAACGGTTTGGTAGCATGCAAATCCATGCGGTCTTCTGATCATTCGGTCTTCCACCTGGTTTGCAGCACTGAGTCACGTGGACTCATGCTCCCGCGATCTTGGCCATGCGGTTTGCTCCCAGCAAATAGTTTTCTTTGCTGCTACTTCCTCAAACGATCTTCGTGCAAGTGCTTAATGCAAACGCCATTCGGTTTCATTATTCTGTGCATGTGCTTGGCTGTTTGCTCATCCAGTTTGTATAATATACACGGTTTGCATTGCTACATGTTCTAAATAGTCTGGTATGATGTACTTTATTAAATGGTTTTGACATTGGGTTCCATTCGATTTTCACGCTGGAAAAGCAAACGGTCTAGCATGCGACCGAAGAGACCAAACGGTCTTGACAGATGAGGCCATACGGTCTTCGGGTGATGGGCAAACGGTCTACGCATGTACTGCATTGTTCAGTCTTGGCGAGATGCGCATCCAGTCTGCTAGCATTCGGTCTTCACGATGATTTGTTGCTTGTTCGGTTCTACTGCTGCTCATTGCAAGCTGATTCCAAACGGTCCTCATGTTGGATGGTCTGCGTGTGCATGCGATCTGCATGCATTCAGCTGCTCGTTCTTCACGTTCTCACAGACCGTTTGCCGAAGAAACAGTCTTGGCACGCGTTCGGTTTTTCTCAACAAACGGTCTTGAGACCGCATGGGCTCATACGGTCTTGAGACCGCATGAGCTCAAACGGTCTTGAGACCGCATGGGCTCATACGGTCTTGAGACCGCATGGGCTCATACGGTCTTGAGACCGCATGCGCTCAAATGGTCTTGAGACCGCATGGGCTCAAACTGTCTTGAGACCGCATGGGCTCATACGGTCTTGAGACCGCATGGGCTCATACGGTCTTGAGACTGCATGAGCTCAAATGGTCTTGAGACTGCATGGGCTCATACGGTCTTGAGACCGCATGAGCTCAAATGGTCTTGAGACCGTATGAGTGAAACCGAATGGATCAAGACCGAATGGTGGTCAAGGCCGAGAGGTTGGATGGAAAGGAACCGTTGGATCTCGATCGGATGGTTGCGAGTGATCTGCAGAGGGAAAAGAGAATGTGTAAGAGAGAATAACATCGAATAAACTAGTAATTAGAATTATATAGGCATTATTTGCAAGGAGTTAGTGAAACACTCAAGGTGAACCAAAGCGAGGGTAAATCAGTCAATATGAGGCACAAAATCCCTAGAATTGGCGACTATGCAGATGAATCTGGAGGATTCATCAAACGTTATTCATTTTTTGCTTTTATGCTTCTAAACGACATCAAAAGCATCTCCTAACTTGAAATCAATAGCCTTGTGCCCTCCATAACTCTATGATCAACCCCTAATGTTACTTTTGCTAAGTTTTGATTCATGTGACACCTAATACATAAATATGATATATGTATGACATTGAATGGTTGTACCATGATTAGTTGAAGACCTTGATTTCTTTTCTACATAAACCCTCCTAGGTCCTTAAACTCAATATCCTTATGTTGCTTTAAGACATTGATACCTAATTATTGACCCTCATTATACCTAGTGTGATCCTTGCCTTGATTGTTATGCTTGTGCCTGAATATCAATGTGAAACTCATTACTCACTCCTCTCTCTAATTAGAGTTGATTCTATTGTTATTGATCCCTTTGATGTAGATGTTCCATATCACTCATAAGTTGACAATATAACGAACTATGATGATACTTGCATGTGAAAATGTTGAATTCAATGATAGGTATGTGATGCTTAGACCTTAGGGACATCCACCAATGTTTGAATATGATAATAGTATCCATATATTTCTGATCTAGCCTCACATCTTGTCCAAATCTCATGTCTTGGTGAACCATTGCCTTGCATGTCCTGTTATGAGTATTTTGGCCCTTAAATGTGTATAATAGACATAAGTCTTATAATAATCATATAAAATAGGTCGAACCTCGAGATTACATGAGACTTGAACCACACCATCATGTTGGAGTTTAAATAAACAAAGTATCATCTAATGTACTCATTAGCAACCTTGAATTAAACTTGGTCAGAACCCTAAAATGGATCTAGTTAGATTTAATGATAAGAATCTAATACATGAATGCAATCATGTTGCTTAATTAGGTGTGGTGTGTGGCTAGATGATCAATAATAATTTTGGTTATGAAACCTATAAATCATGTACAACCTTTAATAATTATATTACAATGGCTTTCTTGCTTGAACTAAGATACATACGTATGCTTGCTTATTTGCTCAAATATAGCCATGTAGTATTCTAGGATTTTAATCGACGCTTATTTCATTTTTGATGTTTTATAACTTGCAAACATAATATATAACGTCATCATATAAACCATGTGCACCTTTCTAAAGTCTTGGGGGTAAGTATACAAGGTTGGGTGTCTTACTTGAGTCGTTAAGATAGGGTGAATCGTGATGAGAAAAGTGTTAGATCTTGGCACTAGACTTAAGGTCCCTTAAGAATAGGATTAGCTAATCTTCAACACCCTCATGGATTCTTCCGATGGGAAGTTTGTCAAACTCTTCCAATGGTAAGTTAGTTAAAAAGGCCTTACAAACACACAATATTGATGGGATAATTGGAGTAAAATGACATAAAACATGAGCTCTCATTTTGCTAAATACTAAACTTGTTTATTCTTATTTGTTTACTTTTATAACTCTTTTTATATACAAAGTTATTGTGTGTAAATTCTATATATATTTATCTTTCTTCCCTAAAGTTAACACCTCGTGTGTTGACTCATATTGTTTCACTTATTTTAAAGGTTCATAAATGGATAGAGAGTTGTTGGTTTGGTGGTCTATGTTCAGGTGTACTTGTTGTAAGATCTGCATTATACATGATAAGGCTTGTAGAATTTGACTCTTCAATGCATAATTGAAATCTTGTAAAAAGAAAATGTTACTCAATAGTACTTTTTGAATGTTGAGATTATGATTGGTGCTTTTATTGTTATCAGTTCATGCATGCTAATCTTTTACGCTTCCACATTCGCTCTTGATAATGCCATTCTAGAGATAGATGCTTAGGTCCTATCACCATTAACTTTGTAGTCATTTGGAGTTACGATTTGCGTAATAAACAGTTCCATGAGACACATGTTATAATTCATGTTGATAGAAAACTTCTAACTTTTAACCTGTATGACTATTTTTTCATGTAAAGTTATTATATTAGATAAAAGAAATGATTTGAAATTTACATCAATAGTATGATCCCAACTATAAACAAAAATTCACAAGTTGAAGTGAGGAATAAGGACAATATAGAAGAAAATCGATGAACTAGCTTAGCTCAAAGTCAGGATCTACCGCAAGACTGTCATAAAATGAGATAGTTTATTAGATTGAATTTTCTCAACAGATCTAGTGGCATCTGACCCCAACATTTATCATAGGGTTTTCCTTCTTATTTTTTGTTTTGTTGCATCTTTTGCATATGTTGTCTCGAATATGGTCACTATGATCTCAATATCCTCCATTGTTATGGTTTTGGGTTAATCTGTTATCTAGAAAGCACTTAAGTTCTAAAAATTCCATCTCTCATCCCCCTTATCCCTGATTTAGAAAAAAGACTTTTGTAATGAACCAAAACCTATAATCTTACCATATTATATGATTAGAAGGTTAGTAAGCTTGGTTCCTTAGATTTTACCTTACACGAACATAGTTATACTTTAATGTATATAGTTAATACATGTACCATGGTTAACCCAATGGTACCTCAAATATACATAAGATGGAAAACAAATACAATACATTTAATGGAATCACATAACATGATATAAGTCACATATGTTTACTTTGATAATCAATATTCACATGATGGCTAAAACATGTTCAATAATAGGGACAATGTGCTTCATCATTGTCATCATCATCAACTAAGCCTCAATCCCAACTATGTTGGGGTCGGCTACATCGATCCTTCTTTTCCATTCAGCTCTATCATGGGTCATACGTAGAGATTTAAAATCTCTCTTTATAATCTCTTCCCATGTCAATTTAGGTCTTCCTCTTCTTCTATTAATTTTGCTTGCCTCAATAGTATTGCTTCATATAGGCACATTAGTCGGTCTACGTTGCACATGTCCATACCATCTAAGTCGGCCCTCCCACAACTTGTCCTCAATGCTCGCCACCCCCACTTTATTCATGATATAGTCATTTATCAAGCGATCCTTTCTTGTCTTTCCACATATCCATCTCAACATATGCATTGCAGCCACGTTCATCTTGTTGATTCGTTGTTTCTTCACCGCCCAACATTCACTCTCATAGAGCATGGCTGGCCGTATAGTAGTTTTATAAAACTTGCTTTTTAGTCTGAGAGGGATCTTTTGATCACATAATACTCCAGTTGCACTCCTCCATTTCAACCATCCTATAGTGATCCTATGACAAACGACATTTTGGACATCCCCATCTGTTTGAATGATAGAGCCCAAGTAACAAAATTTATCACATTTTGGTATATCTACTTCGTCCACTTGGCCCTACCATTTACACTATGAGATTGGCTAAAATGGTAATGCATGTACTCAATTTTTCTCCTAATAATCATCAATCCATTTGATTCCAGTGCCTTTCTCCAAAGTTCAACTTTATCATTCAAACCATCTTTAGTTTCGTCAATCAATACAATATCATCAGCAAATAACATACACCAAGGAACATCATCCTGAACATTCTTTGTCAACTCATCCATAAAAAGAACGAACAAATATGGGTTGAGTGTGGATCCTCGGTGTACCCCAACTATGATGGTAAATGTTGGTGTCTCTCCTCCAAGAGTCTTCACACTTGTAGTAGAGCTACCATACATGTCTTTAATCAAGTCAATGTATTGGATTGGCACACCCTTTTTCCTCAAAACCATCCACAACACTTCTCGGGGTACTCGATCATAAGCCTTTTCCAAATCAATAAAAACCATGTGAAGATCTCTTTTTCTTCCCTGATACTTCTCCATCAGCCTCCTTATCAGAAAAATGGCATCTATTGTTGATCTACCAGGCATGAAACCAATAGGGACAATGTGCTTAACACATAAATAGTAATAATAATGTGAGTTTCCATATTCATAAATATAATTAATGTTCCATTATTTAAAGAAATATTGAATTAATGTACTAAGTAGTTTATATAAGTAAGATATGGAACTTTGGGCATTATATATAGTGAAACTCTTTTAAAAATGAAATGAAAATAATAGGATTGAATTAAATGAATGTTGATAACAAAGATGTAATATTTGGATATGCAATGATAATGAGCCAAAAAAATTTGAATGGTCACATAACTCATAAAAGGAAATCTCAACTCCTAAATATCTTGAAAATTTTGTTCCTTGGGTCACATTTAACTTGGTTACGAAGTTACACATGATTTGAAAGATAATAAGTATCTAAATTTCATTTAAAGAAGAAAATATAAGTTTTACTTCAAAATATTAAATAATATGATTACTACCTTCAATGGTGGAAACTAATTCAAAATTCGCATTCTACCTATGAAAATCAGTCTATGTCTGAATTTTTACATTTATTGAACAATTTTAACTATCCTAGTTGTATTTAGGAGATAGACTATAACTCAAAGTCAATAATATTAAATTAGATCACAAACAAATCCAGAAGGAAATATTGATGCCAAAAATGGATCTTGCATGTCCTAATTAGTTTACGTGTCAAATTTCACCTTATTTGAACCTTGTTTGGATCTTCAAATGGATTAGGAAAGAAACTTAATTAAACCTTAATTGGATGCTTAATACTTTCCATTGATTTCCCTAAAGTTTCTAGACTTAGAAAGTCACGCCGAATTTTCTTAAAGACTCTCATATTATTCATGTCGTGTTAGTAGTTCTTCTTTTTTTACTTTCCAAAACACAAACCTAATACAGGCCCTTGGATCTGAATCGCACAAGAGTCATTCATCTCCTTCCCTCACTTTCTTTTGTTCTCACCATCTACAATAATGGGTGGATTCTTGATATTTTTGCTCTGATTTCTCTTTTCCCTCCCAACCTACCTTTTCAATTTCATCTCCCTTATTTTCTTATTTTGATATAATATAAAATCTAAATTAAATTCTATGAAAAATTTATGATTGTGAATCCATACCAATTCAAGCAAATTGAAGGAATAATTGGATATTCAATAATAAATTCATTCACCATGGAGTATGATTTTCTTTGCGGCCTATAAAACCATAGACACTTCAACCCTTTTCATCTCATGTTTCCTTGTCCTTTTCACTCTTATCACCACCCTATGGCTTCAAGTATCTGGATAATGTGTCCTAGACCTTCAACATTGGTTTTATCTGGTCTAGTTTGGAGAGTGCCTCCTTAGCTCTGCTTGTGTTGTCACACCTCCTAAGCTCTAACGGCAAGCTTTTGGGCTCGGGACAACAATTAGATCAATCTAACAGCACCGAAGGGGCTTGGAGAGGCTTTTCCAGTCTTGATTTCCTCTCTCAAGGTTATGATCATTTTTCCCTTTTCAAGTCATGGGTCGCTTGTTTTCTTGATTTCAGGGGCACCTGGGAGTTACATTGATTGGTTTCATCAATGTTTGGTCTTTTGAGTTTGCCATGGCTTCATGAATCTATCGAGATTTTTGTTTTGGCTAAGGTGTTCACCTGTGGGTGGGTTGAGTTCCTACACTCATGTTGTTTGGGCATGTTAGAGTGAAATCTCCTCCGACCACCATGCGACCCAAATTGCTCGTCCTTGAGTCTAACTGTACTCTGAGAATTCAATCACAATGATGATTGGGTCGTGGATGTTCTCGTGTTAACGTTTGTGATCAGAGGATTTGCACAACATGAACGCATTGTTCTTTGGTCAAGTTGTTATCCATGGGAGGAATATAATCATATGATGTTATACATTTATGCCCTGAGTTTAGTTTTGAATTTGTCACGCCTCTTAAGAGCATTTTGGTAATCCAACTCTCCCCCCAATTGTCTGAGCCATGCTAATTTTGAGTTGATGTCTTTCCCTACCACTCTTGCATGGTTTTGGATCATCATGTTGCGGCATTATCATCT
Organism: Alisma plantago-aquatica; assembly: GCA_963693085.1. Lineage (NCBI taxonomy): Eukaryota > Viridiplantae > Streptophyta > Magnoliopsida > Alismatales > Alismataceae > Alisma > Alisma plantago-aquatica. The sequence goes on along the minus strand of OY856411.1, from coordinate 128,477,434 downwards.
TTTGGAATTTGCATTGTTTTAAATAAATTAGTAAATTGAGTTTTCTTAGAAAAATCATATTATTTTATTGGTAAGTTAGAAACATACAAATATATGTATATTTGGCATCAGAAAAATAATATCAACCCAATGGCGTAGTTTCCATAACCTAATTCCAATATAATAAATATGTGTTTTGAAGGATTTTTAAAGTTCATAACTGATAATGTATAATTCTAAAAAATAAAGTAAAACATGTAATGAAATAATAAAAATATAATCTACACCTAATTCAATAATAATAAAAAAGGCAGTTTTTAGGGTTCATATAATTAATGTAAACCTAACCCTAATTCCATACATGCCTTTACTAGTTTGCTTTTGAACTGACGTACGTTTGAGTTATGATCTTGGACATATATAGGCATCATGTAAGGTATCTTGCATTCCCTAATCATATATTGAGCAATCTCATAAATTTCATCTCTCTCATGTTCCTAAGGATAGATTAGCCTACACAATTTCTCTTTGTTGAGAATTTATTTTATGTGAAAGATTCTATGTTGATTTTGATCTTTGAACGTCTTACTTTGTTGGATATTTTTATTGGACTGTCATGTATATCTTGTTTATTTTATTATGTGTAGGAGTAGATATCCTTACCATGTTTTGGTGAACATTATGATATTATGTTGCATCTTATTTATGGCCATGCTTGGATATTTATTTATGGGTCTTATGACCCCACATGATAATTTTTGAGTGATTTCATCCCTTGTATGTGCTTGACCATGTTGACTCAAGGTCAATTAGGTCAATGTTGACTCACGTCTAAATTGACTAAACCTGTGTTTTGATGATGACTAACCATTCCACATATTGATGTATAATGCTTCTACTTGAGTGATTTCAGATTAGGTATAAACACACTCCAAATGCCCTAACTTGCGCATATCAACTTGGAGAAAAGACAAGTCAAAGTCAATACAAGTGCATGTTTTTGTAATATGATGTAAATCCATTAGAATCATGTTGTAAATCACTTGTAATGATTGTATGACTTGTAATTAAGCTTGGAAAAAATCATGAGCACTTAGATCGAATGTTTAAGCACTCAAAAGCCATTTTCCAAAATTCACATCAGGTTGTTCATCGGTCGAGTTCTATGAGTTGCAAACTCGACCGATCCTAATTGGATCTTGAAAATGACTTTTGATCGGTCAAGTTTACACTACACAGAACTCGACCGATGGAGTAACTGACCAATTCAATTTTCATTGGTCGGTCCAGTTTCCCCAGGACAAACTCAGCCGATGATCTGAATATCGGCTTTGTCTTTTACTCTATCGGCTGAGTTACCCTTATAGAAACTCGGCCGATTGCACTGTACAGAAAAGTGAAGAAAAGTGCTTCTATCCATTGTGGATTTACAACAAGTGAAAATATATCCGTTGCAAGCCACAAAACGGCTAGTTTTCATTCTCAAGTGTTCCTAAAGGCTAAGAGGCATCCCCAACTATAAATAGGACCCCGTGGGCTTCATTCCAAGGTTGAGCATTCAATGCAAACTCTATGTGAGGTTCCTATTCTATAGTTGAGTGCTTCCTACATCCTCTTCTCTCTCTAAGCTTAATCACTTGCTACATTCATTAGAGTGAGTAGGAAATCTATAAGAGAGCTAGTCCTACATGTATATCTTGTGAGGCTCTCATTTCAATCATGAAGATGAAGGTTCTCTCTCTTGTCTAAGAGAGGTGAAGAAGAATAAGGGAAGGCGTCCCTTGGTGAAGATCAAGGCTAAAGACTTGGAGCTAGAGTGGGTAAGCCCTTGGTGAAGGCAGAAGACTCCTTGCTCAAGTGGGTAAGTCCTTGGCGGAAGCTTCTCCAAGTGAAGGTGAAGTCAAATGCGTAAGATCTAAGAAGAGTGGGTAATTCCTTGAACGCTGAAGACTTGTACAAGAGTAGGTATGTCCTTGGAAGAAGGCGGAAGACTCTTGCAAAGTGGGTAAGTCCTTGGTAAGGTTGAAGACTCTTTGTATTGGATAGGTAAGTCCTTTTGTGGTCATGTATTGTAAGTCTTATGAATGAATATAAGAATGCAATGGTTAGAAAATCCTAGAGGCTGACCTCTCTAGGTAAGTGGACTGACTCACTTCTAGTTTGAAGTGAGGAACCACTCTAAATAGCTTGTCCTCTTGTGTTTGTTCAATCTCTCTCTCCCTTTTTATGCATGTTTTAGTTGCACTCAAATTACCTATTTAGCAACCTTATCTTGTGATATATCTTGAAGGTCTAATGAATTTTGTTTAAGTGCATTCAGCTCTATTCACCCCCCCTCTAGAGCATCTAATTGCCCATCTAGGATCCAACAATTGGTATCAGAGCGGGGCTTCTCCAAGCATACTTCAACAAGTAGGAGAAGATGGAAAACTACCAAGGAGGGAGATACTTGATCAGCCTACCAATCTTTGATGGAAGTAATTTCCTCTATTGGAGAAGAATGCTTCAATTCTACATCCAAGGATCAAGTTTTGAGATGTGGAAAATGGTGAACAGCCCATACATGCTACCAAAGACAAAGATTGAAGAATGGGATGAAGCTACCTTGAAGAAAGCAACTTTGAATGCTAGACCCATGCACATCCTCTATGCCTCCATGACCCCCACCGAGTTCAAATAGATTTCTTCATGTGAAATAGCCTATGAGGTATGGAGAAAGCTATGCATCACTTATGAAGGGACAGATCAAGTGAAGGAAAGCAAAGTCTACATGCTCAAAGGGCTGCTTGAGAACTTCAAGATGGGAAAGGAGGAGAGGATAGCCAACATGTACTCAAGGCTCAACACCATTGTGAATGGTCTTACGGTTCTAGGTAAGCCTATGTCTAGTGGAGAGATCAACTCAAAGATCCTTAGAACTCTTCCCAAGAGGTGGGAACCCAAGGTGACTTCCATTGAAGAAGCAAGGTCTCTTAAGGATATTCCTATTGAAGAGCTCATTGGAAATCTACAAGCACATGAAGCCACACTTGACAAGAGGGAGGAAGTAGAAAGACAAGAATAGAAAGAAATCAAAAGAATGAAGAAGGATGAAATGAAGGCTCAAATCAAGGCTATTGTTGATCAAGCCTCTCCATCCTCTCAAGTTGAAGAAAATGGCATGTACTCCAAGGGTAGATTCTACAAAGGTAAGTCCTCCTCCATCCGGTGCTTCACATGTGGAAAGAAGGGTCACTACAAGGAAGATTTCCCACATGGCAAAAAGACCCATCTTCACAAGAAGAAGGAGAAATGGCACTCACGCTCAAGTGGCTCCTCCGACTCAAGATCAAGTGAAGATTCAAGTAAAGGATCAAGCTCAAGCTCTAGTGATGAAGGAGAATGCCATTTTGCTCTTATGGCATCAACAAGTAAGGACTCAAGTGAGGTAAATCAAAACTCTTTAGATAAAGAATCTTTGATTGCTATTATTCATGATACTTGTGCCTCTCTTAAGTCTTCTAAAAGGAAAAGGAAAAAGCTTGCTAGAATTGTTGATAATTTGCATGTAGAATTAAATCATCTTGAACATGCTAATTCTTACTTGCTTGATGATAAAAATACTTGTCTTAGCCAAGTAGACTCTCTTAAACTTGAAAATGCTAGTTTGCTTGATAAGATTAGATTTCTAGAAGCTCAACCTCTCATGCCTAGTTCTAATGAAGAGAATACTTTAATTGTTGATTCTATCATGCATGATATTGATGTTCTTAAATCTGAAAACAAGGGAAAAGATTTTGTTTTGCAAGAATTAGAAACAGAAAATGCCTCCTTGCTTGCTAAAATCAATGTGCATGAATCTTGTTCTAGTTCTATTAGTAGAGAAAATGATGTTGCTTCTCTTCATATTGATAGAGGTTCTTATTTAACTAAAGCTCTTTGCTTAGAAAATGATCTTCTGCATGCTAGGGATAATATCAGTCATTTTTCTTCTACTATTACTTCTCTTATGCATGATAATGATGGTTTGATATGTTCTTTGCAAAGATTCTTAGTTGGTAAAAAGAATCTTAATGATATCCTACACCATACTACCAAACAAATTGGTAGACATGGTTTTGGGTATGATGGTAGTCAAAGGAACAACAAAGGTAAAGGACCTCCAATCTTCCATGGAGAATCCTCTAGTTCCAAGACTATGGGCACATGCAACTATTGCAATGAAATTGGTCATTATTCTACTTGTTGTCCTTTTAGGAAAGCACCCAAGAGCAATAGGACTTGAGTTGCTAAACTAACCCCTTCAGACCCAAAAATATGATTGGGGACCATTTCATCTTTCTTCTTGTAGGTACTTACAAATGGATTGACTTGAGCTATTGAATTGCAAATTGACTTGTCAATCCACATGAAAGAAGAAATGTGAGATGTGTAGAGGGTGACAACAAGTGGAAAAGGAATGGTAAGAACAAAGGTAAAGGTTTTATTGCTTATAACCATTTATAACTTATTTTTGTCAAGTTAGTTTGCACTATACATATGTTTTTTGAGTCAAAAGTGGTATTTTGTGTTTCTCTTCACACTCTTGCTCAAAAAGTATTTCTAATGCTTCTATAGTGCATTACTAACTTTCTTAGACATGTTTGGATATGGTTTGTATTTTTAGCTTTCCTCTAAATATATTTTTATGAAATATATGTTCTTTTTGACAGCAGCTCTTTCGGTCGAGTTTGTCCTGTTTCAAACTTGACCGATAGGCATCAATGGGTGTTGCCAGCAGCTGTCATCGGTCGAGTTGTCAATGCACAGAACTCGACCGATAACATTGTGCATAGAATTTACATTTGACTTATTGAATGAGAATTTCCCTCTCAATTATATTTTCTCAGCCAATAGCCTTATTCTTTGGCACTCTTTTGATACCTTTATATATGCATATTGCCATGTTCTTAATTTCCTATCTTGCTTACAACTCTATCTCTCTAATTTCTCTAAATTGGTATATCTATATCTTGCAATTGCTTGCTTTGAGTTGTTTTGCAGGTTTTGATGATGATCTCTTTGGATCTCTTGGTTGTGTCTAAAATTTCTTCTGTTGTACTCTAACTTGCTACATCTATATAGATGTATATCTTGTGTTGATACAATCTTGAGGTTCTTAGTGGTAATCATCCTTTGGTAATGATGCATACTTGTTAGTGAGTTATATCCTTTCATGCTTCTAAAATTGCATATCTCTTTGTTTGGATATATATCTACATCTACTCATAGCTTGCTCTTTAACTTGTGTATCTTTCTCTATGATCTAGATCCTACTAGTAGTCCTAACTTGTGATACCATCAACTAGTAGTTCATATACATGTAGTTCTATCCTTGTTTATAATTGGCATCTTTGCTCATCTATATGCTATGCTTGTATCTTGTCTCATACATGCTCAAATTTGTTCCTTGAATTGCATATCTACTATCTTAAGTTGCTTGCATAACATTGTGATGCAGGGAACATAGATCTACATTATATGTAGAAATTGGAGTATTTTTGGATTTTATGCAGATTTGCTTCGGTTTCAGTTTTTGCTGCAAGAGTAGTGTTTTTTATGCAGAAACGACTTTCTGAGCAAGGACCATTGCCTCGCCATGAGCCGTGATACTTTTTGGGCAAATTCTGTCCTCTTGAGGGTCAAAATTGTGATTTATTGTTTTTCTGCAGCACTTTATCTTGCTTTTTGGGTTGTTCAAGTATATGATTTAACTTGCTTTTCTTTATATGCTTGGACAAGACCCTATATGTGTTCTTCTACTCTCCCTATATAACTTTTTGTTATCTACTTTCCTTTAGCAAGTGATGTTTCTTATCCGTTCATAACCCCACTTTTTGAAATGACAAAGGGGGAGAAAGGTATGTCTTCTTTTAAAAGAGGAAAAAGGCATGTCTTACATGAAGAAGAGAAGTATGTCCATGTAAAGGGGAGAAGGTAAATGGGAGAAGACATATATGTGTAGAACATATATGAGTAGAAGACATAGTATTCTATAAATGTTATGAAAGCTAACCATGCAGGACAAATAGCATCAATTGAAGGGAAGTATGAGAACTCCATGTGCATCAATTGAGGAGGAGCATATGAGCTCAATCCTATTGAAACCCCTAGGTTTCTCCGAAGGTATGATTTTACTTAAAAGCTTTTAATACATTTATGGAATGGTTTGTCATCTTCAAAAAGGAGGAGAGTGTTGACTCAAGGTCAATTAGGTCAATGTTGACTCACGTCTAAATTGACTAAACCCGTGTTTTGATGATGACTAACCATTCCACATATTGGTGTCTAATGCTTCTACTTGAGTGATTTCAGATTAAGTATAGACACACTCCAAATGTCCTAACTTGTGCATATCAACTTGGAGAAAAGACAAGTCAAAGTCAATACAAGTGCACGCTTTTGTAATATGATGTAAATCCATTAGAATCATGTTGTAAATCACTTGTAATGATTGTATGACTTGTAATTAAGCTTGGAAAAAATCATGAGCACTTAGATCGAATGTTTAAGCACTCAAAAGCCATTTTCCAAAATTCACATCAGGTTGTTCATCGGTCGAGTTCTGTGAGTTGCAAACTCGACCGATCCTGATTGGATCTTGAAAATGACTTTTGATCGGTCGAGTTTACATTACACAGAACTCGACCGATGGAGTAACTAACCAATTTGATTTTCATTGGTCGGTTGAGTTTCCCCATGACAAACTCGACCGATGGTCTGAATATCGGCTTTGTCTTTTGCTCTATCGGTGGAGTTACCCTTATAGAAACTCGACTGATTGCACTGTACGGAAAAGTGCAGAAAAGTGCTTCTAGCCATTGTAGAGTTACAACAAGTGAAAATATATCTGTTGCAAGCCACAAAATGGCTAGTTTTCATTCACAAGTGTTCTCAAAGGCTAAGAGGCATCCCCAACTATAACTAGGACCCCTTGGGCTTCATTCCAAGGTTGAGCATTCAATGCAAACTCTATGTGAGATTCCTATTCTATAGTTGAGTGCTTCCTATAGCCTCCTCTCTCTATCTCTAAGCTTAATCACTTACTACATTCATTAGAGTGAGTAGGAAATCTGTAAGAGAGCTAGTCCTACATGTATATCTTGTGAGGCTCTCACTTCCACCACCTCCCTATCTCTCATTTCAATCAGGAAGATGAAGGTTCTCTCTCTCTTGTCTAAGAGAGGTGAAGAAGAACAAGGGAAGGCGTCCCTTGGTGAAGATCAAGGCTGAAGACTTGGAGCTGGAGTGGGTAAGCCCTTGGTGAAGGCAGAAGACTCCTTGCTCAAGTGGGTAAGTCCTTGGTGGAAGCTTCTCCGAGTGAAGGTGAAGCCAAAGGAGGAAGATGTTGGTATGTATGCCCTAAGAGCCAATCATGGGATGATTGGTGGGATACATTAAGATTGATTTGATAAACATCAAAGGCAAGCTTCCAATTCTTTCTGGTTCAGTCATATGAGATAGTGATAGAACAGATTGAATGTCTAGAGAATTACAGTACTCAATGACGTATGCTTTCAGGTTAAGGACCTGAACGATGAGATCATACGGATGCTAAGAGTTTGTACATTCTTGTTATGTCCCTAGTCAGATGTCATTGTGGAAGGTAGATAGACAGCAATGACACACAAGACTAGATTGTGGTGTTGGTTGATGACAGAATCTCATTAGTCATGATATAGAGATATCAAACCAAACACATAGGTACTTGTTAGAGAACAAGTGTACCGGACATACCCACCGTGAGTTTGACACATGGAACCATGACATTGTAGTCACAGTTAGTACTCACAGTGATGGTGGTGAGTGTGATTCTTTGACCTGAAATCACTACACTCAACACATGTCGTTGGGCACACTTTGACATCATCAAACGCAGTCCTGAAACATGGGTTGTTATAAAGGTGATGATTGGGTGGCTTTGACACATGGGGCTTTTGAGGGGTGAGTGATAGATATGGGATTTGTCCCTCCTGAGGGAGTTTGATATCCAAGGCCACTTGATGAGTTGGATTGAAATAGGCGTGCGCACGCATGTGTGAATCAGTATGTGATATCGATGGCATACATATCTCTTCCAATCTGCTCTGAGATCAAGAAAGTGAATGAACATTGATAGGATGACTGTTCCATGCCTCGAGTTCATTCGGGATATCAGTGACAAAGGAATTATACATTTGATGTAACACCATTCACGGATTGTAGGATTGAAAGTTGTTCTCCAACTTTCTACTTTCACTTGGGTAGCACTGATGTGTGACTAGGCACCGCTCTTTGCTTGTGAAGTCATAAGTGTTATGGACTTTCACTGCCAACGTGAAATGGACCTGCAGGGTCACACACATAGGATTTAAACTGGAATAGGAGTTTTGTCTACAAACAATGTTTAGATTGATTACTAAAGGAGTTTAGTAGTTCAATTAAACACTCAATCAATTGATAGCTCAATGTCATAATGTTCAAGGTGTTGGACACATTGATTGGAGTATCGGATTGATTGAAATCGCAATTGACTGATTCTTCACAATCTGCACTCCCAACCGATCGGCTCATGTGATGAACCGATCGGCTGAGCTTGGTGAATCGATCGGCTCAAGTGTTGAGTCTATCGGCTCATGGTCAGGATGAAACGATCAGTTCAACTGGTGCAACCGAGCAAGTTGGGAAAGTCAGGTCAGTGAGAATTTTCTTTTCGTTTCACTTGCCTAATTTGATTGGAAATAGGATTGGTATTCGATACCAATTAGAAACAAAAGAAGGAAAATCAATCGGGAACTGGTCAGGACCACGAACCGACCGGTAACCGACCGGCTCATAGGTCCCAACTGACCGGTTCAGGTCCCCAACCGATCGTTTCAGTTGTGAAACGATCGGTTCAGGTTGCGAGTTGGTTGTTTTGTGGAAAATCTCGAACCCTTCTACTCCTGCTTTTAGTCCCGCATTGCCCGGGATGGAGAACCTTGTCCCATGACCCTCCTATATATATAGGGGTATTGGGGGCTTCTCAAAGTACAACTCAGTGCAACCAGTTGCTCTGTAAAGTTGTCGTTCTCTCTAGTTTTGGTAACCGAGAGAGCCCGAGCAAGTTCTACCCGAAAAGGGAGGCACAGCAAGGGAAAGACAACTACAGTTGCAACTGGTAGCAGGAGAGTGTGTTGGCGACTAGTACGCTGACAGGAGGGTGCGACTCCTTCCAATTCCTTATGGGACAAGGAGATTGGAGTTCCAGGTGGTCACTTCAGAGGCGGGAGGTTTTTGTCGCTCGGAGGACAACTGTCAATCCCGACAGTCCCGGTGAGACCAGGAGTCGTCAGTCCCGGTGTGACCAGGAGCTGCACAGACACCGTCCAAGACCGGAGGTGAAGACCGCGCAAGCCGTGAGGTATTATCGCCGAGCAAGCCTCAGGACAAGGTATCATTCCACAAACCATCCTTTCCTATTGTATAGACGTTGACGTGTTTCCTTGTTCCGGGTTTGGGGGAGAAAATTTTTGTTTCCGCTGCCTTCTCTGCCTCCCTAAAACCCAACAGAAGATCCAAGAAGAGTGGGTAATTCCTTGAAGGCTGAAGACTTGTGCAAGAGTAGGTAAGTCCTTGTAAGAAGGCAAAAGACTCTTGCAAAGTGGGTAATTCCTTGGTAAGGTTGAAGACTCTTTGTATTGGATAGGTAAGTCCTTTGGTGGTCATGTATTGTAAGTCTTATGAATGAATATAAGAATGCAATGGTTAGGAAATCCTAGAGGCTGACCTCTCTAGGTAAGTGGACTAACTCACTTCTAGTTTGAAGTGAGGAACCACTCTAAATAGCTTGTCCTCTTGTGTTTGTTCAATCTCTCTCTTCCTTACTATGCATGTTTTAGTTGCACTCAAATTACCTATTTAGCAACTTTATCTTGTGATATATCTTGAAGGTCTAATGAATTTTGTTTAAGTGCATTCATCTTTATTCACCCCCCCTCTAGAGCATCCAATCACCCATCTAGGATCCAACAGACCATACTTTATCTTGTATGTCCTATTTACTTGGGAGATTGACTAGTCATAACTATAAGTAGTGGCACCATATAGGCAGTGGGTTTTATTCCACTTCCATGTTTGATATGTAGGCATTAGATTATGTTCCCCTTCCAAGCATTGTGTTTTACTTCCTTACCACTTATGATATTTGGCATTGGGTTTTATTCCCTTTCCATGCATTGGGTTCTATTCTACTATAAAATACTATATTTATTTGGCACTGAGGTTTTAATCCTTTTAGCCTTTGGCATGGAATACATATAGATTACTATCCTGCTTTTTGGTATATTCTAGTCTGCTTATTGCTCACCATACAACTGCATATGAATTGTGATATTATACTGTGAGATTGTTTTAAGGTAAGAAATCCCTTATTCTTGATTATCATCTTGCTTAATATTCATATGCTTGTTTATATCCATTTGGGTAGTACTTTGCCTCTCCTATGAGAATCCTTGCTATATTTTATGTCTTTTTTCTTAACGTTGCTCATATCCCCAATTAATATGCTCACACCGCCTTTCATGCTGACAACTTCAATTTTATCTTCTCTTCTGAGGTATGCTTCCGACTCCAAGTGTAGAATAAGGACATGACATACAGACATGAACCTGGCTTGTGGAAATGACTCTTAATGGGAGATAAACTTGAGATAGTTTAGATATCCCTATATTTTGATCCCGATGTAGTATTATGTAAGTCATTTAGAGGCAGATTCTTATGTATTCTTGTAAAATTTAATATAGTCATGATTTATTATTTTGCTATTATACTTTGGTCTCTTTGTATATCATTATTTGAGAAATAAAAAAAATATACCTATATCGACATACCTTCTTAGTGTGTTTGGAGTAGATGGTTTACTCTTCAAATTAAGTAGGGAGTGGATCTCCACTTGGGTCTCAATCCTTACACTTTTCAACTTAGATATAGTGAAATTTTATTTTTTTGGGATAAGAGCATGGGTTAGGTATGATTCAATATTTGATATGAGTTAGGAACTAACCTCTTTAGGCTTGAACTTCTCCACTATTGCACCATATTACATACACATACATACACAGTCTCTAAAAATAAGACACCCATCATTGGAAAACCAATGTTAATGTCTAGCTTGCTAGTGCTATGAGTTCTTAGCATTTCAGAGGTGGGTAAAACAAGGTAGTATGTGTATTAGAAATCATTAATATCTTTCTAATATACAATTTCATAAGTTTCTATGTTAACTCTTTTAGTGTTAGGTGTATATTATGAACAAGTAAATCATCATTACTTGATACAATATTTCTCTTATTCATTTGAGGTTAATAGGTTGCTAATTTTTTTCATATATCTATCTATATAAATATAAATTGATTATCCCTTACAACAACAAAATCTAGTTCTCCATTGTTCTTAACCAAGCAACACATTGAGATGAAAGTGTTTGTGGAGTTTATGTAAAAGACTTTACAACATTTTCATACACAAAAACACATAGAATTTACACTTTCATCGTTGTTAATGGTATGTTTCTTTTGTTACTAGTTGCTTCGAAAGTGGAGTATGATCTTACATGAAATGATGGAAAATATAGACATAATTCATTATAGGCATACACCACTTCAATAAAGAAGAAAAAAACTCTACTCAGCAAGTGTCTACTTCAATTGAATTATCCAACTCAGCATTCCCTTGCAATTTTCCTGATTTGCCACTAGACCCATTTGAGAATCGATCTAGCATTCGGGTTACTATTATTGAAAGAAAGAAAAAATTATGCATTCCCAAAGGCATACCCGCTTGCCCATCCGGACATGGAAAGTGGACAATTCGCCTTGTTTCTCATACTCCGTCTACAATAAATTATTTATACAACAAAATAAATAAGAGATAGGTATAAAAAGGAGAATGTATAAAAAAAAGATATTGTAGAAAATAGATAAATAGGAGGGAAGTGAAAAAAGATAAGGAGAATGTAGGAGTCATATATAAAAAAAGGAGAGAGAAGTGGACAAAAGAGGAGAGAAGTATAAAAAAAGGAGAGAGAAAATATTTTATTCATAACTTTCAACTCTTTATGAATTTATTGTCAAAATAAACTCATTAGATTTCTTATATGATACTTTTCAACAAGACTAATATTGACATATTTTGGAGAAAGTTAAACATGGGAGGCATATACTCCTCTCCTCGCTTGTACAATATGAATACTTTAAGTACAATAAGCGTGTTTGCTAATTTGAAGAAATAATAATATCAGAGACATGTATTTCTCTCCTCTTTTGTATTGTAGAGATACTTTTAGTATAGTATGCATGCTTACTTGTCTCCTTTTTTCCTACTTCCCTAGTATTGTACTTAAAACATTTATACAATATAAAAAGAGGAGCGAAGAATATAAAAAAGAGAAAGAGAAGGAAAGAAAGAAGAACAAAGTAAACATTAGTACTACACTAATAAAAAAAATTGTACAGTACGAAAATGGAAGATGAAGTATAGAAAAAAGAGGAGAGATGTAGAAAAGAAATAAAAAATAAATAACCATTAAAATTGCACTAAAACATTCATACAATACGGAAAAAAAGGAGGGAACTATAGAAACATGAGAGGAGAGAAGTATGAAAAGGAGAAGAGAAGTAAGATTATTATTGTACTAAAAAAAGTGTTCATACAATACAAAAGAAAAAGGGGAAAGTATAGAAAAAATGTGAGAAGAGTAGGAAAGAGAGAAGAGAGAAATGAATCTTAGTATTGTACCAAAATATTCATACAAAACAAAAAGAGGAGAGAAGTGCAGAAATAAGAGAGGAGAGAAGTAGAAAAGAGAAAGGGGAGAAGTTAACATTAAGATTGTATTAAAATATATTCATACAATATGAGAGAGGAGAGAAGCAAACATATGTTATTCTTTTTCTAAAATATCTCAACATTAGTATTGTTGGAAAGTAATTTATTAAAGAATCTAATACTTTTAATTTTGACAAAAAGAAATAATTAAAAATTGAAAATTATGAGTAATAGAATTTTATCTCTCTTCAAATTAAATGGTTGTACTTCTCTCCCTTAGAAGATATAATGGACACACTTTTATGTAGAAACTTGTGTTTCCTTAAAAAAAAATTCCTTCTCTCTCTCCTCATAACCACTCCAATTAATATTAGCAGATAGTAGGTTGTGTTGCACATACACAACAATTCTCAATGATGGAGTGGGTGAGCGGGGATGGGAACGGGAACGGGCGTGTAGCCTAACTCCCACGCTTTTGTTATTGTTAATGGTATGTTTCTTTTGTAACTATTTGTTGCTGTGAAAGTTGAGTATGATGTTAAAATGAAATGATGGCAAATATTGCTTATATATCATGAAAAGATTTATATTGAAGAAGAGGACAGGCGGGCAACAAGTTGTGCCGCTAGTCCTTTTTGGATGGCAAATACAAACAGAATTCATAATAGGTATACACCACTTCAATTAAGAAAGAAAAAACCTCTAGTAATTATGTATATACTTTATTGATAACTATCCAACTCAGCCATCGTTGCAATTTTCTAGATCTGCCACCCATCTGAGATTTGTGGTTACTATTACTGAAAGTGGTGGTCTTGCTCTGCCGGAGAAATGAAGGGGCATGTGTCGTTAAGTAGGATAGAATTCAAGCGGCAGCGGCTGCTTCCTTGCATCGGCATAAAAGTAGGCGACATCTATACTATATTATCTCCTTAATTCGTGCATGTTCAGGATAGATGCTTGCTCTGCTTTAACTGCTAGGCAGTATGACATGAAAACTTCATCTAAACTACTAGGTCGCCTTCCTAGAACATAAACAAATAGCATGGATACAGGACTTGCAAGGAATCCTAGCAATACACTTAAATCCTTCCAGCGAGAAGTTCTTAGAAGACTCATTAGGGATGTCATGATGCAGTTACCATGGGAAGAATGAAAGGGCACACGCACCATATACAAGGGCCTGTTTGGTAGGGTACCTTTTGGGTTCAATGAGTTTAAAAGTAATACTTTTGTCCGTAATTTTGTTTGATATGGAACTGTGCAGTTGTAATTCATTATTTTCTAGCAACAGCGGACTACACAATTATACTCCATTCTTGGAGTTTGTACCACGCCCGAATAGCGGGTGGTCGCGTGCAGTCGTGCAGATGGCAAACTGACGCATCTGTGCCTGTGGGTCCATGGCGTACTGCATCCCCCAGTGGTATAAAAGAGCACGGTTTTGCTGTTCCTGAATTGAGCAGGAGTACATTGTTTCGTGCTGCATCGACATCCACGTGTATGAGCAGTTACAAACAGAAGGTGAAGATAAAACTTTACTGACACATGGCATTATATGCTGCTAGGAGCAGTCTGCACTTTACAAAAAGTGGAACAGCAAATCCGCTGGCGGTATAAAACTGTGAGAAACAATGAGTGGTCCCCCACCATCTCTCTCTCTCTCTCTCTCCAGGCGGACTAACAAAACGAGGCAGAATGGTCCATTGCGATAAAACACTACTCATTCATGCCTTCCTGCATAGAAAAAAGATGACAGCTGTAAAGATACTATGATAATAGGCTCCCCATCTACAACTGGATAAAAATACCCGGCTGCTAGAGTCACGTCTCGAGCTACCAAACAATTGTAATAAAAAGTACAGAACTTATAATACACCCTACCAAATAAATTTACAACAGTATGAAAGACTTGGTTTGATTTTATTGATTTTCTAAATTCACCAAACTACACAGGAGTACACCCTACCAAACAGGGCCTTATAGGGAATTTCAAAAAGACTTGTCTAGCACGGGAAGCTAGTCTAGGCCCCTGTTTGGGAACGGACTGGGCTTGGATTAGCGCCTGTCGTGTAGCGCCACGACGGCCTAATCCGGCCCGGTTTGGTCGAAAATGTGTTTGGAAGCCAACTCAGTTCGATCCCCATTTTAGAATAACGGAATCCCATAATCTCAGTCCCAGTCAAGGCAAGATTACGAATCTCAGTCCGGTTTCTGCCTAGACACAATCCCCCCGACCCTGATCCCTCGCGCCCCTCCCTCTCGCCCTAGCCTTCTCCCTCTCACCCTAGCCTTCTCCCTCTCGCCCTAGCCTTCTCCCTCTCGCCCTAGCCTTCTCGCTCTCGCCCTAGCCTTCTCCCTCTCGACGCTCTTCCTCCCGACGCTTCGCGGCTCTACGCGCATACTGTTGGTCCGTGTGTGAGAGAAGTAATTCATCCGTCTGCGATGTCTGCGACCTCGACCAAATCGTGGATGGAGGCCATAGGTCATCTTCGGGCGAAGCGCCCGTGTGGAGAATTAATTCAGCCATCTGCAACCGCCGGTCTACTGGGGCGGCTACATCCCTCAAAAGCAAGGTAACTCATACCCTGCCCTGGTCTTCGACTATCTGAATCTGACATTGTCCCATCTTGTCGACGCACAGAAGAAACCCTAGCGCGTCCAAGGCAAAGTGTCTGTCTGCCTTCATATTCGCCTTGTGCTGCGAGGTTCTTCACTTCCACATATGCATGTTGGAGCAGCTGTCACTACTACAGAAACAACATTCAATGCCACTTTTCTGGGCGTCGGTTATTTAGGAAATCTGACGCCTATAACATTCAACGTCGGTGATTTAAGAAATCTGACGTCTATATTCAAAGACCAGCCAGACACGGGTACCGCTTTGTATTCAGCGTCGGCTGGGTAACACAAAACCGACGCCGAAAATCGCCCGCGAAATCTAATTTTTGAGCAAAAAAAATTGGCCCCAAAGTGTCACATACAACGTCGGTTTTTTAACTTCTAACCGACGCCTATATAAGATAAAAATTTGCGCGAAAAGTTCCAATTTTGGTGTCGGTTATCCTTTGATAACCGACGCCGATAATGGTTCCCGCCAAATAATTTAGGGCAAAGATTGTCTAATTGGACGTCGGTTTTTAAGGAACAACTGATTTCGAAGAGTTTATGTGTCGTTTGTTTTTTATAACCGACGTCATTTACCAATTTAATAGACCCACAAATAGTAATTGTTCCCCTTTCTTCTGTTTCATCGTGAAGCAATTGTTCCCCTTTCTCTGCTCTTGTTGCGTCGCCACCCGTCCGCCCGCTGCTGCTCGCCGCCTGCTGCTTCTCGCTCGCCGCTGACGCTGCCTGTCGCTTGCTCGTCGTCGACGCCACTGCTGCTGCTCTACGTTGCCTATGGCTCTGCGTCGCCGTCGCCGTCCTCCTTGCCGCCGCCCGCCGCCGCCGTTCTCCTTGCCTCCTCCGCCGCTATTACTTCCTCGCCGCCGCCCACCGCCGCTGTTCTCTTTGCTCACCGCCGCCCACCACCGCCGTTCTCCTTGCCCGTCGGCTCCGTGCTCGCCTGCCTGCTGATCGCCGCCTGCCTGCCTGCTGCCCGCCGTCTCCCTGCCCGTCGCCTGCTCACCTACCTACTTGCCTGTCTGCTCGCCTACCCTCTGTCTCACCCTCTCTCCCTTCTCACGCCCGACTGGGCTCAAACAGAGGTAAACATCCCCCAAAACCATGTTTTATTACACTGCTTGTCTTTAATCACATAGACTTAATCAACATTGCTACTTGTATGATCCTAGTGATTAAAAGCACTCTTTCGTGGTCCCCTCAGTAACTAATGTTCTCTTGAGATGAGTGTTAATTGATCTAGCTTGCTTACTTTCCTTGTAATGCCATCTTTTATGTGCTATGACCCAGTAGTCACCTTTAGAGTATTAAAATGATGCAACTTGTACACTTATTAAATTTGAATCTATAAATCCTATGAAATGATATCACCCCACAAAATCAGTAGTCACTATTATGTCTTGTACACTCTAGAATCAAGATCTAATACTCTTATGCGATTTTAACACCATGAGACCTTTTTTGCTTATTCTAGTGGATTATTATGACCTATGATGACCTAACATGAAACCATACTCTTAATGATATAATTTTGTTGGCCTAGAAACCCGTCCAAGATTTTCTCATTAGGAGTAAATCTTGGATAGTCCCCGGTGTGGGACTATTCTTGAACACCTAATCTCACTTAGGATGTAAGTGTATAATGTGTATTGGGTTTTCAAGAAAATTTTGGCAGTATTTCCCCGTCTGTTCTGTAAGTACATATGTACTTGGAGAACAACGGGGAAATGCTGCCGAAATTTTCTTGAAAACCCAATACACATTATACACTTACTAGTGAGATTAGGTGTTCAAGGATGGGATAGGTGGTACACATTGCAGTTAAAGAAATTACCGGAATATTGACCCATTGTATCTTGCTTTTCTTACTCAGCTTTCCTCCAGCCTTTTGGAACTCCTTCATAGCCCTGATAGAGACATACATTGAGTTACTTTTATAATCAGTCATGTAATAATCTTAATAATCTAAGTTAACATATTTAAACTTTTACTCACAGGAATAAAGGCACTTTCATTTCATGCGCCACACTGTCTGCTTCAACATCGGATGGGTCTAGATAATATACAGTTAGTGTGGCTGGGACAATTACCATCAGAATCTAGTGTCTACCCCTAATTGCAAATAAGCTAAACAAATAGAAAACCGGATGGGTCTAGATAATAGGAGTAAATCTTGGATAGTCCCCAGTTTGGGACTGTTCTTGAACACCTAATCTCACTTAGGATGTAAGTGTATAATGTGTATTGGGTTAACCGTAGACCCTAATCTTGTCCTAATATATACATGTTTTCTCTTTGATCATAGAATGGATAGATCATGAATGTCCATTCGCAATCGCTGCACCCCGGAGTTTATATCTGGTCTTGATCAGTTTATTAGATTTGCCGAGGAACATAGGAAAGAACCTGGAGATAGGTTCTAGTGTCCATGTAGGCATTGCGGTAACAACTTGAAAGTCAGCACTGGTGACGAAATCAAAAGTCATGTCATGTGCAACGGGATTGTACAAGGCTACATAGAATGGCAATGGCATGGAGAGATTTCAAACTCGAAACCAATGGATGTCGATAGCAGTGCATGGGTGGAAGAAGAAATTGCCTCTGATGACGTAGATGTGAACGAACCAGTTCCAGTAGACATCGTTGATGTGATGCTGGATAGTTGTAGGGTAGAGCACACCGATCTACCTCCTATCTTTAGAAACATTGTGCATGATGCTGAGATACCGTTATACACAGGTTGTGCTAAGCTTACAAAGCTTAGCGCTATGTTGAGATTGTATAAGTTGAAAGCTAACAATAGATGGAGCGACAAAAGCTTCACTTCATTGTTGACTTTGTTGAAAGAAATGCTTCCTGAAGGAAACGAGCTACCAATCTCAACATACCGGGTAAAGAAATTGTTGTGCCCAATGGGAATGGAGGCCAAGAAGATACACGCATGCCCGAATGATTGTGCATTATTTCAAAAGGACTATATGGATTTGAAAGATTGTCCAAAATGTGGTGTGCCACGGTATAAATTGATGACTTCGGGGGAGTCTAAAACTGGTTCTCCTGCCAAGGTGATGTGGTATCTACCTATAATATCACATTTTCAACGCTTGTTTGCAAATCCGAAAGATGCGAAGAATTTGAGGTGGCATGCAGATGTTAAGAAAAATAATGATGGGATCCTACGACATGCGTCTGATTCCCCATAGTGGAAGAAGATTGATCTATTGTACCCTGAATTTGGTGAAGAAGTCAGGAATCTAATACTTGGGCTTTGTACAGATGGGATGAATCCATACGGGACATTGAGAAGCCAACATAGCACTTGGCCAGTCATGCTTGTTATATACAATCTTCCTCCCTGGTTGTGTATGAAAATAAGTACGTTATGTTGTCGTTTTTGATATCGGGCCCTAAACAACCCATAAATGATATCGATGTTTATCTTGAACCTCTGATTGGTGACTTAAAGAAACTTTGGGCTGAAGGTGTGATGACCTATGATGCTTCAGGAAGAGAGACATTTCGTTTGCACGCTATGTTGTTTTGCACTATTAATGACTTTCCAGCATACGGGAATTTGTCTGGATATAGAGTCAAAGGAGCTAAAGCGTGTCTTATATGTGAAGAAAACATTGATTCAATAAGACTAAAACATGGCGACAAGACTGTATATCTTGGTCATCGAAGGTTTCTTTCAAAATTCCATCTGTATCGTAGGAAGCGCAAAGCATTCAATGGATGGAATGATGAACAGAGTGCACCTAAACCTATACCAGGGGATGTTGTTTATGAAAGAGTAAAAGACATTGTCAATGAATTTGGTAAGAAATCACAATGTAGTATGGCCACACGGAGTTACAATTCTTCATTTTAGAAGAAGTCAATATTTTGGGATCTTCCTTATTGGAGTTCTTTGACAGTCAGGCATTGTATTGATGTAATGCACGTTGATAAAAATGTCTGTGATAGCGTCATTGGTACTCTGTTAAATATACCAGGTAATACTAAAGATGGGTTAAAATCCAGACTGGACCTACGTGAAATGGGAATAAGGTCAGAATTAATAGAAATATGTGAAATGGGTAATAAAAGAATATACTTACCTCCTACTTGTTACACATTGTCTAGAAAGGAGAAGAAAGCTTTTTGTGAATGCTTGGTAAATGTTAAGGTGCCACAGGGTTACTCATCCAATATCTGTAGATTGGTATCAATGAAAGATTTGAAGTTGATAGGTCTTAAATCTCATGATTGTCACACTCTAATGCAACAAATATTGCCTGTGGCAATTCGATCTATATTGCCGAAGCATGTAAGGTTTGCAATCACCAGACTTTGTTTCTTTTTCAACAGTCTATGCAGCAAAGTTATTGACCCTGATACTCTCGATAATTTGCAAAGAGAAGTGGTTGTTACCCTATGTCATCTTGAGATGTATTTCCCTCCTTCGTTCTTTGATATCATGGTACATCTTGTTGTCCACTTGACTAGGGAAGTGAAAATGTTGGGACCAGTTTTCTTGCATTGGATGTATCCCTTTGAACGATACATGAGCATTTTTAAAGGTGATGTTCGAAACTGTTATCGGCCTGAAGGGAGTATTATTGAAGGTTATGTGGCGAGAGAGGTTATGGATTTTTGCAATGACTTTCTGAGTGGTAATAACACTCCTGTTAATGACAAGAATATTGAGGAGGGAAAAAGAATTTTGGGATCACGGGTGAAAGTAATCAGCCGTGAGCAGTTGGAACAAGGTCACTTGTATATTTTACACAACATGGACGAAGTGAGTGTTTATATCGAGGAACATACCAATTTCATCAAGAGACAACATCCTTGAACAAGTTCAATGTGGCTTGCTAGAGAGCATAACAAGACTTTTACTAAGTGGTTTGAAGATAAAGTCTTACATCAACAATCTCAAACACCAAATGATATTACGGAAACTATCAAATTCCTCGCCTTTAAACCAAAACCGAATGTTATGTCTTATGAAGGGTTTGACATTAATGGGTTCACATATTACACAAAGCGCCAAGATGATAACAGTGTCGTCCAAAATAGTGGGGTTACTCTTCAAGCGTCGACTATGTATTTTGCAAGTGCAAAGGATAAGAGTCCACATTAAGCTAAAATGTCATATTATGGTGTCATTGAAGACATATGGGAGTTTGACTACATAGATTTTAGAATTCCGCTCTTTAAATGTAATTGGGTTGACAACACCAAAGGAGTTATAGTGGATGAATTGGGTTTCACTTTAATGAACTTTGAAAAGATTGGCGAAAAGGGTGAACCATTCATATTGGCATCACAGGAAAAACAAATATTGTATATCGATGATCCTGTAAATGATAAATGGCCGGTTGTTCTTCATGCATGGTAAAAGATAGTTCATTGAAGATCATATAGATGAAGAAGAGTACTATGATAAGTATGATGACTCCAGTCCATTCTCAGTTGGGTTGCCAACTCCACAAAATATTGAAGCTAATGATGACTTATATGTGCGCGGAGATCACAATGAAGGATTGTTAATTGATAAAAGATCACAATTTTAGAGGCATGCATGTTTATATTTTTTTATTGAAGCTAAATGTTTGCTTTTTTAATATCAATATCATTTTCAGATTTGATGTTTCATTATCTTCTAGTTAATACAAATGCTAAATGTTTTTCTTTTTAATGACATTTTCAGATGGCTGACCATGATGAGCATGATGTCCATGATGAGCATGAAGTCCATGATGAGCATGCTGTCGATGATGAGCATGGCGAGGATACCAATGTAAGTTCTAAAAACATATCATGTATTTCTATAAAATTCATTATCTTCTAGTTATGTCATATATCCCATATTTCTATATTGGGCTAATTCAGTGTGTTTATTTTTGTCAAATTTTAGGTTGATGATGCACATGTACCCACTGAAGCACTGGAGGAACTTGATGTGCATCACCAAACACTTAACAAGAAAAGGGGCATCACTCTGTTAAAGAAGTTAATAGCGCTAAGTGGTAGTGGATCCAGATTGGCTGTGGAGTTTGATAATCGAGGAAATGCAATTGGAGTGAACCGCAATAATTTTGTAAACTATCTTGGGGTTGTCACTCGAAGCCATTGTGGTGTTAAGTATGATAATTGGCATAAAGTTCCTCAGGCGAAGAAAGACATGATATGGAAGGATTTATGCGTGAGTTATTATTATTTGCCATTCTATTTTGTAGATTACAAATTCTATTATTTGCAATTCTATTTTTGGATACTAGTTAATAGCAATTCTATTTTACAGAATCTGTTTGCATTGGATGAGAAGTTGTATCGTAAAAGCGTAATGCAACGCGCTGGAAAGATGCTAAGGAACTATAGGACAAATCTCAATAGAGAATACATAAAAGATGGTGATAAGAAGAAGAAGTCAGCCCTTGAACAGTGGAACTTCTTGGATAAAGAAGATTGGGACACATTTGTTGATTCAAGAAAATCTAAAGAATTCAAGGTATTAAGTGAGGTGCAAAAAGCAAGGCGTGCACTGAATGTGCATGACCACACTATGATCCAAAGGGTTATGCAAGCGTTCGCCAAAGACTACAGGCGGAGTCTGCTGCTGTGGCAACACATCCCACTATCACACAGACAGCGAGCTGTTATGCGAAAACGTGCGGAAAAGACCATAAACCACAGATTACCAAAAACACGGGTTAATTAAAACTGATTGCAAAATGCAGAATAACTGAGAAACTATTACATTTAGGTCCTCATCCTGCAAGGAAACAAGTTATATAAACATGTACAAGTCTTGATACGTGTCCACAGTTTAGGAGATCAGCTGTCTAGCCATCACATGAGTTCATCACCTGTTTATACATACATAACAACCCACATCCGGCCAGCAGCAGGATAAACAAACATCATCATCTATACATCGTGGAACAATGTCAAAACACCTCCAAGGACCTGAGAGTACAGGGATGACTCTAAGACTCTACTACAAAACAGCCAAAACAGCAGCATGTCCATCTCTTGCCTTGTACTGATCTTCTTGCTGCTCGGCCGCAACTCCGCGACCACCCCCACGTCTAGCTTGAACACCTAAAAAGGTTATAAACCAGCGGGGTGAGATACACGGTCCCAGTGAGAAACATAACTCCCCGCCGAAACTACAAAACCTCAGAAAGATAAAAGCAACAACAACAGATAACTGATAAGATAATTAAGAGCAGTCTATAGAGCAAAGCTATATATACTATCAAGCTTACCAGAAGTACGGAAGGAATAATACCAAATATCTCTTTATGGAACATGATTAACAAGATAAGATTTATAGGGTCTTACCACATAACACAAGATCGTGTAAGTAACTGCAAGGTATAGCAAGATTAACTACACAAGCAAGGCCTTAACCAATGTTCTGTGTTTTGCCTTAAGTAGTAAATACTATTCGGCTGGATTACATATTATTATTATGCCCTGAGTAAGTGAGTCGTACTGCTCAAATCCAACCTTCGGTTGCGAAACCCAAGCCGGTGCCATACAAGGTCAATGGAAGAGCCAGACTCCACGACCTCCCACCTCATGGTCAGTGTACGACTACAACACAAGCAGGACCGCAGTCTCATGCCTAAGTGACCTCAGCCACAGGGTCAGGATACCCTCTGCCTAGCCCGCCTCGGTACAGGTATCGGCGCTAGTGAAACTGAGCCACGGGCCTGTTCACCATGCTCTGAGCCATGAACGCATTCATGCTCCCATATCACATATCCTGAGCCATGGGCCTATTCACCATGCTCTTCACATACTGAGCTACGGGCTTGAATCCGCACTCTGGAGTCTACAACCGAAGTTGCAATCATACCTCCTCATTTTTGGCTAGGAGAAACCACACATATTCAATAATATGCGCTTCGAGGTTAACCCGCAGGAGAACCTGTTTCACCATCACCAGCTCCTGATGATGATGGATCTATGACCAAAGCAACTACATGATATGTTCCACTGTGATTAGTTAGTATATTTTAAGTGAATTTCAAGATTCAGCCAAGTTGTATAACATGCAAACTATAACAAGAATAAACAACATGAAACTCAATATTATGCTTTTATGGTAATCAACATCATCCTGATCCATCACAAGGATCCAACATTACATGTTATCACTTGGCCTCTTGCCAATCATCCAGATCCATCTCAAGGATCATCACATTGCCATGGGATCTCAATCCCTTATCACATAGTGCCATTGCCTCTCAAGGCATTCTCATCAACTTAGGCACTCTAGCCAAGCTCAGGTCCTCAGACCCATACACATCATGTATGTTATCTCATCATCAAGTGTAATTATCAAAGCAGTGTTACTCAAACATATATATATACCTCATAGCCCTTTTCTTGGCTATGCATCACCTGCATGGTTAGTATATACAATCATCATGGATTAGCAAAAAGATCATATTATCAACATAGGGTGACATTGATGATTATATGCTTTATCAATCATGCCTCATCATGTGATCATAGACATAGGTCATATCATTATGCAAAGCCTCGTATATGTTTACCATTTACTCAACATTATACAAATGATTCAAGATGATCATAAGAAGATGTAGCATCATGTCAAATTACATAGATGTGAGCTACCATCTTAGTTATCAGCAAGCATATCAAAGATCAATGTAAACCCAAAACAAGATCTAGCGTAGATGTTTTATAGAAGGATTAAGACTCTCACTAAAAGTGCCCACTACCCTCACAAGAAACGTGATGGGTAGGGCACCCTCACTAGAGGTGGTATCAGGCAGGGTACTCTCCTCTATCGCCCAACACTAGAACGCATAACGGTTAGCATCTAGTGTGTAGTGTGCAACGCTGTGTTGTGCACGGCGCGTTATGCATCAGGGAACCAAGCATGTCGTGCAGCCATGCATATCGTGCACCTCAAGACGGGCAACGCTGCGTCAGGTAACAAGGGTACAACGGCCATGAACCCTATCGGGCAACTGACTCTATGGGCGTGTCGCTCACCAGGTGCAACGGGAATCTATAAGCAACGGCTTGGGGATACTAGGTAACGCTCTGTCGGGCATCACCACAACACCATGGCACCCGACACTTAGCTAGCCACAACTCCATAACGTCTAAGGTATGACTACCACCACAGGTCAGGTATATCGGGCAGCAAGGACCTGTTGTGTGACGCCCGACACACAAAGGTCAACATCCAGGAGCCTGACGCCCGACACAACACCACAAACTAGCTAACAAGCTCCACACCTCAACGCACAATGACCTCAAACCATCACATAGGCTAAGTGTATCGGGCAGGTTACTCATCATGGTGTAATGCCCGACACACCCTCCAGGTAGGGACCAAGTGCAACGCCCGACACATCCACAACATGTGTCGTCCAAGGCTCAAGATCAAGAGGGATATCGGGCAGCACCTCCCCCAAGATCATAACGGTCAAGATGCAACCCCACAAGGTCTTCATCAACCTCAAGCACATGGGCACCAAACCCTAATGGATCAAGAATATGGATCACCTCTCAACAACTAAGAGAGAGGGGTCTTGCACATCTCTTATCACCAAACGGGCAACACAAGGAACAACCCTAGCAAGGTTTACAACCACTACAAAGCTCACCTTTCAAGTCCATGGTGAGAGGAGGGTGTTGCTCAAGCAACTAGAATACAAGCTCACCTCTCAACTTAAACAAGAGAGGGGTATTTCCCATATTACTAGCACTCAAGCTCACTCCTCTAGACCAGGAGAGAAAGGGGTATTGCTCACCAAGAAACCCTAGAACAAGGTTCGGCCAACAAGAGGTAACTAAGCAAGAAACTAAACTAGTAACATGCATAGCCGACATGATCATAAGCAACATATAAGAACATAAAAGAAGGTAGTGTAGTTAGGGTTAGGAGTTATGTAACCCGCCTTAAGCAAGCTCCAAGCTCCTAGCTCGAAACTCCAAGCACCACCACAAGAAGAAGAGCAAGGTACTCTAGGGTTCGGCCACCACTAGAGGAAGAAGGAGACTCCAAGAAGGATCGGCCACCAAGCTTGCAAAAGAAGAGGGTGTCGTGCACCAAAGAAGAAGAAGACTAAGGAACTAAAGGGATCCTTAGCAAGGGAAAGGAAACGTATATATAGAAGGGGATGGAGGAGAAACCACTGTAAGACAAGGCAAGGTGTCACCCACCTAGGGACACTTGTCCATGTGCAAAGCCACCACTCTAACATGCCCTACACACATGTCCAAGGCCATTGCCACATGCAAGCATCAAGCACCAAGTGTCCACTAGTGGTGACACAAACGAGGTCAAAGAGAGTCAAAGAGTCCATGGGCGACATACCCTGGGCGACACGCATGGCCGACACACCACTGGCCGATACAAGCTCTCTTTCCCGACACAAGGTCCAAAGAAACAAAGGCAAGGCACCACAAAGCCCAACAAGCTCAACCAAGCCCAAAGGAACTCAAGCAACGAGCCCAACCCTTCCTTTCAACACTAGAGGAAGCAAGGAGAGGGAGGAACACCTCACAAGGTGGCAAACTTGCCCACAAACCCTAGACTTGGGTTAATTGCAAGTAGCACCTCCAACTCTCAACAAAGCACCAACAAACCCTAATCTCCACTAAAGGTGATTAGCAAGCAACTAAGCATCAGGGTTAAGCAAAGAAAATAGGGTAAACCCTAAACGGAGGCCAGAGTCCTTACAAGCTAACCCCCTACAAAGGGATTTCATCCCCAAAATCCGTAGAGAAAAGTGAGGGGTACTTCCTCCTCATCTCTTCCTCAAGCTCCCACGTGGCTTCCTCAATGCCACGATGATGCCAAAGAACCTTCACAAGAACTAGGTCCTTCCTCTTCAGCTTCTTAACTCTCCTGTCAAGGATCGCCATAGGACCTTCCTAGTAGGTCACATCTTCATCAAGCTCAACTTCAACCGGGTGTATCACTGTTCCTGAATCCGGATGACTTTTCTTCAGCATACTGACATGGAACACTGGATGTAACCTGTGCAACTCTGGCGGCAGCTCTAACTTGTAAGCTACCTTGCCCATACGTGCTATGACTGGGTAAGGCCCCATATATCTAGGTGCTATCTTACCCTTCCGGCCAAACCTTAGCACACCTTTCCACGGCGAGACTTTAAGATGCACTTTGTCTCCTACCTGGAACTCCAAAGGTTGTCGGCGATTGTCTACATAAGACTTCTACCTGTCCTGTGCCGCTTTCAACTGTTGATGTATCACCTTGATCTTTTCCGTTGTCTGCTGTACCAACTCAGGACCCAAAAGGTGATATTCACCAGACTCATACCAACACAAAGGAGATCTGCACTTCCTGCCATATAAGGCCTCATAAGGAGCCATGTTAATGCTCCGCTGATAATTGTTGTTGTAAGAAAACTCTATCAAACTGAGATGTACATCCCAACTGCCTAGGAACTACAAAATACAAGCTCGAAGGAGATCCTCCAAAGTATGAATAGTCCTTTCAGACTGTCCATCTGTCTGTGGGTGGAAGGCGGTACTGAACCTCAACTGTGTTCCCAACGCTTTGTGCAACTGTTCCCAAAAATGACTCGTGAACTGAGGACCCCTGTCAGAAACTATCATCGCTGGCACACCGTGCAAACGTACTATCTCATCCACATATACTCGAGCAAGTTTCTCGGCTGTATACGTTGTCTTTACTGGTATGAAATGGGTAGACTTCGTCAATCTGTCCACTATTACCCAAATGGAATCATGATTCCTAGTTGTCCTGGGTAGACCAACAACGAAATCCATGGCTATATGATCCCATTTCCATTGCGGTATCGGCAGGGGTTGCAATGTACCTGCCGACTTTTGATGCTCAGCCTTGACTTGCTGACAAACCGCACACCTAGCCACGAACTCGGCTACATCTCTCTTCAAGTTGGGCCACCAATACAAGTCCTTCAGACTATGATACATCTTGATGACACCTGGATGCATAGCATACATCGACGTGTGTGCTTCCTCAAGCACAAGCTTCCTTAGATCATTAGCATCGGGGACCACCATCCTATCACGATAGCAAACTAGTCCATCCTCGGACTCATGGAACCCATCACATTTTTCGCTGCCAAACTCTGATCTGATCAACTGTATTGTATCATCTGTTTGTTGTGCATCTTTGATATGTTGTCTCAGCGTAGGCTTGACTTGCATCTGTGCTAAAAGTCTAGCTAACAAGGAAACTTCCATCTGCACATTCATTTGCCGCAAGGAAACAAGCATATCCCATCTATGGCATACCAGGGAACTCAATTGTGCCTTCTTTGATGGAAAATAAGAAGACTTTCGGCTAAGCGCATCAGCCACCACATTCTCTTTACCAGGATGATACTCGATGGTGCAGTCGTAATCATTGATTAGCTCCATCCACCGACGCTGTCACATGTTTAACTCATGTTGCAAAAAGATGTACTTCAGATTCTTATGATCCGTAAAGATCTGACACACTTCCCCATAAAGATAGTGTCTCCAAATATTTAACGCATGAACCACTACTGCCAACTCCAAATCATGAGTTGGATAGTTCTCCTCGTGTTTCTTAAGCTGTCGCAAAGCAAAAGAAACCACATGATCTTCCTGCATCAGCACACAACCTAAACCTTTCTTTGAAGCATCGCAGAAAACAACATAGCCCTTTCCAGGCTCTGGCAGCACTAGCACTGGAGCACTGGTCAGCTTCTCCTTCAAACTTTGGAAAGCTTGCTGACAACGATCATCCCAGACAAGAGGTACATCCTTTCTAGTCAACTTCGTCATCGGCAACGCAATCAAACTGAAGTCCTTGATAAACCTCCGGTAGTATCCTGCTAAACCCAGGAAACTACGAACTTCTATCGGCATCTTCGGCTGTTCCCACACTGCAACGGATTCCACCTTCTTCGGGTCCACTTTGACTCCTTCCGCAGATATCACATGACCCAAGAAAGTCACTTCTTCCAACCAGAACTCACACTTACTGAACTTGACATATAACTGATGTTCGCGAAGAAGAGTCAACGCTAGTCGAAGATGTCGCTTATGCTCTTGCATGTCCCGACTATAGATCAAGATGTCATCTATGAAGACTACAACAAACTGATCTAGGAACGGACGGAACACTCTGTTCATCAAGTCCATGAAAGCAGCAGGTGCATTGGTTAGCCCAAATGGCATAACCACGAACTCGAAATGACCATACCTCATCCTAAAAGCTGACTTTGGTATGTCATCCGCCTTAATCCTCAACTGATGATATCCGGACCGTAGATAGATCTTTGAAAACACTGTAGCACCACACAACTGATCGAACAGATCGTCTATCCTTGGTAGCGGGTACCTGTTCTTGATCGTGACCTTATTCAACTGTCGGTAATCTATACATAACCGCATCGACCCATCCTTCTTCTTCACGAACAACACTGGAGCACCCCAAGGCGACGTACTCGGTCGGATGAAACCTTTCTCCAACAACTCTTGCAACTATTTCTTAAGTTCTGCCATCTCTACTGGAGCCATCCTATACGGTGTCTGTGCAACTGGATGTGTTCCTGGAACCAGATTGATCTCGAAATCAATCTCTCGGGGTGGAGGAACACTGGGGAACTCATCAGGAAACACATCTGCAAACTCTCGGACAACCATCACCTCCTCGAGACTAGGACCTTTTGCCTTGGTATCCACAACGGTATCCACAACATGAGCTAAGAACGCCTCACATCCTTGCCGTAGCAACTTCTCTTCCACCATAGCTGATACCAAACACGTCGGAAGAATCTTCCTATCTCCTTGGAAGATCCACTTCTCTCCAGCATCATCAAACACCGCTTGCTTGGAACCACAGTCCAAAACAACCCTATACTTCTCTAAGGTATCCATGTTGGGTTTTAGGGGAGACAGAGAAGGCAGCGGAAACAAAAAAAATTTCTCCCCAACCCATACCGAGGAAACGCGTCAACGTCTATATAATAGGAAAGGATGGTTTGTGGAATCATACCTTGTCCCGAGGCTTGCTCGGCGACAACACCTCACGCAATGCACGGTCTTCAACTCCGGACTTCGACGGTATCTGTGCAGCTCCTGGTCGCACCGGGACTGACAACTCCTACTCGAACCGGACTGTCGGATGACAGTTGTCCTCCTAAGCGGCAGTGTTCTCCCACCTCTGTAGTAGTCCACACGGACCACCTGGAACTCCACACTCCTTGTCCCACAAGGAAGTGGAAGGAGTCGCACCCTCCTGTTGACGTACTAGTCACCAACACGCTCTCCTGCCTCCTGTTGCAACTGCAGTTGTCCTTCCCTTGTTGCACCTCCCTTTTGCGGGAAGCACTTGCTCGGGCTCTCTCACGGTTACCAAAACCAGAGAGAACGACAACTTGCAGAGCAACTGGTTGCACTGAGCTTTACTGTAAGAAGCCCCCAAATACTCCTATATATATAGGAGGGTCATGGGACAGGGTTCTCCATCCCGGGCAATGCGGGACTAAAAGCAGGAGTAGAAGGGTTCGGGATTTTC
Organism: Alisma plantago-aquatica; assembly: GCA_963693085.1. Classification (NCBI taxonomy): domain Eukaryota; kingdom Viridiplantae; phylum Streptophyta; class Magnoliopsida; order Alismatales; family Alismataceae; genus Alisma; species Alisma plantago-aquatica. Next base: position 128,447,481 of record OY856411.1, on the reverse strand, counting down.
CACAAAAAGCAACCACCTCGCAACCTGAACTGATCGGTTCACTGTTGAACCGATCGGTTCGGCCATTTAGCCGATCGGTTGGACCTGAGCCGACCGTTTGGGGCACTCCAACCGATCGGTTGGTGCCCTGAACCGATCGGTTCATGGTCCTAATCCGGCTCAAAAAGACTTTCCTTGTTTCTTTCCCAATTTGTATCGAATACCAATATTATTCCCGATCGAACTGGGCAATTTGAAACGAAAGGAAAATTCTCACTAATCCTACTTTACCAAGTTGCTCGATTACACCAGTTGAACCGATCGGTTCAACACTTGAACCGGTCGTTTCACTCTGTGCATGAGCCGATCGGTTCAACAATTGAACCGACCGGTTCAGCAACCTCAGCCGACCGGTTCATCACATGAACCGATCGGTTGGGAGTGCAGATTGTGCAGAATCAGTCAAATGCGAATTCAATCAATCCGATACTCTAATCAATGCGTCCAACACCTTGAACCATATGATATTGAGCCATCGACAGATTGAGTGTTTAATTGAACTACTAAACTCCTTTAGTAATCAATCTAAACATTGCTTGTGGACAAAACTCCTCTTCCAGGTTAAATCCTATGTGTGTGACCCTGCAGTTCCATTTCACGTTGGCAGTGAAAGTTCATAACACTTATGACTTCACAAGCAAAGAGTAGTGCCTAGTCACACATCAGCGCTACCCAAGTGAAAGTAGAAAGTTGGAGAACAACTTTCATCCTACAATCCGTGAATGGTGTTACAGCGAGTGTATAATTCCTTTATCACTGGTATCCCGAATGAACTCGAGGCATGGAACAATCATCCTGTCAATGTTCATTCACTTCCTTGATCTCAGAGTAGACTGGAAGAGATATGTATGACATCAGTATCACATACTGATTCACACGTGCGTGCACGCCTTTCTCAATCCTACTCATCAAGTGGCCATGGATATCAAACTCCCTCAGGAGGGACAAATCCCATATCTATCACTCGCCCCTCAAAAGCCCCATGTGTCAAAGCCACCCAATCATCACCTTTATAACTTTTGGTATGTATGCCCATAGAGCAAGTCATATGATTATTGTAATGGGATACTTTGTAAATGATTTGAATAATAAATAAAGGCAATTTCCAATCTATATGTTTAAACTGTTTCTGAGATGATGGTGTAACATGATAGATGTCTAAAGATTGTTTTACTCAATGACGTATGCTTTTAGGTTAAGGACCTAAATGATGAGATCATACGGATGTTAAGAGTATACATTCTTGTATAGTCCCTAGTCGGTTGTTATTGTGGAAATAACCATAGACATCAATAACACTAAAGACTAGATTGTGTGTTGGTTGATGACGGAATCTCATTAGTCATGATATGGTGATATCAAACCAAGCACATAGGTACTTGTTAGAGAACAAGGTACCGGACAGACCCACCATGAGAGTGACACATGGAACCATGACTTGGTAGTCACAGTCAGCTCTCACAGTGATGGTGGTGAGTGTGATTCTTAGACCTGAAATCACTACACTCAACACATGTCGTTGGGTACACTTTGACATCATCAAACGCAGTCCTGAAACATGGGTTGTTACAAAGGTGATGATTGGGTGGCTTTGACACATGGGGCTTTTGAGGGGTGAGTGATAGATATGGGATTTGTCCCTCCTAAGGGAGTTTGATATCCTTGGCCACTTGATGAGTAGGATTGAGAAAGGCATGCGCATGCACGTGTGGATCAATATGTGATATTGATGTCATACACATCTCACTCGGTCTACTCTGAGATCAAGGAAATGAATGAACATTGACAGGATGACTGTTCCATGCCTCGAGTTCATTTTGGATATCAGTGACAAAGGAATTATACATTCACTGTAACACCATTCACGGATTGTAGGATGAAAGTTGTTCTCCAACTTTCTACTTTCACTTGGGTAGCAATGATGTGTGACTAGGCACCGCTCTTTGCTTGTGAAGTCATAAGTGTTATGGACTTTCACTGCCAACGTGAAATGGACTTGCAGGGTCACACACATAGGATTCAACCTGGAAGAGGAGTTTTGTCCACAAGCAATGTTTGGATTGATTACTAAAGGAGTTTAGTAGTTCAATTAAACACTCAATTAATCGATAGCTCAATATCATATGGTTCAAGGTGTTGGACGCATTGATTAGAGTATCGGATTGATTGAAATCACATTTGACTGATTTTGCACAATCTGCATTCCCAACCGATCGGTTCATGTGATGAACCGGTCGGCTGAGGTTGCTGAACCGATCAGTTCAATTGTTGAACCGATCGGCTCATGCACAGAGTGAAACGCCCGGTTCAAGTGTTGAACCGATCGGTTCAACTGGTGCAATCGAGCAACTTGGGAAAGTAGGATTGGTGAGAATTTTCCTTTTGTTTCAATTGCCCAATTCGATTGGGAATTATATTGGTATTCGATACCAATTGGGAAAGAAACAAGGAAAGTCAATCGGGAACCAACCTGGAACCCCAACCGACTGGTTCATGAGTGAACCGATCGGTTCAAGGGTCCCAAACGATCGGTTCAGTGGTGAACCGATCGGTTCAGGTCCCCAACCGACCGGTTCACTTGTGAACCGATCGGTTCAGGTTGCGAGACAGTTGCTTTTTGTGGAAAATCCCGAACCCTTCTACTCCTGCTTTATTCTCGTATTGCCGGGCACAGAGAACCCTGTCCCATGACCCGCCTATATATATAGGGGTATTGGGGGATTCTCAGAGTACAACTCAGTGCAAGTTGATTGCTCTGCAAAGTTGTCGTTCTCTCTGGTTTTGGTAACCGAGAGAGAGCCCGAGCAAGTGCTTCCCGCAAAGGGAGGTGCAGCAAGGGAAGGACAACTACAGTTGCAGTCGACAACAGGAGAGTGTGTTGGCGACTAGTACGTCAACAGGAGGGTGCGACTCCTTCCACTTCCTTGTGGGACAAGGAGAGTGGAGATCCGGGTGGTCCGTGTGGACTACTTCAGAGGCGGGAGGTCACTGCCGCTCAGGAGGACAACTGTCATCCGACAGTCCAGTAGGAGGAGGAGTCTTCAGTCCCGGTGCGACCAGGAGCTGCACAGACACCGTCCAAGACCGGAGGTCCATACCGTGCAAGGCGCGTGGTATTGTCGCCGAGCAAGCCTCGGGACAAGGTATGGTTCACAAACCATCTTTCCTATTATATAGATGTTGACGTGATTCCTTTTGTTCTGGGTTTGGGGAGAAATTTTTTTGTTTCCGCTGCTTCTCTGCCTCCTATAAAACCCAAAAGTGGTATCAGAGCCAGGTCAACCTCTCTGTATTTTAGGATTATCGATATGATCGATTTTGGTTTGTCGCCTTTATTTATTGCATGCGATGCGAATGATATCGGCTTTATACATGTCCAATCCACAAATCCCTAATATACATATATGATATGTAATATTAATGCACTCGATACGCGTCGCCCTTAAACGAGTTTTGTGGTGGATGTGTAGCATGATTATGGCCTATAAACCCCTATATCTGTGTATGGTTGTTTGTATGGTTGCTTGCATCTCGGTCTGCGCACCGATTCCCTTTCTCATATTCCTGATGTAACTCGAAATAATTCGAGAATTCTTTTCCTACCTTTGCTCCCCCCGAATGTAACTCGGGGTTTCTCAATTCAATTGTAAATAGGATAGATTTTATTTCATGTTATGTCAAAGAACGGCGGACAACCTGAAGACGATCGGTTCAAGGAGTGAACCGATCGGTTGGTGATCCAGACGGCCGGTTCAAGGAACGAGATGAGCAGGTGACGACCTGAGGAGATGCACGATGACCGGTGAACCGATCGGCTGGAGGCGCCAGTTGATCGGCTGGTGGCACCCGAACAACCAACCTGATGGTGAGCCGATCAGTCATGGAGATGAGCTGATCAAACCCAGAAAGGCAGGCACAGATTTCATCTTGTACATGTTGCATGTGATGTAGACCTAGATGACCGTGATTCCTCTTGGCTCAAGGAATCACAAATAGGATGGCCATAATCATTGCTTTTTATCGTTTATGCATGTTTTGTGTGGGATATAGCATGTATTTGATACGTACTATATATTGTGGTGATTGGATATGTATATGTATATAAAACAAAATCCCTCATTAAATATTAAGTTTTAGATGCCTTCCAAATGCGACACACATGAAAAGCTTGATCGACCAAGTGTGGGCACGCCCAAGCGTGGTGCACCGTCTATCTCGTGGAAGCATGAAGGATGAATATGTGGGTCTGCATAAGCAGGGTGCATGTTCATCGTGTTGGCTTTGGGTTGGACTTAACAAGGTGACCTAGATAGGATCTAGTGCCTTGAGGCATGGAGATGATCATTGCAAGGAGTTGCATATGACATCTTTCAAGAGTTGCATATGATGCAATTGGCAAGAGTTGCCTACCTGGAAGATCTGAGTTGTGGGTGACAGCCCAAGCTGGTCCATGGCTCAGAGGATTTCAGGATCTTGACCCACTAGAAGATTGTACGCTGCAATCTTCTGAATTGATGGTGAGGGCTATCAATTTGAGTCAAAATAGTGGGAGCGGTAATTAATTAAAGGCCTAATTAACTATCGTCAAATTTTATTCAAATCAAATCAAAAAGGTTTTGACAAATGCAAATTTTTTCTTGTAGAATGGAAAAAGAATCATCTTTTAAAATGGGCAAATTAATTGAGAAAAAATTCCATAACTGGTTGAGGACTGTGGGAAGTGTTCTGCACAATCCAGATATACCCGGAGCCTTAGAATCCACTCTATGTATGCTTAATGCGTTGGTGAAGAAGAGGGTAGGTAAGGGAGAGAAGTGTTCTCTCGCCAAACCGATTTCTTCTACATGGAGAGGATGGAAGGAACAATGGAAGAAGAAGTCAGAGATAGAGATCTCTACTTCTGGTGTATACGTGATAGAGATTAACTTTACTACTTCTTCGTCATGGGTACTTGATACCGGATGCGGATCTCACATTTGTTCAAATGTGAAGGATCTTAAGAGAAGTAGGCCTTTGGGGAAAGGCGAGGTTGAACTACGTGTTGCTAATGGGGCAAGAGTTGCCGCCAGTGCCGTAGGAACCTATGAGTTAACTCTACCTAGTGGGCTAATATTAGAGTTGAAGAACTGCTATTATGTACCTGCCATAAATAGGAATATCATTTCCGTCTCTTGTTTGGACAAAGATGGATTTGAATTTCTTATTAAGAATGGAAAGTGTTCCATTTCTAAAGATGGGATCTTTTATGGCAGTGGCCCTATGTCTTATGGTCTATACTTGATAGACTTAGAGACAAGTGTATACAACGTAAACACCAAAAGGCAAAAACTCAATGACTCAAACGAAACATATCTCTGGCATTGTCGTCTAGGGCACATAAATGAGAAGTGCATTTCTAGACTCCATAAAGATGGTTATCTAGACTCTTTTGATTATGAATCAATAGAGACATGTGAATCTTGTTTGTTGGGCAAGATGACCAAGACTCCCTTTTCAGGTAAAGGTGAGAGAGCTAGTGATCTATTAGGACTCATACATACTGATGTATGTGGGCCTTTTAGAACTAATGCCAGAAATGGGTATCAGTACTTCATTACCTTTACTGATGATTTCAGTAGGTATGGCGATGTGTACCTGATGAAACATAAGTCAGAAACCCTTGAAAGGTTCAAGGATTTCATGAATGAAGTATAGAACCAGCATGGTAAAAGTATTAAGGCACTTCGCTCTGATCGAGGTGGAGAATACTTGAGCCAGGAGTTTGAGGACCTTCTGCGAGCCCGTGGTATTGTATTACAATGGACTCCGCCTGGAACACCACAGCATAATGGTGTGTCTGAAAGAAGGAATCGCACATTGTTAGATATGGTGCGATCAATGATGAGTTTTGCTGATCTTCCGATTTCTTTCTGGGGTCATGCTCTTGAAACCGCCGCTTTTACTCTTAACCGTGTGCCATCTAAATCGGTTCAAAAGACACCATATGAGATATGGACTGGGAAGCGTCCCGATTTGTCTTTTCTGAAGATTTGGGGTTGTGAGGCTTACGTTAGGAAAATGTTTCCTGATAAGCTTGGACCCAAATCCGATAAATGTTATTTTGTTGGATACCCCAAGGAAACGAGGGGATACTATTTATACCACCCTACTGACAACAAAGTGTTTGTTTCCAGGACAGCTGTGTTCCTAGAGAAGGAATTTATTTCCAAAGGAAACGGTGGGAGGAAAGTAGAGCTTGAAGAGGTTCAAGCCCAACAAGAAAACATTGAACCGGTAGATATACCAGAGGAAAATGGAGATTCACAAGGTGTTGTGGAATCTCAGTCTCCTCAGGTAACACAAGGACCTCGTAGATCTAGTAGGACTCTCCTTGAACCTGAGAGGTTTGGATACCTTGTAACTCAGGAAGGTGGAGAGTTGATCATAGATGATGATCCAACTACCTACGTAGAGGCTATGGAGGGACCAGATTCTGAGAAATGGCTAGAAGCCATGAGATCCGAGATGGAATCCATGTACTCCAACAAAGTATGGACTTTGGTGGAACCACCCGAAGGGGTAAAACCCATAGGGTGCAAGTGGGTCTTCAAGAAAAAGACCGAAATGGATGGCAATGTGCAAACTTATAAAGGCAGATTGGTTGCAAAGGGTTTTCGACAAATTCAAGGTGTTGACTATGACGAAACCTTTTCTCCAGTTGCCATGATTAAGTCCATCAGGATCATGCTTGCTATTGCAGCTTATTATGACTATGAGATTTGGCAGATGGATGTTAAAACCGCATTCCTTAATGGGAATATTCATGAGGATGTGTACATGACACAGAAAGAAGGTTTTGTAGATCCAAAGAATGCCAATAAAGTCTGTAAACTGGAAAGGTCAATCTATGGATTGAAGCAATCATCTCGGAGTTGGAATCTTCGATTTGATGAAGAAGTCAAAGTGTTTGGCTTTATTCAAAATGAAGATGAACCTTGTGTGTACAAGAAGGTTAGTGGGAGCTCGACCACATTCCTCATATTGTATGTGGATGACATACTTTTGATAGGAAATGATGTCTTAGCCTTAGAGAAGGTAAAGACTTGGCTTGGGAAAACTTTCTCAATGAAGGACTTAGGAGAAGCATCTTATATTCTAGGAATTAAGATCTATAGAGATAGATCTAGAAGGCTTCTCGGACTAAGTCAGAGCACGTACATTGACAAGGTGCTGAAACGGTTCAGCATGGAGAACTCAAAGAGAGGCAACGTCCCTATGCTACATGGAGTTACCGTCTCTAGAGCTCAATGTCCCCAATCTTGTGAAGAGAGGGAGCGTATGAATGGGATCCCATATGCATCAGCCATCGGATCCATCATGTACGCTATGTTGTGCACACGCCCAGATGTCTCGTATGGTCTCAGCATGACGAGCAGGTACCAGTCAGATCCCGGGGATGCTCACTGGACAGCCGTGAAGAACATCCTCAAGTACTTGCGAAGGACTAAGGATCAGTTTCTTGTGTACGGTGGTGAGGAAGAGCTGGTTGTAAAGGGTTACACCGATGCAAGCTTCCAAACCGTTAAGATGATTACAAATCGCAGTCAGGATTTGTGTTTTGCCTTAATAATGGAGCTGTGAGCTGGAAGAGTTCCAAGTAAGAAACAGTTGTCGATTCTACTACAGAGGCCGAGTATATTGCTGCTTCGCATGCAGCAAAGGAGGCTGTGTGGATCAGGAAGTTCATTTCTGAACTTGGTGTAGTTCCCAGTAGCGTTGATGCAATTGAGCTTTATTGTGACAATAATGGAGCTATTGCACAAGCTAAGGAGCCCAGATCACATCAGTGGTCCAAGCACATACTGCGGCGCTTCCATCTCATACGAGAGATCGTACAGCGAGGAGATGTGAAGATTTGCAAAGTACCAACTGAAGACAACATAGCTGATCCACTGACTAAGGCCCTTTCTCAGCAAAAGCATGATGGTCATGCTAGGTCACAAGGACTGCGTTTCCTTGGTGACTGGCTCTAAGTGCAAGTGGGAGTCTGTTGGTATGTATGCCCATAGAGCAAGTCATATGATGATTGTAATGGGATACTTTGTAAATGATTTGAATAATAAATAAAGGCAATTTCCAATCTATATGTTTAAACTGTTTCTGAGATGATGGTGTAACATGATAGATGTCTAAAGATTGTTTTACTCAATGACGTATGCTTTTAGGTTAAGGACCTAAACGATGAGATCATACGGATGTTAAGAGTATACATTCTTGTATAGTCCCTAGTCGGTTGTTATTGTGGAAATAACCATAGACATCAATAACACTAAAGACTAGATTGTGTGTTGGTTGATGACAGAATCTCATTAGTCATGATATGGTGATATCAAACCAAGCACATAGGTACTTGTTAGAGAACAAGGTACCGGACAGACCCACCGTGAGAGTGACACATGGAACCATGACTTGGTAGTCACAGTCAGCTCTCACAGTGATGGTGGTGAGTGTGATTCTTAGACCTGAAATCACTACACTCAACACATGTCATTGGGTACACTTTGACATCATCAAACGCAGTCCTGAAACATGGGTTGTTATAAAGGTGATGATTGGGTGGCTTTGACACATGGGGCTTTTGAGGGGTGAGTGATAGATATGGGATTTGTCCCTCCTAAGGGAGTTTGATATCCTTGGCCACTTGATGAGTAGGATTGAGAAAGGCATGCGCATGCACGTGTGAATCAATATGTGATATTGATGTCATACACATCTCACTCGGTCTACTCTGAGATCAAGGAAATGAATGAACATTGACAGGATGACTGTTCCATGCCTCGAGTTCATTCTGGATATCAGTGACAAAGGAATTATACATTCACTGTAACACCATTCACGGATTGTAGGATGAAAGTTGTTCTCCAACTTTCTACTTTCACTTGGGTAGCAATGATGTGTGACTAGGCACCGCTCTTTGCTTGTGAAGTCATAAGTGTTATGGACTTTCACTGCCAACGTGAAATGGACCTGCAGGGTCACACACATAGGATTCAACCTGGAAGAGGAGTTTTGTCCACAAGCAATGTTTGGATTGATTACTAAAGGAGTTTAGTAGTTCAATTAAACACTCAATTAATCGATAGCTCAATATCATATGGTTCAAGGTGTTGGACGCATTGATTAGAGTATCGGATTGATTGAAATCGCATTTGACTGATTTTGCACAATCTGCATTCCCAACCGATCGGTTCATGTGATGAACCGGTCGGCTGAGGTTGCTGAACCGATCAGTTCAATTGTTGAACCGATCGGCTCATGCACAGAGTGAAACGACCGGTTCAAGTGTTGAACCGATCGGTTCAACTGGTGCAATCGAGCAACTTGGGAAAGTAGGATTGGTGAGAATTTTCCTTTCGTTTCAATTGCCCAATTCGATTGGGAATTATATTGGTATTCGATACCAATTGGGAAAGAAACAAGGAAAGTCAATCGGGAACCAACCTGGAACCCCAACCGACCGGTTCATGAGTGAACCGATCGGTTCAAGGGTCCCAAACGATCGGTTCAGTGGTGAACTGATCGGTTCAGGTCCCCAACCGACCGGTTCACTTGTGAACCGATCGGTTCATGTTGCGTGACAGTTGCTTTTTGTGGAAAATCCCGAACCCTTCTACTCCTGCTTTAGTCCCGTATTGCCGGGCACAGAGAACCCTGTCCCATGACCCGCCTATATATATAGGGGTATTGGGGGCTTCTCAGAGTACAACTCAGTACAAGTTGATTACTCTGCAAAGTTGTCGTTCTCTCTGGTTTTGGTAACCGAGAGAGAGCCCGAGAAAGTGCTTCCCGCAAAGGGAGGTGCAGCAAGGGAAGGACAACTGCAGTTGCAGTCGACAGCAGGAGAGTGTGTTGGCGACTAGTACGTCAACAGGAGGGTGCGACTCCTTCCACTTCCTTGTGGGACAAGGAGAGTGGAGATCCGGGTGGTCCGTGTGGACTACTTCAGAGGCGGGAGGTCAATGCCGCTCAGGAGGACAACTGTCATCCGACAGTCCAGTAGGAGGAGGAGTCTTCAGTCCCGGTGCGACCAGGAGCTGCACAGACACCGTCCAAGACCGGAGGTCCAGACCGCGCAAGGCGCGTGGTATTGTCGCCGAGCAAGCCTCGGGACAAGGTATGGTTCACAAACCATCTTTCCTATTATATAGATGTTGACGTGATTCCTTTTGTTTTGGGTTTGGGGAGAAAATTTTTTGTTTCCGCTGCTTCTCTGCCTCCTATAAAACCCAACAATAACAACCCATGTTTCAGGACTGCGTTTGATGATGTCAAAGTGTGCCCAACGACATGTGTTGAGTGCAGTGATTTCAGGTCTAAGAATCACACTTACCACCATCACTGTGAGTACTGACTGTGACTACCATCTCATGATTCCATGTGTCAAACTCACGGTGGGTCTGTCCGGTACCTTGTTCTCTAACAAGTACCTATGTGTTTGGTTTGATATCTCTATATCATGACTAATGAGATTCTGTCATCAACCAACACCACAATCTAGTCTTGTGTGTCATTGTTGTCTATCTACCTTCCACAATGATATCCGACTAGGGACATAACAAGAATGTACAAACTCTTAGCATCCGTATGATCTCATCGTTCAGGTCCTTAACCTGAAAGCATACGTCATTGAGTACTGTCATTATTTAGACATTCAATTTGTTCTATCACTATCTCATATGACTGAACCAGAAAGAATTGGAAGCTTGCCTTTGATGTTTATCAAATCAATCTTAATGTATCCCACCAATCATCCCATGATTGGCTCTCAGGGCATACATACCAACAGACTCCCACTTGCACTGCGAGCCAATCACCCATGAATCATATTCATAGTGATCTTCAAACATGTCCCACATGTTACTGTGCTTTAGTGCCAACATAGTGAGTAATGGCAACACCTTGCCAAAGTCTGTATAAATTGCATGTCTCTCATCTCTTCATTGTACGTCACATGTATGAGATGGAGTTGCCGTAATATGCGATCTTGTATTCCATTTGCTAAGCTTTAGCCACATTGCATGATCAAGGATTCCAGACTTGTCATCAATGAGTGAAATATAAGTTCATCTCATGAACTTTCAGATCCATATAGTATCCACTGCTGTTCACTAACACATAGATACTCAGCATTTCCCTTTTCAAATGGCTTTATTGGAACACTTCCAATTATCAACAAACATTCTCTTTTATACATCTTATGTATATTTTGCGATTAATTTTCTGTCCTTTCGGAAGTTCGCATCAATGTAACTCTTTGCATCGAACTCTTCCTTATCTCCATAGAACTAGTACTTCATAAGCACTTATCAAGTTCTCATGGTATTCCAGTAACCCTTACTGGAAGTAGACAGACATCCACTCATCATGTCCCACATACGAGTTGTCAGGATGAGCACATCATATTGCCATGTCCAACATACAAGATGATGGATGCACTTTATTCTTGCCATGTCATACATGCAAGACAATGGGATGATTACATACATGATAGATCCATATCTATTCTTAGTGTTCCCATTCTTCATAAGAATTGGACACTTGGCCTTGGGATACTAACTCCATGTAACATGGACAAGTTTTCTCCCATTGAATTTGTGCATACTGAACACTTCAGTACAGATTGCCAATGTATGCTTTCTCTTTTCAGGTCAAAAGATTTTTTTTTAGAACTATCTCTATAGATCTCTATTCCTATCACATAGGAAACATCTCTATCTTCATTAAAGATAATTTCCACTTTTGGATTTCCAATCTAGAACATTTCCATTTCACATCAATATGTGGAATGTGAATACGCTCCCACTAAATCACAGATCCCTTCTTTATCTTTGACATATCAGTCAAACCCTTTGACAATATCATCAAAGTAAAGATCCAATTTTGAGTTGCTTGCAATCAATCAATCACGTTGATTAGTCCATTGTAACTTATAGACTTCATTTGCATTAGTGGATTCACAAACCTTATAGGCTGTGTCACTTACACATCCTGGTTTTATTCTTTACTGGAATGCGGTTTTAGTATCCATATGCCAAATGTCTTAGTCATTAAGTTGCAATCAACAAGCATCATCCTTCTCAAAATGTTATCCATGTGTCTTAACACTTAAGACTCATTTGCACTTATGGATATGATCCAATGAGTGCTACCATCAAGGTCATACCTTATGGTTCACATGGATGTCATTTAGGATGTAATGGTCATAAACCATAACTCAAGATTCGGTTCCTCATATTTATCTTGAAAGTTGACTCATCACATGAACAACTGATCACATAGATAATTGAGGTGTATCTGTTAAAGATATAAGAACTCACAACCCTTTGTGATTCTTAATTTCTTTTATTAGTGTGGGGTATTCATTTATTAAGAAGAATTCAGTTATTTGATAATCATTCTCTAACTCCTTAGAGTATGATTCCTTCTTGATTCAGACATCACCATGCCTTAATCATGAGTTCACTATGATACATTATCATAAACACTCATAAGGATCTCAAACATTTGGTCCAAGTATTTCATTCATTGATCTCATCAAGAATTAATACTTTACCAAATGTGTACTTCATTTATGATAATCTTGAACACTTCAAGATATTCATATTGGTATTTCTCTAAACACCATTTGAAGTATTAGCATTTGTTCCAATAGGCAAGTAAATACATCACATGTATTATACCTAATAGGATAATCACTCTCCCACTACATTAGTGAAGATTGATTAATCATATCCAAGATATTCATGTCCCTTACTGGTTCTCTAACCAAAAGAGTCTAGTTTTATCCATCACATGCAAACTAGAAATGAATTTCTCATGATTAATGCTAATTAAATTGTTTGAGTTATCTATAACTTTTAGGTATCGTCTTATCTTATGCATATCAAATATCACAAGATAAATAAGGCATTGCCATAAAGATCACATCTTTATAAATTGAAACATCTCTTTATTAATTGCCATCATTGTCATACAATATGCAAAAATAAAGTGTTTCTATCTATTGGCAAGTATGAAATAGCAGTTCATAACTGTATTACATGCCTTATTGGCTGGAAATAAACTAAAGTACTCCTATCTATGAAGGCAACACTTGCCCCAAATAAGAATGCTTTACACTTTACATCTTGATATCATATATCTCAAAAGTGTTACAAGTTTACTTTCATGACACCTTTAAGTAGAGGCTTCAGTCGCCTCCTTCTTCTTTTGTTCTTCCAAGTAGAGAGGACAATTCCTTTTCCAATGTCCTGGCTTTTGACAATGGTGGCAATTTCCTTTCTTGGTCACGCCTCCCTTGGCCTTGAGAGATGAAGATGGCTTGGACTCCTGGCTAGCTTCAGAACCTTTCTTAGCTTTGCCCTTGCCCTTGCGCTTGGACTTGCCTTTCTTGCTCGTGATCACCATCACAGCTTTAGGCTTGTCCTTATTCATCTGTAACTCGGTTGTCCTCAACATGCCCAACAACTCTGACAGTGGCCTATCAAAGTTGTTCATGTTGTAGTTCATCACAAACTGACTGTAAGATTCTGGAAACGATTGCAGTATCACGTCAGTAGCCAACTCTTGGCTCAGTGGAAATCCCAGTCTCTACAGGTTCTCCACATACCCAATCATCTTGAGTGTGGGAGGACCAACTGGATCTCCTTCTGTCATGACGCACTTGAACAACGCCCTAGAAACATTGTACCTCTCTTTCCGTGCCTGATCTTCATACATGTTCCTGAGATGCTGAATCATCTCTATGACACCCATGTTCTCATGTTGCCTCTGCAACTCATGGTTCATTGAACATAGCATCAAGCACTTTGCATCAATGGCATCATCAGAATGCTTCTTGTAAGCATCCCTTTCTGTGCTTGGTGCATTAGGAGCGGGTTCCTCTGGAATTGGAGTATCCAGGACATAGAGCTTATGCTCTTAAGTGAGAACAATTCTCAATGTCCGATACCAGTCGTGGAAGTTCATCCCATTTAGCTTGTCCTTGTCAAGGACCGATCGCAAAGAAAAGTTTTTGTTGTTTGTTGCCATTTGAACTACAAAAAGGAAAATATGCAATTTTAGTCCAAAACTCATTTTTGACTTATTTGATTGATTTGAAAGTTTGACGATATAATTAGGCCTTTAATTAATTATCGCTCCCGCTATTTTAGTTCAAATTGATAGCCCTCACCATCAATTCGGAAGATTGAAGCGTACAACCTTCTAGTGGGCAAGATCCTGAAATCCTCTAAGCCATGGACCAGCTAGGGCTGTCACCCACAACATAGATCTCTCAGGTAGGCAACTTTTGCCAATTGCATCATATGCAACTCTTGATAAGGTGTCATATATAACTCTTTGCAATGATCATCTCCATGCCTCAAGGTACTAGATCCCATCTAGATCACCTTGTTAAGTCCGACCCAAAGCAAACACGATGAATATGCACCCTGCTAGGGAAGACCCACACATTCATCCTTCACGCTTCCACGAGATAGACGGTGCACCACGCTAGGGCGTGCCCACACTTGGTCGATCAAGCTTTTCACGTGTGTCGCATTTGGAAGGCATCTAAAACTTAATATTTTAATGAGGGATTTGGTTTTATAGACATATACATATCGAATCACCACAATACATAGTACGTATCATATGCATGCTATATCCCACAGAAAATATGCACAAACGATAAAAAAAAGCAATGATTATGGCCATCCTAATGTGATTCCTCGAGCCAAGAGGAATCACGGTCATCTAGGTCTACATCACATTCAACCTGTACAAGATGAACATCTGTGCCTTGCCATCCGAGTTGATCAACTCATCACATGAATGATATGTACTCTCCAGCCAGTCGTCTGGGTGCCACTAGCCGATCGGTTGGCTCCTCCAACCGATCGGTTCACCTGGTCATCGTGCATCTCGTCATGTCCGCCACCTGCTCGTCTTGCTCCTCGAACCAGTCATCAACCAATCGGTTCACTCCTTGAACCGACCGTCTGGAACGTCAACCGATCGGTTCACGCCTTGAACCGATCGTTTCAGCTGTCGTCTTGATGTCCGCCGGTCTTTGACATAACAGGAAATAAAATTCTATCCTATTTATTACATTGATTTAAAAGGGGAAACCCCGAGTTTCATTCGGGGGGAGCAAAGGTAGGAAAGAATCTCGAATTATTTCGAGTTACATCAGGAATAAGAGAGGGAAGATCGGTGCGCAGACCGAGATGCAAGCAACCACGCACAACCAGTCACAGATAGGGGTTTATAGGCCATAATCACGCTACACACATCCACCACAAAACTCGTTTAAGGGCGACGCGTATTGAGTGCATTAATAATACATATCATATATGTAATTAGGGATTTGTGGATTTAGGATTGGACATGCATAAAGTCGATATTATTCGCATCGTATGCAATAAATAAAGGCGACAAATCAAAATCAATCATATCGATATTCCTAAAATATAGAGCAGTTGACGTGCCTCTGATACCACTGTTGGGTTTTAGGGGAGACAGAGAAGGCAGCGGAAACAAAAAAAATTTCTCCCCAACCCATATCGAGGAAACGCGTCAACATCTATATAATAGGAAAGGATGGTTTGTGGAATCATACCTTGTCCCGAGGCTTGCTCGGCGACAATACCTCGCGCAATGCGCGGTCTTCAACTCCGGACTTCGACGGTGTCTGTGCAGCTCCTCGTCGCACCGGGACTGACAACTCCTACTCGAACCGGACTGTCGGATGACAGTTGTCCTCCTAAGCGGCAGTGTCCTCCCGCCTCTGTAGTAGTGCACACGGACCACCTAGAACTCCACACTCCTTGTCCCACAAGGAAGTGGAAGGAGTCGCACCCTCCTGTTGACGTACTAGTCGCCAACACGCTCTCCTGCCTCCTGTTGCAACTGCAGTTGTCCTTCCCTTGCTGCACCTCCCTTTTGCGGGAAGCACTTGCTCGGGCTCTCTCACAGTTACCAAAACCAGAGAGAACGACAACTTGCAGAGCAACTGGTTACATTGAGTTGTACTGTAAGAAGCCCCCAAATACTCCTATATATATAGGAGGGTCATGGGACAGGGTTCTCCATCCCGGGCAATGCGGGACTAAAAGCAGGAGTAGAAGGGTTCGGGATTTTCCACAAAAAGCAACCACCTCGCAACCTGAACTGATCGGTTCACTACTGAACCGATCGGTTCGGCCATTGAGCCGATCGGTTGGACCTGAGCCGACCATTTGGGGCACTCCAACCGATCGGTTGGTGCCCTAAACCGATCGGTTCATGGTCCTGATCCGGCTCAAAAAGACTTTCCTTGTTTCTTTCCCAATTTGTATCGAATACCAATATTATTCCCGATCGAACTGGGAAATTTGAAACGAAAGGAAAATTCTCACTAATCCTACTTTCCCAAGTTGCTCGATTGCACCAGTTGAACCGATCGGTTCAACACTTGAACCGGTCATTTCACTCTATGCATGAGCCGATCGGTTCAACAATTGAACCGACCGGTTCAGCAACCTCAGCCGACCGGTTCATCACATGAACCGATCGGTTGGGAGTGCAGATTGTGCAGAATCAGTCAAATGCGAATTCAATCAATCTGATACTCTAATCAATGTGTTCAACACCTTGAACCATATGATATTGAGCCATCGATAGATTGAGTGTTTAATTGAACTACTAAACTCCTTTAGTAATCAATCTAAACATTGCTTGTGGACAAAACTCCTCTTCCAGGTTAAATCCTATGTGTGTGACCCTGCAGGTCCATTTCACGTTGGCAGTGAAAGTTCATAACACTTATGACTTCACAAGCAAAGAGCGGTGCCTAGTCACACATCAGTGCTACCCAAGTGAAAGTAGAAAGTTGGAGAACAACTTTCATCCTACAATCTGTGAATGGTGTTACAGCGAGTGTATAATTGCTTTGTCACTGATATCCCGAATGAACTCGAGGCATGGAACAGTCATCCTGTCAACGTTCATTCACTTCCTTGATCTCAGAGTAGACTGGAAGAGATATGTATGACATCAGTATCATATACTGATTCACACATGCGGGCACGCCTTTCTCAATCCTACTCATCAAGTGGCCATGGATATCAAACTCCCTCAGGAGGGACAAATCCCATATCTATCACTCGCCCCTCAAAAGCCCCATGTGTCAAAGCCACCCAATCATCACCTTTATAACAACCCATGTTTCAGGACTGCGTTTGATGATGTCAAAGTGTTCCCAATGACATGTGTTGAGTGCAGTGATTTTAGGTCTAAGAATCACACTTACCACCATCACTGTGAGTACTGACTGTGACTACCATCTCATGATTCCATGTGTCAAACTCACGGTGGGTCTGTCCGGTACCTTGTTCTCTAACAAGTACCTATGTGTTTGGTTTGATATCTCTATATCATGACTAATGAGATTCTGTCATCAACCAACACCACAATCTAGTCTTGTGTGTCATTGTTGTCTATCTACCTTCCACAATGATATCCGACTAGGGACATAACAAGAATGTACAAACTCTTAGCATCCGTATGATCTCATCGTTCAGGTCCTTAACCTGAAAGCATACGTCATTGAGTACTGTCATTCTCTAGACATTCAATCTGTTCTATCACTATCTCATATGACTGAACCAGAAAGAATTGGAAGCTTGCCTTTGATGTTTATCAAATCAATCTTAATGTATCCCACCAATCATCCCATGATTGTCTCTCAGGGCATACATACCAACAATCCATCCCAAGGATAACATCAAAACCATGCATATCAAGTGGTATAAGATCCACTTGTATACTATGTCCCGAAAAAGATAAGACACAAGATGGACACTCTTCTCGAAGCATCGAGGAACCATCAAGAGGGGTTTCTAACAACAAGCTATCTTTCTTACAGCTAATAGGTAAATGACATTTCTCAAGCATACTATAGGCGATAAAAGAGTGTGTAGCACCTGGGTCAACCAGAACAGATATAAAGCAAGAAGAAGACATATTAGAATGAAATAACTCCATCTGACCTGTCACCACTCGCGGGTTGACTATCGCCTCCGACTGACTCATAGCAGAGAATCGAGCCGTTACTTGCTGTCCACATCCTCTGCTTCCTTGAGAAGACGATCCCGCTTGCGACGCCTGGCCGTGTCCTCTCCCTCTGCTACTACTAGGTTGCTATCTATCTGACCCTTGATGATTCTGTCTCGGTTGTTGTGTCACTTCGACATCTCTGTTCGGGAAATTTGACCTCGAATGCCCGATCTGACCACACATATGGCATGACTGGTCTCACTGTTGTTGCCTAGACGGCCCTGTCACTGCCACAGAAGTTGTACTATGTGCTTTAGACGGTGAGGAAACATATCCTTTTCCCTTACTTAGAGACCACTGCGACGGTGCACTGGAACCTCTCATCACAGAAGGTGTTGAAAACCTTGGCTTCTTGAAGCCACTAAACCTCTGTCCCTGGAACTGAGCATGCCTCTTTTTAGACATAGATTCTCTTTTCTCCCTGATTGACCGTTCAATCCTCCGGACATATTCCACAAACGTAGCAAACCGCTCTCTGTTCTCCAAAGCAGAAGCAGGTGTCGTCAGCTCAGCACTCATACCTTTCTCAAAACGTCTGATCCTCTCTTCATCTGTTGCTACCATGTGAGGACAAAACCTCAACAGATCCATGAACTTGGCTTCATACTCGGTGATGTTCATCGTTCCTTAGCACAGATGCTTGAACTGACTGATCTTCTCATCCAAATATGTCTTCGGAAAGTATCTGCTGACGAACTCACACCAGAAAACCTCCCAACCGATCACCTCACCAGGTCGCTTCTCCTCCTCGATGGTCCACCAGTGACCAGCACTACCCTTCAGAAGGTAGACAGCATGCTTTACTTTGTCTGCTTCGAGGATGTCGAGGATCCGGAAAGCCTTCTCAAGACTTGTCAGCCACAAATCTGCATCCGCTGGATCAACCGTTCTAGCATAGTCCGAAGCTCTGACTCGGCGAAGCCGCTCAAAGGTCTTCCCAATACCCGATGTTTCACCATGGGAAGCATGTGCTCTCGGCGGAGGCACTGGCAATCTTTCTACCATGAGATTCATCATAGCCACCATCTGCCCCATAAGCTATTGGTAGGCAGGGTGTTCAAGAATGGCTGGGTCAGGTTGGGGGACCTCAGGCACCCGATCTTCATGTGCCTGCCCTATAGCTCCATCAACTGATGCAGCATCGCT
Organism: Alisma plantago-aquatica; assembly: GCA_963693085.1. Taxonomy (NCBI): domain Eukaryota; kingdom Viridiplantae; phylum Streptophyta; class Magnoliopsida; order Alismatales; family Alismataceae; genus Alisma; species Alisma plantago-aquatica. Next base: position 128,428,179 of record OY856411.1, on the reverse strand, counting down.
GTTCTCAGCAACATGTTCTTTATGGTTTCCAGACATCTTGGCTTTTCTTCTGCTAAGGGCAGAAGATGATTGTAAGAAAATCTGGAAAACTCACAAGAACAGACACAACCTAGTCCTAAATCCATGTAGACTCAGCAAACCTAGAGCTCGGATACCAAAACTTGTGGCAACACATCCCACTATCACACAGACATCGAGGTGTTACGCAAAAACGTGCGTAAAACACCATAAACCACAGATTACCAAAAACATGGGTTAATTAAAACTGATTGCAGAAAGCGGAATAACTGAGAAACTATTACATTTAGGTCCTCATCCTGCAAGGAAATAGGTTATATAAACATATACAAGTCTTGATACGTGTCCACAGCTTAGGAGATCAGTTGTCTAGCCATCACATGAGTTCATCACCTGTTTATACATACATAACGGCCCACATCCGGCCAGCAGCAGGATATACAAACATCATCAGCTATACATCGTGGAACAATGTCAAAACACCTCCAAGGACCTGAGAGTACAGGGATGACTCTAAGACTCTATTACAAAACAACCAAAACAACAGCATGTCCAACTCTTGCCTTCTACTGATCTTCTTGCTGCTCGGCCGCAACTCTGCGACCACCCCCACGTCTAGCTTGAATACCTAAAAAGGTTATAAACTAGCGGGGTGAGACACACAGTCCCAGTGAGAAACATAACTCCCCGCCGAAACTACAAAACCTCAGAAAGATAAAAGCAACAATAACAGATAACTGATAAGATATATAAGAGCAGTCTATAGAGCAAAGCTATATATATACTATCAAGCTTACCAGAAGTACGGAAGGCATAATACCAAATATCTCTTTATGGAACATGATTAAAAAGATAAGATTTATAGGGTCTTACCACATAACACAAGATTGTGTAAGTAACTGCAAGGTATAGCAAGATTAACTACACAAGCAAGGCCTCAACCAATGTTCCGTGTTTTTCCTTAAGCAGTAAATACTATTCGAATGGATTACGTATTATTATTATGCCCTGAGGAAGTGAGCCGTACCACTCAAATCCAACCTTCGGTTGCAAAACCCAAGCCGGTGCCATACAAGGTCAATGGAAGAGTCGGACTCCACGACCTCCCACCTCGTGGTCAGTGCACGAGTACAACACAAGCAGGACCGCAGTCTCATGCTTAAGTGACCTCAGCCACAGGGTCAGGCTGCCCTCTGCCTAGCCCGCCTCGGCACAGGTATCAGCGCTAGTGAAACTGAGCCACGGGCCTGTTCACCGTGCTCTAAGCCATGAACGCATTCATGCTCCCATATCACATATCCTGAGCCATGGGCCTATTCACCATGCTCTTCACATACTAAGCTACGGGCCTGAATCCGCACTCTGGAGTCTACAACCGAAGTTGCACTCATACCTCCTCATTTTCGGCTAGGAGAAACCACACATATTCAATAATATGCGCTTCCAGGTTAACTTGCAGGAGAACCTGTTTCACCATCACCAGCTCCTGACGATGATGGATTTATGGCCAGGGCAACTACATGATATGTTCCACTGCGATTAGTTAGTATATTTTAAGTGAATTGCAAGATTTAGCCAAGTTGTATAACATGCAAACTATAACAAGAATAAACAACATGAAACTCAATATTATGCTTTTATTGTAATCAACATTATCCTGATCCATCACAAGGATCCAACATTACATGTTATCACTTGGCCTCTTTCCAATCATCCAGATCCATCTCAAGGATCATCACATTGTCATGGGATCTCAATCCCTTATCACATAGTGCCATTGCCTCTCAAGGCATTCTCATCAACTTAGGCACTCTAGCCAAGCTCCGGTCCTCAGACCCATACACATCATGTATGTTATCTCATCATCAAGAGTAATTATCAAAGCAGTGTTACTCAAACATATATATATACCTCATAGCCCTTTTCCTGGCTATGCATCACCTACATGGTTAGTATATACAATCATCATGGATTAGCAAAAAGATCATATTATCAACATAGGGTGACATTGATGATTATATGCTTTATCAATCATGCCTCGGCCTGTGATCATAGACATAGGTCATATCATTATGCAAAGCCTCGTATATGTTTTACCATTTACTCAACATTATACAAATGATTCAAGATGATCATAAGCAGATGAAGCATCATGTCAAATTACATAGATGTGAGCTACCATCTTAGTTCTTAGTAAGCATATCAAAGATCAATGTAAACCCAAACGTGACTACATAAACAAGATCAAGCGTAGATGTTTTACAGAAGGATCAAGACCCTCACTAGAAGTGCCCACTACCCTCACAAGAAATGTGACGGGTAGGGCACCCTCACTAGAGGTAGTATCGGGCAGGGTACTCTCCCCTATCGCCCAACACTAGAACGCATAACGGTTAGCATCTAGTGTGTAGCATGCAACGCTGTGTTGTGCACGTCGTGTTATGCATCAGGGAACCAAGCATGTCGTGCAGCTATGCATATCGTGCACCTCAAGATGGGCAACATTGCATCTGGTAACAAGGGTACAATGGCCATGAAGCCTATCGGGCAACTGACTCTATGGGCGTGTCGCTCACCAGGTGCAACGGGCATCTATAAGCAACGACTTGGTGATACTAGGTAACGCTTTGTCGGGCATCACCACAACGCCATGGCGCCCGACACTTAGCTAGCCACAACTCCATAACGTCTAAGGTATGACTACCAACACAGGTCAGGTATATCGGGTACCAAGGACCTGTTGTGTGACGCCCGACACACAAAGGTCAACATCCAGGATCCTGATGCCCGACACAACACCACAAACTAGCTAACAAGCTCCACACCTCAACGCACAACGACCTCAAACCATCACATAGGCTAAGTGACGACCTCAAACCATCACATAGGCTAAGTGTATCGGGCAGGTTACTCATCAAGGTGTGGTGCCCGACACACCCTCCAGGCAGGGACCAAGTGCAACGCACGACACAGCCACAACATGTGTCGTCCAAGGCTCAAGATCAAGAGGGATATCGGGCAACACCTCCCCCAAGATCATAACGGTCAAGATGCAACCCCACAAGGTTGTCATCAACCTCAAGCACATGGGCACCAAACCCTAATGGATCAAGAAGATGGCTCACCTCTCAACAACTAAGAGAGAGGGGTCTTGCACATCTCTTATCACCAAACAGGCAACACAAGGAACAACCCTAGCAAGGTTTACAACCACCACAAAGCTCACCTTTCAAGTCCATGGTGAGAGGAGGGTGTTGCTCAAGAAACTAGAATACAAGCTCACCTCTCAACTTAAACGAGAGAGGGGTATTTCCCATATTACTAGCACTCAAGCTCACTCCTCTAGACCAGGAGAGAAAGAGGTATTGCTCACCAAGAAACCCTAGAACAAGGTTCGGCCAACAAGAGGTAACTAAGCAAGAAACTAAACTAGTAACATGCATAGCCGACATGATCATAAGCAACATATAAGAACATAAAAGAAGGTAGTGTAGTTAGGGTTAGGAGTTATGTAACCCGCCTTAAGCAAGCTCCAAGCTCCTAGCTCCAAACTCCAAGCACCACCACAAGAAGAAGAGCAAGGTACTCTAGGGTTCGGCCACCACTATAGGAAGAAGGAGACTCCAAGAAGGATCGGCCACCAAGCTTGCAAAAGAAGAGGGTGTCGTGCACCAAAGAAGAAGAAGACTAAGGAACTAAAGGGATCCTTAGCAAGGGAAAGGAAACGTATATATAGAAGGGGATGGAGGAGAAACCAAGGAAAGACAAGGCAAGGTGTCGCCCACCTAGGGACACTTGTCCATGTGCAAAGCCACCACTCTAACATGCCCTACACACATGTCCAAGGCCATTGCCACATGCAAGCATCAAGCACCAAGTGTCCACTAGTGGTGACACAAACGAGGTCAAAGAGAGTCAAAGAGTCCATGGGCGATACACCCTGGGCAACACAAGCATGGTCGACACACCACTAGCCGATACAAGCTCTCTTTCCCGGCACAAGGTCCAAAGAAACAAAGGCAAGGCACCACAAAGCCCAACAAGCTCAAACAAGCCCAAAGGAACTCAAGCAACGAGCCCAACCCTTCCTTTCAACACTAGAGGAAGCAAGGAGAGAGAGGAACACCTCACAAGGTGGAAAACTTGCCCACAAACCCTATACTTGGGATAATTGCAAGTAGCACCTCCAACTCTCAACAAAGCACCAAAAAACCCTAATCTCCACTAAAGGTGATTAGCAAGCAACTAAGCATCAGGGTTAAGCAAAGCAAATAGGGTAAACCCTAAACGGAGGTCAGGGTCCTTACACTAATAACTACTTTTATTTATACATTACTTGTAGTATTCTGGGTATACCTACCATGTGTCATGATTTATAACATTGAAATGATATCATAATATTTCTTTTGCTTGAAAGTCATCAAACAAATATGCTTGGATTATCCTATCATGGCTTGTTGTTGACTTTCCATGCATTGAATCTGTACATTACACTGAAATAGAACTATTTTATACATACATGTGCAATTTAGCAGTGTTTCTGTTATAGAATACCTAGGTCTGTACAAAATGGAATCAGTTTGACTAGGAAGAGATAATCTTTAAAATAAATGATTATTGTTTTGGATTCTACACAATGATTGAATTACATTGAGTCTATTTGATCACCATAATTTATTTCTGACATATGATTTGTATTTGAAAGACAAATATTGTGATGATTTTCTTGCATAAGCATAGGTTCACGAGTGCACTAAAAAGCCTAGTTCATGTGATGTCTACTTTGATTGAACTAGATAAGTTTGTGAAAGTAGGAATTTTCTTATGTAGATACAATGTTGTGGTTCAGAATGACATTTTACTAAATTACACAAATTACTCAATCTATTAATATGATACAACATTAGGCAATTCCTTAGTTTAAGCATCATTTTGTCGACCTATTTGATTATTATAGCTAGTAATAGTTTTCAGTGCCCCAACTTCCTCTGTTTCAACAACTTGCAGTTAAAATCTCTTTACATTTGTGATATTAATATAAACATTTTGTCGACCTATTTGATTATTATAGCTAGTAATAGTTTTCAGTGACCCAACCCAGTCTGTTTCAACAACTTGCAGTTCAAATCTCTTTACATTTGTGATATTAATATATAATCATACTCTTTCTACCTGTAGATTAATATAACTTTTAAATGCTATGATAATATTTCTTTTGCTTGAAACTCATCTAACAAATATGTTTGGATTGTCCTGTCATGGGTTCTTATTGACTTTCCATGTACTAAACCTGTACATTACACTCAAATAGAACAATTTTATACAGACATGTGCAATTTAGCAAAGATTCTATTACAGTATACCTAGGTCTATAAAAAATGGAATCAATTTTGGTGTATAGAGTAAGTTTAGTTACAGAATACTTCCAGGACACACCAACATAGTAGTAGCTGGTGTATAGAGTAATTTTAGTGTAATTGTAGCTCAACCATCACCATTCAAGTACATGCTTTCGTTGGCATAGCAAGTAATGCAAGACAGAGATCTTATCAGCAAACAAAACACATCTTTAAATATAGCTAACGTGTACAATTTGAGATGAATCTGATGGCATGAATCAAATTCCACTGTAGTAAATATACTGAGTGAGAACTCGTCTGTTTATTGTAAAATGTACCACATGTGCTGAAAATAGTGTGTTGTCACTACTTTTCTATTGTTTCTACTATACTTGTATTCACATGCATACATTGATTTTACTATATACAGAGAAAATATATGCAACTGATGCACAAGGTTATTTCATAGTGTAATTGCAGCTTAGACGCCACTATCTAAGTAAATATTTGTCTCTGAAAAGATAAAAGATATAATGCAAGGCTGAGATAAGCAAAAAAACTCACCATAGTGTAATTATATATATATATATATATATATATATATATATATATATATATATATATATATATATATATATGAACTTCACCATATATATATATCAACTTCACGATATATATATCAACCTAGTCTCTACAGTATGATGGTTGTTTATTGTCTGTACTACAATACAGTATTTTCTTGATAGCATAACGATTTGTGTATCATAATATATTGCAGCACCTGCGGGGGTATGTCTTCCGCTGACCCCAAGTTTCATATTGTTTGGGCAAGAGAGTCTGATGCCGCTCTAGTATCAGAATTACGTAGACAATATGACCTAGGCAGGTGTGTCGATGGTCATTTCACTAGGGAGGCTTGGAGGGAGGCAACTGTGGAAATGCAAAATAGGATGGAGAAGACGACCTGCAATATAGACCAGCTCAAAACTCAGTGGAAGAACTTGAGGAGGACTATGCCGCTTTGAAGCTTGTGACGAATAAGAGTGGCGTTGGATGGGATGACACCAGGCATAAGCCCACGCTGCCCGACAGCCCTGAATGGAGGGAGAGCCTTGCGGTATATCCAATAACCAGTCCCTTAATCGAATAAAGTAATGTCCTATATTTACACTTAAATTTCCTAATACAAAGTTTTCATATACTTAGGCAAACAAGGACCTTGCTAGGTTGCTTAACAAGCCATTTCCCCACTACTATGACATCGAGATGATGGCGGGGAGGAACATTGCTAGAGGACATCATACAATGTCTTCAACGGACACACGAATCCCTTATGATGTTGCCTCCGAGGATGATGTCACTGTCGACTTAGATGGGTCAGAGACACCCATGAACACTGGAAGCCAATCAGGGGAACCAAATATGGCCGCATATGGGATGCAAAGTGAGGGAGACATCGGGGGAGGCGGAATAGATACACCGAGTGTTGGCGGGAGGCCTCCTATTGTTAGGCGCAAGAAGCGGCCATCAATGGCTCAAGACCGATGTGGGCTTTCAAATGAAGTGTTATCTGAATTCACACAGGTTTATGCAAAGTTTCATGAGTTAGGCAGTGGTGTGGCAACTAGATCCTTTGAAAAGAAAGAGTTTACAACCATCTTACAACATTTCCATGACACTTACCCAGATGCCCCCACTGTTGTGTTTACAACACTTGTGAACGCCATCAAGGACTCAACAAACCACAGCATCTACCTCATCCTTATAGACACACCTCAAAAGATAACCATATTGTTGCAAGACCTTTGGGAAAGGTCCCAAGCTGCCAATGCAACACCAACACCTTCAATGCCATCCTCGTTTATGCCATCTCACAATGCATTTTTCCCGCAATCCCCAACACCCAACTTCAGCAACAGACCAAGTATGCCATCGTCGTTTATGTCATCTCACCGTGCATTTTTCCTTCGTCCAATGATGTTGGCCCTTCCGGATCATAAGGGGGAACATCAGTTTGATTAACGGCCAGACATTTCACTCAGCAAATCAGTAGAAAGTTCTTTCATTGTTGTAATAATCTATTTTCCATCCAAACATTTTCTTTCGCCATAATCTAATTTGTTGAATTGTTGAAATATTTTTATTCCCATCCAGACATTATTTTACCGCACAAACTAAATTGATTAACTGTTGTAATAATTTATTTCACTGCCATGCTTTTATTTTGCGTTCAATCTAATTCGCTATGTTTCCTGCAAGCCATTATTTTACATGTCCACGGTTACATATGATTGTAGAGTAGTTATTTTTTCCTTGTCGTTGCCATGACAACCTTGCTACGATTCCACTTGTAGGCATCATGTCAACCACTGACCAAACAGAAACACCTGAGCTCCTCACGCACATTCTACATACATTGTCTGGTCCAGCTAATCACATTGCTGATACAATAACCGAGTCCATAGCAAACTCCATCATCGACGACATTTCCGACATACCACCTAGAATACCTAGGTCAGTTAGCATTAGGAGTGGCCACCAGAAGGTCCTAGAAATTTTAAACGGTCATGAAAAAAGGGCTTATGACCTATACCGAATGAGACCACATTCTATATTGGCCCTTGTGGACAAGCTTGAGAGTCGGGCCTTGTTACGAAGTACTAGAGGCGTCAGTTTAGTTGAGGTTGTATGCTACTTCCTACAAATAGTTGGCCATGGACATAAAAATCGTGCTTTGGATGAGGACTACATTCACTCTGGTGAGACCATCAGTAGAAAGTTCAACAAAGTCTTGGACATTGTGTGTTCGTTGTCCAATGACTACATTGTCATGCAAACTGCAGTGACATGCACGGTAACACATTCTCGTATATTGGAGACCCCAAGGTTCTATCCGTACTTCAAGGTAATAATTAGCCCCTACAATCTTTAATCATTTGGAAATATTTAGTATGTTTACAACTTATTTTGGTATTATAGAATGCCATCGGGGCAATTGACGGAACACACATCCCAGTCTTGGTTAAACGAGACAAGCAAAATCGCTACCGAGACAGAAAAGGGAATGTCTCTCTTAATGTCTTGGTTGTAGTTGACTTCTCCATGGAGTTTACATATGTCCTAACTGGGTGGGAGGGATTGGCTACTGACCAACGGGTCCTACAGTCAGCGACGACCACGGGCAGGTTTAAAGTTCCGCCGGAAAAGTTTTACCTATTTGATACAGGGTATGCCAAGACTCAGCAATTCCTTGCACCGTATCACAACACACCTTACCATATTTCTGAGTATCGAGGAAACAGACATGCCTACACCAGTAAGAAGGAGATGTTCAACCACCACCATGCACAATTACGTAATGTTGTAGAAAGAGCATTTGGGGTGCTGAAGCGGCGGCTTGCCTACCTTCAAAAGGGGGCGACATATCCCATACATTCGCAGTGTCGCCTCGTAATGGCTTGTTGTATCCTCCACAATTTCATACGCCGCCAACATGATGGCGACAGTATCATGGATGACTCCCAGATGACATTTCAACATCTGTCGTTCCCCCTACTGGGGTTGACCTGAGTTCCCTCCAACAAACAACTCAGGCCGATTCAAGGGAGGGCGATCGTTTACGTGAATCCATTTCTAATTTGCTATGGGATGCCCGTTGACGTACAATTGTATGTGTAATAGTCTTTGACATTATTTGATAAATCATCCACCACATAACTTTGTAGCCTTTAGTTTATTTTACAAACTTTTTACTGGATCCTAATAATATACATGACATAATGATTTGGTAGGTTGTCTTGAAATGGAGAATGGAATGCCTTACTGTACATGCGGCCTTCAATGCACTGTACGTGCGTATATGGATGTCGCGGATGCGGTAAATGGACGTTTTGAAAATAACAACCCCCACATACCGTATTTTACATGTGGTAGGGGTCTTGTTTCGAACATATTTCAGATGAGATTGCCCGCACAGCGTGTACCACCCACAGTTGCCACACTTACTGCAGTTAGGGATTCTATGCTAACACAACTTGCATATGCACGCAACGAACGCAAGCTATGGTCTGAACAATGTGACTTTGTCAGCTCGACAAGAGCAGACATCGATAGGCTCGAACAAGATATTTCCACTCTACGGGAGAGGTGCCAATATCTTCGCCAACGACTTCACATCACGAGCAATAATGACTCTTCAAACGAGGACGGATACAATACATCATAGATGTAGAATAAGCAGTTAGGCCTATTGTATGTTCGAAAATTTGTATTTGAAATCTATGTTCAGAATCCGACAATATTTTTACTAATCCTCAATCATGTTTTAGATGTCAATGAATCCATCTGAAGTTCCGAGGTGTGATTGTGGGTTAGATGCAGCCTTGCGGCTTAACACAAAGGATGTAGGGTTGTATGATTTTGGCATTCTGAGTGAAAGGCCGGGCGAAATGTATTACATATGTCCTTCTCGTGAGGTGCACTAGTAAATACATACATAATAGGTTGTCGTTGTGTATGCTGCACATTCTTTATCATTCATTAAACTTGATAATATATTGTAGGGAAAAAATCGGTGCAGATACTTCCGTTGGGCAGTCGATCTCCCCCCAACAATTGATTCTTTGAAATCTGAGATTATGTTACTAACTGTCGAGTGCAAGTCACTGTGGGGCCAGACAATGAACATGAAGGACTTTGTTGAAATTCATCAAACATAACTGGGGGGGCTTACATATCTTTGACTGAGTTGCAGATGAGATGGCAGCACATAAGGAGAGAGTTCATAAGAGACAATCTTTTTATTTTGGTAGATTTATTAACTCCCCCGCCATTGGCCATGCAACGCAACTTCGTGACGACTCGTCGCATTTACCCACCTGGGGTTGCTGAATACCTTATTAACACCAATGAGTGAATCAAACAACCACGTTAGACGGCGAAAGTAACACATGAACTTGTAATATATTTCTACGACATTGTAGTTGTTTGTGTTTACTTCACAACATTTATTTATATGTAGCTAAGTTTGTTTGGAGCTTTATTGTTATGTATTGAAGGCATACATCACGTTCTTACTTGTTTGTAGCTAAGTTTGTTTGGAGCATTTATTTGTATTCAATATTGTCACAATTATCTTACTATTATTGATATTTGCTAATACTTATATTTATTTATTAACTATAGATGTCGTCATCGCGATCACGGTCAAAGACAAGGACAAAGTTTAAAAAATTATTGATGTCTCTGTCGAAGATTAAAAAATATGTAGAAGAGAACCTTGTTTGCAAGAAAAAATATTGTGAGCCTACACGCGATGAGGGCCCAAATAGAAGACACGGACAAGCCAAGAGTGTTACTCATCCTATTCACCATCTCCCGTTGATGTTCGAGTGGCCAAAAGACGCCAGCAAACAGGAAACAAATCAGTTGTTGAACGAAGCCTGTCCTGTGTCATGGGACGAGTACGACGAGGCCATGAAGTTGGCCGACGAGTACGACGAGGCATGAAGTTGGCTGTTTGCTCACCATCTTAGATTGTGTAGCTGTGTCTTTGTCTAGGTCCAGGGCAAACCTCTCATTTCAGTTTGTATGCTACAGACATGCTACACACATTTGCTAGTATTTAATTTAAATGCATAAATTATACATTTTATATATTATTTATTTGTTATTTAGTATATAATACACTTCGGCCAACTTCTGCTTAAGCGGCAGCACAACTACACATTCCTTACTCTTGTTAAAACAATTCTACAACATCGGGACAGAATCAGCAGATACTGACTACGTTGCCAAACAAAAGCAGACTGAATCCAGCCTAGTAGCCAAACAGAATCAGACTCCAATCAGACTCAAATCAGACCAGCTGACTAGAATCAGACTGGGTTGCTAAACAGAATCAGACTAAATCCTGACTAATCCCGTCTAATCCAGTCCAGACTATGAAATCCCAGTCCGTTCTAGGAGATCAGTTGCTACTAAACGGGGAATCGTAAGAGACATCAATGGAACAAAGTAGAATCTTCAGTTTCGTTCGCCAATAGAACTTTGGAAGATGGAAGAAGACAGATATGTAGACATCTAAAAGAGTTGTGTGGGAGGACAGATATGTAGGCATATATATGTACTTCTATCCGAAGATGCAGACTTCTTCTAGGAAAACAACCACCAAAAGACATAAAAGAACGTTATTCCATAGATTTGACTTTTACACTCTCGAAGCATATCGCTAGTCGTTTATGAGAGGGTTAAATTCACCTAGAAAATGTAGCCACACATAAATATCCTTCCATGGAAAGCAGCAACTGCTATTTCAAGTATTCTGTCTCCTGCTATTATTTTGTGTACACGCCGGGTACACTGCAACATCCAGTCTATATCATAATTGGTATACAAAATAAAAAATATCTACTGGAGAGGACTCCCGGTAACGGGCAAACCAACACATGGAATAAATTGCATGGACTAAAATGACAGCCAATTTCTACCGAACTTTGTCAAATATAATTTCTTAACAAATGCACAATCGACATAGATAGCAGTAGATAGAAAGCAGCATAGTCATATAATCTGTCTGTAAACATAATCTGAATTAACATCTGGCAAGACTACTTAAGAGAACCTGGTTTGGTGTTGTATACAAAGATGCCAAGACCAATGAGAGGATGGGGCAATCGTGTTCTTCGTTCTCTAGATCTGCAAACCTTTACATTCCTATTCTCGAGCTCCTTCAGTTCTCCGTCATCCTCTATCTTGTTCGATATTCATCTTTCTCTTTGGATTCGAAATTTCTTAAAACAGAACAGAACAGAAGTACATGCCAAAAAAGTTGATCAATGGTAATGACAAAACCAACTGCTTCTGAACTTTTCAGTCAAAGTTGATTTCTTACCAATGCACTGTTGCTATGTCTCCGTGCCGTGCTCTATAAGATGTCAGCTATAATAGATAGGATAATATCTCTGTGAAACAGAATCTGTACACGAAGCAGAGAAACCCATTTAATATGTTGTAGTAAGAAAGGTCAGACCAAAGAGGAAATGATATAATCACGTTCGTCTCTCTCAAACATTGAACACATTTACTGTTCTGTTTTTAAGTTTCTATGGTTCGTCTTCTTCTTCATCATCCCAAACATTATCTTCATCCTCTTCGTCTTCTTCTTGTTCTTCTTCTTCTTCTTCTCCTTCTACAAACGCATAATCATCATCATCATCATCATCTTCTTCTTCTTCTTCTACAAACACATAATCAAGATCACCTGCTTGGGCATTATGCCAATCTTCGTCTTTTTCTTCATCATCCAAAACATCATCATCCTCTTCTTCCTCATCCCAGTTCTCTTCATCCTCGGCATCCCAGCCCTCTTCATTTTCCTCCTTCCAAACCTCGTTTTCTTCACCACAATATGTTGTGCGCCTGTACAACCAATGTGAGGGGTACTCTTTTGGACTCACGTGATGTAACTTGCCACATGATCTAACACATAATCTTTCAAAATTCGGGAGCCTAGTCAGTAAATCTGCCACTGGAAGGTAACAGACGTTTCTGCAATTTGCAATTTGCAATTGTCAGTTGACATAGACCAGTATGAGCAAGGAGCAGATCCTTCAACTCACCATCAATGGCTTCAAGTTCATGACATCCTTCAATGACCAGACTGTCAATATTATAGCAAGGCACCCGCTTGAGTAATTTCAATAGCCATTCCGACCCAGTGCATCTGTCAGAGGTGTCTTGATGGTCTGCTTCCTTCCACTCAATCAATGCCGATCCACATCTTTTAACAAATTGCCAATGCCAGTTGAATTCGAAATTAGAGGGTGAGATGGTATAATCAAGACAGGATTCTTCTGAACCCCCCCAGTGTTCTGGTAGAAGTCGAGTTAGCACAATATTCATGAAGGAAGTGGATAAATTAGGAGGACTATTTTCTAGCACCAGCCTCTTTAATGGAGTGAATGGAGCCAGTAATGTCCTCTCAATAGAATCAATTTCAAGTGATTGACAGCCACGGATGACCAATTCCTATAGAGACAAGGGTAGGATGCTGCTGCAGTCTTCCAACCACAAACTTTTGAGCTTTGGACAGTACTTCAGTGTCAGTCTTTTCAAAGACGCCAATGTGCGGAAACCTCTCTTAGGTGGATTCACCAAGTTTTTGCAGCATAAAATCTCCAAGTAGTGAATCCATGGCAATGGGTGACTGAAAATACCCTCATGTAAGGATTTAATCTCTGACATCCTATGACGCCCATGCAAAAGGCATGTGCAGGTGGAAATCCGGATGAGGTCGGATTCATTTGACAAAGTTCCAGATTTGTTCTGGGGCTTATTAGTGTAGATAGCCATTGGCCCAGCATATCATCAACTAATATCATGTCACGAGCCTCCAGAATTCGTAAACACTTAATGGTAGAAGCTTCAAGACATTTCAAGATATGTATAAGCAACTCCACACGAGAGCAACCAACTTCTCCTACTCTTATTGATTCCTTATCTTTGATATAGTAAGCATCATAATCCCAACAGAAATGTGCCTCAACTTGAGTATTATATGGTGCTTCTCTTCTAGTTTTTCTCCATTTCAGAGCTTCAACATACGAAACTGCAAATCATCAGACTGAATCTCACATCTATAGACTGTTTTCAAGAGTGAACCAGCAACATCTTGTACAAACAAATTTGACATATCACGGCAACAATTGACCAGCTTCAAAATCCACAAGGATGTGACAGCTTGTGGGTGCAAGGACATTTGCAGTGACTCTGTTTGGAGGCCTTTGCAATTTACAATGGCCAACTCGCGAAAACATGGGGGAAAACCACAGTCACCTTTCACGGACAATCTTGACAGCTTTGGACAATTAATTAGGTGCAGACATTTTAAAGACGCAAATGTCGTCCTGAAATCCCAAGCAGGTGGATCTTCCAAGTTAACACAGTCTATAATTAACAGTCTGTGGAGCCAGGGAAATGGATTATTGTTTAGGCTGGAGAAATCTCGGTGCCTGACATCCAGTGTGTGTAAGGAGCAGTGGCGGATCCAGAAATCTACCATAGAGGGGACTGAATTACTATAAATAGTGACGATTAGGAAAATAATACAATTAATATAAAACTATTAAACAAATTTTAGTAGGATAAAAATAAAATATATGATTTCTTAAGTTCATAATTGATGGTATGCATATTAGGACGGTAAATTTTATGATTTGTGAGTATATAAGATCCATAATCTACAAATATTTTAAGTTTAACATACAAAGAATAATGATAGGATTGATTGAAATCATAAGATTAAAAGTCGCATTTTGTATGATGTAATAATTTTTTTTACAAAATATAAATCTGTACATAGTATCATAATAATAATAAAAATATTTTTGGAGGGGGGCTTCAGCCCCGTCAGCCCCAGGAGGACATACTACTCATATTTGCCGGAAAATAACGGAGACTTTTCCAATACACGATAGTGAGCATGTTCAAAGAAGTAAGCTTAAGGAACAATTGCTCCAAGTTACCGTCGATGATCGTGACCCCATGAATCCCGGAAACGGCTAGTTGTTGAATATGACGAGACGGTATTGTGTTAAGCATTTCGTCTAGTGTCTCCAGGCGGATGCAATTGTAACTGCTCTGTTCCTCCTTACGGGCTCCCACTTTTCTCACTAATTGTCCTCTACTGTTAAATTCAAAATCCCACATGACTGCTGTTATAGTAGGATAATATTTTCTCCAGTAAATTCGAAATATCATATCATCTAAGTGAATATCACATTTGACCAAATTTTTAGGGAAAGGAAACAACATATGTCTCACAAGACTCAAGTCACGGGACACGGAGATGCATAATCTGGTGGAATGAGAAGGCCCATCACGCAGATAGCCCAGGATTCGCATCAGCAACTCCGAGCGACAGACGCTATCCATCCTGTCACCACCAGTATATTTCCAGTCAAAATTTATGTGAGAGCACTTGTCTATGCTCTTGTCTATACAGATATAGAGCCGCTGATCACGAATGACAATGTGACAACTTTTGGCAGATATCAAGTGCAATATAAGCTTCAACAAAGGAATTGGACAAATGAGAGCAGCATTTATTCAGAATCAAGGTGTCCACGCATGTGAGAATCCGTAGAGATTGTGAAATGTGGTGCCGCAATGCAAAGTGCAATGCAGCGTTGAGAGAGGCCATAGGCCTTCTCCCTTTTTATTAATAAGAGAAATTGAATAATTTCCATAGAGGTCCAGTAGGATATAAAAATTATAAAATAGAATAAATATGAAATATATTAACACTCCCCCTCAAGCTGGAGTGTACACATCGTGTAGACCCAGCTTATTGCAAAAACTCTGGAAAGCTGTTGGACTCAATGGCTTCGTAAGAACATTTGCAAGTTGATCTTCAGACTTGACATGTGGAGTCACAACAGTTCCATTCTTGATCTGATCTCTGATAAAGTGGCAGTCAACTTCAATGTGCTTAGTACGTTCATGGAAGACTGGATTCTTAGCAATGTATATGGCCACTTGATTGTCTCATCTGAGTTCTATAGGAGACAAAACAAGAATCTTTAATTCAGAAACTACAGATTGAACCCACTGCAACTCACTACATGCATGTACCATTGCTCTATACTCAACTTCCGTGCTAGATCTTGCCACAACATTTTGCTTTTTGCTTTTCCAGGTAATAAGATGATTCCCCAAAAATGTGCAATATCCAGACGTAGACCTCCTATCATTCAGATTACCAGCCCAATCTGCATCTGCATAACCAATAAGAGACAGTGTGGATACAGGAGTCTTCGACCTATAACAAGTGATTCCCTTACCATGTGCACCTTTCAGATATCTCAGAATACGACAGACAGATGTCCAATGAGACTGTTTTGGAGAGCTCATATGCTGACTCACCACTCCTACAGTAAAAGAAATGTCAGGACGTGTGACTGTCAAATATATCAATTTTCCCACAATTTTTCTACAATATCTTGGATCTGGATAATCAGTATCATCAGTCATCTCCTTCACATGATAGTTCATAGGAGTAGACACAGGCTTGGGCTCACTCATACCAGTTTCCTGTAGTAAATCCAGCACATATTTTCTCTAAGACAAATTAGTACCTGCATGAGATCTAAGTACTTCAATGCCTAGAAAATATCTCAGTTTTCCCAGATCCTTTGTATGAAAGTTCCCCTGCAAGCCCGGGTTCACACGAGATATGCCTGTGGAATCACTACCAGTGATAACAATATCATCAACATACACAACAATAATAATAGATCCACCAGAAGAAGTAGAATAAAATAAAGAGTGATCAGTAACAGAACGAGAAAAACCCATCTTTAGCACATCACTGAACTTGTCAAACCAAGCTCTAGGAGATTGTTTCAATCCATAGATGGCTTTCTTCGGTCTACACACCTTCTGACACTCCTCCTGAGTAACAAAACCAGATGGTTGCTCCATGTACACCTCCTCTTGTAGATCACCATGAAGAAAGGCATTCTTGACATCGAGCTAAAATAGAGGCCAGTCAAATATAGTAGCCATAGAAATAAGAATATGCACATAATTCAGACGAGCCACTGGTGAAAAGGTCTCAAAGAAATCAACCCCATATGTCTGAGTGTACCCCTTTCCCACCAGTCTAGCTTGCAATCTCTCCACAAAACCATATGGATTATGTTTTACTGTAAACACCCATCTACATCCCACAACATTTTTATCTGGAGATAAGTCAACAAGTTCCCAGGCGTTGTTCTGTAACAGAGCAGACATTTCAGCATACATAGCTCGTTTCCAGCCAATATCCTTCATAGCATCAAAATGATTTCTTGGAATGACCACAAAATCAATCCCAAGAGCAAATGAGCGAGCTTGCTGAGATAACTTGGACAAACAACACACATTTGTAATAGGATGCCGAATAGTACAGGAACGGGTACCTTTGCAAAAAGCAATGGGAACATCAAGGTCATATGGTTCTTCAGGAATCCCTTGAGTAGAGGAGGATGGGGAGGGCTTAGAGACTGGAGTCGCTACCTCCTCTGGATCTTGTCTGCCTTGTCTGTTATAAAAATGTGAATATTGCTGAATTGGTGAACCATCTGCTGGCTGCTCTTCTTGAATTATAGTATAATCAGGAATGATAGGTGGCACTCTCTCACTCTGACGTGATGGTGGCTCTCTCTCACTAGCATCTGATGGTGGCACTCTCTCACATAATTGCTCCCCCTTACTAGGAACACTAGAGAAATATGGAGTGGATTCATGAAAAGTCACATCTCTAGACACAAACATGCGACGAAGACTTGGACAATAATACTTGTACCCTTTTCTAGTGTTGGAGTACCCAAGAAAGAGAGTCCTAATTGACCTAGGAGATAACTTATCAGCCTTAGGATTAAAATTATGGACAAAAGAAGTACAACCAAACACTCTAAGAGGAACAAGGAAAGGTTGATCTTTGGGATGTAGGACAGAGAAAGGAGTATGTCCTTGAAGCACATAAGAAAGTTGCTTGTTGATAAGAAAATAAGCAGTAAGAAGGGCGTCAGACCAAAAATGTTTAGGAACATTAGATTGAAACATGATTGTCTTGGTAATATCAAGGAGATGACGATTTTTCCTCTCTGCTACCCCATTCTACTGAGGGGTGTGAGGACAGGATGTACGATATATCTTCCCAACTGAACTACAAAAATCAGCCATAGCATTTTGAACATTCTCCAAGGCATTATCAGATTGAAGAACTTTAATATTGCAATCAAATTGAACATTTATTTCTTGATGAAAATGTTTGACAATAGATAGCATAGACTCTCGACTTTTCAACAAATAAATCCAAGTCATACGCAAGAAGTCATCCACAAAAGAGATAAAATAACAAAAACCATTCTAACTATGGTCTTTTACAGGACCCCAAACATCACTATGGACAACTCAAAAGGACATGACGCCTGTTTATTGACACGACCAGGATAAGACATTCTATGATATTTCCCCAGTTGACAGGACTGACACTCTAGAGACGATACTTGAGACAATTCTGGTTCTAACTTTCTCAGGCTCTCTAATGAAGGATGTCCATATCTGTAGTGCCACAGTAAGGGAGAGCCACTCAACAGGACAACTGAAGCAGGAGCAGACACATAGCGAGGCAGATTGTCACCATGAAAGAGGTAGAGATCACCTTTCCTAGGCCCCCCACCAATCTTCCTCATACTCTTGAGATCTTGTAATAAAAAACAAGAAGGTCCAAAAGTTACTGTACATTTCACAATATCAATCAACATAGCAATAGACAGAAGATTAAAAAGAAAAGCAGACACATAATGTACGAATTTAAGATCAATTCTAGGAGTCAGAGAAACAGATCCACTGGCTAACACTCTCCTCACTGAACCATCTGCTATGGTTACAGATTTGTGAGGAATATGTGAGTCAATGGAATGAAGAAGTCTCCTCATACCAGTCATATATTGTGACGCTCCAAAGTCAACGACCCATGATGAAGTAGAATTAGAAGCCAATAAAGAGGTAGCCTGATTACCAGTGGTGGATGCCAAGTTGGCATAAGAATCAAGGAAGAAGATATCGACGATATCATCGATATATCGCTCGATATATCGATATTGACGCAATTTGTCATTGGTTCACACAAGTCTATCGTTAACCTCACAAATATTGGTAAACCCACCGGTTTACCGGTAAAACCAGTCGATATCGGCGGTTTTCGAGGGCTGCAGTGCAAAATTTCCCACTTAAGGGCGGTATCGGCGGTATGCCGCCCCGACATATCGAGATTTGCGAACTAGAGTTTGTTGTGTTGAGTTTTAGGGGAGGCAGAGAAGGCAGCGGAAACAAAAAATTTCTCCCCCAAACTCAAAACAAGGAAACGCGTCAACGTCTATACAATAAGAAAGGATGGTTTGTGGAATCATACCTTGTCCCGAGGCTTGCTCGGCGACAATACCTCACGCCTTACGCGGTCTTCAACTCTGGTCTTGGACGGTGTCTATGCAGCTCCTGGTCGCACAGGGACTGACGACTCCTGGTCTCACTGGGACTGTCGGGATTGACAGTTGTCCTCCTGAGCGACAAAAACCTCCCACCTCTGAAGTAGTCCACACGGACCACCTGGAACTCCAATCTCCTTGTCCCACAAAGAATTGGAAGGAGTCGCACCCTCCTGTCAGCGTACTAGTCGCCAACACACTCTCCTGCCACCAGTCGCAACTGCAGTTGTATTTCCCTTGTTGTGCCTCCCTAATCGGGTAGCACTTTCTCGGGCTCTCTCGGTTACCAAAACCAGAGAGAACGACAACTTTGCAGAGCAACTGGTTGCACTGAGTTGTTCTTTGAGAAGCCCCCAATACCCCTATATATAGGAGGGTCATGGGACAGGGTTCTCCATCCCGGGCAATGCGGGACTAAAAGCAAGAGTAGAAGGGTTCGAGATTTTCCACAAAACAACCAACTCGCAACCTGAACCGATCGTTTCACAACTGAAACGGTCGGTTGGGGACTTGAACCGGTCGGTTGAAACCTCAACCGATCGGTTGGGACCCATGAGCCGGTCGGTTCACTTCTGAACCGGTCGGTTCGTGGTCCTGACCAGTTCCCGATTGACTTTCCTTCTTTTGTTTCTAATTGGTATCGAATACCAATCCTATTTCCCAATCTAATTGGGTAAGTGAAACGAAAAGGAATTTCTCACTGACCTGACTTTCCCAACTTGCTCGGTTGCACTAGTTGAACCGATCGTTTCAACACTTGAACTGATCATTTCACCCTATCCATTAGCCGATCGACTCAACACTTGAGCCGACCGGTTCACCAAGCTCAGCCGATTGGTTCATCACATGAGCCGATCGGTTGGGAGTGCAGATTGTACAGAATCAGTCAATTGCGATTTCAATCAATCAGATACTCTAATCAATTAGTCCAACACCTTGAACACTATGACTTTGAGCCATCAATCAATTGAGTTTTTAATTGAACTACTATATCCTTTAGTAATCAATCTAAACATTGTTTGTGGAAAAAACTCCTCTTCCAGGTTAAATCCTATGTGTGTGACCCTGCAAGTCCATTTCACATTGGCAGTGAAAGTCCATAACATTTATGACTTCACAAGAAAAGAGCGGTGCCTAGTCACACATCAGTGCTACCAAAGTGAAAGTAGAAAGTTGGAGAACAACTTTCAATCCTACAATCCGTGAATGGTGTTACAGGGAATGTATAATTCCTTTGTCACTGATATCTCGAATGAACTCGAGGCATGGAACAGTCATCCTGTCAACGTTCATTCACTATCTTGATCTCAGAGCAGATTGAATGAGATATGTATGACATCAATATCACATACTGATTCACACATGTGTGCGCACACCTATCTCAATCCTACTCATCAAGTGGCGTTGGATATCAAACTCCCTCAGGAGGGACAAATCCCATATCTATCACTCACCCCTCAAAAGCCCCATGTGTCAAAGCCACCCAATCATCACCTTTATAACAACCCATGTTTCAGGACTGCGTTTGATGATGTCAAAGTGTGTCCAACGACATGTGTTGAGTGCAGTGATTTCAGGTCAAAGAATCACACTCACCACCATCACTGTGAGTACTGACTGTGACTACCATGTCATGGTTCCATGTGTCAAACTCACGGTGGGTCTGTCCGGTACACTTTTTCACTAACAAGTACCTATGTGTTTGGTTTGATATCTCTATATCATGACTAATGAGATTCTGTCATCAACCAACACCACAATCTAGTCTTGTGTGTCATTGTTGTCTATCTACCTTCCACAATGACATCCGACTAGGGACATAACAAGAATGTACAAACTCCTAGCATCTGTATGATCTCATCGTTCAGGTCCTGAACCTGAAGGCATACGTCATTGAGTACTGTCATTCTCTAGACATTCAATCTGTTCTATCACTATCTCATATGACTGAACTAGAAAGAATTGGAAGCTTGCCTTTGATGTTTATCAAATCAATCTTAATGTATCCCACCAATCATCCCATGATTGGCTCTCAGGGTATACATACCAACAGACTCCCACTTTCACTACGAGCCAATCACCCTTGAATCATATTCATAGTGATCTTCAAACATGTCCCACATGTTTCTGTGCTCTAGTGCAAACATAGTGAGTAATGGTGTCACACCCCGATCTCACACTAACCACTAATCACGAGATTAGGGCGCGATGGAGGGATTATCACATAAACAAATCACTGAGAACTTTTTTTTTAAACCTCGTAATGATATCCGGATTATTGTTGTAAACTAAAACATAAATAACTATTGCGGAAGCATTTCAATTAGACTGGCTAGAGAACATAAACAGAGTTTACAACATGTAACATTGTTTAACAGAAAGTAAACATAACCGTTAATTTACATCTTTTACACATTCGCCATACATACTTTCTCTCACCCACACCATGTCCCAAGGACCGAGGGGAAAGGACTAAGAGACCTCTAATTAGACTAACTACAAACCTTTTATAACTAGGCGTTAGGATGAAACGACCCTTCCGATTCCTGATGCTGATGTTGACCTGAAAATGTTTTGAGTAGAGGTATGAGCCTACTCGCTCAGTGAATAGCATTTCATTTAGCTATCACTAAACAACTCATCAGGTTTATAGATTTAAATAAAATATATGTACAGTACTAAGCAGGGCAGTTCTAATAACATAACAGATTTGCAGAATATAATCACATTTCCATGCATTAACAGATAATTTGAACAGATAAACAAATATAAAGAAATAGCACAAAAGTTCGAATATTTTAATTTACTGTGATCCTATATGAGTACCAATTTATATTTTTATTAAGCCCTAATCATATACAGTGTACCCTGTATATGAAGATCCGTAGCGAACTACGATCCCACCATACAAGACTTAGCGACACACCCGGGAAATGCTAAGTCTGACGCCAGCCCTGCTCTGCCACAGGACCCCAGGCTCATCGGCCTTCAGGCTCATCGGCCTCACTGCACTACATCGAGTGCTCTAGACTCCTCCTCTAACCTGAGTACACAAGCGGAGAGTCTCACGGGGTTACCTCCATGACATCGCACGGATCTTGTTGCAATAACCCCCAATTTTCTCCAGTGCCACCGTGACATCGCACGCGTTATTGTTGGACACTGCCCCTCTATCCTCGTGTCTCCATGACATCGCACGGATAATGTTGCAACACGAGTTTCACCCCTAAGAAGTAGATCTGTCAAAGGGGTTCTACGGTGTTAGGGCACCTAAGTCTATTAACTGATTAACATATAAACATTTAAACAGGAAAATCACATTTACTGATTTCATATCAGATCACAATACACTGTCATTCTAAACTGACAGAGCAATATATTTTTAAATCATTGTAATTTCTGAGAAATTCTCATACCATGTATCCAGACAAATTAGAAATGCATAAATAACCCAACTTATTTCAATTTGGCACATACATAGTGAATTTACGCAATTGAACATCTTATTGCACAAATTAAAGAAATTTACTTCACATATGAGAATCATACTCAACAATTATCAATTCTCTAAAATTCTCGAAAAACGTGCACATTAACCCAAATCCTGGTTCGTGCATCACTTAACTCAATTAAGAGTTAATTACATATCACAATACAATTTAATAACAATACTTGAGAATTTCTGGTAATATTTCAGAGAAATGTGCCATTTCATGTAAATATCAATTTACACATATTAACGTCAAAATATATATGCAATTAGGGTTTTCATGTATATTTTATTTATTCATATCAACTTTGAAATCGTACATCTGATAATTTATCAGAAATCTTCATTGTCTGGGTTCATACCCAAATTATACCATTTCCAGACATGAATTTCTAATTTCAACATTCAAATAAGCAATTTAGGTTCCAATGAACCATATAAATCTACTGATTCAATCCATACTGTTCAAATGCTAAACTTAATCATATAACAGTGTCTAGAAGCATTTTATGAACTAAAAAGGTCGGGCGACGCCAAAAGCTGCCCGACGCCTGATAACGCCTGTTATCAGCGTAATTCGCGCACAAAACAGAATATATTCAAACGCTTGAGTTTATTAATGATAAATAAATGGAATCCTACTCACCGGGGTTCGAAATGTCTGGATTCGTCCAACAATGCATCCAGGGACCAGTTTTCGGGCGTTTTCTGGGTCTTCTTTTTCCTTGAATTTCTCTGGGATAACCTGCTTCACTCACGACAGGTTGAAGACAAGCTCGATTAATGGTCGAATCATGACTAGAAGTTGTAGCTTGACGCTTGGACCTCCAAGTCGGAGCTCAAGGTAGCTCCCGCTCTATGTCCCCCGCTGCGAAGAAAGGATCTCGTAGCTTGAACTTCCGCCTCGTGGCTGACCAGTAAAAGAAACCTGATTCCGGTCCCATTCTTCTACCGTCCATTAGCTCAACCTCCATTCCAGCTGCAGAAGCCGACCTCTCTTAGGACCAGCCAGAACTAGATTCACCGTCTGCGGCTCACTTGCATAACAGCAGCTGGGAGGGGATGAACTTTTAGTGCCAATACGGAGAGAACGGTCTCTAAGACCTTCGGTGAGTTGGGCAGTGACACCCTGAGAAACCTGCCGGTGTGAAAAATGTCACACACGCGACCAACTGAGATAGAAGACAGGACCCTAGCGCACCCCCTCAGACAAAGGCGGGCTCCCCCGGCTGCTGCTGCCGCAATTGCTTGCTGCAGCAACCAGGGCGCCGCCCCTCTTGCTTGGGCACCGCTAGGGCGAACTGGAGGAAAGGATGGAGGCGTCCTTGAATAGATGATCGTCGGCCGAAGCTATGGAGTCAAGAACCGCCCCGCCCCTCCGCTAATCTTGCTCAAACGGACAATTGCTGCCACTGTGGTGGTCAGCCGGCGCCCTGGTTAGGGCTGCAGGTAGGGTGAGATTTAGAAGAAGATGGGGAAGGAGAAGAGTGAGGGAAGGGCGGACGGAGGTCAACGGAGGTCTAGGGCTAGCTAATCCGCACTGAACCACCCTAGATCGCCCTCACGCAATCCTCCCTTGCTTCGGCTCTGTCGGCGCACTGTGCGCCGCTTCTCCTGTTCTATCAGGGAAGAAAGGAGAGAATGGGATAAGCGAGAAATGGATATCCAAGGAAAAGAAAAAGGTTTATAACCTAATAATGGAAAAATTGCAAAAATAGTTCAAGGAAACTAAAAATGGTATAAGTATCGCCTCAGAGGTCCGATTCAACTGATTTTTCTTGCAAAATGCCAAGCACGGAATCCACTACAAACTCAAAGTGAATACTCATGCCAATTAGACTGTCTTACTTGATCAAAGAACTAAACGCATCAGTGAGTACTTAATTCAACTTAATTAACCTAACAATCATCATTACTATCATCATTAATTACCTCAGATGATTAAATCTCAACTATTGATTCACATATTGTCTTATATTAATTATCCATGATGTTTAATAGAGTGCTTAGCACTAATCAAGGTATTCACTGATTAATCACAGAGTGGGTCATAACAATCTCCCTCCCTTATAAGAATTTCGTCCCGAAATTCCTATAAGAGAAAAGGAAACTTGTTATGCATCTTAGATTCAAGCTCCCACGTGGCTTTCTCTAGGTTATGATTCCTCCATATAACTTTCACTAACAGTATCTCGATTCTTAAACTTCTTGATCCTCCGATCAATTATCCGTACTGATCCCTCAACATAGGATACATCTGGTCTGAGCTGAGCAGGTTATAGATCCACTATATCTCTGAACTAGGATAACACTTCTCCAACATCGCTACATGAAATACATCATGTAAATTAGCCAACTCAGAATGACAAATCCAACTTATAGGTTATAAGTCCAATCCTCTCAATGACAGGATATGGGCCCATACAC
The DNA here is from genome assembly GCA_963693085.1 of Alisma plantago-aquatica. Taxonomy (NCBI): domain Eukaryota; kingdom Viridiplantae; phylum Streptophyta; class Magnoliopsida; order Alismatales; family Alismataceae; genus Alisma; species Alisma plantago-aquatica. The sequence goes on along the minus strand of OY856411.1, from coordinate 128,402,872 downwards.
CTAGGAGTCAGTTTGCCTCTCTTGGCAAACCTCAACATTTCTTTCCATGGTGAAACTTTCATATACACTTCATCACCAACCTGAATCTCAAGTGGTCAACGCCTCTTCTCGAAATGACTCTTATGTCTATCATGTGCAACTTTCAACTGTACTTTGATCACAGTAATCTTTTCAGTGGTCAAATCCACTATCTCTAATCCATGAATTTGCTTTTCACCTATCTCATATCAACATATGGATGATCTACACTTTCTGCCAAATAGAGATTCATACGGGGCCATACCAAGACTGGAATGGTGACTATTGTTGTATGCAAACTCTATAAGACTTAAGTGTTCTTCCCAACTTCCACTGAAATGCAAAACACATGCTCTCAGCATGTCCTCAAGAGTTTGAATGGTCCTTTCTGACTGACCATCCGTCTGCAGGTGAAAAGTTGTACTAAATCTCAACTTTGTGCCCAAAGCACGATGCAACTGATTCCAAAAACTTGGATGTGAACTTAGGATCTCTATAAGATATAATTGAAACTGGAATACCGTGCAACCTGACTATTTCATCCACGTATATCCTAGCCAACTTTGGGACATCAAAGGTTGACTTAATATGAAGAAAATGAGCAGACTAAATTAGTCTATCCACAATCATTCATATCGAGTCATAACCTCTAGGTGTCTTGGGCAACCCTATCACAAAATCCATTGTGATATGTTCCCAATTCCACTCAGGTATATGAAAAGATTGCAAGGTACCTATAGGTTTCTGGTGCTCAACCTTAACCTGCTGACACACATACTGCACCTAGTCACATACTCAGCTACATCCTTTATCATATCAAGTCACCAGTACAACTCCTTGATATTCTTTTACATCTTAGTGTTGCCTGGATGCATGGCATACATTGATGCATGTGCTTCCTCAAGAATCTTTTCTTTCAAATCATTATCTCGAGGTTCATGCAACCTGTCACGCTGATACAACACACCATCATCTGAAAACATGAACTCTGGTCTTTTCCCCATGTCATGTCATGCATGATCTGATGTAACTCACTATCACCCTATTGTAGTTCCTTAATCTAATCATAAAAGATAGGATTGACTTCCATCTGTGCAATCAAACCACTCTGTGCTATCACCCCTAAGTCTAAGTTCAACTTCTACATTTCTACTAGCAGGTCTCTATTGAAACATGCCATAGAGAATACATCAGCTGTTGAACTTGACTTCCTGCTGAGGACATTAACCACCACATTCGCCTTTCCAGGGTGATAATCTATCGTCACATCATAAAGATAGTGATGCCATGTCTTAAGAGCATGAATTACAGCAGTTAACTTCAGATCATGTATCGGATAATACTCCTCATTCACTACTACTACATACTTCTTGTTATTACTACAAGAATTTATTTCATAACGCACTTCACTTATTTTGTATTTCTCCTTTTGTTTCAAACACATTTGTTACCTTTCAAATTTGTATCTTATTCTTTTCTCTAAATCATTTTCATATTGTGTATCTACCCTCCAGATTAGCTAACTTTAAACCCTGGATTTTATTAGTGCTAAGTTACCTTTCATAATGCAAATCGTATGATCTTGTTTTATAAAGATACTAGTATTCAAGGTCAAATCACTAGTGACATCCCTTGAACTACTACAACTCTAAACATTCTAGGGTTTGGTCCTTATCAGTAACATAACATTATTGTGATGTGACTTTGCTTCCTTAGTTTGAAATCAAACTTTAGATCTCATAAGTTCATCCATCTACTTGTAATGAATACAACATATATGAATAATCATCAATGAACTATAGATATATAACAGAAATGTAACATCAGCCAAGTTCTCTAGCATAACTTATTAACACAAATGTTACAAATAAACATGATACTTGTTACCCAAGCATCACACATGGCTCACAAGGCCATTCATATCTTGTCACCTCTCACTAGGCAACAACTTATTCACATGGTTCATAAAATCCGTACACATTATTACTTTTATTAAGCAACAACAACATCAACACACAAAAAGCCAATCAACATTTATTATATAAATGTCACATCCCAAACTTGGCTATATTCATCATCTCATCATACCTGCATGGTTATTAGGCATGATAACAGTCATACAAGATATTTATCACATCATGTGATACAGTAGTAATACCATCATTCCTTAACCAGGAATTAGGGTTCACTATCAAACAGGGCTTATCGTTCCCTTTTCCCCAAATTAGGGTTAGGGTTCATTAATTCAGACCCTCTTGAGTTAACCAACTTTATCTTGTATTAAGGTATTTCCCCTCTTAATGCATTCCATCACAGAATACTCACCCTAAGCATATAATGCATAGGCCACACATTAGAATTGTCCAGCTATCTCACATGATATGGACTTATCTTAGTTTAAGGCATAACTTTATTATAAAGTTGCCTATAAACAATCGCAATGATACACCCTCAGCTAGGGTTTCACAATGGTACACCCTCCACTAGGGTTTACTAATCATGTATTGGATCCATGCATTGGTTATGCATTATTGATTAGTACCATTAAGGGTATTTCTCACCTAATCATAAAATTTAACCTGACCCCTATTGTGTTCCTTTATTTCCAATTAAGGATTGCTCATATGAGGTTCCAATGTTGGGTCTCCGATATCAGTTCCAACTAATTCTTAGTTGTTCTAATCTTTCTCTTATATCTCAACATCTTAGTGTATATACATTTTTCACCAGGATTCGGGTCTAAATTATCCAGAATCTACTTTTATTATATTATTAATAGGAGTCATTAGATCTCAGTAACGCATCCTGCCAGCCGGACCAGGCCGAACCTGTAGTCCTGAAGCGAAGAGCTACTCAGGATTAACCAACTCCTATTAATCTCAAACATGTGGAAAGAATATCCACTTAGGGCAAACTCATTTAAACATAACTTCTGGTATACTTAATACAAAGAATATAAACAATAACTAAATCACTTCATGACACACAACAACAGAAAAGAATCATGTTTACTTTACAAACTGAAAATCTAAATTTATGCATATAAAAGGATTTCTAGTGATTTCCAATCAATTAAGCAATATAAAGCAAGAGTTGCATCACATCCTATGTTTAATCTCTTACTCCTGCATAAATTTCTAGTTTCTTAACCCTAAGATTTCTAGGGTTTCTCTCTAACCCATCCTTCCTCTGCATACCTGGCCAGGGCATCCAGAGAAGAACAGACAGAGTAGCTTGATACTGGTCAATCTAAGTATTCAGACACCTGGCCATGGTATCCAAACACTCAAATCTCCCAGAGCTAAAGACACATCATTTATTATCCATCTTAATTATAATTCTATCATTTGATCTTAATGATCCCTGATAACTCAGCTTAAATTCTCAACTTGATTCTCGTGACCACGTCCTCTTCCTACCATCTGCAATACTATAACAAAACACTTCCTGTTATAAAATTACAGTTAGAAGGAAGACACCTAAGTCCTAATCCTATTGGTCTCTTATCATCCCCTGACCTTGACTTAGAGTAACTATGTACTCAACCTATGCTCTGATACCAAGTTGTCACACCCCGATCTCACACTAACCACTAATCACGAGATTAGGGCGCGATGGAGGGATTATCACATAAACAAATCACTGAGAACTTTTTTTTTAAACCTCGTAATGATATCTGGATTATTGTTGTAAACTAAAACATAAATAACTATTGCGGAAGCATTTCAATTAGACTGGCTAGAGAACATAAACAGAGTTTACAACATGTAACATTGTTTAACAGAAAGTAAACATAACCGTTAATTTACATCTTTTACACATTCGCCATACATACTTTCTCTCACCTACACCATGTCCCAAGGACCGAGGGGAAAGGACTAAGAGACCTCTAATTAGACTAACTACAAACCTTTTATAACTAGGCGTTAGGATGAAACGACCCTTCCGATTCCTGATGCTGATGTTGACCTAAAAATGTTTTGAGTAGAGGTATGAGCCTACTCGCTCAGTGAATAGCATTTCATTTAGCTATCACTAAACAACTCATCAGGTTTATAGATTTAAATAAAATATAAGTACAGTACTAAGCAGGGCAGTTCTAATAACATAACAGATTTGCAGAATATAATCACATTTCCATGCATTAACAGATAATTTGAACAGATAAACAAATATAAAGAAATAGCACAAAAGTTCGAATACTTTAATTTACTGTGATCCTATATGAGTACCAATTTATATTTTTATTAAGCCCTAATCATATACAGTGTACCCTGTATATGAAGATCCGTAGCGAACTACGATCCCACCGTACAAGACTTAGTGACACACCCGGGAAATGCTAAGTCTGACGCCAGCCCTGCTATGCCACTGGACCCCAGGCTCATCGGCCTTTAGGCTCATCAGCCTCACTGCACTACATCGAGTGCTCTAGACTCCTCCTCTAACCTGAGTACACAAGCGGAGAGTCTCACGGGGTTACCTCCATGACATCGCACGGATCTTGTTGCAATAACCCCCAATTTTCTCCAGTGCCACCGTGACATCGCACGCGTTATTGTTGGACACTGCCCCTCTATCCTCGTGTCTCCATGACATCGCACGGATAATGTTGCAACACGAGTTTCACCCCTAAGAAGCAGATCTGTCAAAGGGGTTCTACGGTGTTAGGGCACCTAAGTCTATTAACTGATTAACATATAAACATTTAAACAGGAAAATCACATTTACTGATTTCATATCAGATCACAATACACTGTCATTCTAAACTGACAGAGCAATATATTTTTAAATCATTGTAATTTCTGAGAAATTCTCATACCATGTATCCAGACAAATTAGAAATGCATAAATAACCTAACTTATTTCAATTTGGCACATACATAGCGAATTTACGCAATTGAACATCTTATTGCACAAATTAAAGAAATTTACTTCACATATGAGAATCATACTCAACAATTATCAATTCTCTAAAATTCTCGAAAAACGTGCACATTAACCCAAATCCTGGTTCGTGCATCACTTAACTCAATTAAGAGTTAATTAAATATCACAATACAATTTAATAACAATACTTGAGAATTTCTGGTAATTTTTCAGAGAAATGTGCCATTTCATGTAAATATCAATTTACACATATTAACGTCAAAAGATATATGCAATTAGGGTTTTCATGTATATTTTATTTATTCATATCAACTTTGAAATCGTACATCTGATAATTTATCAGAAATCTTCATTGTCTGGGTTCATACCCAAATTATACCATTTTCAGACATGAATTTCTAATTTCAACATTCAAATAAGCAATTTAGGTTCCAATGAACCATATAAATCTACTGATTCAATCCATACTGTTCAAATGCTAAACTTAATCATATAACAGTGTCTAGAAGCATTTTATGAACTAAAAAGGTCGGGCGACGCCAAAAGCTGCCCGACGCCTGATAACGCCTGTTATCAGCGTAATTCGCGCACAAAACAGAATATATTCAAACGCTTGAGTTTATTAATGATAAATAAATGAAATCCTACTCATCGGGGTTCGAAATGTCTGGATTCGTCCAACAATGTGTTTAGGGACCAGTTTTCGGGCGTTTTCTGGGTCTTCTTTTTCCTTGAATATCTCTGGGATAACCTGCTTCACTCACGATAGGTTGAAGACAAGCTCGATTAATGGCCGAATCATGACTAGAAGCTGTAGCTTGACGCTTGGACCTCCAAGTCAGAGCTCAAGGTAGCTCCCGCTCTATGTCCCCCGCTGCGAAGAAAGGATCTCGCAGCTTGAACTTCCGCCTCGTGGCTGACCAGTAAAAGAAACCTGATTCCGGTCCCATTCTTCTACCGTCCATTAGCTCAACCTCCATTCCAGCTGCAGAAGCCGACCTCTCTTAGGACCATCCAGAACTAGATTCACCGTCTGCGTCTCACTTGCATAACAGTAGCTGGGAGGGGATGAACTTTTAGTGCCAATACGGAGAGAACGGTCTCTAAGACCTTCGGTGAGTTGGGCAGTGACACCCTGAGAAACCTGCCGGTGTGAAAAATGTCACACACGCGACCAACTGAGATAGAAGACAGGACCCTAGCGCACCCCCTCAGACAAAGGCGGGCTCCCCCGGCTGCTGCTGCCGCAATTGCTTGCTGCAGCAACCAGGGCGTCGCCCCTCTTGCTTGGGCACCGCTAGGGCAAACTGGAGGAAAGGATGGAGGCGTCCTTGAATAGATGATCGTCGGCTGAAGCTATGGAGTCAAGAACCGCCCCGCCCCTCCACTTATCTTGCTCAAACAGACAATTGCTGCCACTGTGGTGGTCAGCCGGCGCCCTGGTTAGGGCTGCAGGTAGGGTGAGATTTAGAAGAAGATGGGGAAGGAGAAGAGTGAGGGAAGGGCGGACGGAGGTCAACGGAGGTCTAGGGCTAGCTAATCCGCACTGAACCACCCTAGATCGCCCTCACGCAATCCTCCCTTGCTTCGGCTCTGTCGGCGCACTGTGCGCCGCTTCTCCTGTTCTATCGGGGAAGAAAGGAGAGAATGGGATAAGCGAGAAATGGATATCCAAGGAAAAGAAAAAGGTTTATAACCTAATAATGGAAAAATTGCAGAAATAGTTCAAGGAAACTAAAAATGGTATAAGTATCGCCTCAGAGGTCCGATTCAACTGATTTTTCTTGCAAAATGCCAAGCACGGAATCCACTACAAACTCAAAGTGAATACTCATGCCAATTAGACTGTCTCACTTGATCAAAGAACTAAACGCATCAGTGAGTACTTAATTCAACTTAATTAACCTAACAATCATCATTACTATCATCATTAATTACCTCAGATGATTAAATCTCAACTATTGATTCACATATTGTCTTATATTAATTATCCATGTTGTTTAATAGAGTGCTTAGCACTAATCAAGGTATTCACTGATTAATCACAGAGTGGGTCATAACAAATGGCAACACCTTGCCAAAGTCAGTATAAATTGCATGTCTCGCATCTCTTCGCTGTACGTCACACGTATGAGATGGAGTTGCCATAATATGCGATCTAGTATTCCTTTGCTAACCTTTAGCCACATTGCATGAACAAGGATTCCATACTTGTCATCAATGACCGGAATATCTATAAGTTCATCTCATGAACTTCCAGATCCATATAGTATCCTTTGCTTCTCTCTAACACACAGATACTCGGCATTTCCTTTTAAACGGCTTTATTGGAACATTTGCAATTATCAACAAACTTTCACTTTTATATATCCTATATATATTTTGCGATTAATTTTCTGTCCTTTTCGGAAGTTCGCATCAATGTAACTCTTTACATCGAACTCTTCCTTATCTCCGTAGAACTAGTACTTCTCAAGTTCTTATGGTTTCCAGTAACCCTTACTGGAAGTAGACATGCATCCACTTGTCATGTCTCACATACGAGTTATCAGGATGAGCACATCATATTGCTATGTCATACATACAAGATGATGAATGCATTTAGTTCTTGCCATGTCAATGCATGCAAGATAATGGGATGATTACATACATGATAGATCCATATCTATTCTTAGTGTTCCCATTCTTCATAAGAATTGGACACTTGGCCTTGGGATATTAACTCCATGTAGCATGGACAAGTTTTCTCCCACTGAATCTGTGCATACTGAACCCTTCAGTATAGATCGCCAATGTATGCTTTCTCCTTTCAGGTCAAGAGGTTTTCGAGAACTATCTCTATAGATCTCTATTCCTATCACATAGGAAACATCTCTATCTTCCTTAAAGATAATTTCCACTTTTGGATTTCCATTCTAGAACATTTCCATTTCACATCAATATGTGGAATGTGAATACGCTCCCACTAAATCACAGATCCCTTCTTCATCTTTGACATATCAGTCAAACCCTTTGACTATATCATCATAGTAAAGATCCAATTCTGAGTTGCTTGTACTCAATCAATCACATTGATTAGTCCATTGTAACTTATAGACTTCATTTGTATTAGTGGATTCATAAACCTTATAGGTTGTGTCACGTACACATCCTTGTTTTATTCCTCATAGGAATGCGGTTTTAGTATCCATATGTAAAGAGGTGAAATCAATCCACCTCTCTACTAATAACAATGGTAAACAAAATCCAATTTGGATAGCAGCGGAAGATAAAATTTTGACTATATTCAATTTAAATAAAGTGTACATAAAAATTTTCCCAATATGGGTGTACATGCTTTATACAAAAAGAGGATCTAAGTAGAGGGAAACTAGACTACTCCACTTTTGTCTCCAAGCAACACATCCATCAGCCAAGTCCATGCCAAAGCTACGATCTTCATGCCATATCCAACACCTTGCTCCACATCTGGGTGGTTGGGAAGGCACCCAGCAAAAAGGGAAGAAAAAAAATAAAAGTATGTGTCACTAAACTATTCTAAGATGGAAAGATAATAAAAGCATGTAAAAACAGGCTAGGGTTCATCATAAGATGAGACATCAAGAGTATGAGGCTTTAATTAAGGAAACTTGCCAATAACAAAAGTAAATAAAGGATTTGCATGTAAATTAATATGTCTACCTAACTAAGTAGGGTTGAGGCACCTACCGGACCTCTAACCTTAGGTGAGGGGAGAATAAGACATTCCCAGTCACCTATAATATATTATGGGGAGAATTATAAACATTCCCCTAGGGGGATTATATACATGCCCTCTGTGGGTGGTTGTACATAAGTACCACTACTTTACAATTAAATAGAACATTTAATTACATGCTAGCAAAGAGTTATGACAAGATTAATCAAAAGATTTAAATAACATGGCAGTGGGGTATGAAAAACCCAAACAAGATAATACTACAACTGATTTTGAGGCATGAACAAATTAGGTTTCAAGAATAATGGATTAAGTCAGGTTAAGCCTCATTAGGGAATATGGGTATTGGTATAAAATTTTCCCAACTGAAGGGTATATGCACATACAAAACACATACCTTAGCCTCAGGTGTTCTAGAATTCCCCTTTTCCACTCTTCACATGAATTATAAACCCAATTTCCCTAATACATCATTAGATTCATAAATTAGAATTACATGCATTCATTTAAAAGATTGAAAACCCTAGTTCACTAACTTTTCGCGCAAATCTTCGATTTAGACTCCAAAAACCTCATCATCATCTTAGTTAGGTTTTCCTGATCAAAATAACATATAATATTGTATGTTTTGAAAATATGGATTCTTAGGGTTAATTTTAGTGATTTTAAGATAATTAAATCGACTTTAAAAATACATTTTCGCAAACCTCAAAACCAGAACTCAAAAATATTTTTATTGAATAGGTATCATTTTCGTGAATCCAAAACACTATTATTTACTATTTTTTACCAACAGATTAATTTATAGAAATTATTTTGTTCTGACCAATCAGCGTGTGCCACGTAGGCAACCACGCTCAAAGCGAGCGGTCGGGGGTGGTTGGAAGCGGTGACCCACGTCTCAGGGACGCCCACAACAAGTCGAGCGGTCGGGGTCAAAACAGAGGAAAAAGACGGAATCGTCCCTCACGCGGAACTCAAGAGAGGCAAGCGACCAGGGGCAAAAATGGAAAACGACAGGGGTCGTCTTCCTCACCTTGTCCGAGCATCGCGAGCAGCTTGCTCGGCCCAAATTGGGCAAAACCGCGATACACGACCAAATTCTACAATCAGATACTCGAAAGAAAGAGAAGAGAACGCCGAAGCTGATGGTACCTCTTGATTGAACGGAGGAGGAGCAACCGGAGAGGAAGAGGTGCCGCAAGTCAGGCATCGTCGGCGGCCAATCGGAGGTCAGTTCGTCCATGAAACGTCGAATTGGAGGCACGAGCAGGTTGGTAAGGTGATGGCGGTCATCGGGGCTGGGATATAAATAGACAAGGAACCTTAGAGTTGGGTTTAGGTAGGGGCAAGGAGAGATAGCCGACGACAGGTTTAGGCATTTCTTGAAAACGCATCTAATCCCAAACTTTTTGGGATAATCTTGAGCGGAATCGCGCAAGGAATCCAACGAAACCTATTTGAGCAAAAATCATCGAGTAAAACTCGAGATATGTCGATTTGAAAAAACGAAAATAAAGGACCTGTTGCCTTATACGGCTAAAGGTGGAAGACGACCACGAGTCGTCCGATCGATGGACCCGAGTCCATCCAGGACTCTGAGCCGTCCGATCTCGCATTAGATTAGGAAAACAACCCTTAGTAAAAATCGATGAAATCCATTAAATTCTTAAATGTTTTTCTCTTTCTTCGTTTGGAGGCTCAAACATCGTCCAAAAATTATCAAATTTTATATCCTGACTTATTTCGATGCGTAGAATCCAATTATGGAGTTAGTTTTGCCTTTTGAGAAAGTTTGATAGGTGAATTAATTAATATATCATTTTCTCTTTCCTCCTTCAAAAGAGGTGATAATATTATCTAAAATTAGTGTAACTTCACCCATAAGTCTCCCTAAGAGATTGGAACACGATTTTGCAATTATCTTTACAAGTTGAGATTATCTTTTTATTTATTAAATAAATAGAACATTCTACACACTTTCTCTCTCCTGTATAAAATAAAATATTAAACATTGACCAAATTAAATGCAAATTTTCCCAAAGGATTATTTTTGTGTTAAGAATACGAATTTGGAGTTATTTTTCTTATTTGAGAGCACTAAGTATTTTATTTCACTTTATTGGCATATTTCCCATTATCTTGTAATAAAGGCTTATATATATTTATTTATTATCCAAATTAGATGATACTTGGCCATTAAGTATATTTTAAGTCAAGAAAACGAATTTGCATATCAAGTTATCTCTTGGTTTCCTATTTGGTATTTTTGGAACAATATATTCCACATTATCTCCTTTTATCCATTATATCCCATATTATTTCCAATTATTACATTTATCATCTCCTGTATGTATATTTCGAGATTTCCTTTCTTTTTCATATTCTAAAAAGCACTAGAAAGTTCTAGGACGAAATATTTTATTCTTTTTATTATTTAAGTGGACATTTTACATATTAAACCCATTTCTAATCTTTCACTGAGGTATTTGTGCATAAACCCAAATATTGGAATAAAAGGTTAACAAATGCCCATTAGGCCATTATATTCTCCACAACTTAAACGGAAAGGCCAAAGAGGATATAGATAAAAAGAAAAGATGGAAAAGAGGACCAAAAAGGCAAAATGCCCAGAATTCAGTATGTTACACCATATCTCAAATGTCTTAGTCATTAAGTTGCAATCAACAAGCATCGTCCTTCTCAAAATGTTATCCATGTGTCTTAACATTTAAGACTCATTTTCACTTATGGATTTCCATCCAATGGGTGCTACCATCAAGGTCATACCTTATGGTTCACATGAATGTCATTTAGGATGTAATGGTCATAAACCATAACTCAAAATTCGGTTCCTCATATCCATCTGGATAGTTGACTCATCACATGAAAAACTCATCACATAGATAATTGAGGTGTATCTGTTAAGGATATAACAACTCACAACCCTTGTGATTCTTAATGTCCTTTATTAGTGTGGGGTATTCTTTTATTAAGAAGAATTCAGTTATTTGATAATCATTCTCTAACTCCTTAGAGTATGATTCCTTCTTGATTTAGACATCACCATGCCTTAATCATGAGTTCACTATGATACACTATCATAATCACTCATAAGGATCTCAAACATTTGGTCCAAGTATTTCATTCATTGATCTCATCAAGAATTAACACTTTACCAAATTTGCACTTCATTTATGATATTCTTGAACACTTCAAGATATTCATATTGGTATTTCTCTAAACACCTTTTGAAGTATTAGCATTTACTCTAATAGGTATGCAAATACATCACATGTATTATACCTAATTGGATAATCATTCTCCTACTACCATTAGTGAAGATTGATTAATCATGTACAAGAGATTCATGTCTCTTATTGGTTCTCTAACCAAAAGAGTCTAGATTTATCCATCATATGGACACTAGAAATGAATTTCTCATGATTAATGCTAATTTGATTGTTTGAGTTATCTATAACTTTTAGGTATCATTTTATCTTATGCGTATCAAATACCACAAGATAAACAAGGCATTGCCACAAAGATCAAATCTTTAAGATTGAAACATCAACTTTATTGATTGCCATCATTGTCATACAATATGCAAAAATAAAGTGTTTCTATCTATTGGCAAATATGAAATAGCAGTTCATAACTGTATTACATGCCTTTTAGGCTTAAAATAAACTAAAGTACTCCTATCTTTGGCGGTAACACTTGCCCCAAGTATTGAGTGCTTTACACTTTACATCTTGATATCATATACCTCAAAAAGTGTTACAATTTTACTTTCATGACACCTTTAAGTGGAGATGTCTGTCGCCTCCTTCTTCTTTTGTTCTTCCAGATAGAGAGGACAATTCCTTTTCCAATGTCATGGCTTTTGACAATGGTGGCAATTGCTCTTCTTGGTCATGCCTCCCTTGGCCTTGAGAGCTGAAGACGGCTTGGGCTCCTGGCTAGCATCAGAACCTTTCTTAGCTTTGCCCTTGCCCTTGCACTTGGACTTGCCTTTCTTGCTCATGATCACCATCACAGACTTAGGCTTGTCCTTCTTCATCTGTATCTCAGTTGTCCTCAACATGCCCAACAACTCTGACAGTGGCCTATCAAAGTTGTTCATGTTGTAGTTCATCACAAACTGACTGTAGGATTCTGGAAATGATTGCAGTATCACGTCAGTAGCCAACTCTTGGCTCAGTGGAAATCCCAGTCTTTGTAGGTTCTCCACATACCCAATCATCTTGAGTGTGTGAGGACCAACTGGATCTCCTTCTGTCATGACGCACTTGAACAGTGCCCTTGAGACATTGTATCTCTCTTGCCGTGCTTGATCTTCATACATGTTCCTGAGATGCTGAATCATCTCAATGACACCCATGTTCTCATGTTGTCTCTGCAACTCGTGGTTCATAGAGCACAACATCAAGCACTTTGCATCATTGGCATCATCAGAATGCTTCTTGTAAGCATCCCTTTCTGCCTTTGGTGCATTAGGAGCAGGTTCCTCTGGAATTGGAGTATCCAGGACATAGAGCTTACGCTCTTGAGTGAGAACAATTCTCAATGTCCGATACCAGTCGTGGAAGTTTGTCCCATTTAGCTTGTCTTTGTCAAGGACCGATCGCAAAGAAAAGTGATTGTTGTTTGTTGCCATTTGTACTACAAAAGGAAAATATGCAATTTTAGTCCAAAAACTCATTTTTGACTTATTTGATTGATTTGAAAAGTTGACGATATAATTAGGCCTTTAATTAATTATCGTTCCCACTATTTTAGTTCAAATTGATAGCCCTCACCATCAATTCGGAAGATTGCAATGTACAACCTTATAGTGGGCAAGATCCTGAAATCCTCTAAATCATGGACCAGCTTGGGTTGTCATCCACAACTTAGATCTCTCAGGTAGGCAACTTTTGCCAATTGCATCATATGCAACTCTTGATGAATGAACATGCGCAACACCTTGCCATCAAAATTCCTTGCCTCTGGGCTTAGACGCTCTAAGAATCACCAGTTAAGTCTAACCCTAAAGCTGACACGGTAAACATGCACCCTGCTTTGGCAGAACCTACATGTCTACCCTTCACACTTCCACAAGATAGACGGCGCACCACGCTTTGGCGTAACCTACGCTTGGTCGATCGAGTTTTTCATGTGTGCCGCTAATGGAAGGCATATAAGACTTAATATTTTAATGAGGGATTTGGTTTTTTATATACATATACATATCCAATCACCACAATACATTGTACGTATCATATACATGCTATATCCCACAGAAAACATGCAAAACGATAAAAGCGATGATTATGGCCATCCTAATGTGATTCCTCGAGCCAAGAGGAATCACGGTCATCTAGGTCTACATCACATGCAACCTGTACAAGATGAACTCTGTGCTTTGTCTTTCTGGGTTTGATCAACTCATCACATGAGACGATCAGCTCGCCATCAGACTGGTCGGCTGGGTGCCACCAGCCGATCAGTTGGCTCCTCCAACCGATCGGTTCACCTGGTCGTCGTGCATCTCTTCATGGCTGCCACCCGCTCGTCTCGCTCCTCGAACCGGTCATCAACCGATCGGCTCACTCCTTGAACCGATCATCTGGAACGTCAACCGATCGGTTCACGCCTTGAACCGATCGTCTCAGCTGTCGTCAGGATGTCCTCCGTTCTTCGACATAACAAGAAATACAATTCTATCCTATTTTACATTGTAAAAAGAGAAACCTCGAGTTACATTCGAGGGGAGCAAAGGTAGGAAAGAAGTCTCAAATTATTTTGAGTTACATCAGGAATAGGAGAAGGAAGATCGGTGCGCAGACCGAGATGCAAGCAACCACATACAACCATACACAGATAGGATTTATTGGCCATAACCACACTATAAATCCACCACAAAACTCGTTTAAGGATGACACGTATCGAGTGCATTCATAATACATATCATATATGTAATTTGGGATTTGTGGATTTAGGATTGGACATGCATGACCGGCCTAAATCGCGCATCCTAAAATTGGAGGCGTATTTGAGGTAGTCGAGCCTTCACATTTATAACCCGAATCCTTCTAGGCCCCCGCAACTTTGTTTATGGGGTCGAAAACAGGGACAAGGTGGGTTGTGTTGACGACTCTGAATCGACACTCTACACTCCGGTGGATATAAAGAGATAATGAAGTTCCCCGAAGGGAACAACCAGATGTCACGAGTAAATCAAGGAAAACTATCTCCAACTGGAGTTACGAGAAAGATTAAGATTTTGTCATTTAGCAGTTTTTAGGAATTTTCATGCAACAGAAGATAGAAAGGTAAACTGCAGCTTAAGGCGTAATGCAAGGGATAAGACTTTAGAAAGACAAGCAGTAGCAGTAACACCCTGCACCCCTCCTCTCAGAGCGGGTGCCTCTAACCAAGCTTCAACACCCCTCTCGAGGTTGCTGGACTCAAGTTAGAGTGGAGTGATACTAAAACAACTCCATTTTGGGCACTCTCGTCCTCCAGAATCGGACCGAACACTAGAGCCACAACCCAACTCTCGAAGTAGTTGCGACGGGAAAGACGATTCAGTATCTAAGCGAAACGCGATCCAAAACATGCAAGCTAGAGTTCAGATATCCAACACAGTAGTTACCCAATCATAAGGCACTAAGCATTAAACAAATAGCAATTTAGCATTTCTATTTCCATCAGAAATAAGGGTCTTAATACAATGCATAAGCTAAGAATTTAAATAACAGAATTAAAGATAGATGTCGCCTTCTTGATGTGGAAGGGCGACAGACTACTACTACTCCCAGCCCGATACCGTCCAGGGACCTATCCCGGTACAGCCATGTCGGGCGGCACGACCTCTCGGACGGCACGCCTGACGGACGACTATATCATTCGAAGACCCTGGCCGATACGCTCATGTCGGGCGCCACACCCTCTCGAGCGGCAGGACTGAC
The DNA here is from genome assembly GCA_963693085.1 of Alisma plantago-aquatica. NCBI lineage: Eukaryota > Viridiplantae > Streptophyta > Magnoliopsida > Alismatales > Alismataceae > Alisma > Alisma plantago-aquatica. Next base: position 128,387,311 of record OY856411.1, on the reverse strand, counting down.
GGGGAGAGTGTATCGGTTTCGATATCGTGTCGGCCAAGGATTCACATATACTACTGTCGGGCATTGTTGTCAAGCACTCGTGTCGCGTATCTACGTCGGCCGATATCGGCCCTCAGTGTCGTCCGGTACAGTCCTAGGTGAACCGATCCCCTCCCTCTCGGGATGAGGAAGAGCTCACCTAGTGTCGCCCGGTACGAGCACTGGGGCACGATACGGTTGCTCTTGCACTTCTCTCGCAGATCGCTCAAGTCCCCAACTATCCGAACGGTGAACTGGCTAGCCATCCCGACCTATCCAACCTCCGACGTTTCCGACCTATCTTTTCGGCTTCCTGTAGCTGCTATTTATACTGGCGGTTGAAGGAGTTATGGTGCTGGAAACGCCACGTAGCCCTCTTATACGCCGGTCGATGGATGTGGACGGCCGATACAGGTATGTCTTCGGCGCGAGGCGCTGGCTATCGGTCACGTGGCTGGCGGCACGCCTGCCAGTGGGTGGTCGTGTCGCTCGACGAGCTGGGTCGTCGGGCGGCTTCGACTCCCTGTCGGGTAGAAGGTGTGTCGGCCGGTACGTCCCTTTCGCAAGGCGCCCTTCTCCTCCGATCATTCTTGTGTCGCCCAGCCCCAGTCGGGTTGGGTTGTATCGGGCGTCAGGAAGGTCGAGACGGGCTTAGGCTTATTGTGGGCCGGAATCGGCCTTATTGCACAAAAACGAGGAAAACCCTGTAAAAGATAGGAAAAACTGGAATAAGAGCGTTGCTTGGCCAATTATTGCGAAAATGCTAATAAAATAGAGGAAAATAGCAGAAAAGGGTAGTTTTGATAACAGAATAAAGGGCAAAAACGTCACAAAATTTGGTGTTATCAATGCATAAAGCCAATTTTATTCGCATCGTATGCAACAAATAAAGGCGACAAACCAAAATCGATCATATCGACAATCCCTAAAGTATAGAGCAGTTGACCTGGCTCTGATACCACTGTTGGGTTTAGGGGAGGTAGAGAAGGCAGCGGAAACAAAAAAATTCTCCACCAAACCCAGAACAAGGAAACGCGTCAACGTCTATACAATAGGAAAGGATGGTTTGTGGAATCATACCTTGTCCCGAGGCTTGCTCGGAGACAATACCTCGCGCCTTGCGCGGTCTTCAACTCCGGTCTTGTACGGTGTCTGTGCAGCTCCTGGTCGCACCAGGACTGACGACTCCTGGTCTCACCGGGACTGTCGGGATTGACAGTTGTCCTCCTGAGCGGCAGAAACCTCCCACCTCTGAAGTAGTCCACACGGACCACCTGGAACTCCAATCTCCTTGTCCCACAAGGAATTGGAAGGAGTCGCACCCTCCTGTCAGCGTACTAGTCGCCAACACACTCTCCTACCACCAGTCGCAACTACAGTTGTCTTTCCCTTGTTGTGCCTCCCTAATCGGGTATCACTTGCTTGGGCTCTCTCCGTTACCAAAACCAGAGAGAACGACAACTTTGCAGAGCAACTGGTTGCACTGATTTGTTCTTTGAGAAGCCCCCAATACCCCTATATATATACGAGGGTCATGGGACAGGGTTCTCCATCCTGGGTAATGCGGGACTAAAAGCAGGAGTAGAAGGGTTCGAGATTTTCCACAAAACAACCAACTCACAACCTGAACCGATCGTTTCACAACTGAAACGGTCGATTGGGGACTTGAACCGGTCGGTTGACACCTCAACCGATCGGTTGGGACCTGTAACGACCCTGCCTCCCCGGTAACCCCCAATTAGGGGAGACCGAAAGGCCGGTGCCGTTATCCAATTAACAAGATCAAAGGTTCGACAAATAATCAATAACAATTATGAAATTCTACTAACTAACGGAAATTTGGTATAAAATTAAAACTTTACTTACCTTTGAAAACTTGGAAATCTATCTATCCTGGTCTTGAACCATTCTATCTAATCCTCCTTGCACTTTATTTCTTTTTCCACAGTGTGTCACTTTACTATTTGTTCTTTCAATTGTTGTTCCTAAAACGCCGAAAAACAAAACGTCGGTCAGTATATCGAAATATACTGGTATGTGGGAACAACCAAAATCTTGCAAATATGGCTAACAATTTAATAATCGCAATCAAATTAATTAACAAGCCAATTTACACTTTTTAGTATGACATTATCCACCGCTTTTGCCCTAACCCTGGCATACCCACCTTAGGGTGCCCTTTGCCAATGACTTAAGGCCACCTTCTCAATCCCGAGCTTGGTGCCTGGGGGTCACCACTCATAGTGCCCGCTACTCATGCATTATCATAGGCCACCTTCTTGGTGCCTGGGGTCACCACTCAAGGTGTCCATTGGTCTACCCATCTGGGCCTGACCTTTGGCATCATCCATCAGGGTGGCATGTAGGTGCGAGAATCCATACTTCTATTATTAATGTGATAATCATAGTGACTTTATAATTTGCAAGTATGAACATCCAACAGATAATTTGCATTCAATGCGATTAACCATCTGAAAAATCATCAGGAAACTAAGGAGGTTATTCATAATTAACCACATACCTGATCCAGAGCAACTTGATTGTCCAAGCAATAAGGATAAAGAATCAATCAACAAGCAATCAACAATATCCTGAAATTAATGCATACGTTCCAAGTGTTATAGTTTATCCAGAACATTCTAAAGCTAGACTTGGATTCCACCTTAGGCTTTCTAGACCACATTAGGGTTTTATTAGGGTTTTTGCCTCCATAACGCTTTTATCACATTAAATGCTCTCTTAGTTCATAAACCCTAATTTCAACATCATAAGCCCAATTAAAGTCGATCATTTCTCTTTGATACCAAAATTACCTTCTTTATCCTTTTAAGTTATTTCAAGGTCATTAGACTCAATTATCACCTTTAGTTTCTTTCAGATTAACAACTCATAATTCATTATGGTCTAATCCCCATATGAACCCCTTTTATTATTAATTCTACCTTGATTCAATTGAAAACCCTAATTTCTATATTAAGGTTATCTTTCCACAAATTAGGGACTTTAATGCTCGAAATAGCTTAGATTCAACATATTCCACTTTAATCATGAAATTAGTCAATTAAAGCCATTAAGACTCGAATTTACCAACATTAGGGTTTCAAGGCCCATTAAAGTATTATTCATGCACATTAAACTCGAAATTAAACTAATTACATGCAAATTCATCCTTTTTCAATCTTAATGATCCTTTTTATCATTAACAGGCTAATATCAACTTTATATACTCGTTTAACCCTTTCTAACTCATTAATCATCAAAGGTTAGGGTTTTTCATTGATTAAACTGTTAAAGATAGTATCTCTATATACTTTTCGAATTGCAAGCATAATCAGGCTCCAATTATATTTTTATTGCATTCCTTGAGTTCTCCTGATCAAAATTCATGTATAAAGCGCATCTATCCGAGCTACGGTTGAGGAGATACGAATTTTGCAAATTAACTTACTTTGGGCCAATCAGAATCTGCCACATCGCTTCCTCCATGCAATGTTGTCCGATTAGGAATTAGAATTGAGTGACTCTTTTACCCCTGCCTAAGTGGCCGACTCTTCATACCCGGGAGGGGTACAACCGTCCAATGCCCACGGAGTCGTCTTCCACCTCCAGATTGTGCCCAGCAGCCGCCCTAGCTGCCCTTGCGCGGCTCATCCCTCCCTCTACTGACCTTGTCGGCCACCAGGGAGGTGCTCGTTGCCTCCGCTGCCCCCTGGCGCACACGAAGTGCCCCCAATCTGCGGCAAAAATGGCCGTTCGTGAGCGGGATCCGCCCACATTTGCTGCTGCGATTCAAGCAGATTTGCAGTCCTTCGACAAGAGCTACTCAAAGACAAGGGCAGAGGTAAGGTAGCCGATCCATCTTGGGGTGGACGTTGAAGCCTGCTGCCTCCATCAAGACCGCAACACCACCCTTCCTTGCTCCGGGATAGTACTACCCACCCGTTAGTGTTTTGGCATGCAAGAAACGAGAAGAAGGGAGAGATGAGTGCGTGGGTTCTCTCTGGACTCGGCCCTAGGCCGTACCCCTTATATAGGGGAGGGTAGATGGACCCTATGATGCTCATCCACGAGATTCAAGTCTTTATTCTAAAAGGAAACCAATTCCTTCAAAGAAAAGAAACCTTCTCTCTCTCTCTTCTTTATCTCTTTAATATTCCTTTTCTTTAAATATTAGGATTTCGAAAACCTTTTCCCTTATTTCTTTATTCTTAGCTTTTAATCCATTATCCACGAAGTTTCTATTTTCTTTTAATAGAATTTACTTCTGTTTTAACAAAACCACATAATTCATGAATAATGTATTACATTATTCTCTGATTTTGTTTTATAGGTATTTTCTCTTTCCTCTTTCTTTATTGGGACTCCTTGGATCCCAAGAAACTCTAATAATTCGAAATCCTTTTTATTTGGATACTTATTATCCTTAAATGCATCAATATGCATTATTTCATATTATCTTGTTTATTTCTCATTTAAATATTTCTTTTTGAGGATTCCTCTTTATTTCTCTTTTATTTTCCTCATTAGTATTCCTTTTATTATTAGGAATCCTTGGAATACGAAATTCCACTAAGGATTACTCAATTATACCTCTTTTCACTTATTTTCCACGTTTTAACATTATTTTCAATTTCTTTCTTACTAAAGAATTACTTAATTAATCTTTTCTTTTCTTATTGCACTCTTTATGCAACTTTGGACTCCTTGGAACCTAAGGAACCCAAGAGGCAATTTCATTCTTGGATTACATTCCTTTGCCTTCTAGAGGTTTCTACCTCATCTCTCTTTTCTCAACAACTCAATTATTCATTAATCAATTGAATTTCCTTGTTATTGGGCCCAATAGCCAATAAAGCCCACAAATCAAACAACAAGGCTATTTTAAACGAAATCCATTTATTCACCACAAATTATATCATTATTTGTCCAAATATCTTTAATATGAGAAATTACATTTCTCACTAAAGGAACCTAAAATTTGGGGTTGTAACATCCTTCCCCTCTTATGAGAATTTTGCCCTCAAAATTCCATCAAGCAAGCAAACAAACAGGATAAGTCTTCTTATGTCCATTAGGGTTCCCATGTGGGTTCACCCTTTCCATGGTGTTTCCCGAGAACCTTCATTATCTCATTTTCTTCCATCTGAGTTCTTTCTTACCTTGGTATATCGTACCCTCATAGGTGACTCAGGACTTTTCATACTTTCAAAAGCTGGATAGGTTCCGGGCACATCACCTGGCTCGGGTACCTCACATAGTGCTCTAGATCGGACTCATGCAACACATCATTTTATCCTGAGGGGTAAGGTTAAACACAACCATCTCCACCAATCCATCTCAAAAGGACCCATATATCGGGGACTCAGCTTTCTCAGCTGTAGCTTGTGGTTTTGAATTCGTATCATGGTGTAGTTAAACCATCTCTTTTCATATGTAGTTCAACCAAATCTGTCCCTTGACAGAAATCTTCCTTTCTCCTGTCATCTAGGTAAGGCGATCTACCATAACCCATATTGTATCTTGACCTTCTTGGTCTAGGAGAGACTCACAACATCCATAATGATGAACTCCCATTCCCTCTCAGGAACTCTTTATACTTTATATCCATGCACTGGGTTAATGGTGTTCGTCCTTCACCTCCTGGCTTGCATGGCCACATGCTACATGCAACTTTGTTTTAAGCATCCAGAATGCTACCCTCACTTACTATATTTGTAGTATCAAGGTATATCATGACCTCATGTATTGTTATGATTTCCTCAAGCTTGATACCTCGGAAACCACTCTCAGAAGGGTTTCATTACCTTCCTATCCAAAGAAGTGTATCTGAGGTTCTATCACCATCCTTTTACTACATCAAGGACTAAACTGGCTAACCAAACGACCATTAACTTGTTCAACATATCTTATTACACCCGAGTGTTAGCCAAAACACATCTTCTTTCCAAACTTAGGGTTAGCCAAACAACATCCACTTCTTCTAGTTTCCAGCTAAACTAGGCAGCTATATCTCAACCAGAGTATTCATTACCACCTCTCATCCTTAAGTGTTAGGTAACATACACCTCCATGTATTATACTTATCATCTCATCTCAAACTCTACGTCTATCTTCATTAAGAAGCTCTGAGCTCATACTCACTGTGATCGAACTCGACCTTGGTTAATCTGCAAATTCCTCATAGTTCCTGATAAAACATCCTCATAACCTGACTACACTACCTCTCTTAGTGTTTGCGAACCATCCATGTATAATTCACTTCACCAAGGTATGTTATCATCTCTATCCTCATACCTTGTAGCTATGTTCCAACTTACATCATCTTTATCCTTGGTGTAAGGCATGCGTACTGTCCTATCTCTCACTCCCATAACAAGAAGAAATAAGCATTTGGCTGTAGTCCAAACACAGAGTTCTTCCTGTTCCAAGAGTAGAGATGGTACAGCCCACCTCGCCAGTACACTTTCAAATCTAAGTTGAAACGTGCCACATATGTCTCTACATCACAACCATCAAAATTACTTCCATGGAAAATTGGTCTCGAACTTACTTGGTCCAAGCACAATCCTTAGTCATCTCCTCTAGGTCTATAGGGTGCCAGCACTTTTGGGGTCATCCCTTTTTCCCTTATGCATCCAGAGAGTGCCCTACTCATCTGCCCTTTGGGTCCCATGAGTCCATGAAGGTGATCAATCTCCTAACCCATGGCCCTCAGACAATGATAGCCGTTACCTCCCGACCCTATGGTCATGTGAAACTAGGGAATTAGGCAACTCCTTCTTCCATCGGTCTTATCCCTACCTGACCCTAGGATAGACTTAGGATTCTATTATTGTACATGTCCAACATAGAACCTAACCCAAACATCCATCATCCCTCTTCTTGCATTCATGGGCTGACTTTCATCCTTTCATAAGGGTCATGGCGACCTTCCTACCTTGGTCGAGCCCCATACCAGTTACCTCCATGGTAACACATTCACATGCACATAGAGATGGTTATCTATGGGTCTATAGGTTCATTCTCATGCCATGTACTCTTCAATTAGCTTCTCAAGATACTACGAAACCTCCTTAGGTTACCTCAAAACCAACCAAACTGGTAAACTTCCTACCAAAGGGTCGCTCTCCTAGGATGGGAGGAAACTATACCTTTATAACAAAGGTCACAAGCATTCTTAGGGTTTACCTCCATATGAGCATGCTTAAACCAACAACTACTAAGGCACAAGCGTACCTACAAAACCATGCTAGGTCGCACTTGTTCGCATCCTCAACATTACATCAACTTAGTTGTGAGGGGTTCATCAAACATACCCTTTACGTAAGGGATTTCCCTTACCTCTACACATGGGGAGTACCATGCTCAAAACTATAGAGACTCAAATCTCATCATGAGCATCGGATACACTGCTTCCCCTCTTAGGCCTAGGAACCCTAGGTTCTCCTTTGGGTATCCAACTACATGCTCAACCTCTTAACCACGAATCAAGCATGTCCAAGGTATGTCACGTACTCCCTATCATCCTTCTACTCGAGCAACACATCAGGGTCGAGTCTTCTTCCAGGACAACCAACTAGGTATAAAACCTCACAACGGTTACTTAAACCTCCTCAGGGTCTAAGGCACTCTTTATCTCATCCAGTAGGTAACCACTTATACCATGGGTACTAGAAGCATCATCCTCTCTCTAGGGTTTGGTTTCTCTAAAGATAACCAAGATATCATCAGCCTCCAGGAATCAAGCATAAGGCAACCACTATCATCCACGTAGGTCGCATCATCCTTAACTCCCCACAATTCCTCAAGTTTCGGGGTTTTAGACTTCCAACCTCCTTGTTGGGGTCTTGCTTCCTCTTTCTAGAGCTAAAACCACCTCCAACCATACCTACTAGAGGTCCCTTCTCCATGAAGGCTCATGTTCTCAAGCAAACCCCTATGTGGATGAAGACTATGCTCAACTCATGTCTGGCTCAAGATTATTCATGTCTCTTTATGCTTATCTTTTAAGCCATCCCTCATGCCCTTCTGGCCAGGGTTTCAACCTACTACCGTACCACTGAAGTACTCTGGGGCATGCTATCCCTTACTTGCATAAGCCATAAGGTTTCTATAGGTCCTTCACTATCTTCATCCATGAAGGTGCTACCCTTTGCTTTAACATGCATGACCCTTTCCCGGGTTGCCAAAGGTGCTAGGTCACCCAACCTCACATGGCTCGTATGAAAAACCAAACATCTGGTCAACCATGACATCTAACTCATCATGTCATCTCTCTCTCTCTAATCCTCTCTTAGGGTTAGGGTTAACATCATCCTCAAAGGATTTACTAGGTCTCTACTTTTAATGGAGGTCTCTACCTCCAAGACTAACTCTCTCTACTCACCCTCCTGCCAAGGAGGTCTATCCTCATGTCTCTCCTGAGGGCAATGACAACTCGTGTCATACGACCTAAGCATGTTTCTATTCTTTAGTTTGCGCTTAATCTATTAAGCTTATGTCCATGACATCTTATTTACATGCTTTTCATTGATTTGGTGGAGGATTCCTTAGTCCTTATTAACTTTTCCCATACCTCAAGAGGGTGAGGAGAAGAGAGAAAACCCTAGTCTTTAGGTCCTTATCAGAATTTTGTGATGAGAAGGGATGAATAAGATGAGAAGTCCTAAAGGTATCTTATTTCGATTCATACCCTAAGACTTTGGCCAGGCAGTCACACGGATCTGGGAGTCCTCATATTCCGATTAGCGGTGCAGAGGAAAATATTGCCAGCCCCCTGTCGTGATCCTTTTCTAGACACCTCCGTCTTTCGGATAATTCTCTAATAACTCCCTTGGGTTCTATGGAGTTTGTAAAATTTAATAATTATTAATGGTTACTTGAGGAACCTATGCTCTGATACCAATTGTAACGACCCTGCCTCCCTGGTAACCCCCAATTAGGGGAGACCGAAAGGCCGGTGTCGTTATCCAATTAACAGGATCAAAGGTTCGACAAATAATCAATAACAATTATGAAATTCTACTAACTAACTGGAATTTGGTATAAAATTAAAACTTTGCTTACCTTTGAAAACTTGGAAATCTATCTATCCTGGTCTTGAACCATTCTATCTAATCCTCCTTGCACTTTATTTCTTTTTCCGCAATGTGTCACTTTACTATTTGTTCTTTCAATTGTTGTTCCTAAAACGCCGACAAACAAAACGTCGGTCAGTATATCGAAATATACTGGTATGTGGGAACAACCAAAATCTTGCAAATATGGCTAACAATTTAATAATCGCAATCAAATTAATTAACAAGCCAATTTACACTTTTTAGTATGACATTCTCCACCGCTTTTGCCCTAACCCTGGCATACCCACCTTAGGGTGCCCTTTGCCAATGACTTAAGGCCACCTTCTCAATCCCGAGCTTGGTGCCTGGGGGTCACCACTCATAGTGCCCACTAGTCATGCATTATCATAGGCCACCTTCTTGGTGCCTGGGGTCACCACTCAAGGTGTCCATTGGTCTACCCATCTGGGCCTGACCTTTGGCATCATCCATCAGGGTGGCATGTAGGTGCGAGAATCCATACTTCTATTAATAATGTGATAATCATAGTGACTTTATAATTTTCAAGTATGAACATCCAACAGATAATTTGCATTCAATGTGATTAACCATCCGAAAAATCATCGGGAAACTAAGGCGGTTATTCATAATTAACCACATACCTGATCCAGAGCAACTTGATTGTCCAAGCAATAAGGATAAAGAATCAATCAACAAGCAATCAACAATATCCTGAAATTAATGCATACGTTCCAAGTGTTATAGTTTATCCAGAACATTCTAAAGCTAGACTTGGATTCCACCTTAGGCTTTCTAGACCACATTAGGGTTTTATTAGGGGTTTTTGCCTCCATAACGCTTTTATCACATTAAATGCTCTTTTAGTTCATAAACCCTAATTTCAACATCATAAGCCCAATTAAAGTCGATCATTTCTCTTTGATACCAAAATTACCTTCTTTATCCTTTTAAGTATTTCAAGGTCATTAGACTCAATTATCACCTTTAGTTTCTTTCAGATTAACAACACATAATTCATTATGGTCTAATCTCCATATGAACCCCTTTTATTATTAGATCTACCTTGATTCAATTGAAAACCCTAATTTCTATATTAAGGTTATCTTTCCACAAATTAGGGACTTTAATGCTCGAAATAGCTTAGATTCAGCATATTCCACTTTAATCATGAAATTAGTCAATTAAATCCATTAAGAGTCGAATTTACCAACATTAGGGTTTCAAGGCCCATTAAAGTATTATTCATGCACATTAAACTCGAAATTAAACTAATTACATGCAAATTCATCCTTTTTCAATCTTAATGATCCTTTTTATCATTAACAGGCTAATATCAACTTTATATACTCATTTAACCCTTTCTAACTCATTAATCATCAAAGGTTAGGGTTTTTCATTGATTAAACTATTAAAGATAGTATCTCTATATACTTTTCGAATTGCAAGC